>BPTQ01000001.1:51858469-52426778 GCA_019973895.1 Chrysanthemum seticuspe | reverse complement strand
CAGAAAAATCCCACGGGATTCGTAAAAAGACGAACCTTTTTTTTTTTTTAAATTTCCGTCCAGAAAAATCCCACGGGATTCGTAAAAAAATCCCACGAGATTCGTAAAAAGACGAACTTTTTTTTTTCAAAATTTTCGTCCAGAAAAATCCCACGGGATTCGTAAAAAAATCCAACGGGATTCGTAAAAAATTCATTTGTGATTTGTATAAATCCCATGGGATTTTGTATAAACCCATGGGATTCTGTATAATCCGATGAGATTACAGGTGGACTTTTACAGGAAGCCATGTTTGAAATGAATACATCCAGCTTGGTTGATGACTTTCATAATATTTACTTTTTTCATGCATTCATCATGACATTAATCTTTATTTTTTACCATGAATTTTAAGTATCTTGTTGGTCATAAAAGTTGCAAGTTCCCTTTAGTTTACTAATTTACCCATATCAAGATTATACTTTTTAAGGTCAGTAAGAAAAAAATCTTTTTAAGGTCAAGATTATACTTTTTCAAAATACATAACTTACTCAAACATTTCAACGAACACTTGGATTACACTCTAAACATAGAACAATTCACAACGTTTTAAACAAAAAAAAAAGCAAAAAACTCATTCGCACATTTCGTCGAACACCTCGTGTACGCGTATATAATACATCAAAATTACAAGTTTATAACTAGTTCGTATGAAGGTGAAGGTGAGATCAGATTGTGGTACTTGTACCTCTCGTTGTTCTGAATTGGCTCCAACTCGAACACCCCATCTTCTTCCTCCTTGACTTTTGAAAGAGGTGAAAAGAACTTAAAGAAAGAAAAATCGTAAGATGCAAGTCAAACTGGAAATATGTGAATGACTTGGCTGTTAACATTTTCATTTCTTGATTCTAGTTTACATGGCATGAGGAGTGATTATAAGCCTTGTCTAATTAATACAGCAGATTAATCAAATCCAAGCAGCTCGTAACTATACCTGATGCATTCCAAATCCCAAAACAAGAATCCAAACCCATTCCATTTCTCAGCCAAAATCCCAATCACAGTTTTCGGCCTCCCTTTCCTCTCCGCCTTCACCACCACCCACAACCACCACCACCCTTCCAACAACCTCTCCTTATCCCTCCGCACCCACTTCACTTCCGGCCCATCTCTTAAACTCTCCTGCAACGCCACGTCGTCACAACCCCCCTCCACCTCACCACCACCACCTCTAACCCTCACCTTAAAATACAGTTAATAAAGGTATGACGGTTGATTCGGTTAATAAAGGTATGGGATCTGAGATAATAAAGGTATTGGATCTGAGAGAGAGATGAGAGAGACGTTAGTGAGTGTGTGTATATGTGTGTTTAGGTGGTTAGGTACAAAGTATGGGATGACTAAAATGCCCCCTCAATATATTTGTTATTTAATCTAAACCGTTGGATGGAAGAAAGATGGATGGTTGAGATCTTGTTATTTGTTCTTTAGATAAATATTGTTTCGTATTGAACTTTTCTCTAAATACCCCTTGTTAGAATTTTGATTGTGCTAATAAAAACCATGTCGTATGCTTGAAATTGTTCTCATTAGAAAAAGAACTTACGGATATCTATACTACTTATAATGGAGTGATGACCCTCTCTCCTATTTATGAGTTTAAGATTTTCTAAATTAGAATTTAAGCAAATACTACTTATAAAACATAATGTACAACTATGTAAAGCACAATTGATTTTAAGCAAATACTATTTCTTACATACATACAATTAATACACCCTATCACAAATATATATAACTACCTAAGTACAATGTACAAATACAAATAAAACAAAAAACACAATATTCAATACATACAATTAATTCACCCTTCACCAAAATATACAACTCTTTAATCACAATGTACGATCTAATTAAGCTTTCAAAACATGAATCTGAAATCAAGCAGCTTAAAATAAAATAACATTTGTTCGCTGAAAAATTTAGTCACAGGGTACCCGCCGCCGCATCACGCGGATACCCTGCTAGTGTTTATTAAGATGTCTTATTCCGTTGTTTTAATTATGGTTATTATTAAGAACTATTTAATTTGGATTTTTAAATCAAATGGAGTTTTTTTTTGCAACCATCGACCCCGTTGCCAAAGGACATGATTAACTTGACTGTAACGGATGTTGCTGATTGATAAAATCTTTCGAAATTAATAAAACATAATAAACGTCTCATAGCGGTGGAGGATGTTTTGATTAAAGCTAAAAGGTTAAAAAAAAGTGAACAAGATGGTGAAAGTTTACAATGAATCAATTAAGCGAGATTGTTTTATCATAATAACTTATGTAATAATATACTTATTTTCATACAAAATTTGTTAACTAATTATGATTTAGATCTAGAAATATCACCTATCAAACGAAACTGATACGTTTCTTTCGGTTTTACATAACTCTTTATAATTTAATGTCTCAAATTACAGGATTGGCGTGGAGCAAACACCAAAAGAAATTGAATATGGGCCACCGGAGTTGATGTTTCTACATGGCAGGCATACAAATGTAGTTTTAGATTTCTCATGGAAGCCATGTGAAGATTGGACGGTCACTAGCGTTGCTGCAGATGACAATATACAAATCCGGTGAATGGCTGAAAACATCCACTACGATGAAGATGATCTAACAAATAGCTTGTGTTGTTTGTTGCTCGATCTTGTCATGTTGCGAAAACCCGACACCTTTGGATCACTGAACTCCATCTGAGCAAGAAAACAACATAAGTAAGATTATTAATGAATAAAAAAAAATTTTAAAAAAAAATATTTCAACTGGTTTATATTTAATACACTAACAATCGAAATACTATGAACAATGATGGCAATAAAACATGATGTTTTATCTGGAATTGATATCTTCCTAATGATTTAGATCTAGTATCTATATCAACTATCCAAACGAAACGGATACGTTTCTTTTGATTTTACATAACTCTTTATAATTTAATGTTTCAAATTACAGGATTTGCATGGAGCAAACACCAAAAGAAACTGAAGATGGGCCACCGGAGTTGCTGTTTCTACATGGCGGGCATACAAATGTAGTTTCAGATTTCTCATGGAAGCCATGTGAAGATTGGACGTCACTAGCTTTGTTGCACATGACAATATACAAATCTGGCTAATGGCTGAAAACATCCGGTATGATGAAGATGATCTAACAAATAGCTTGTGTTGTTTGTTGCTTGATCTTGTCATGTTGCGAAAACCCGACACCTTTGCATCACTGAACTCAATCTGAGCCAGAAAACAACATAAGTAAGATTATTAATGAATAAAAAAAATCTTAAAAAAATATATTTCAACTGGTTTATATTTAATACACTAACAATCGAAATACTATGAACAATGATGGCAATAAAACATGATGTTTTATCTGGAATTGATATCTTCCTAATGAAACGAGGATCTAAAATGGTATGTCTTCTTGTCGCCGTTCTGTTTTTCATTTTTGTGACTTGTGAAATTGTGTCTGCCCTTATGAGCCTTTTATAGTAAAGGGATATCTCAAATTAAATGATTAGATTGATCCAACGGCCATAATTGTTGACACTCGCATTTTTAGGGTTCAAGAAATGTTAGCTTAAACCTATCCAGATTGTATGTTCGTGGGCCTTGGCCCAAATACTCTATCGACATAATACCTTACATATATGCGAGACTTGAGGAAAGTTCAATGTTGATCCAAAAGTCCCTAAAGACTCAATAAACCAATCTTTGCTATCCATTTTCTCAAATATATATATATATATATATATATATATATATATATATATATATATATATATATATATATATCTATACTACTTATAAAGCATGCATATTCCCATCCTAACTCCAAGCCTAAATTTTAAGATTCAGCCATCCAACCCTACTTCAAAGCCTAAATTTACACACATCAAACCAACATCCAATCCTAAAAAATTACCAAACCAACAAAAACTTATAAACCTACCATACAAACAAATACCCCACACATCCTCATCTTCCCATCCATTTACTTTTAAAAACACACACACACACACACAAAACACTCATTATCTCACACATGCAAAACTCTCTCTTCTCTCAACTACCAAAACACACTCAAAACTTTCTCATCTCATAACTCCCGCCACCCTACACCCGCCGCCGCCACCACAATACAGCCACCACCGCTACCTTACTGCTGCCACCAACGACGCCCGCCACCACAGCAAGAACCAACGACGCCCTTTTTTTGGTATGTCTTAATAAAGACGAGTTGTTTTTTTTTATAGATCTAATTTTTTTAAGATTCGTAATTTTTTTATAGATCTATTTTTTTGTTAAAGAACCGTACTTTTTTTATTTTTACTTAAAGATCCGTTTTTTTAAAAGATCGGAAACTTTTTGTAATGTTTTTTTTTTGTAGTTCTATTGATTTTTTTGTAGATCTAATTTTGTTTTTAAGATCCTTTTTTTTTGTTTTATTTTTAAAAATCCGAATTTTTTTAATATTCTTTTTAAAATCCGCCACTTTTTTAATTTTTTTAGTAGATCTAACGTTTTTTTTGTAGATCTATTGATTTTTTTAAGATCCGTATTTTTTTTGATAGAGCTCTTTTTTTTTATAAAGGTCCGTGTTTTTTTAGGTTTTTTAAAAAATACGTATTTATTTTTATATAGATATATATATTTTAAATCTGCAACTTTTTAAAATTTTTAGTAGATCTAATGTTTTTTTTGTAGATCTATTATTTTTTTTAAGACCCGTATTTTTTTTGATAGATTTTTTTTAAAGATACATATTTTTTTTAAGTTATTTTTAAAAAACCGTTTTTTTAAACATCCGTACGTTTTTAAAATCCGTATATTTTTTAATTACTCTTTCTTTAAAGATCCGTAAGTTTTTTTTTTTTTTTTAAAGATCCGATTTTTTTTGTAGGTTTAATTATTTTATTTTTAGATTTATTAATTTTTTCTAGATCAAATTTTGTTTTTAAGATCCATATTTTTTTTGATGGATCTATATTTTTTAAAGATCCGTATTTTTTTACGTTTTTTTTTTAAAATCGTTTTTTTTTAATTTTTTAATTTTTTAAAGATCCGTATTAAAGTTTTGGATTTTTTTTCTTTTGGTTCTCACAATTTTTTAGCTGCTGTTGCCGGATCTTTCGTTGCCGTCGCCGGAATCTTTCACTGCCGCCGCCGGAATCTTTATATTTTTCAAGCTTTACTTTTTGTATGGATATATGTGTTGTGTTTATATAACCGAGTTTTTTTTTCCAGATTTGTCGCTATAGATCGCCGGAATCTTCTGTGTGGTGGTCGGAATCTGTGTTACCCATCAAACGTTTTTGGCGACGGGATGTACTACTTTTTTTTTTTTAAATTTGTTATAAAGTATAATGTGGAAGTTTTATGTAAACTTATTTGTTTATTTTGTTGGGTAAATTTTTTTATAAGTTCATTTATGAGATTTTTTTTGTTTTAATTTAACATTGTTTTGTATTGTTTATAAATTTTATTATAATTTTTTGGTTTTCTTAATTATTTTGTTGGTAACGTGATGGTTATTTTTGTTGTTAAATTGTAGGCATAAATTTAAATTTGTTGTGTAGATGGTTAAAACTAATGGTAATAATATTTTGTGTATATGACTGCTATTCTTGAGGATGGTGATTTTGGTGATCTTTTTACTAAATCGCTACCCAAGCTTTGTTATGACTGCTATTCTTTCAACAAACAATCTTGTTTAACATGATCCGTGCCTATTTTTGTTTCATTTTTTATTGTTTCATTTTTATTATGATAAAATTTTAGATGGGCATATTTTTAGCTACAATCCCTTGCTGCATCGTTTGTGCTAAAAACGTGACTATACTTCGTTCTTTGTTAGCAAACATCAATATTGTTATATTACTTAAATCAAGGCTAAATACATTATATTGTTAGAGAATATAGTTTATTGTTGCCCATCATTATTCTTTATGTATATTGTAGCCCTACTTATTCTTACTCTGCCCGATGACTAGCATGGGCATCATTATTCTATGTATGGCTTGTACATAACAATAAACTATTTTCTCTAACATATATGTGGCTGTAAATTTCATCAAGATATCATAGCATTTTTAATCTGAAGTATGTACTCGAAATGTGTAATGTGTACGTCTCTCAAATTGTCTTAACACCTAGATATGGAAAAATAAACAACAAAGGCATTATTCATATTAAAAAAAGAGTTAATTGCATTTTTGGTCCCTGTGGTATGGCCAAATTGCAGATTTGGTCCCTAAAACTTTAAAAGTGCACCAGAGGTCCCTATTTTCAAGTTTTCGTTGCACGTTTGGTCCCTGGCCAAAGTCAAATGTCTAAAATACCCTTGTCTTCTTCTTTCCTATTTTCTTTTCAGTCCATCTCTTTAGTTTCTTACATAAATGGTCCTTGTGTCTTGCCAAGTTTTACAGGGACCAAAAATGCAATTAAATCTTTTAATTATTTATTTAATTATTAATATTTATTTAACTATTAATATTACATAAATGGACCAACAGTGTAATTTTCAAAAAAAATCGAAAATTTAAAAAAATATTTTGAAAAATTTTGTTCGAAAAAAATTTTGAATATTTTTTTTTGAAAAAAACTATTCGAAAAAATTTCTAAAAAATTTTTTAAAAAATATATTCAAAAAAATTTCGAAAAACAAATCTTTTGAAATTTTTTTTTCCGAAAAAAATTTTAAGAAAAGTTTTTTCGAATAAAATTTCAAAAAAATTATTCGAAATCTTTTTTTTTTTGAAAATATTCAGAAAAGTTTTTTTGAAAAAAATTTCAAAAAAAATATTTTTGAAAAAATTATTTGAATTTTTTTTTTGAAAAATTTATTCGAAAAAATTTCGAAAAAAATATTTTTGAATTTTTTTTTTCAAATTTTTTTTCGAATTCTTTTTTAGAAATTTTTAGAAAAATTGGTTAACTTATATTAGCCATTAGATTAAAACTGGATGAAAACATATAAAAACAGACAAAAACGCATAAAAACGTTATTGAAACGGATGAAGACGCATAAAAACGTTATTAAAACGCATAAAAACGTTTTACGTTTTCATCCGTTTTAATAACGTTTTTATGCGTTTTTGTTTGTTTTTATATGTTTTCATCCGGTTTTGATCTAATGGCTAATATAAGTTAACCAATTTTTCTAAAAAGTTCTAAAAAAATTTCCGAATAAATTTTTCAATTTTTTTTTTCTAATGGCTAAAAGTTTCTAAAAAAAATTTTCGAATAATTTTTTTTTTGAAATTTTTTTCGAAAAAACTTTTCTGAATTTTTTTTTTCAAAAAAAAAATTCAGAAAAAAAAGTTCAAAAAATTTGTTTTTCGAAATTTTTTTTGAATAAGTTTTTCAAAAAAAATTTTAGAAATTTTTTCGAATAGATTTTTTTCGAAAAAAAAAATATTCAAAATTTTTTTCTAATAAATTTTTCAAAAATTTTTTTTTAAAATTTTCGATTTTTTTTGAAAATTACACTGTTGGTCCATATATGTAATATTAATAGTTAAATAAATATTAATAGTTAAATAAATAATTAAAAGATTTAATTGCATTTTTGGTCCCTGTAAAACTTGGCAAGACACAAGGACCATTTATGTAAGAAACTAAAGAGATGGACTGAAAAGAAAATAGGAAAGAAGAAGACAAGGGTATTTTAGACATTTGACTTTGGTCAGGGACCAAACGTGCAACGAAAACTTGAAAATAGGGACCTCTGGTGCACTTTTAAAGTTTTAGGGACCAAATCTGCAATTTGGCCATACCACAGGGACCAAAAATGCAATTAACTCTTAAAAAAATAAAAAGTAATACATTTGCTTTTCGTATATAGCTTTATGTACAAGACAATGATGTGAGAAGGAAACTAATTGTATAGTTTATGTAAACTAAAAAGTAGTCAAGTACTTTATCTTCTTACCTCAAAAGTTGGTATGTGATGTAACAAATGATAAAAAATTCAGAGAAAGCAAAGTTGGCCCTCGAATACCGTAACTGTCCAAAACTCAAATTAAAAAAGGCGGGATGTTTTGGTTTTTAAAATAGAACCAAAAAGATACTTTGACCTCACAGTTTCTGTCTTTCTATCTTATCCTTTTATCTTACTTTTCATGCAACAAAATGATAAAACATAAATATTTACATATAGAAAAAGATTTCTTATTTTTTAATCATTGTCAAGTATGTTTATTTAGAAATGAAGATTCTTTTATTGCTAAAGTAAGTTACGTGCCAATCAAGTTTTGTCAAAAAAAACTATAATCGCCACTGCTACGTGAGTACTCGGCTATTAGATACAATGCCTAAATATATTATTATATCAATTTTAATCAACTAAAAGAAATACTATTAGAAAATCATGGTTCTAAAAGACGCGCAAAAGCCTCGCAAAAACGTGAGACTTGGTCATGTCGTCACGTGAAGCCTCATGACGCTTATGACACTCTCGCTACTATGCACGACACTTGGTTAGTCTATACAATATTTGATTCTCTTATTATTACAATCTTATTCGACTAATGTAACTTAAAATAAAGCTATCTGAAGCTATAGTGGTGGCGACGATTAACGATATACGCTAGGCGCGGGTACTCTGCTAGATACCACTGCCGCAAGACATGGCTACTCTGCTAGATACCGTTGCCGCTACGCGCGGACACTCGGCTAGAAACCGCTGCCGCTAGAAACCGATGCCGCTAGGCACGGGTACTCGCCTAGTATATATATATATATATATATATATATATATATATATATATATATATAAAGTGAAAAATAAAAAACCACTTTCATCATTTTTTTATAATATTAAATATCTCACAAACCGTTAATCGTTACGTAAAAAGAATCATACTATCACGACGAGAATTAAATCAACTTTCGATAGAGGGGCACTTTATATGACTTTTTTTGTGAGTGTCGAAATATACGTCTGAAAAAATCACATGTGATTTTTTATTCTAAAATTACATGCGATTTTATAAAATCACTATAAAATCACATGTGATTTGTGAAATCACACGTGAGTCCTAACATATAAATCACATATTCATGTGCGATTTTTCTAAACGCAAATTTTAACACCAAAAAAAAAAAAAAAAAAAAAAAAATATATCGAAGTGCCTGTCTACATAAAAATTAAAAAATCTTGTCGCGATGGTATATTTTGTCGCTTAACGATTTACTGTTTGCAAGATATTTTAATTTAAAAAATGTGGAAAGTGGTTTTCTTTTTTAATTTTGATAAAAAAAAATAGATGACCGGTTCATTTGATCTTTAAAGAAATTGAACTCAACTTGCGAGCCTGAAGTCATGAAGCTTAGGCTAAAGGGCAAGGAGGGTGACTTGGTCACCTATCCCTCTATTTCACGCGCGACCCCATGTCCTTGCTCCATTCTCACGCGCGAGGTGTGGTTTCCGAAAATGGTTAAGGTGAATCGGTCACCTTGCTTTGTTTGAAAAAAAAGGGCCCCACAAAGCATTGTTACCGTAATAAATAAATAAATAAATAAATCCGTACTACTCCATTTTTTCTTATAAATACCCACCAAATCATCTTTTTTAAAACACAAAGCGAAGTGGGGTTTCAACTTTTAGTTTTAGTTTCGAAGTTTATGTAATGTTTTATGTTTGCGTTTTTAATATTCGTAGTTTATGTATTGTTTTATTTTCGAAGTTTATGTATTGTTTTAATTTTGTACGTTCGCGTTTTTATTTTCGTTTATTTACGTTTTTATATTACGTAAGTATTAAAAAAAATAGGAGTTAAGGTGATCATAAGGTGACATTGCCCTCAAAAAAGTGAGTCAGAGTGAAGGGAAGTGAAGGAAAGAAAAAGCTGACGTGACGCTAAAGTATAAAATGCGAGTGTATTACTCTTACCTTTTAGTCTTACATATTCAGATGTATACAAAGTGCAGAACTCAAATTGTTTGAACAATTTTATACTTGAATTATCAATTTTGAGCTCGCTCATATGTAACGTGTATCAAGTTAGACCCAGTCAAAAGTGATTGTTAAGTTTTATTTGTTTTAATAAGTTATAATATGGGTTAATTACACTGATTGCCCATGAATTTTTAGAAATTTCTAATGTTAGGTAACAAACTTTGAAAAATATTAGTGTCACCAATAAAACTTTGTGTTGTGTTCCATTGTTACCCATATGGACTATATTTGCAATTGGTAACTGGTTGCAACCAGTTACAATTGTACGGTCATATAATATTGTTAATTTTTTTTTTATTAAAACTCGTTGACCCACCATGTAACTTTACCATGTTTCTTCATTTATCTTCTCTAAATCTTGACTCCATAAATCCGGCTCAGATTTCTGACCCAAAACCGCTCGACTATCACCAACATTCATAACATAAACATCTTCACCTTTCATTAACAATACAAGAACACAAGAACCCATCAAAGCCAGTTCAGGATTCTCAACCAACATTTGATCAGCAATATCCAAAAAAGCCTCCGCAGTTTTCTTTAAACCTCAAGACAAAGCTTTCAACACATCCATATGATTAACAGATTTTGACCCATTAGAATTCATATGTTCTCGTAATCTTCTATCAAGTTCCAATCTCTCCCTATCAAATTCAACCTTCCACCTCCTTTGATTCTCCTCCCATTTCTTCGCAGCCCCGCGGTTCTAACCTTACTCCTCTTTTTTCGTTTACTCATCTCAAGATCCTCAATTGCACTTGGATAAGGATAACTCTCCTGCTTATGAACATATCTAGGTAACGATTTCTTAACACTTTCTTTATCTATATTCGTGTCAATAACATCTAAAGACTGATTCATCGGATTTGAATCATTGGAATTATTCAAATTCTCTTGATCATCCCATAACAACCCTTTAAGCTTCTTAGGAACAGCTTGATACATATTAGACAACAAAAAATCAGGTGCATCAGGACCATTAAATCCATCATAAATCCCAACAAAAACCCAACCATGCCCCTCCGAAACAACGATATGTACCCGATCCTCACCAGCTTTACCTTCAGCCCATTGCAAATTCTGACTCTGACACAAAGACTGATCATTATCATCATCTATAACAAAACTACCTTCACTACTCAATCCAACACTACTAATGGTCAACTCATTAACCTTCTCATTCCCAACCCACTCAATCCAACACCTGAAATTGATCTAAACATTGTCGTTTCTTCAATCTTATCAGGGTCGGGTCTAACATAGCAGAAAGAATGACCCAGATCATCTAACGGGTCAGATATATTGATATCACGTACTATATCTTTCCGATGATGGGAAGACATAATTTGATTTTTATTTCGATTTTGGATTCGTTTTGATTTAAGAGAAAGAGGGAAAAAAATTAGGGTTTACGAAGAAAGAGGGAAAAAAGATGGGAAAAAAGAGAGAAAGTGGTCATTTGTGGCCACATGTGGGCCCACAGATGGTGAAACGGTCAGATGGCCTAAAATAGTAGGTAACACAAAGTTTTATTGGTGACACTAGTATTTTTGAAAGTTTGTTACCTAACATTAGAAATTTCTGAAAGTTCATGGCCAATCAGTGTAATTAGTGGGCCGTTACAAACTGTTCTGTGAACTACATTCTGTTGCTAGCCATAAGACTTGGCTTTCAATTAATCCCTCCGTTTCAAAATAAATGTTTTCTTTTGATTTTTTGAATTTTTTTTTTAACTTTGATTCTAAATATTTTTCTTTTGTGTTATATATTACCTGATTCAAAATATATGAATGTATTTTCATTAATATAATTTTCATCAAAACAAATGTTTTGTTTTGACTTTTTTTTAAACTTTGATTCTAAATATTTTGTTTGTGTATATAATACTTGATCAAAATTACCCTAATGAAAATACATTTAAAACTCAATATATTCATATATTTTGCATCATGTAATATATAACACAAAATATCAAGTCAAAATTGAAAATAAAAATCTTTAAAAAGTCAAAACAAAATACTTATTTTGAGACGTAGTATTGTTTAAATAACAAGTTCCAGGAATGAAAGATCTCACTTAATTTTGAAAAAGCATTACGAAGTTCTTGGTAAAAGGTCAAGTTATCCTCCATTAGAACTATTTGTTCTTTGCATACTTTTTCCTATTTGTTCTTTTTCATTTCTTCTTCATCATAGGGCCAAAGAAGCGGTACATGTCATCATGTTATTAGACTGTAGTACTAAAGTTTACATATTCAAATGTATCAACTTATAAAAGTATTATGGAAACTTTTACCCACGTATCTTTAAGTTTTTCTTAGAACCACTACTACACAAAGTGTTATTTGACACGGTAATTAGATACGGTTACCCAAAAAACCGTATCAAAAGACAGAAAAAGGGTCTTTAGGTACGGTTTTAAAACAAACCGTGGTAAATAAGTGTTTTTTGCTACAGTTTGGTTGTTTTATTTGTAATTTGATACGGTTTATTTGTAAACCGTTCCAAATAAGTGTTTTTTGCTACGGTTTTTTAATAACCGTTCTAATTGTGTTGTTTTCTGCTACGGTTTTCTTAGAATCGCAGCAAAAAAAATTCAAATTACAAAACTTGCTCCCCTAACGGGTACCTGTTGTTTCCTTATCCCCACACCATTATTCTCATTCCATATACCACATTTACTCCTTCTCAACTCACATATTTCAAAACCATAACATTAAACACTCCAATCAACAACCATAATAAATTTACCTTAAACCTTACAAAACTACATCAAGGTAATAGTTATGTGGATATTTTTATTTGTTTTTACTCATTGTAACTCTTTATACTTAACTAACATAGTAGGGTTGGATCAGTTGGTAAACCCCTTGCCTCTCAACCGAGAGGTCAGGGGTTCGATCCTCACTCCCTACAAAAGGCCGGAAGTCCTTTCTACCTTTGGTAGAACTGGAAGCAGCCTCTCTACCTTAGGTAGGTGTAAGGCTGTCTACATCTCAACCTCCCCCATACACCGGAAACGGTATTGGGTACCCATAACCCGTGGAAGACGGCATTGGGCGTTACTTTACTTTCTTTTAACTCTTTATACTTAACTAATATATTTTTGGTATTTGTATAGGTATAAATTTGTTCATCATGTATCTATATTAGAGCTTTTCCACTCAATTTAAAAAAATTCGGATCATAAGGTGAGTTTATAAACTTTTTGTTATTTGTAACATTATATATATTCTTATTATTAGTTGTATTAAATACTTGTATACACTTATATTGTTGATATGCTTATTTGTGTATATATAGCATATGCATCTAGAAATTATTAGTTGACCATGATATGAAATTAGTTAGTACCCGTCCGAAACTAATCTAATAGAGATTAATTTCGGGCAGTCCCCGTTTGGGACTGCCTTTTGAATATTTTGTCTCATTTAGGATGCGTACACATTTTAGCGGGTTGAAATTTTAAGAAAAAATTGGTATACATTTCTCCTTACTCCTACGAGTTTGCGTTTTATACGCATACTTGGGGAGTTGAGGGGAAATGCTGCCGATTTTTTTCTTAAATAGTCAACCCGCTAGAACGTATACACATATGAGATAAAATATTCAAAAGGTGGGTTAGGATTTTCCATATGTGACCACCTATGTTTCATTCGTATGTGCATATGATTTATTGTGTTGTTTTAAACTTTCAGATGGAACGACAATGGATGTACGGGATGAACGTTAAACAGAATTTGTGAAAGGATTGCAAAGTTTTCTTATAGCTGCGGAGTCTAACCGAGTGGCTAAGGGAGATATTGAGATTTTTTTATCCTTGTTCGAAATGTAAAAATTTTGTACCCTATACTGATATCAAAGCGATTGAGTTTCATTTGCACAAATACGGTTTTGTCCGTAAATATACTTGTTGGTCAGAGCAATGTGAATCACTATTTGATAATAGCACATCAAGTCATGTATCAAATACTAATGAAAACAATGATTCTTTCATTAATGATACACATGAAAATTTAAAAGAGATGTTGCATGATTTAGAGGCTAATGATGGTGATATTGATCAAGAAGATTTACAACAATTGTTTGAAGACGCAGAGAAACCAGCATACGATGGTTGCAAGAATTTTTCCATACTTTCTGCTGTTTTGGAGTTGTTAAAGTTAAAAGCAAATAGTAGTTGGAGTGATAGTAGCTTCACAAAGCTATTAGAGTTTTTACACAGACTGATTCCCGTTAATAATGGGTTGCCCATTTCTACATACCAAGCTAAAAAAATAATGTGTCCAATGGGACTAGAAATTGAAAGAATACACGCATGTCCAAATGACTATATGTTGTATAGGGGTGATAAGTACGAAAACTTGCATGCTTGTGTTACTTGCGGAACATCAAGGTATAAGAAAGAACCGGATGAAATTGATGATGATGTGACAAAAAATGGACCCCCAGCTAAGCTATTGTGGTATTTTTCCATCATACCAAGATTGAAACGGTTATTTGAAAACAAGAAAGAGGCCAAATTATTGTGTTGGCATTCCGATCAGCGTAAAGATGACGGGAAGTTAAGGCATGTGGCGGATTCCCCTCAATGGAAAAAAATTAATAACAAATTTTCAGAATTCAGTAAAGAGATTAGAAATATTCGATTTGGACTAAGCTCAGACGGAATCTGTAACATATTGGATTTCACAAACACACAAACAATCATAAATATGGTGTATGAATATATGGTTTAGAGAGAGAAAGTGAGATATTCTAGTAAGATAAACTCATGGAAGGTTAGATTCCAAATGAACATCCAACCCTCTCCCTTGTGGGGAGAGGGCTATTTATACAAAGAAGCACGCCCTCCTTCAGGCTGTGGATCAAGCATACAATGGGTAAAGACCCGTCCTTCCTCCACGGTGTTGCACAAGACTAAACTATGCTAATAACTAACTAACAAATAACGTAATAAAAGATATGTCTACGAGCTAACTTAAGCTAGATAATATTTGGGGTGACCGATGCTTTACAATAGAATTTCCAATTCCTAAAAATCTCACCCTAAGGGAGGTCAAGGTCACCCCATGATTTATATTTTAGCATCCTAGCATTCTAATTAATCTTCAGTCTTGAGCTCGTAGACTTCACATCATCAAAAAAATCAATCTTTGTGCTTTCATGGTGATATTCTCATAATCCAACTATAATGTACATTAAATGGAGGTTATAGAGCTGATCCACATTATGATGACCTTTGAGCTTTATATGAGATCATCAGCCACAGTTGATCTCAACATCACTCATTGTTGTGTTGCCCGCATATGATGTTGAGACAATTGGACCGACATGCTCACATTCTGGATCATGATATCTTCTTATCAGAGTAGCAGAAGCTTTAGTTGATTCATGATATTTGCAGCAGCGTAGCAGAAGAATGGAGTGAAAATATCAGAGTCGTTGATGCACTTATCATGATTTCTTTAGAAATGAATGTGTTGTGTGAGCATGCGGCTATGGATTGACCTCTCCATTCTGATCAGCTGCAAACGTCGGGCGTACCTGCATACAACAGTTAGCAATAAAGCGTACGAGAGTGTCTTTGATCACTTTCGTTGAATTGAGGTACACGGCCCACGGTTTCCCGTTGATCAGTACAAGTACTGCCTGTGATCAGGTAAAATTTCCTTGACAGGGTTTCGCAGCTGCTCTAGCTGTTCTCAAACCGGAATGCCTCAAAGAAGACAACACGGAGTGAGTGAACCATCGAATTTGAGATTCACTGATTGATGAAAAGTGATTTGAAAAACAATCGTATACAGCTCAATAAAATGTTTTTGCAATACAACGAAGGTTTTAAGGAAAATCAGTTATCAATCATAAACACCTTATATTTTTGAAATATTAATACACAATCGATGTGCAAAAGAAAAGAATTTTTAAGTACAACGACCGGTTTTTCAAAGGTATCCGTCAATCCATAACCTGAACCAGGATTGATTCATAAGTTTGAAACGCCCCATTGTTTCTGTTCAGTTGTCACATGGTTGATCCATTGGATAGATCTCACATGCCACCTACCAAGAGCTTGTTTGATGTTGGCTCTTGAAGGCTTTCCATCTTCATCGTGAATATGTTTGCATATCACTCAGATGTTCTGGTAATACCACTAGGATAATGCGTAGGACTCTTAAGATATAATCTCTCTTTCCACATTGTGTGAAACAGAGAGTCTTCATTGACAGTGTCCTAAAGAGATTTATTAGATGATCTCGTGGCTCTATACTCAGTTGTGCACATTTGGTTCCTATGCCGGAGACTAGGGAGAGGGTCTCCTTCTTCAATATCAACAATCTCTAAGAGAAAGTTGATAGATTATGTAGGTTCCCCGTGAGAATGAAACAAGTCCCTTTTAAGAGAAACTTGAGTAGCTTGGGAAGTTGTAGTGCAGTGCGTCACTGGGTCCATGACGTCTTGACTTCAATACCGGTGTTACCTTAGTAACAACTTGTAGCATATGTATTGAACCCGGTTTCTGCCCTAAGGTTGAATAATTGGAGGGCTATTTATTTTTACCCTTTTCTCATTCAATTCTTTTTCATTCTTCAACCCTTTCAGTGCTTACCGAGACTTCATAACTAGAACCTTGTTGGGTTTATTCCAGTTCTAGCTCTTTCTCAGTCCGCACTCTTCCCATATCTCACTTTTCTCCTTTTTTCATCATACCTAAGGACTCTAAACTATCTAGTGGATTGTCCCTAGGTAGATCCCTCTGGCTCTGGCGGGATCGTGGGAACGAATACCTAACCTAACCATCCTTATATCACCATACATAAAGTAAATTTGGTCGGTCTATTTGGTATTGTTCATTCTTCCATGAAACCAATTGAAAAATCATTTGGAAATTCAATCAAGGTACTTGTGATACGAAATCAAAGCATTTTGTACCTTAATAGTTTTGATCATTTTGAAATGCTCCCCCTCAACATGTGCATATGATCTTGAAATTGTTTAGCACATGGAGGCAAGAGTTCTTTGACATAATTTCTTGATCACTATTTCCGTAGAAACAGCCATTTGATTTTCTTGGTAAATTCTCCCCCTCAATATGTGCATAGGATATTTGAAATCATTTTATCACATAGAGGTAAGAGATCTTTTGAAATACATCCACGATTACCAAATATTTAGAAACCATTTAACACTCAATCAAGGTACATTATTTTAAAACATAGAAATATTTGTACCTTGAAGGTTTATATTTGTTTTGAAATGCTCCCCCTTAATATATGCTTCGAGATTCGAAAAGAGTTTAGCACATATTAGAGAGCAGTATGCACTTTGAGACGAAAATGGTCACCTTTTATCATCTTTCATATTTATATCACATTTTCTCCCCCGATCAAAAATTTCAAATCCTTTGAGATTTTGGATCTCAAGTGATTTAAATATGTATGAAACAAAACTTGTTGGAGAAAAATGTGTCCGGTTTTATATGATCTGAAGTAGACAACACTGAAGTTACCTTTTTAGATAAAAAGGGAAACCACAATACATAACCTATCACTACTACATACATTATAGTTATAGTTGTTCATAGTACAGACACCACATTATACACATCAAAATACAAAAAAGAAACTGCTCCCGGAAGATGTCTTCATTCAGTTCTTTGAAGCAGCTTGTAATGACCTTCACGAAGTCTACCACCCACAAAACTCTCAAGGCTGCGAAAGATCATTCTCGACTTAAGTCTTCTACCAATTGCAGCCACAAACTCTTCACACATCTTCAAATCCTGTTCCGACCAGAATCTTGTTTTGTTCCATGGCTTTAGGTCAATTTTGATTTCCTTCACTCTTGAGTTCAATTCTTGTTCAACCCTCCTGAGTGTACCATCACTGAACTTGTATAGCTCGCATAGCCTCATTAGCATACGTGACCCGTATCTGTCGGTAAAAAGGATGGCTCTAGGGGTGTCAATCACTTTATATTCGTGATGAAATTCATGTCCTTAGGCTTCCCATTGCGGTCTTGTTAGGTTGACCCGAGTCTGGTAGCTTTCCATTCCTAGCTGAAAATCCCCAACTCTTTGTCGAATGACCAAGCCTCTGATCCAAAGATTGACAGCAGCCGAGAGAGCCTTTTTCTCACGAACAGGTAGATGGTCAAGGTGTCCTTGGAGGTTCAGAAGATAGAGATCTTCAAAGTCATTTGGCATCAAATGTTTGAAGTCGTTTTCTTCTATAATATGTTCTTTCAAGTCTGCTCTTCTAAGAACAATCTTCTTCAGGTAATCATAGCCATAGATTGAGAAGATCTCTATACTGATAACACTTAGAATACGCAGCTTGGATCGAACAGCTCTGCAACTCTTTTTAGCACCATGTCTATCAATGTAGAATTTCTTATTCTTGAACCACCAATGAGAAATGCCATATGAGGCAACAATGTCATATTCTTGTTCTTTGTCTGCCCAGAATTGATCCGGTACCATCTGTTCAAGACCCTGATCAGTATAGGTAGCAGCTTTCATCTTCGAAATCGATAAAGCTGGTCTTCTTTTAGTAGTACGAGCACATAGGTAATCCAGGTCATGATTGAAGAAGAATTCTGCTTGAATTGTCAAGTGTCCAGGTTCACCACCGAGAGGAAAAGGCTTGTTCACATTGAATCGGCTGATCTCCTCACTGACTTGATCACTAAGCATCTTGTGACATTCTTCCATCTGGTATTGAAGCTGATTGACATATGAGTGGAAGACCTTGACGATTTCAAATGCTGGTCCTTCAAGATCCTTCAGAGTGATAGACGAAATTCCCTTCTTATCACAAAACCACTTCATAAAGCTGCCCATATCTCCAATGATGTGAAGAAGAGAGTCTTCAGCTGGGGATTCATAGTTGGTAGTGATTATAGAAGCCCAGTTCTTGTTAGAGATCATCGTGTCAGACTCTGGAATGGACCATGAAGGTTCTGGAGTTTGAGGTCTCTCTTCGGCGAGCCAGCTTTGAGTTATGTCTTTTGACGGTGCAACTCTAGTGGTTTTAGCGTGTTCACCCGAAACGTATGCATCAAACCAATCATCTTCTTCAGGTGGCTGAGGGATATGTTTTGTGGATGCATCATCATCATCAAATTCTGACTCTGCCATGACATAAGACTCTTCATGTAGTACCTGGTCTTCAGGGATAGTGGAGAAGGTGGGTGTAAACCTTGAATCAACCGTGGTCCATGCCGCAGACTTCTTCTGAGTACCCTGATCACCGGATGAACTGGATTGATTTGAAGGTTTTGGAGGAGATGTTGGTGGTTGTGGTGAAGGTGTAGTGGTTGTGCCAGAAGATCCACCAGCACCAGAAGTTCCAGCTCCTCCAGTTGGAGGTGAGGGAGGAGGAGGTTTAGGACCTTTACGCAATGTCTCCAACACTAAAGTCCTCCTTTTCTTCTTAGCATCCCTTTCACGAATATCCTCCAGAAACTGTAAATGATTATAATGCTTAATCGATTCTTCAAGTGCTTCATATAGCTTCTTATGAACCACGTCCTGGTGCTCATTAGCATCGTACATCTTATCAGCCAGAACATCTCTCATATCAGAAATGGACAAATAATTGAATCGTTGAAGCAGTGGAGCCTGCATTGCCCATTCAACAATTTCTTTTACCTCACCTTCAATTGCATCTGCAACACCTTGATCGAAGTTAAGATTCTCCAACTTGTAGACACGTTGCTCGAGGACGTTGAGAGATTTAGGCAGTTGCCTCTCAAGAGCTTCAATTCGTTTTACTGCTTTGTCGAGCAGTTGATTAGATGTTAGAATTTGAGGTGGTGAAGCCGGTGGAGTGTCCGTGTCATTGATTGTAACCGCTGGTTCGAGTGATAGATCTTTAGCCGGTTCAGGTGGTGGAAGTGTAGTTGTTAGAGTAGGTTTGGGTGGTGGAAGTGCGGTTGCATGTGTAGGTGCTGACATCGGAGGAATGGTTGATGAGTCTTGCTGGATGTCAACTGTATACATGGACTCAGCTTCCTCTTTCTCATCATTAAGCTTATAAGACTCAGTATCTGAGGGTTTGTCATTTAAGAACTGATCACCAAATGAGAAGTCAGCATCAAGGTTCTTCAATGAGGATAGAGAACCTGTAGACATGTTAGTTTCTTCCATGTGCATGTGTTCATCAGATCTTGACTCAAGGATCTCCTGTGAGTCTTTCAGCAATTCGTTTTCATCATTTTTATCTGATTGGGTATCACTTGATGCAAGTGTCTCTTTCTGTGTTTCAGATACCTCCTTTTCCATTCCCGTTTGTTCTTGAGCTGAAGATGACTCAATGCTTCTTTTATTCAGCTCAAATTGGTTGGTAGTTCTTGACGGTGAAGAAGAGATGGTCAGAAGCATGTGAGCGGCTTGTTCAGCTTCTACACCAACAATCCCTTTCCCTTTGTCTTGTGTGATTGAAGTTGTTTGACGTGGCATTGGCTCAGGTTCTCTTATCACAACACCTCCAACTAGTGGTCTCATGTTCAGGCTTTCCAGGCTTTGTTTAATCCCTTGTTGCAAAGCAGCATCGTCTTCATCAATCAATCGTCTGTCACCCTTTGGAGCCTTGGTTCCTCCAACATTCTCCTTTTCAACATCATTCTTTCTCTTTTTCTGCTTCTGTAATGAAGTGTCGATAGATTAAGATCTATCAGGTCTCTTCTTGGGAAGGGCAGCAAATGAGGTTTTTGTGCTAGAAGTAGACTTTGTAGATTTGGGTTGTGAGGGATTGGGAGAGTCATCAACATTGGATCTGGGTGCCATTTTCTTGTATAATTTGAAGTGGTCAGTCTTCTTAATATCATATGTGAGAAGAACATCAGGAATTGGCAATCCAAAGATCTCTTTATTGACACCTCTGGCAACATATTTGAGGTTACCAAGTACAAATTCATCCCTAGCATTATGGAGGACTGATTCACTCCTAGGATTAAAGTTATGAGTCTGTTTCAAAAACTGGATGACAAGCTTCGAGAATCTTATGCTAGGAATCACAAGTTTGTGTACTTTGTTTTTTCCTTGAGCTTGATTCTGAACATTTGTTCTATCGGTGATGAAAGTGTGCATCGACAACGAGAATTCTTCCCAAATACGTTCCGAGACATCAATGTTCACCCCTTTGATGAGACCCCATAAGATCTGCAGAATAGGTATCCTCACTTTATTGAACCCTGAGGTTTTGCCAGATAAGCATAAGTTGAGAATAGTAGTAATGGCTCTCCAGGGTTGATACATATGTCCGGTGATGATATCTGAAGCCCTTGTAACGTTGACTTGATAACCCAAATCATTAAGAAAGTCCATTAGTTCTTCCGCACTAGGTGGAGGGACAGATTGTTTTGAAGGGTCACAAGGTATGATTCCTAGGGCCTTACTAAGTATGTCGGATGTGATTACAAATTCCTTATCGTCAAGCATGCAAGAATAATTAGCTGTGATTTTGTCCCATGTAATGGTGTTCCAAAATTGTTGTAGGTAAATGGAGGGGATTGTGCATTGCTTGGTTAAGGCACTAAAGAAATTAGTGTTTTTAAGAATATCAATTGCCACTTTGAAGATTGGATTTTGTTGCAATCTTTCCATGTCCACATAGTAGTTGCTTTTTCCTATCTCTACCCATTTATCTTCAGGAAAAATTTCGTTGTCTGTAAGAACTGTGGGTGGAGCAGAAGTAGCAGGGTTCTCAGATGAGGTTGTGTTTGCCATTGAGAATCTAAAGAGACACACATACAACAACAGTGTTTGAGAGCATGTTAGATTAGACATGGTTAGCTAAACAACTTTAATGCAACCTCATGACAAAAACACAACGAGTAGCATACTTGACAGATTACCAATAAACAGATTGAAATACTTAGGAAATAGATTAAGTAGCTTTAGTAATTTTCAAAGTAACAAATCATTTTGACAAAGTTTTCAAGAGACAAGTTGTTTTGAGTCAAAATTGTTAAAAACAAAGTTGCTATAATAGAATTTCATGAGACAAGATGCTATTATGGAAGTGTTATAACAAGTTGCTAAAACAAGTTGTCAAATCAAGTCGCTACAAGAGAAACCAGATACAAATTGCTTAAACCAAAAATGTTATAGCAAGTCGCTATGAGTAATTTGTCAAGACAAATCGCTACAAGTAAACCTGAACCAAGTCGCTAGCATGAAATTATTATATCAAGTTGCTTTAAACCATTTGACAAAACAAGTCGCCACAAGAAAAAATAGTGACAAGTCGCCATTGTGAAAATGATGTAGCAAGTCGCTAACTTGTCAAAACAAGTCGCTATAAGAAAAAATACTTAACAAGTCGCCTTTATGAAAAAGTTTAAGCAAGTCGCTAACTTGTCAAGACAAGTCGCTATCAAAAATTACAAGACTAAGTCGCTACTATTAGTATCACCCAGTTACAAAGTAAGTCGCTAGCAAGAATGTATTAAGATTTCACAACCCGCCATGAGGAATATGTGAACCAACTCGCTACCAAGAACACTTTGCAATCAGGTAAGTCGCTACCAAGAACATGACTTGACATACGCAAAAAAACAACAATCCAATCAATAGATATAACCATGACAACTACACAACCAAATCGCTTCAATGAATCAATACAAACAAACCACAAGCACAAACATAATCAGAGCATCACAACGCAACAAACTCATACGAGTAATACAACAATTCGCGCAAAGACCCATTTAAACATACAAATGCACCATCACATCTATCCTAGTTAACCCAAACTACAACTAATTTAATATCAAGTGTTCCCATTAAGCGAATCCATTAACAAACCTAAACAAGGGAGTCAATTGACGAGGAAAAAATGCACGGTGGAATCTGTTAAGAGAGATGCATTAGAGGAGGTATAAAATATACAAGATTTAAAACAAAGCATTGAAATTAACCTACCACAATCAAGTCGCTACAGCAAAGGTCATGAGAGAAAGAGAGAAACACTTTTGGGATTTTGAAAATATGTGAGTTGTGTCAAGTCGCTAAGGGGTTAAGAACTGTTTACAAGTTTAGCATATTGACACATTTAATCCTTGTAAACGTGTTCAATGAGGCAACTCGCTATCTTAAGGTTGGCATAAGAAACAAGTCGCTACCCCCTTACTAGAACCAAGTCGCTACCCATGAATAAAACAAGTCGCTACAGTTTAGGAACCATTCCAAATTTTCAACTAATGACATATTTGGTCCTTGTTATTATGATAAATGGAGACAAGTCGCTACCTATCTTAGTATCACACATAAATTTATACTATTGACATTTTCAGTCCTTGTACTTATCAGATTGCATGCAGATACAGTGGATAAGAAGCATTCATCTATACTCCTTTATAAAGGATTTAGGACATTCTATATAAAGAAGTCTTAAAAACTTTAAGACCAAAAACATTTCTATTAAAAGGAAGTTACTTTACCAAGCATAAAAATTTCAGCATGCATATAATTATAAGTTACATTTAAAAGTTTATGTGTCATTATATCTATATTTAAGAATTAAATGTCTTTATATCTATATTTGTAACAACCATACAATACTGTAACAGCCCATTTAAACCATTACAATATTGTAACAACCCATTAAAACCATCCTTGTAACAGCCAAACCCACTTGATATAAAAGACTCAACAAAAACATACGTTCGAACCCGACACAACAATCTCACAAAAATTATTTGTTCGCTACAAAATTAGATATCGGGTACCCGCCGCTGCATTGCGCGGGTACCCTTCTAGTGTAGAGTAATATGACAAGTACCATATATGACATAACATGGATAACATGTAGCAGCAAACAAGTAGGCACATCATATATATCAGACAATGATGCAGATATAAATTGAAAGATTCTCCCCCTCAATCAATGTCACCAATTATGAGTGAACATTGATTGAAATTCAACCCCCCGTTATAAAATAGAATATATCTTTTGTTCGAACTTCATCTATGGACCCGTATCATTATTGAATGACATTTCTAGGACCGTAGATGTTATCGATAACAAGAGATACATCTTTTATTAGATTGTGGGTAAAGTTTTAATTAATTTTTTTTTTGAAATAAGTGAAAAATTAATTTGTACACGGATTCATGAAAACGAGTCCTGAATCAAGTCGAACAGGAGTCAAAGTACGAGGTACATCAATTCTGACAGGCTACATATCCTGAGTGAGTACTCTTCATTTCTGATGGAAACCAGGTCATGATGTTCATGATTGAATTGAGCATTGTACCTGAAAAAGACTGAGAACACTTTGCACTAATAGCACATGTAGTATTGCAAATAGATGAGTTAGTGGCATGAGTATCCTCACTATTGGATGTTGCACAGTTTGGTCTAGGAGTGTCATTAATAGAAATCCCTTTAGGTTCAATATTCTTGAAGATTTTTCCTGTAGGCATCCACTTAAGGCAAGATCTAGGTGAGTATGTCCGTTTGGATCCTGAAAACTTAAATAATCTACCAGTGGGAATCCATTTGAAACAACTGCTAGTAGATTTGGATGTAGCCACTTCCATGTTTTGAACATTTGTCCTTTTGTAATTAGTTTGTTTCTTAGGGGATTGATCATCCATTTGATGCTTCTTATAAGAACTAGATGAACTCCTAATATTCCTGATCTTAGGGCTTTGAACATTAATCTGGGGATTGTTATTCATCATATCGGAATGAATTAGTGAAGTGACTGGTTTTGACAAAACTGTATTCGCATCAACTTGGGAGGCAAGCTTAGATTTCGATGGTTTAAATCTTTCTGTTCTAAAAGCATTGGGCTGCCTAACTACAACACGTTCTGAGTTGTTCAGTACAATTGGCTATCCCAAGGTTGATGGTTTTGCAAACTTAGTGTTCACCCTATTTCCAATAGATTTTCTAAGCTCATTTTTTAAGGCAACTATGGTGAAACTCTTATCCTGAATTTGGACTTTGAGGGCATCAATGTCTGCCAACAAGGAGTTAGTTTGATCTATCAACTTGGAATTGTTCTCTAATAAGTTCTTTCTTAAGGACTCATTTTCCCTTAATAGGTTGGACACACATAGAGCCAATTCATCATTCCTAGATTTAAGCATACCACTCACCTCATGGTTAGGATTGTTCATCCTTATATTACATTTCTTATGCAGATCTGAGAGTTGTAATTTCAGATTGCATATGGTTGAATCTTTGTCATGAATCTGGGTTTTTAAGTGGTTAATTTCAAAAAATTCTCGAAATTCTGGGAATTCTGGATTTATGCAAGGTTTTGTAGCAAGAAAACTTTCTTCTCTTTGTTGTATTGCAATTTCCAAGGAAATACAATGTTTTTCAAGAATTGAGTATTTGTTTGAAAGTTCATCATAAACCCCTTTTTCAACCATGTCATTTGTTTTAAAGATTTTAGATTCAGGCTCAACCAAGACACATTTATCAATATCATGTTCAGAGTTAGGATCAAATTGATCAGGTACATTAGCAAATGCATTATGTTGATCAGTTAAGAGTACCTCATCACATGACACATGTTCATTTGTGAGTGTGACATCTGCATTCAAATCATGCATAACAGGAGTTACTGAAATGCCGGCTGTTTCTAGCATATCTGACTCTGAGCCCCTGTATTCAGTACAACCTGTTTCATCATCCTTTGTTGTATCTGATATTCTGCATTAAGCATCATTCATCCGTTCAACTAATCCATTACCCGACATATCACAACTTTCACTTAATTTATCTTGACACCCATTCAAAGCATTCAAATTATCATTCTCTTGAGCAGCTTCCTTAATGTACTTTTCCACATTATCCATAAGTTGGATAAATGTGTTGATGAACTCATGAATCTCCATTCCAGTATATTTCTTGAAGGAAATTCCAGTAACGTGTTGATCGAAGTCTGCGGAATATTCCCCGTTGATAAATGGCTGAAATTGGTTTTAGATAACCTGAAGTGCAGTATTGGAATCATCCATTAATACCTTCCTTTTGGTAATTTGAAGCTTTAGTTGTTCTAAGTTCAGCAACAAGGTTCTTGTCAATGTAGGTAAGTCCTGGCGGAAGAGAGCACTAAATGTTCGATCCCCAGTTGTGGATAACAGTTGTGTGAGGTGCAGATGAAGTAGTTGATAAAGCTCAACGTTGCATTCCATTTTCTCTGCATCATGTATTATTAACAGGTGTGATTCTTTGATATCTGACTCAGAATGTGAAGTGTTTTGATCATAATCTGCTAAATCAATCATGGTTAAACATTCTGAGTAGCAAACAGTTTCTTTGTTTTGTGAGGTATCATAGAGTTCAAGCACTTTGGAGATTAAAGGGTCAGTGATGTAAGACATTGTGTTGATGGATATTAGGCACAAGTTGCTTGCATTAATTCACCAAATCGCTAACTACCTTGAAGATAAGTCGCTACTTACCCAAGTTTCTAGGTACTCAAGTTGCTATAAACCTTAAGAACAAGTCGCTAAGACACCAAATCGCTAAGTAACAACTCGCTAAAGACTCAAGTCGCTGTGAATCAAGTCGCTAAACACAAGTCGCTAACACAACAAATCGCTAAGCTGACAAGTCGCTAAAGAACAACTCGCTAGTAACAACAAAGACAAGTCGCTAGAAATAATAAAGACAAGTCGCTACGTCAACCAAGTCGCTAGCCGTAGTGGAACCTACACTACTTTGTACTGTTTGTCGGCTTGTCTCAATAGACAAGTCGCTAGAGCTCAAATCGCTACCTCTTAAACTGCAAGTCGCTACCAACTTATGAAGCAAGTCGCTAAGTAGAAAACTTATCCGAGAACTAAGTTGCTAGCAAGAGAAACTTAAACACAACCCTTTTCAATCCAAAACAAGCTCAACCACAGTGATTCAAGCTTTCCAAATCAAAACCCAAGCACTTACAATGACTCTAAACACAAAAGTACACTCAAAATTCAAACTTTAACACAAGAAATGATCCAAATGATGCAAAAATCACAAAACTTTTTCAAACCCAAAAACCACTAGAAATCCAAGGATATGTAAGAGAGATGATCAAACCATGGCTCTTGATACCATTTGTAACATATTGGATTTCACAAACACACAAACAATCATAAATATGGTGTATGAATATATGGTTTAGAGAGAGAAAGTGGGATATTCTAGTAAGAGAAACTCATGGAAGGTTAGATTCCAAATGAACATCCAACCCTCTCCCTTGTGGGGAGAGGGCTATTTATACAAAGAAGCACGCCCTCCTTCAGGCTGTGGATCAGGCATACAATGGGTAAAGACCCGTCCTTCCTCCACGGTATTGCACAAGACTAAACTATGCTAATAACTAACTGACAAATAACGTAATAAAAGATATGTCTATGAGCTAACTTAAGCTAGATAATATTTGGGGTGACCGATGCTTTACAATAGAATTTCCAATTCCTAACAGAATCAACCCATTCAGAAACATGAGCAATCGTTACAGTACTTGGTCGGTTCTTTTATGTATGTACAATCCTCCACCTTGGTTATGCATGAAAACGTAAATACATTATGATGTCATTGTTAATTTCCGGTCTAAAACAACCTGGTAATGACATTGACGTGTATTTGTCTCCTCTCATTGACGATATGAAAGAATTATGGAAATCGGGTGTAAAAATGTATGATGCGTATAAGAAAGAGAAATTTAAGTTGCGTGCCATAATTTTTTGCACCATAAATGATTTTCCGGCATACGGTAATTTGTCAGGATACAGCACGAAGGGTAAACAGGCTTGCCCGATTTGTGAAGATGAGACATCCTCAAGGTGGTTAGAAAATTGCAAAAAAAACCGTGTTCATGGGCCATCGAAGATCGCTTCCAAATAATCACTCGTATCGTCACATGAGTTCGGAGTTTGACGGACACACGGAGTATGGACGAGTTAGGACATGATTTAGTGGAGATACTGCACTTTCTCGAGTTTCTAATCTAAACATTGTGTTTGGAAAAGGAAAAGGACGTCAAAATGAACAAGGAACGTGGAAAAAAAGTCAATCTTTTGGGAATTATAATATTGGAAGGATTTGGAAGTACGACATTGTATCGACGTTATGCACATTGAAAAGAACGTATGTGACAGCTTGATTGGGTTATTGTTGAATATTCCCGGGAAAACTAAAGATGGTATTAATGCTCGAAAAAATATGGTCTCATGGGGAATTCGGTTAGAGCTCGCGCCTGTTGAGAATGACAAAAAACGCACCTATTTGCCACCAGCGTGTTATACCATGTCTAAAGCAGAAAAAACCCAATTTTGTAAATGCTTAAATGATATTAAGGTTCCATCTAGCTATTCAGCGAACATTAAGAGCTTGGTATCCATGAAAGACTGTAAACTACAAGGAATGAAGTCGCATGATTGTCATGTTTTAATGGCACATATGATTCCCATCGCAATTCGTGGTTTGTTACTAAAGCATGTCCGACATACAATCACAAAACTTTGTTTGTTTTTTAACAAGATTCACTCGAAAGTGATTGACTCCGAAATTTTGGATTCATGGCAAAAATATATTATCATTACTTTATGTCAATTAGAGATGTACTTCCCGCCGTTCAATTTTAGCTTTCAATAAGTAGTCATCTAATTCATTTATGTCCGAAGTGGTGTTTTATCAGATTTCAAAAGTAATTTTAAGTCAGTTTAGTTTGTTATAAAAACTTTTAAAAATTAAAAATAGCAATTTCAATAGCTTGTTTTACTTTTCCCAAAAGGAAAAAAATAAAAAAAATCAAATGATAGGGCTGCTAGTAGCTAAAAGTCAGTGTTCTTGCCTCTTTTTGCCCTGCTGCACAGTCCATTTTCTGCCCCAATTAGCTTTTTCATAACTGCTTTTCAGCTTATTTCTTTGATGAATTTGTTTGATTTTTGTTTTATTTAGTAGATTTAGGTTTGAATATTATATGTGTTTCCCTTATTAGCCCTTAGGAGCTTATTAAGCTTTCAATAAGTTATCTAATTCATTTCTGTCCAAAGTGGTGTTTTATCAGATTTCAAAAGTAATTTTAAGTCAGTTTAGTTTGTTATAAAAAATTTTAAAAATAAAAAATAGCAATTTCAATAGCTTGTTTTACTTTTTCCAAAAGGAAAAAAATCAAAAAATCAAATGATAGGGCTGCTAGTAGCTAAAAGTCAGTGTTTTTGCCTCTTTTTGCCCTGCTGCACAGTCCATTTTCTGCCCCAATTAGCTTTTTCATAACTGCTTTTCAGCTTATTTCTTTGATGAATTTGTTTGATCTTTGTTTTATTTAGTAGATTTAGGTTTGAATATTATCTGTGTTTCCCTTATTAGCCCTTAGGAGCTTATTAGGTAGCTTAATTTAGGTATGCTAAAGCCCCTTTTGTTAATAAGAGTTGTTTTTATACTTTGTTACTCTTTATTCTATTAAATTTTGTTGATTTTGCGAAAAACAATATGACTAATATATATCTATATTTGTTTTTATAGCTTTTGGATGATACACGCCGTTTAAAACCGTCGGAGATCGACCAAGTGGCTCTTACGACGTTGAACGAATTTTATAGAGTTGTAGTTGATCCTTTAGATGCGACGGCTCCTCCATAGTTAAGGTTTTAAAATTTTGTGACGATGACTTGTAAACAATTGAAATGGTTAACACTTTTGTCTAACTCAGATTGTTACGTTGATGATGTTTATATAGAATGTTAAGTTTGTTGAATATTGTGTGTGTATGCGGCAATGTTTAGGTCTTGTGCGAAAGATATTGTGATAGTGTTTGGTTACAGGTTTTGGAATAGTGAATTGAATATATTTTTTTTATGAAAAAATATATTTTGCTACGGTTATTACAAAACCGTACCAAAAGAAAAGTAGAGCAATCTGCTACGGTTTCGAAAAAAACCGTACCAAATAGTCAGCTTTTGCTACGGTTTTGAAACCGTACCTAATAGGCTTATAAACCGTAGCTAATGTGATTTTTGTGTAGTAGTGAACTATTGATGAACTTATAAAGGTATTATAACCAACTAACTAAATCTTATCTTACTATGGAGAAAGACATTTTCTTTCATTAAATATCTTAAAATTAACAATACAAAAAATTAAGCATAAAGTACAACCATCTAAAATACAAGCATTAAACAATACAAGTATCTATACTACTTAAAGCTTATCCCCCTTAATTTAATGTGCAAGGGGGGTTGTGCACAACCAAAAATACGGTACATACATGTTTATGCATACCGAAATAACTACAACCCTTAATTTAATAGCATTCAATTTCGAGGCTTCAATCTATTTACAGAAGACAAAGAGGTTGCATAATTTTAACCTCAAAGTATACAAACCAATGTGTCCATGAATGCAGAAGTTCCACAAACCAATCGGTTCAGTTGCTTACAACTTTTCAGTTAGATTTTGAGGATTATAAATAACCCGATATCATCATTTTCACCACCATCATTTGGTTCGACCTTTTTCCAAATCGACAACATCAACAAATCCAAGACTATCCTAAACCCATCTCACCACTCAAACACAATCAATAACAACATCAACTACATCAAAAAATCATCTCCAAACACAGCCAAGACTCGAAACAAAGAAATAATAATAAAAGATCTCAATTATTTCTTCTCTTTCATGTATAACATCTTAGACCTTTTAAGATTGAAACACGAAGAGAAGTATATCATCATCGATCCATCTTTTGAAGCTTAGCTTCTTTTTATATCCGAAAAAGAAAGATAAGATTTATAACAACTATGTTATAATCTCTCTTTGATTCGATAAAAACAAAATCAAAAACGAAAAACAAAATTAAACCTACCCGAGACCTTATATCAAGATCTTGAAGTCAAAATTCTTCATAGCTTCTTGGTTCGGTTTAAACCGAAAGAAACAAGAGACCTTGAATATATATATGATCTTGGTACAAATAAAGATAATTTTTTCAGTTTAGAGTTCCAAGATCTATAGGGTAAGTGAGAATTGTAGTGTTTGTGTTTGTGGTGAGCAAGGTTTTAAAAACCGGTTTTTTAGTCGACCCGGTCGAGTCACCGGGCACCGGTTCGACCGGTTCAACCGGTTCGACCGCCGGGTCAACCGGTTTTTCATTTTTTATTATTTTATTTTTTCTGACCGGGTCAACCGGTTTGATCACCGGGTCAACCGGTTCGACCGCCGGGTCTAACCGGGTCAACCCGGTTTTCATAAAAAAATTTTGAAAAAATATAAAAAATATTTAAAAAAAAAAAAAAAAAAAAAAAAAAAAAACGAAACCCGGCCGGGTTTCATGACCCGGGTTGACCCGGGTCACTCAAAACCCGGCGGGTCTAACCGGTTGACCCGGTTTTAGAAAACCGGGTTTTTTTGACCCGTTTTAGTGCCCGGGTACCGGTCCGACCGGTTGAACCGGCCGGGTCGACCCGGGTTTGAAAACATTGGTGGTGAGTATCATATGTATAGATGTAGGCAGCAGTTTATTGTGTGTGGTTGAGAAGAGAAGCGGCTGCACACATGATTATTAGGGTTGTGTTGTGTCTAATGTTAGTGTTATACAAAGTGAAAATAGGGTTAAGTAATTGGGCTAGAAATGGTCTTGGGCTGTTGCTTTTAATTTGTTTACTCGAATGTTGGTGCACCACCCACTAATACTAATATTCATTCATAGTTATAAACGAGTGTGGAAACCCGCGCGATGCAGCGGGATTGGCTTTAAAGGACTTATTTTGTAGCGACACTTAAAATTCAGGGGCTGTTTTTGCCAAGTTGTAAAACTTTACATTTAATGTTTGGACTAACTTTGCAACGACACACAAACCTTAGGGACCTTTTTTGCCAAATTGTGAAACTTTGCAATTAATGTTGAGGACTTAAGTTGCAACGACACACGAACCTCAAGGACCATTCTTGCCAACTTGCGGAAGTTACCAATTAATGTTTCGACACGTGTCGTGTGGAGATCGAATCCCCGCTTTTTAGTTAATACGAGTGTGGAAACTCGCGCGATGCAGCGGGATTGGCTTTAAAGGACTTATTTGTAGCGACACTTAAAATTCAGGGGCTGTTTTTGCCAAGTTGTAAAACTTTACATTTAATGTTTGGACTAACTTTGCAACGACACACAAACCTTAGGGACCTTTTTTGCCAAATTGTGAAACTTTGCAATTAATGTTGAGGACTTAAGTTGCAACGACACACGAACCTCAAGGACCATTCTTGCCAACTTGCGGAAGTTACCAATTAATGTTTCGACACGTGTCGTGTGGAGATCGAATCCCCGCTTTTTAGTTAATATAGATAATATGTAGTTTATTATTGTTCGGGTATTAAAATATCAGCCCATCGAATTAGCAGTAGTAGCCAAGATTTCACCATTGGTACCAACACAGGTCCTTCTTACCTTTACATTTACATTATAGCATAGCAATCCAACCAAACTAATAACATTGTGTCTCTTCTGTAATTCCATATTTTTTTGGATTAAGCACATTTGTTACTTAACTTGGTTGTTTTTTTTCTCTTTCAATTCCAGTTGTCTGATTGTTTTGGGAAAAAAGGGGGCTGCTAAGCGTTTTTTGCATGTTTAATTTGAATTCGGTTACTTTTTTAACAAGTGAGTATCGAGTTTGTGACTTAATCTTAGTTCCTTTCAGTTGGTATACTTTCAGTAATCATATACAAGTGTTTCAATGGTCTTCTTGAAAGTTATACTAATTAATACTGTAAATGCCTTCACAAAATTAATGTGTCCAGTTAAATGGGTGTTATCCACATTAGTAGATGGTTGTAGTTAGGTGTACGTCCTACTCATTCTCTAAAAACAAAAAAGTGATTTTGATACAAAGATAATAACACAAAAACAAAATGATAAAAACAAGAAGCAATAGCATATTTTTGATGAAGTGCATGTCTAACTTTGCCTATAAAGTCCGATACACAATTTTCATTTTTCATATCAGTTTTGAATCCGAATTAAAAAAGGTAGATATAATGTCAAGCTGCATATTTGGTTAGTTTCATTGCCTTTAATTTGTTTACTCGAAAACAAAAAGATTTTCCACAAGTTGTTTAAAATTTCAAATTTCTATATAGTTTCATACGTTACTATAGATTAGCATAAGGGGGGAGGGAGTGGAAGTTTACTACCCTAATACCCTAAGGGTGCCACGTCACCTCTATCCAATAAAAACCTTCCAACTCAAAACTACCCCAATACTACCCTAACACTACCCTAACAAGTGGGAGTGGTACCCTAGTACCCGAATTTCATTTTTTTTTTTTTTTTTTTTTTTTTTTTAAATACATAAAATCACATACAATATTTAAAATAAAAACATACCATTTCATTAAAAAAAAAAACATTACATAATACTTAAAAAAACTACAACTTAAAAATTGAAACTACAACTTAAAAAAAAAAAAACATTACATAAGTTGAAATTAAAATTACTTGAAACTACAATTTAAAAATTGCAAGCCCATCCGTGTTTGGCCGCAAGTTCACGTTTCTGGGTAAGAATTAATTCCAACATAGCGGGATCGCGAATGTGATCATGCGGCTCCAAAAAAAACTTCAACTCCCGTTGTGCATTCTTGAACTTCGCCCCCTCGAGTTGTGTAGCCAACAATTGTTTCGCCATCTCGCGTTTTTCTTCCAAATATTGTGTCTTTTTTTGTGTGTACGCGTTGATTTCATCCGCAACGCTTGAGATAGACGAGGAGGATGCAGTTTGCTTCTTCTTCATTTTTCTTGATTCAATTGGAGGGGTGGGGTCTTCATTCATGTCGGGAAGGGTGTTGCTTGCCGCTTCATACTCCCCCGACCTCCTTTTTGAAGAATTGTTTGCAGCACCGGCAATATCTTGAAAACATTCTTGCTCCAACCATTTCTCATGTCCTCTGACAACCTCCCACGCCCTGGTATGAATAAATTGTTTTTTTCTTGCTGTGTAGAAATCCATTTCTGCTTGTCTCACCACGTCCAAGTCGTTGCACCCACTAGCCTTAGCACGTTTCTACATTATATACAAAATAATTTAATTGTAAATAAAAAAGTATAGCTAAAACAAAATAATGTAATTGTAAATAAAAAAGTATAGCTAAAACAAAATAATGTAATTGTAAATAATAAAGTATAGATTATGTACCGCTTGGAGGTAGTAGCCGTTGAAAATACCCATGGCCGTGTTCATTGTTCTCCACTTGGTATTCAACGCATGAAATGTTCGTGAACTCGAACCCACAGTTGCCTCGTAATGCTCGAGAATCCGTTTCCAAAAACCGTCGGACTTTTGTTCATTACCGACAACACCACAAGTGGAGATTTGAACCCATGCTTTCGCCAACGCCTCCTCTTGTGCCGGCGTCCAAACTTCACGGGGCCTCCTCCCGGCGAAAGCTTTTTTCTTCCCTCTAGGATCGACTTCTTGAACTTCCTCATCTTCGTCTTCTTCATTTGGTAGTGGTTGTGTTTCGGGTACATACTCTACGTCATCACTAAGGTTTTCGAACGGGGAAAACTCGCTTGTAGCAGTAATGTTGTAGTGTTGTGGATTCAATTGAGGAGGACCCATATTATATGGGAAAAATTGTGGAGATTGGGGTTGTGGAACATAAAATTGATTCGGGGATGCTTGAGAATAAAATTGGCTAAATCCTAACGGAGTTTGTTTTGGTTGATTCGGGGATGGTTGAGACCGACCTAGACGTGAGGTGAAAGTTTTTTTACCTCTCTTTGGATCCATAGCTTAGTATTTTTGAAAGATTATTGTGTGTTGTGGGTTTTTATTTTGAAAATAGAGGTGAAAGTTAGTTTAAATAGGAGTGAATTTTTTTTTTTTTTTTTTTTTTTTTTTTTTTTTTTACGTGGGTTTTAGCCGTTTACCAACGGCTCTTTGATACAAACGGTCAAAAGTTTCCAACGTTCACAAGCGGCTTCTGAGCTCGCAAAAAGTACCCGCAGGCCGAACCCGAGGGAGGCGGAGCGGTGTTGCCGCTCGGGTTCATGAACCCGCTGCCCAACCCGATGCCCACTCCGTTATACCTAATAGTTATAAGAGTCATTTTCTGTGACCCCTAATTCTAATTACATAGTTTATTATTGACATTATACATAGTTGATTATATCATGTGGAAAACATCATACATAGTTGATTATTGACATTATCTTATTAGCTTCTAGAAATTTTCAAGTATCCAACAGCCCGACAATATCTTATTAGCTTCTAGAATTTGATTATTGACATTTATACTTTGATGAAATTTTCGAATATCCAACAACCCAACATTTTCAACTTATACTTTGACAAATTTTCGTAAACACAGGAAGTGGTTTCAAAGGTTCTTATGTATAATATATAATATAATTCATCATCGTTGCCAAGTGCATTTTATTTACCTATTTTACTCACTATATATTGATATGATTTCTCATTTTTGTAAGAGAGATCATTCGGCTACCTCAGCAAGTGCAAGAGTTTGATGATGACATTGAAGTGAAGACATTGGAGTGCATGAAACCTTGCTTTAAAGATCCATGATTATATATGTCTTGATGGTTACACATGACTTTTGTTTTGATGGATTTTAGTCATTTATGTTCAATGGATCTTTATCATTTATGTTACTTTGATCTAACTATTATACCGTTAACAATGTTTTAAAATGTGTAGTTACACTAACAATCGAGTTTTTGCACCAAACATTGGTCGGAAGAAATTTATATAATTTGCCATCACCGCCGACGGAATAGTTTAATTTATTTACTTATTTTATTTAATTTCGTATTTTCCATTTTGTAATTTTTTATGTCTTTTTTTTTTTTTTTTTTTTTTTTTTTTTTTTTTTTTAATTTTTAATGTTTAATTTTATTAATGAAGTATTAGATTGTTTAATGAATGTAATTGTTGAGGGCAAAGTTTGTAAATTATAATTATAAAAAAAGTGAGTCCCAACAAGTGGTGTTACTTGGTGTTAAATAACTATCTTAAATAGTTTATGTAAATAGGAAAACAAATAAGTTATGTAACTAAAATAATAGGAACCTAATGACCAAACATTTAGTTATGAAAAATTAGTTAATTATTCGACCAATAGCACGTGTATCGCACAGGTTTAGAGGTGGCAAAATTGGCGGGCCGGACGGGCACGGGCTAAACGGGCACGGGCTAGAATGGGCACGGGCTTAAACGGGCACGGGCTAAACGGGCGCGGGCCAAACGGGCACATGTTATACAAATCGCTTAATAAAATACCTAAAACGACGAAATAAATTCCTTAAACGTAATATCTTATTTATATTAAAAAAACTTAAATATATTGTATAAAAAAAATTCTTTAAAACGATCGTAACGTTCTACAATTGAGAACTAAACTAATGATAACATTATTAGCCATCTAAATAATAAATAGAATGCAAATTCTCTAATAGGTATCTAAATACCATCATATACAATATTATTGATAAAAACATGACCCCTCAACCACTAGACCGGGCATCGCACGGGTTGAGGGAAGCCTCGTTAATACAATGTTTACAATTTATTGATGCATAATTAATATACATTTTTAAAACACTCATTTAATGATAAATACAAGTATTAAAATACATATTGCAAGTCATGCAAGCTGCTAATTAATTATACTTTAAAACCCCGTTTCAATGAAAAATACAATTAAAAAAATACATTGTACAAACCAAGCAAGCTACTAAACACAAAGAACAAACAAACAAAATAATACAATCTAAACAAAGTTTCACCAAACTTTTATTATTGCTTACAGCCCCTAAATGAACAAACTAAGCCGTAAAGATATTGAAAAAAAAACGTACAAATAAAATAAATTGTTAGCCGAAAAAATTTAATTACAAGATACCCGCAGCCGAATCGCACGAGGACCCTGCAATAGATCTTTTATATAATAATATAATAAAGGAATTACATCATTTCGGAGTTTGTCAATTCATTCTTATTGAAAAATAATTTGGCCAATAGGAGAGCTCGATTTCGCCATATAAGCAAAATCGTGTGATGTGATTGGTTAATAAAAGTCAAAATTAAATTGATTTTGGTCAAACTTTACTAAATTTGGCGGAAAATTTTGGTTGATAAAAAATACACATAAAAATATGGGTGTCAAATTTGTGAAAACAAAAACTTAAAAAAAGAGGTGGTAATTAACAAAACTTTAGTGGTTGAATTTTTAAAAATTATATAGAGTTAAGTGTAATATTATAAGCCCCTATGTTTTTTAATAACTTTGGATTATAAACAAATACCCCCTTATACTTTATAGCCTTTATAATTTATATTTTAAAAATTACAATGTATATGTTGTTTTAAAATAACAACATATAAATTTGCATAAGATTACAATTTTTTTTACTATATACGTTTAATAAGGACTCATTTATTTTATTTTTAAAAGTTTAACCTATGTGGACACGAGTTTACATTTTAAATACGGCTAAATTACTCAAAACGAGAATATAATTATCAAATTATAAGCATGAGTTACTTTAATATAAAAATAAATATAAGCGATTGTACTTATAACAATGACTCGTGTAATTTTTATTTATTTATATAAGGATATCTAGAAAAATATTTTTTAAAAAACTTTAAGGAGTATACTTTAACTTTATCAACGCTCATTATGTGCTATTAAACTTGCATCATGTGTACAATATAATATCAGTAGTGAAATTTAAATAACGACATCAACATCTTTGTCAGCAAAATAAAATTAAATCTTGAGTTACCTAACAGAAATTTTTACAAATACTTTACCAAATTCTAATGGATATTAATGCATAATGAAAAACTCGTGCATAAGTATTTTTAGTTGTACTTATATCACAATTTTTATGGGCAAATTCTTATATGTGTATATACTGAACTAAGATGTTAAAATAAATTTGATTTATGTGTAAATTTCGTGCGTGTATGAAACTTATAATTATATAATTATATGCAAATATCTTTAAAGACACAATATTCAGTATTAATACAGAATATTTTTTTTATCAAAACCTCGTGCGTGCACGGATATTATAACTAATCTTTTATATAATAAAAGAATTACATCATTTCGGAGTAACTTTGAAAACCCATTATTTATCAGGACCAATAAGAAAGCTCAATTTTGCCACCTAAGCAAAATCGAGCGACATGATTGGGCAATTAAAAGTCAAAATTGAATCAAATTTGGTCAACATTAAACAAAAACGTCCAACACTACTGATTTATAAAAAAACCGTGCAAACACATGGGTTAGAAAGGAATTATTTAATTATAAAGGCTGCAACTGTAACTTCATAAAAACAAAACCGGAAACAAGGTTCAGAAGCTTATCACTACATCCACATAACGAAAACCTAAAATCATAGACCAAAAGGCAAAACACAAAACACAAGACATATTTCACGGACGAAGAGACAAGACACAAATCCCTCAATTCGTAAAGGTATGAATCGATGGGAATTTGTTGATTTATGAATTATATATGAATTTGTGATGTTCAATTATATAATATATGTTATGAATTAGTATTACATATATTTTAGTATTAATTAGGTTTTGGTAGATTTACGGGTTTAGATGATGATTGTTTCGATTTAGGGATTTAGGGGTTTCGATTTAGGTTCGTGCACCAGGTCACTTAATTGGTGTAAGTGAAATTGACCACATTTATTTTGTCACTAAAGACATCGTTTAGTAGTCTTTACTCCCTTTTTCAGGCCTATGTTCAGTGGTGGGGTGAATAAGTATCTACCTCTTTGTGAGCGTGATATCTGTCATCGAGTATTCAGCGTAGCTATTGTGGGGAAGGATGATATCAAGGGTAATCAAGACACAAGCTTAAACCAATAATGCCAACCTTTGTATGAGCATTCATATTTATAAATGTAAGCTCAAACCTCAAAGGAACATTGCCTTTCACTAATATTTATTGTATTTCCGTGTTTTTGTGAGCATGTTTAAAGATTATTTATTTACTTTTTACTTCTTTGCGTTTCAGATGTGCTATATAGAGGCTTCCAAAAAATCATATATCACGACAACCTGCTCTTAAATAAATACACAATAAGGTACTTTTATGTTTGATGACATTCTTGAATGGTATAAATATTTCTTAGGGGTTGCTTGGTTTGTTAACATGACCTACTATGTATATTGATATGCATATAGGTATAGGTATAGGTATAGCCGTATAGGTATAGGTATATAATTTGTTACAAAGATGGAAACTTTAGTCATAAATTTCCAATTTACACCAGATGATGGTCTTTTAAGTTTATTAGTTGTTGTAAGGAGACATTGAAGCCTATAATTAATCTAGATCTTATGGTGCGTAAAATTAAGAGTGACAATCAAACTTGCTTTTGGATGGATTCTTGGTTAAGAGACAAGGCTCTCTGAATCTTTTGGTGCGGATTGATGGTTTTAGAAAGTGTCACTGGAGGGGGAGAAGGGAGCGTCATGGTCAAGTAAAAGCGGAGTTATCTGCTCTTGATAATCTTATTAGCAGTCTTACTTTAGAGGGTATTTAATGAGGACAAATGGGACTGCCCCATCTTTCTACTTGAGGTCTATGCGGAAATAGGTCATGAGATGACGTTATCTGGAGTAATTTAATTCGGTTAGGTCTTAGCATAGGGATTGACAAGTAATGTATTATATTTATACTTCGACTCTAAGGAAACAAACATACCAAAGATCTTTACCGCATAATTTAACTCATACCATAAATTTGTACGTCAATGTTGCTTAACGGATTCTTTAGAAGTGATATAACAATAATGTGGCGAGACTTATTATCTGAAAATTGTGAAACCGAAGAAGAACCTTTGGGACTACTAGATTGATAATAAAGGAGATATAAATACTATGCTTAACAACCTTTTATGATGGCCATTCTGATCTTCACATAACAGCTTTAAGTGTTATTATGCATACGTATGTACGTAAATATATAAGTATATCTAATGAGGTTGTTCTTAAAATGTAGAAAGTTTTATAGGTATAGTTTGACCCCAAAACCTTAGTTATGCAATTCTGAGATCTATAAGTGGCACAAGTTCACCTGACTTAAGTACAGAATAAGTGTTACTCCCTTTTGCTTTCATGTAATTAAACACTTTAAACCTACCCTTCTATAGGGATTCAGTTGTCTTTGCCCAAACGGTATTATTAGGAAGTGAAATTGGCTTTTTTTGTCAAATTGACCATCAACAGTAGTCTCCACTCAAAGTGAAGTATTTTCAGATGGCAAAAATTATAACGTCTTTTCAATTGCTTCTGCACTTTGTCATGTACATAGTTGAATGTACATGGGGGCTGTTTGGATTGAGAGTTCTAGAATGGGGGACTGGGAGTGAATGAAAACTTATTTGAGATGCCAAGACACTAATCCATCAAAGCCTGGGGAATATAAACGAGCTGGTCATTTTTTTATCTACAAGCTTACCATGTAATAAGATTATTAGATTTGGTAAAAAGAATAAAAGGTTTTTTTTTTTTTTTTTTTTTTTTTAAATCTATATGCTTACCATAAATTATTGTGCCTAAGCTTCAAGAAATAAGTACAACTTCTATTAGAATTCTTTCATATATGACAGAAGATCTCATTGTTCCACATGTAAGCATTATTTGCTTAAATGTTTTGTTTGTCAAGATTGGCAGCTGTTTTATTTGTTTAAGGTAGAAGTTGAAGAGATCGATCGAGGTAACCATTTATATTTCTTGGTGTTCCTCCTATAAGGGATTAGTTCATCTCTTTATTTGGATATTTCAAATTATAGAGTGTTTGGTCCACATTACTAAATTTATAAACTATAACTGCAGAGGGCTGAAGATAAGGTCACTTTAATTAGGCATGTACATATGACTCGAACACAAGAATCAGAAAGTGTGCGCAACAAATTAAAGCGGTTGTTCTACGGTTTCCTAATATATGTGGAAGGAAAGGTATGGTATAATATTTATACTTTACAGAATGACGCGGGTGTTTTACTTTGAAGTGATTTTGAATATGGGATATGGTTAAAGATTGGATTTTCCTAGGTACTTTATGTTTTATGAGTATATGGCGCTCTGATATAAATCTTTCTAGAATATGTTTAGATTTCTATTGTGCAAGTTGTGAACATAGTTTTAAACAGACCAATTTAAGTACAAGTTAAAACTTCTCCGGTTAGGGTTGGGTTAACCGCAAACAATATTTTGTCCAACTTCTTAAATGAATAGTTGATACTTGATATGCTAATTATGATTAGGAAAACTGTATAAATAAACAAAATAAAATAGAACGCATAAGTTACTCTAAATTTGACTGTGTGACACTTATTAGGCCGGAGATGTCAAGGCCTACCCAGCTGCTGTTGAGAAATCGGTTGACTAGAAAGTTGGTTTCCGTATTGATATTGCAGACTATAACTGTGAACGTGAGTAGTACATATTTTGGAGAGTTGGAGAGTTGGTAGATGATAGGTGATAAGTGTTGGAGAGTTGGTGAAAAATGTCTTCAAGAATAAGGTATGTTGCTTTCTAGATTTAGTTGATCCATGTTTGTAATTTATTGATGTTTCATGTTTTATAATTAATCATCCGAGAAAAGAGGCCATAATTTATATATTTTTAATCTTATTGAAAATGGCCCAGAATGTGTCCAATACGTGGTTTTAAAAAGTTAATTAGATTTTTTCTAACTTTAGTTCTGAGCAGTCTAATAGTTTGGATATGACAGAGATGCACATATGAGAGACCTTCTAAAAGTCTACAATGTAGATGGACAGACTGATAATCGAGCTGAAATGGCATGTGAAAAAGGTCAACCACTAGAAGAATAGTTTAAAAGTCGGCTCAAAATCTAAAAAAGAAAAATAACTAGGAAGTTATACAAAGGTCACGAAATGCTATAATAGGAGCTACTGATGCACTTCTTTGCGTTGCAAGGTGCATTTGCAGCTGAAGAGGCCGAAATGACCGAAACCCGTTTACTTGCTCATAATTAAATAGTTTTCATGATTGGAAAAGTTGCTTATTTGTTATGTTGGGTTATCTTTCGGATTATCAAAGGAAATGCATTTGAGATCCATCTATATAGATAACGTTGTACATCATATGTTTATATGATTTACGAGTGGTGTCTTATGCCAAAGTAAAACAATATGAGATTGTTATTAGACACCATAGATAGATGTGTATTTATCGTGAGTGCACATTCTTTCTTACTTTTTCACTTTGACTATTTGCTAATTTTCTTTCTGTGAAAATGTCTCAATGTTTCGTGGGTGGTCAAGGCACAACTTAACGACAATTCTACTCTACTTTCTAGGAACCATGCTAAATAGAAAACTGAATTGTAAATGATAATATAAAATGTGATCACTACTACACCTAATAATTGTTCAAAATCACAAAACTTAAATCTCTAATTCAGTTAAAAACGCAATTACTTCGATATACTGTAGACTCATTTACAAATAGAGGTAAGCACTGAATTCAGCTAACTAACTAACCTAATAGAGCACTAAATCAGTTCAAATGTATGTTGCTTCTAGAATTTGGATTAGCTTATTAGTTTATAGTAGTATATGCAAGTGTGATATACTGATATGTAGGAAGCATCCTTAAGTGACATGGTTTCAGTAGGTCTATGTTTTAAATTTTATACTTATTATAGGTAAGTGTCATATACTGATATGTAAGTGTGATATACTTATGGGATGAAGAAATTTTCTGAAGGCAGAGATAGACAGTTAAAAATACACCAATAGATCGTTATATATTTCAAAAAACACAAAAAACTCTAAGGTAAATACTAAAAATTAAGACCAAATGTCGACTAAACTATATCATCTAAAAACATCTTCAAAAGTTTTCAGCCAAATCATTCAAGTCTAATACAGATGCGACTGAAAACCATTCAATATCACAAAATACCAACAATGGATATTCGATCAATGACATCAAAAAAAAAAAAAAAAAAAAAAAAAAAAAAAAAAAGACGCGCTAACATAATAACCTAAAAATATCCTTACCAACCAAAATTCATTATCTTAAAGAGCTTAAACCAAATGCAAAGAGCTCACATTTTTTCTTTAGTTTTACTCATTCTCCATTACAATTTCTTTAGCTGTTCTCTTCATTTTGCAGGGTTGCAGATTAGGAAGGCAAGAGGCAAGGAACTTGCTATAAAGAGCGAGTCGGTGCCGGATGAAGAGTTTTCGGAAACCGGAATGGATCCAAAAACGCTAAGAATCTGTCGTTGGAAAAATTGAAAGCCAAATGGACGAATGTTCGGTTCATCAATATAATACAACACACACAAACCAGAAAAATGCACATCCTACAATACATTGAAAACTATGGCGTCCCTTAACTGACGAACAAATAAAGAACCCACATCGTTCTTCCAATATTACACATTGCTAATCAACCAAGTAAACCTACTTAAGAGATGTTAAGTTTTTTGCTTTCTAATCGACAATAATACATAATTAAACTTTTATGAAAAAACCCCGTACGTGCACGGGTATTATAACTAGTTATTAGACACATAATAACAACTAATCATACGAGTTTAAGTATGTTTAGTACACTTTACAATAAGGTTTACTATGATTAATTTTAAGCCCAGTCAAGACATGTGTTTTTTTTTGTCTAAAGGTATTTGGATGGCCCATGAGTTGATGGGCCTAGTTTCGGAGGACTTAGGGGTGTTCATCGGTTCGGTTATCGGGTTATTCGGTTTATTCGGTTCGGTTAATTCGGTTAAACTTTTTTTCTGGGTATAACCGAAAACCGAACCGAACCGAAATTAAATTTGATTCAACCGAACCGAATAACCAAAAACCGAACCCCTATAACCGAAAACCGAACCGAATAACCCGAATTACATAATTAAATAAAAAAATAATTATACTAAAAAAGAGTTTTAGTGATTTTTTTCCATATATATACATAGAAAAAATATATATTTTATATGAATTCGGTTTTCGGTTTTCATTGCCAAAACCATATCCAACCCGATAACCAAATATTTAGTTCGGTTCAGTTCAGTTTTGACCAATTCGGTTCGGGTTTGATTCGGTTTCGGTTTTCGGTTACTATGGATATTACCCAATCCGTGAACACCCCTAGGAGGACTAACCAATTAAATAATTTTATGGTTAAAAAATCACCTTTAAATCGTATCTAATATATTTTTTTGATTGTCTAAAGTTAAATGATCTAATATATTTCTACAAGTTTCATATTAATGTCTAAGACCGCATATTTTGATAATTTTTGAGTCGATTAGATTTCTTCGAAAAGATATGCTAAAAGGTCGGTGTTTTGTTATAAGAGCACTCCCATCATTAACGGGGTAACGCCCGTTATGGGCATTTTAACGCCGTTATCGGCGTTACACCGTTGGAAGAGGAATTGTTTAACGTCGTTGGTCCCTTAACGCGCGTTATGCGCTGGAAAAAAAAAATAAAAAGAAGCCATATCTAGTCCCTCTAACACCCCTAACGGCTAGAATTAAAGGAAAAAAAAAAAAAAAAAAAAAAAAAAAAACTTTTTTTACCACTATAAATACCCAATCAAAACACCATTTTTATTCACACTTCCACTTCTAAATCCTCTCAATACTCTCAATCTTTCAACTTCAATTAACTGCAAAAAAAAAAAACAATGTCGGGAGGCAACGACGATACTTTCTTCAATCTTCTCAATGATGGGTGGAATCCCTCAAACCCGGGTTCATCATCTAACCCGAACGCTGGTTCATCTTCAAACCCTAACCCACTAGGCTTATCAAGCCAAGAAATGTGGCAACAACAACAAACATTACTGTTTTGGCAACAACAAAACCAACAAAGCACCTTAAACTCCAACTTTCAAAACCTACAATTCACACAACAATCACAAACTGAAACACAAGATGTTGCTGAGACACCCACATCTCCTCCAAAAAAAGGGAAAGGTCATGTTAAGCGAAAATCAAAAAAATCCAAAGACCCCGAGCCCGAACCAATTGATTCTGATGAGGAGGTTGTCGTTACCGCGCGTTGGAATTCAACAAAGGAAGCATTACTTGCAAGGTGTTACATAGCTGTTTCGGAGGATTCGAAAGTTGGAAAGTGCCAACCTAGAGATACGTTTTCGTATCGGGTCAGAAATGAGTTCAATAGACTCAACTTTCAACGGCGCACCAAGGACATGATGTCAAGCAAATGGAAAGCGTTGAACGCGATATGCACAAAGTTCAACTCTTGTTACATACGTGCGCAACGGGAGCAACGAAGTGGGGAAAGTGAGGTGGATGTGATGAAACGGGCAAAGCAATGGTATCGTGAGGAAAACAGAGGAGCACTGTTTGGTCTCGATTACGCTTGGGAGGTTTTGCGTCATTATAAGAAATGGGAGACGCCGAAACCGGTTGATTTAACCGGCGAAGTCCCAAGCCAAACTAACGAGGCTTTGTTTGGTAATGATGAACAACCACGCCCCATGGGAAAGAAACGTGCTACCAAGAAAGCAAGATCCGAGACTACAAAAAGTACTGGGGGAACAAGCACTGGAGGAACGAGCTCGTCAGCTTATTTCACAGAAACTATGGCAAACGAGTTTCGTATGAAACGAGAAGTCTCCGAAGCGGCTTATCGGGCCCAGCAGGAAAGAGATCTCACATTAACAAGGTTGGAAGAGATCAAGTTTTTTATGACGTCTACTGACGGGCAAGATCCAATGGTCGTGCAGTGAATCAATGACGAAAAAGATCGAATCATTGCAAAATATAACTTGAAACCTCGTCAGTAGATCGTATTTCCTTTAATTTGTTGTAACGTTTTATTTGAAGTGTGTGTGTTTTTTTTTTTTTTTTTTTTTTTTTTTTTTTTTTTTCGTTGTAATTTTTTTTAATCTCGTATTGTAATATGTTTTTAGTTTTAATGAAATGTTTGTTTTAATTTAATAAATGAAGTGTTTGTTTTAGTTTAGGGGTTGAAATTGAAAATATAAAATATTATTGGTGTTATGGTGTTATTAGGATTTTATGGTTGTGAGTGTTTTTTGGGGATGTTAATGTTAAATGTTAAAGCTGATGTGGCGCTGACGTGGACGATGTTATTGGTTTTATGGTGTTATGGATGTGAGTGCTCTAAGAGTTTTTTCTGCTTTAGACGATCAAATATTTTCTAAAGATCTTTTCCAAGTCAAAAGAATCTCTGATATTCTTTGACGAACACTTCGCCAAAGTGAAATACGTGCAATCTAATTTGGCAGCTGGTTATTTTTAGCATGTGCATTCTATTCATATATGTTTGAGAATTGAGATGTTAGCATTCATGCAATCATGCCATGAAAATGGTAGCAACTGAGATATTTAATTTATATTTGATTTTAAAAATAGGATATAAGAACACATTATTTTTCATTATAAAATTGAGATAATAAATATTTTAATAAGCAATATTTTTTCGTCGTTCAAAATTAGTCTGAAACCGCAAAAAACGATAACTAAGAAATCGAATCCGAGAAAATCAGAAATCGGACAAAGCATCTCATCGCGGTTCAATTTCAGTTTTTATTTTTAGATATCAACGGTTACCGAATCGAAACGTGTTTTATATACATGTAGTTTTAAACAAACTAATGTTGAATTAGAAATATGTGCAGTAGACTGAAATATATGAAAAATATTTTTTAATATTAACTTTATTAACTGTATTCTTAAATTGTTGTTTTTTTGTTTGAATAGTTTGTATAATATGCTTTATTATATGTATTAGTGACATTTAATACATGAATTGTGTTTAAGTTGGTTGTACAATATGATTGATAATTTGTATTTCTTATGTAGGGGTGTTTTAGTAACTGCATTAATTGTAATTATTGACCAGTCAATATATGAATCTAATTGTGCAAAAGTTGATTGTACCTTTTGCTTTAGTATTTGTATTCATTTAAAAATCTGGAATAATTGCTAATTTAAAACTAAGAAAGAGTGTATTGTTGTGTTGTAAAGTGTTGTACCCTAAGTTTTAAAAGTTGTATTACATATGTAAGTGGTGTTTTAATAACTCCATTAAGTATTTTTATTTATCACATTAATTTGAGGAGAGAGTGCTTTGTGTTTTGTATATTAAGTTTGTAGACTTGTAAGTCTTAAATTTAAAATTAAAGAGAGATTCATTTATGCATTAAAGGTAACTAGCAAGGTACCCGCACGATGCGGCGGCGGGTACCCTGTAACTATATTTTGCGGCGATGAAATGTTATTTGATTACACATTTTTTTTCTCTAACAATAACTGTATAAATGAATGATAATTATAATTAAAATAACTTTAAACAATAGCAATGCAAACTATTTCATATACAAATAAACATTAGGTCCAAAAGAAGAAAGGAACATTAGTAGCCTCTTGGAAACATAAGGTCCAAACGAGCAACCGCGCCTAGCGGCACGGCACCTATGTATAGTTTTCGATAAAGTTTGATGTGTCGACTCTCCATGTGATTTCTTCTTTTCTTTTGCTTTAAAGGTATCAACGAATTTTGTATTTTAGACAAACTATATGGGTTTGGTTAAGTTTGTTTGTGGTTCAAACTTTCAAAATCACAAAAAAGAATCATAAGTAAGCATTAAGTATATATAAAATTACACATTTTTTTCGTTTGTTTGTGCAAGAGTGTCGTTTTTTTACCAAACAGTAACAACTAAATACATCAAATTAAGACAAATGAAACCGAGAATCTTATATTAGATAGGTGGCATGGTAGGGTGAGAAAATTCCTCGTTCTATTAAAAATGTGATTTCAATTGTTGAAAGACTCGTTATTATGAATAAAAACAGTTAAGCATGTAAAATTTAATAAATCTTGTAGGGAAACAAATTATTAGCATATAATAAAAACTTCTTTTTATTGAGTTTACAATATCTACTAAAAGTGTGTGAAAAATAAAATAAGTGTAAACTTTACGATAAGAAAACATTGACAAAGTGCCTAAACTTAAAAAGTACTACCAAGTTAAGATACATGAGACTGATAAAAAAATCAAGATACACAAAATAACTAATTTATGCCTAGTTTATTACGGACTACATCATAACAAAAGGTGAAAAATAAAAAAGAAAAAAATTCCCATTTTCTATGCATCACGTGACCACAGAAGAAGAGAGTATCTTCTTCATCAACCTTTCTTTGTTGTGGTTCCATTTTCTTCTTCCGTCAACTGTGCTATTTTCCGGCAATATACTTTTTTTCCTCTTCTTTAGCAATAGATTTTAGATTATATAACTTTATTTCTTTGACTTGTAAGGGGAGCAAAATGACGACAAAGACTCAAGTCTCCGAAAAGTGCACTACGCCGAAAAGTTTTGAGGGGGCACTTGCCCACCGTGCCCCCTCCGTAGCTCCGCCTCGTGTGTCAGTGTTTTATTAAGGTTTGAGAGAAAGAAAGACATGAAAGTGAAGAACCAGGTGGTGTGTTTGTTTTTTTGGGGATAGGTCGGGTATTTATACCCCATGTCTTAATCTTAATTTTAATGGGCTATTACTAAGAAATGAGTGGTTACAATTTTAGATTTAATGGGCTGTTAATTATATGGGTTGTTACAAGTTTTGAGGTGTTACAAGTTTTTAAAGACACTTAAATTTCTAAGCTTTTAATTATATGTGTATGCATCTTTCTTATTAAAGAAATATTTTTTGTCTTAAAATTTTTAAGACTTCTTTATATAGAAAGTCCTAAACCATTTATAAAGTAGTATAGATGACATAATTGTTTGTTAATTTTTTGTATTAACTCTTTGCTGCTGCGAAGCCCAGTCCAGTAAATCTCGAGCCCAACTGCTGTTACAATTTCTCCTCAGGCCCACGAACAGAACTCCAGCCCAGCTGCTCCACTACAAAGTCCAACCCAGCTGCTTCACTATAAAGCCCAAGCCCAGCGAATTTGTGAATTTGCAATTGCAAAATTGAAGTTGTCTGGAGGAATGTATCTGCGTGAATGCCACTTTCCAAAATTAAATCATCCATGGCGCGTGAGTTTCCAAGACATGTTGCTGCCACCCGCTCTCGCCCACTATTATTTTGTTGAGTTGAGATCCATGTAGATCCTTGAGTAACCATAGAACCAACCAATGAATCTCAACTTTCCAATCCAATTACATCCAAAGGCTAAGATTAAATCCTGCATTTACACTTAGAGGGCAAAAATGTCAATTATATAAACTAAAAAAATAAACCTACCTCCATTATTTACCTAAAAAAAAACATCACAGCTCCACCACACACACACAATCACCGATCCACCAATGACCGATCCACCACAGCTCCACCACCATCACAGCTCCACCACCATCACCGCTCCATCACCATGATCGATCCAACACCATCATCAATCCAGCACCATCACTGCTCCACAACCATAACTGCTCCATAACCATCACCGCTCCACCACCATCATTGATCCACCACCATCACCGCTCCACCACCATAACCTCTCCACCATCCTCACCGTTGGTAATGGAAAACAATGATGTTGTTGATGAAAATAGATATGAAGATGAGCTTATGGTGGATGCTGAGGTTAATATTGAAGATGATATATTGGTGGATGCTGAGATTATGGAAGAAGAAGATACACCTGTTATTCAAGGTAAAGAAGAAAAGGATCATATATGATTCAGTTAATTTTTTGCTTATTCTAAATAGTATAAAATAGCTTATTGCTTGGTAGGATAAGCAAAGGTTTATTTTCTTTTTGGTAGCTTATTGCTTTGTTTCTTTGGTTAGTTTGAATATTTTGTGGAATCATATCTGATTCTAGTGGAATTACACATGGTGTATAGATGCACACCATGTGTTTGATGAAATGCGTCTGCGAAGAATCACATATGATTCGATAGAATCATATGTGATTCTTCAGAATCATATATTTTAGTTTTCTGAATCATATGTGATTCTTCAAAATCATATATTTTAGTTTTCTGAATGATTCTGAATCATATATGATTCCTACTGAATCACATATTTTAGTTTTCTGAATGATTCTGAATCATATATGATTTTTAATGTTCATGATATAGATGCACAACATGTGTTTAATGAAATGCGTCTGCGAAGAATCACATGTGATTCGATAGAATCATATGTGATTCTTCATAATCATATATTTTAGTTTTCTGAATCATATGTGATTCTTCATAATCATATATTTTAGTTTTCTGAATGATTCTGAATCATATGTGATTCCTACTGAATCACATATTTTAGTTTGTCTGTTACATTGATCTGTTTATGTAATAAAGGAGAAATCATATATGATTCCTATTGAATCATATATGATTCAAAGGAAAATCATATATGATTCTATGTGAATCATACTTTGATTCTGTTATGAAAATTAATGTTTCTAATTCTTTTAATGTAACTCACTATACAGATTCTGTCATGACACCAAGACCAACTTTATATGCACATGAAGAAACTCCTGGAGGATCAGTGTACTGGGAACCCGTTGTTGATCATATTTATTTACCTGTTGAGGGGAAAAAGTTTAAAACGATAGAGGAATGTATTGAAATGTACAACAAATACGCTGAAGAAGCAGGCTTTGAAGTTAAGAAATCGGCACAGAGAAATACAAAAAGTGGTTTGGTAAAAAGTAAGTACCTTATGTGTAATAGGGAAGGCATTCCAAAAGACATAAATATCAACACATTGGATCTTAAAAGCAGTGATAAACAAGTCAGAAATACAAGACAACGGGTAACAGGTTGTATGGCGCGAATATTCATAACTTTGGATCCTATTTCTGGAGAATACGAAATAACTAAATTTGTTGCTAAGCATAATCATTTAATGATTCCAAAAGAGTATGAGCATCTAACAAAGAAACAAAGGAAGATGACTCAAGCGGAAAAAATGTTCGTTGTGAAAGCTTCAAACTTCAGACTTGGTGCAACAAAGGCACACAATTTGTTATGTAGCATGAAAGGTGGTTCTCAATATGTTCATGGCACAAGTAGTGATTTCAAGAATCATCAAAGGGATATAAACGTATGCATAGGTGAAAGTGACGCACAAATGTTGATAAACAAAATGGAAAACCGAAAGAAATATGTTCCAAACTTTACATTTCATTATATGGTTGAAAAAAGTAAATTGGTTGCCATGTTTTGGGCTGATGAAGTTGCCAAATGCAACTATAAGGAATTCGGAGATATTGTGTCATTTGATGCAACATTCAGAACCAACAAGCAAGTCTCTTCTCAATCTGATTCACATGTTATTTACATGAAGCACTTGTAATTCAATCTGAATCTCACATATGATTCTATCTGAATCATATATGATTCTCATTAAATCACATATGATTCTTTCAGAATCATATATGATTCTCGTGGAATCCCAAATGAATCTCACAGAGTCATATATGATTCTCTCAGAATCACATATGATTCTCTCAGAATCATATATGACTCTCATGGAATCCCAAATGAATATCACATAATCATATATGATTCTCACATACGATATGGTGTGAAAATTATGATATTCAGATACGATATGGTGTTTGTTCCATTCACCGGGATAGATAATCATAAAAAGTGCGTGACATTGGGTGCGGGAATGCTTCTAAGAGAAGATGAAGAAGCTTACACATGGCTACTAAAATCATTCATGACTGCACATCAAAAACAACCAAAAATGATTGTAACGGATCAAGATGGAGCCATGAAGTTAGCAATTGAAGCAGTTTTTACTGAATCCAAACATAGACTATATATCACACAAAAAATTCCATCGAAGGTATTTTAATTCGTATACTATTTTAATATTGAGAAATATAATCTGCCACTTAGAATCACATATGATTCTATGTGAATCACATATGATTCTATGTAAATCACATATGATTCTATGTAACATGAAATTTTCTCACAGATTTGTAAAAAGATCTATAATGAAACTGATTTCAAAAAGTGCTTCAACAAGATTGTGTGGAACATGTTCATGGAACCATTGGAATTTGAAGAAAAATGGAAAAAATTGATTGAAGATTTTGGATTGCAAGACCATAAATGGATGAAAAAGATGTTTAGACTTAGAGAAATGTGGCAACCAGCTTATTTTATTGACTCTCCATTATTTGGATTGATGAGAACTACTTCAAGGTCCGAGAGTGAAAATGCATTCTTTAGACATTTCACAAATCATGGGTCAACATTAGTCAATTTCATGATGTGCTTCGAATCAGCAATGGAGAGGCAAAGGTATAGGCAAGAACAATTGGACTTCAACACATTTGACTCAGCTCCAAAACTTTCTACAAAGTTAAAGATGGAACTCCATGCATATAAAGTATACACAAGATCAATATTTCTGCTTGTTCAAAGGGAAATAAAAGAAGCTTGTTGGTCTTGCACAATAGAAGAGTTTAAAACTGAAGAGGATTGTGAGATAGTTAGGGTTAAAGATAGGAATGCAGCTGCTTATAGGACACTTTCTAAAGAAAAAGAAGAATCTGAAAAGGTAGCAGAATACAAGGTAAATTTACTTCCAACTGTTGAATATTCTTTAGCTGTTACCATCTGACATGAAATCATATATGATTCATCCAGAATCATATGTGATTCAACCAGAATCATATGTGATTTACATATAATCATATATGACTTTATGTGGAATCATATATGATTTTACATAGAATCATATATGATTTTACATTGAATCATATATGATTTTATGTAGAATCATATATGATTTTACATAGAATCATATATGATTTTACGTAGAATCATATATGATGCTCACAAAATCATATAGGTTTCAGTACTAAAAAAGTTCTAATTTTATTTCCTTCCTGTTCTGCAATTAGGTTCTGCGTTCTCTTAAAGACGGGTCAGTGGAATGTACTTGTAGGCATTTTCTTCGATTCGGGTTTTTATGTCGACATGCATTCTGTGTTTTGAAGAACCGTGATGTTCAAAGCATCCCTGAAAAGTACATTTTGAAGCGTTGGAGAAGGGATATAATACCACCTGGTTTGAGAAGAAATACAAACAGGTATGGAGAAAAGAATGAACCAATTGAAAAATTAACAAATGAGGCTACTTTTGTGGTAGACGAGTGTTTATTTTTGTTGAGTAAAGATGAAGCCAATTTAGGAAAGTTTGTGGAACAATTGAAATCAATCAAGAAGAAAATTGAGGATGAAATGCCTAACCCTCCGTCACGCAAAACAAGAGATGTAATTAAGGATATATATGCAGTTGAAAAACCTGAAAAACATGTGGTCAAAAATCCATCCAATGCTTCAAACAAAGGTTGGTCGAAAAAAGATCGTAGAAAGAGTGGAAAAGAAATGGCACTTGAAGGAACATCTAAGAGGAAAAGGAAATGTGGATTCTGTGGTGAGAAGACTAACAATCACAGCAAGATGACATGTCCATTGAACCCAAAGTATATTGCAAAACTTGCAAGAATTGCTGCTGAAAAACAAGCTAGAACTGATGCGGGTGAACAAGCAACGACAAACATCGAAACTGATACGGGTGAACAAGCGACTAACGCTTCTTGAATGTCATACTTTCTTTATATTTGGTTATTATTTATTTTTTAATTGAAAAGTTACATACATTTTTAATTGAAAAGTTACCTTTTGTTTAATTGAAAAGTTACATAGTACAAATCATATAATCATATGTGATCTGTTCCTTATTTCAGTATAATCTGTTGCTTATTTCAAGATAGATCATATATGATTTTTCAAAATCATATGTGATCTGCCTTGAAACATATATGATCTTTTGACAATCATATATGATTTCAAAAATCATATGTGATCTACCATCATCAGTACTCCCCAAAAGTATAATCTGTTGCTTATTTCAAGACAGATCATATATGATTTTTCAAAATCATATATGATCTGCCTTGAAGCATATATATATAATATGTTGCTTATTTCAAGACAGATCATATATGATTTTTCAAAATCATATATGATCTGCCTTGAAGCATATATGATCTTTTGACAATCATATATGATTTCAAAACTCATATATGATTCAAGACAGATCATATATGATTTGCACAAAAGTCATATGATTCACACATAATCACATCAGATACTACCAATCAGATAATATAGCAAAATAGCAGGTAAGAAAAACATTTAAACTACCAATCAGATACTACCATCATCAGTACTACCAAAAATGAGTACCAATCAGTTTTAAACTAACATCCATACTACCATCAGACTACCCATCAGTTTTAAACTAACATCAGTACTACCAAAAAAGTACCCATCAGATACTAACATCAGTTTTAAACTAGCATCACTACATAAACTATCATGACTACCATCACTTAGGAGCATGAACAACCTCATCCTTCTTAGGATCCTTTTCACGCTCCGCCCTGTTCTTAATAGCATTCACAATAATTGAAATCCTGTTCTCTTCAGGAATCTCAGCCTGGAACCTATATGCCAAATCGTACATTTTTTGTGAATGTTCATTCAAATCATGCAAGAGGATCTTGGTAGCAATCTTAAACCTCATCCTCCTTAACAATGCAACCTGCTGCTCTGATTCTGCACACAGACCAACTTCCCATTTTGCAACAGGATCACCAACATAAGACTCCATATGAATCGTCGCAAAAACTCCACAGTCTACATGATTGCTCTTAGTCTTCCATTCATCCTTGGAACTCGTCCTCTAACTTTAGAAACAGCAGCATATTTTTGATGATTATGTTCTTGCAGAAACCTGGAAAAAAACTTTTTCTACAAAAAATAAAAACATGGTTAAAAAATGTACATAAATCACATATAAGTTGTATAAAAATCACATATGATTTTTAAAAGAACTTGCCAGAAGTTCACAAACGTCCTTGTAGGAATTGTAGGTTCCAGAATCAGAATTATCAAGGATGATCATCGATGTTGCACTCTTCTTAATGTTGAAAACAACAACATAGAAATGATTGGAGATACGAATCGGAAAAAACGCCTATTTCAACAAAATAAAGGAAAGTTAAAACTCAAATTCAAACTTCTACAAAATTAAATTTCTAATGGAATGAGAAGTTACCAATTCAATATCTGCAAGAGACCTAGAGGCATTGTCATTGTCATTTTTAAAATGAGCCAACATCTCCTCTGAAAACATATTCCACTGCTCATCTTCATCAATAAGTTTTTTAACCATAGCTTATGTCTGTATTAAACAATAAATCATATGCTATTTTAGTACTTGAACTAAATCAATAAGTTTTACGACTAGTACTAAACTGACAGATACCGAAGTAGGTAGCCAAACATTTGTAACTGAACTTGTGGTCTTCCCTTTGATCTGTCGCCTTTATCACAATGGTAATTCATGTAACTACCACTGATAAGTGATAACATTTCCTTAATCATACACACTGCCTCCCTCGTTGCAGATTGAATTATTTGAATCTGCTATATTAGTTTTAACTCTATATGCAATGATAGACGTTGGAAGATGCGTTCAACAGCTTAGAGCGTGTTACTTGCAACAAAGCAGAGGGCGCTATGTACCTCTTTCCGTGCATTCAACTGCCAAAGAAAGCAATAAAAGCAGCAGAGGATGCTAAAAAAGCAGCAGATGCATACTATGCTATCCGCCTCCTTAAAGATACTGGTGTTGTCGTGGTTCCTGGAACTGGTTTTGGACAGGTAATAGCTACTAAACTTGTGATCTCAATTCGGTTTTAATAGTCTTCAGTCAGTGGTTTCTAAATGGTTCATTATAATTTATGACAGGTCCCAGGAACGTGGCATTTTAGGTGCCAACAAGTAATTGCTATCACAATCAACCATTATTACTATTCCATTTGCACTTGAAAGTGACCCATTAACAAAGTATATCATATAAAGACTCACAACTTCAACTTTTAGTTTGTTTATTTTGCAAGCTTATCAATCAATAGCATATTATTAATTTCCTATCATGATGACATAAGTATCCAATGTTTATTGGCTTAAACAAGAGATGTTACATATGAGTATGAAACCAAAGTATTTTCACATAAAACACTTACGTTGTGATTCAAGAACCACAAACCATCTTAAGACCAAGTAACTAACTAATCATAATTCTTTATTTTCTTTAAAAGAAAATATGTTTCTCCTTCATTTTTACTAATATTTTAGATGAATCGAGCAAAAAGAACACTGTTGCTATAACAATTAAAAAACGTAGATCGCTGTCAACCAAGATCTGCCAAAAATTGAATATATAAATTATCAAACGCAACATCAACATCAACATCATCGCAACATCAACATCAACATGTTTCTCCTTCATGCTAATGTTATTACATTAACACGTACTTAGCTTAAAACGCAACATCAACATCAACATCATTGCATTAAATTTCTAACTAATCCAACAAACTCATCAAAAAAAAAAAAAACGTAATATAAAAAAAATCAAAAAATTACCAGTATGAGTTTGAGGAGATGATGAATCGTTCTTTGATTTATCTTTAGTTTGAGCAGATGATGAATCCATTATTCATATCATTTGGGGAAAAAATTAGGGTTTGGTGTGAGTGATTTAATGAGAGAAGATTAAGTGTGGGGAGAGTGAACCGTATAGATGTGAGTGTGAGAGTATAGGTGAGGCGAGTGTGTTAAATGTGGTGTGTTAAATGACCAATTCACCCTCTAAGTGTAAATGTAAGATTTAATTTTAGCCATTGGATGATATGTAGATGAGAGGTCCAGATTAATTGATGGGATCTATGGTAAAAATTGGTTCTATACGGAACTTTTGCCTTATTTTGTTTCAGCCATTCAAACGTTGGCACGTGGCTTTCTTAGTGACAAAGGCAAAGAATTTTTGATGGAAAGATCGAGATACATTAATGTGCTATAAATTCAGGACCTCATCAGATCCGAGGAGAATTTTAGACACACATTAATTTCACACACTTCATTTTATTTTATTTTTTGTAGTAGTTTTAGTAGCTTATTTTCTTTAGCTTATTGCTTAAGCTTTTAGCTTATTTATAAGAACTTATTGTACTCAAATCTTTTTTACTTATTAATGATAATGAAGTTTATGGAGTTTACTTAAGTGCTTATTTTCTTTTCATCTCTTTTTCTTTCTTTTTCCCTTTCTTATCTAAATAAGCCATAATAGCTTATTAGCTTTTTGTGGTTTATTAGATTAGCTTATTTTGGTTAAGCTTTCTTATAGCTTTTTCATTTTAAGCTTTTTACATATCTTTTTATCTTGAATAAGCTCTTCCTTATAGCTTATTTTTAGATATAAAAGACTAGCTTTTTAGGTAAGGTTTTCACATAGCTTATTCAATAAGCACTTTTTATTTTTAGTTTCTTTTCAAAAACTCTTTTATCTACTTAGATTTATTTTCTTTTACAACTTCTTTTATAAAAAAAATCAAAAAAAAGTTTTAATCTTTTTAGCTTATCTTTAGCTTATTTTCTTCTTTAGCTTATTTATTTAGATCTAGTCCTTAAATATACCCAACTCACGTTTAATCTTCGGATTTGAACCACTTAGTTTTGGGTGGATATTGGATCTAATCTTTAAGCTTTTTCTTTGCTTATTTTGTTGAAAGTTTAGTACTTTTTTAGATCAATAAGCTTTTTCATAGCTTATTTGATCCATAATATTGCTTATTCTCTAACCTTTGATAAAGTTGTGATCTTGCTTAGTTTCTCATCATTTTCATCCTAAGGCGAGGAGCTTAAGGGTTTTATAAGCTTACTTATTAACTAAAGTTTAAAGCTTTTTAGTCTTAATAAGCTATTTAGTTAATAAAGTCACAAACTTTATTAAATATTTGGTTTTATTAAAGCTTATAAAGAAGAAAACTTTATGGTTTGATAAGTTTATAAAATCGGGTGGTTTTATTCGTCTCGTATTGTAGATCGGGTTCTATTTTCCTTACTTTCTCTTTTAGCTTGTAGAAAAATGATGTTTGTTGAGCTTATTATTATTATCTTTGTTGGTTTAGTTATGACTATTAGTGAGTAGATTTTTATTATGATTGTTAAGTGATTGGTGAATTTTGAAATTAAGTGTGGAATATTAGAGATTATTAATTGGTAGCCTTTGGTTTACTTGGTTTGATTTTTAGAAACTTTAACGGGCAAAAGCCGTTAAGGATTTTAACTATTTAACCAAGTAGATTTTATCTAGATAAAAAGTAGGATTTTCAATATAAACCAACGTTGTGAGAAAAATCTACTTTCTAAACGGATAATTAAAGGTTGTTAATTAATAATTTCCGGATTAATCGATGATTTGATTAGTTGGTTATTTTAACGGGCAAAAGCCGTTGGGATGATTAATTATTTAAAGTTTACTAATTTTTACCTCGAAAAATAGTTGTTTTCAATATAATGTTGCGAGGAAATAATTTGTTTTGACGGGTATTAATAACATAAATGCTTTTAAGAAAAAATCCACACTTAATGAACTTTTCACCACACTTGACAAGCATAGCTTTTTATCATATATTGTTACTTGATATTATTTGCTATTAGTTTAATTTTTATCTCACTTAAAATAGTCGCTTTATTAATTAGTATAAAAAGTTTTAAAAATTAGCATACAAAACCAAACACAAACCAAAACGATAATCAAGCATCATTTTAAACGAACAAACAAATACATAAAATTCAATTCATCTCTCGCCTAGGAATACAACATCCGGAAGGTTGATTATTACTTGTCCTCAAGTGATTGTTTAATCTTAATCGGGAATACAAATTTAAAACTGCCCTTTGCTACAAATTCGAATTAGTTTTTGGCGCCGCTGCCGGGGAGAGGTGTTACGATTTTTTTGTTTTGTTTTAAGTTTGGTGCCTTGAAGAACCTTTTCTCCACGAAAAGTTAATTTTTGCAAATTTTCAAAAAATCCAAAAAATTAAAAATCTTAAAAATACAAAAATGTTTTTTATTAAACTTTTTCAAAAACACAAAAATATTTTCCTTTTTCAAAAATATTTTCAAAAAAGCCAAAAATATTTTTCAATTCACTTTCTTTTTAGTGCATGAGCACTCGATCTTCTTCAAACGAATTAAATTCTCCTCTTTCAAATCCCGAAAGATTAATTCGACAAAGAAATCGTTGTGATTCTTCACATTTATTTAATTTTGAAGAACTTAATATGGCTAATAATAATCAAAACATCAATCAGGAACCGCCTCCTGCGGGTCCCATTCATCAAAATGCGGGTCACGAACTCCGCCCGATGGAGGAGCTTTTCCAAGCACCTATCGAAGGTGTTGGAGATGCTATCGTCGTGCCCGCCATTCTCGTAAACCAATTTGAGATTAAAATCGGCTTATTAAATCTAATAACAAGCATCTCATTCCATGGTTTTGAGAATGATGATCGACACTCACACATAAAAAGATTCACAAAAATCACACAAACTTTAAAGATTAATCAAGTTCCTCATAATGTGATAAAATTGATTCTCTTCCCCTTTTCTCTTGAGGGAGCTGCCCGGACTTGGCTTGAAAAGGAACCTCCTGGCTCCATCACAACTTGGGAGGACTTAGTCTCCAAGTTCGTGAATCGTTTCTTTCCTCCCTCAAAAACAACAAATCTTCAACATGCCATCACAAATTTTCATCAAAACTTCGGGGAGACATTTAGTGAGGCTTGGGATCGTTTCAAGGAGCTTCTAGCTAAATGTCCTCATCACGGATTTTCACCCCTTCATCAAATTGATACTTTCTACAATGGGTTGAATCAAAGTGATCAAGATTCACTCAATTCGGCTGCGGGTGGAAATTTTTTGAGGAGAAACACCCAAGAAGCATTAACAATAATAGAAAACAAAGCAAAGGTTCGTACTTCAAGGAACACACCCCAAGCTTCGAGTGCTATTGGTAGTTCATCTCAAAATGACGCCCTAGCGGCTCTTACCAAACAAATCGAAGCTATGGGAAAACAAATTGATAATATGCAAAAACCTTCTCATCCCGTTCATGCAGTAAATCAAAACTGCGAGACTTGTGGTGGTCCACATCCATATTACGAGTGTCAAGCCGCCGGTGGCTACACTCAAGAGGACGTATATGCTACTTCGGGGACCTTTAATCAAGGAAACCGAAATCTCTTAAGCTATCGTTCTAATAATTACCTTGGACCACCCGGTTTCAATCAACCGAACAATCAAAATCAAAATCAATTGAATCAAAACAATCAAAATAATCAAAACAAGAATACCCAAAATCAATACCAAAATCGTCAAAATCAAGGTTATAATCAAAACAACCGTGGGCCGAATTTTAATCAAGGAAACAATTATAATCAAAACCAAGGATTTTATCAAAATCAAGGCCCCGGTTTTAATCAAAATCAATTTCAACCTCAAAATGCAAATCAAGCTCCAATTCAATCTTCCACGGATGAATTGTTGAGACAATTAATCTTGAAACAAGAAACTCAAACCCGAAATCAAGAAGCATTAAATCGAAATCACGAGGCTACAATGAAATTAATGCTAGAACAGATGGGCCAAATGGCTAAATTACTTTCCATTGGAAATCAAGGTGGGCTTCCTAGCAATACCATTCCAAATCCAAGGGAAGAAATGAAAGCTATAACAACATGAAGTGGTATTACTTTGGTTGGACCCTCATCTCCTTCACCTTCACCTCCTCCTACTTCTTCTTCTAAGGAGGTGGAGCGAGACCCGGATACTACCATGGACCAGGTGCACGATTCATGTCCAGGAAGTACCGCACGAGTCCCACATCCGGTTGTCCAGCCACCTACTCCTTCTCCTAAATCGAATGAGATTCCTGAGCGTAATCCTCATCAACCTCCTTCCTTATCCATCGAGGTTGAACAAGGATAAGCTTCAAGACAAATATGATATTCAAATCCACAAGTTCTTGCAAATGTTCAAGAAACTTCACATCAATATCAGTTTTGCCGAAGCTTTAGCTCAAATGCCAAAATATGCTAAAATTTTAAAATATCTCTTAACTAACAAAGAGAAACTTCTTGAATTGGTGAATACTCCTCTCAATGAGAATTGCTCAGCGGTCCTCCTCAAAAAGTTACCCGAGAAACTTGGAGACCCTGGCAGATTCCTCATTCCTTGCGATTTTAGTGAGATAGAGAGATGCATGGCCCTAGCCGATCTAGGAGCCAACATCAATCTAATGCCTCTTTCTGTGTGGAAAAAGCTATCATTACCAGATCTTACTCCCACTCGTATGAAAATTGAGTTAGCTAACCGAACAGTTGCATACCTGGTCGGTATAGCTGAGGATGTCTTCGTACAAATAGGGAGGTTTACCTTCCCCGCCGATTTTGTTATTGTTGATTATGATGTCGATCCTCGCGTCCCTCTCATCTTGGGGCGACCTTTCTTAAAAACGGCTCATGTTCTAATCGATGTAGAAGAAGAAGAGCTGACTATTAGAGTCGGGGATGAAAAATTGGTGTTAAGTATTGCTCAAACCGCGAAATATCCTCTTACGCAAGGAGAAGAATCCGTCAATCGAATCGATGTCATTGACACTTCTTGCGAGGAGCATTTTCATGAGGTGTTGAACGTACAAAAGTCCATTAACCCCATGAGTGGCGATCCCACTCCCTCTTCTGACGCTACCGTCGCTTCTCTCTCCCCGTCTCTAACCCCCTTTGGGGATAGTGATTTTCTCTTGGAGGAGACCGACGCATTTCTTGCTCTTGATGACTCAATTTCTCCAGAAATTGATAATGGTATTTACGATTCTGAGGGGGATATTCTTTTTCTTGAACAATTATTGAATGATGATGTTACCAAAGATCCTCCTCCAAAAGAACTTAAAAAAGGTTGAAACTGAAAAGACTAAAACTTCAATTGAAGAACCTCCTGAGCTAGAACTCAAGGACTTACCTTCTCACCTCGAGTACGCGTTTTTAGAGGGTACGTCTAAGTTACCCGTAATTATCGCTAAAGGCTTGGAGAGTGAAGAAAAGGACAAGCTCATCAAGGTTTTAAAGTCTCATAAGCGAGCAATAGCTTGGAAAATTTCTGACATCAGAGGCATTAATCCAAATTTTTGCACTCATAAAATATTGATGGAAGATGACTTTAAACCTGTTGTCCAACATCAAAGAAGGGTAAATCCAAAAATTCATGAATTCATTAAAGCAGAAGTTATCAAACTTCTAGATGCCGGATTGATTTACCCTATCTCGGATAGTCCTTGGGTTAGTCCCGTTCACATCGTACCCAAAAAGGGAGGTATGACGGTGATTAAGAATGATAATAATGAGTTGATACCTACTAGGCTAGTTACGGGTTGGCGAGTTTGTATTGATTATAGGAAGTTGAATGAGGCCACCCGAAAAGACCATTTTCCTCTTCCTTTTATGGACCAGATGTTTGAACGATTAGCGGGAAATGAGTTCTATTGCTTTATTGATGGATTTTATGGATACTTTCAAATTACCATTGATCCCCAAGACCAAGAAAAGACCACCTTCACCTGCCCTTATGGGACATTTTCTTACCGTCGCATGCCCTTCGGTCTTTGCAATGCCCCGGGTACTTTTCAAAGGTGTATGGTAGCGATCTTTCATGATATGATTGAGAAAACCATGGAAGTTTTCATGGATGATTTTTCAGTCGTTGGGGATTCATTCTCTTCTTGCCTCTCCCATTTAGACATGATGCTTCAAAGGTGCGAAGACACCAATCTTGTTCTAAATTGGGAGAAATGTCACTTTATGGTTAAAGAGGGTATCGTCCTCGGCCATAAGATTTCTAATAATGGTATCGAGGTGGATCGTGCTAAGGTAGATGTTATTTCCAAATTACCACCTCCTACCACGGTCAAAGGAATTAGAAGTTTCTTGGGTCATGCCGGTTTTTATCGTAGATTCATAAAAGATTTTTCTAAAATAGCACCCATCTATTAGAAAAAGATACTCCTTTTATGTTTTCTAAAGAATGTAAGGAGTCATTTGAACATCTTAAGACAAAATTAACCGAAGCTCCCATTCTTGTTGCCCCCGACTGGGACTTGCCTTTTGAGGTAATGTGTGATGCTAGTGACTTTGCTATCGGAGCAGTCTTGGGGCAACGAAAGAACAAATATTTTCAGCCTATACACTATGCAAGTAAGACTTTATCAAATGCTCAGATACATTACACCACTACGGAAAAAGAGTTATTAGCGGTGGTGTATGCGTTTGAGAAATTTCGTCCTTACCTTGTCTTGTCTAAGACAATAGTGTATACGGATCACTCGGCTTTAAAGTATCTATTTGCTAAACAAGACGCTAAGCCTAGATTGATCCGATGGGTTCTCCTCCTCCAAGAATTTAATATCGGGATTCGCGATAAAAAAAGGAACAGAGAACCTAGCGGCTGATCATTTGAGTAGACTCGAAAATCCTCATATAGGTGACCTCGATAATTTGGAAATGAACGATAATTTTCCTCATGAGTCGCTAAATGTTATCAATATAAAAAATGAAAATGAACCCCCGTGGTTTGCCGATATTGCAAACTACTTAGCGGGTAATGTGCTTGTTAAAGGGTTGTCATCCCAACAAAAGAAAAAATTCTTCAAAGATATTAAACATTATTTTTGGGATGACCCCTATTTATTTAGAATCTGTGCTGATCAAATTATTAGGCGGTGTGTGGACGGGAAAGAAGCTATGGATATTCTAGAAGCTTGTCACCATGGTCCCACCGGAGGACATCATGGCCCGAACTACACCGCCAAGAAAGTCTTCGATTCTGGCTTCTTTTGGCCCACGATTTATCGCGATGCCCATGACATGGTCAAAAATTGTGACTCATGTCAACGCCAAGGAAAAATATCACAAAGGGATGAAATGCCTCAAAATTCCATCCAAATTTGTGAAATCTTTGACGTTTGGGGCATAGACTTTATGGGGTCGTTCCTGTCTTCACGAGGGAACAAGTATATACTCGTGGCCGTCGATTATGTGTCAAAATGGGTGGAAGCCAAATCTTTACCCACGAATGACGCCCGCGTTGTGGTAAATTTCTTGAAACAATTATTCTCCCGATTTGGAACTCCTCGGGCCATAATCAGTGATCGAGGTACACCTTTTTGCAATGATCAATTTTCTAAAGTTATGGAAAAATATGGTGTAAAACATAAGCTTTCTACCTCGTATCACCCTTAAACAAGTGGTCAAGTGGAGGTGTCCAATCGTGGCTTAAAAAGAATTCTTGAACGTACCGTAGGTGAGCATCGAGCTAAATGGGCGGACAAATTATATGATGCTTTATGGGCTTTCCGTACCGCTTTTAAGACCCCCATCGGGTGTACACCTTATAAGCCCGTGTACGGAAAAGCTTGTCATCTCCCCATTGAGCTCGAGCACAAAGCCTATTGGGCTTTGAAATGGTCAAATTTTGATCTCAAGACCGCGGGTGATCACCGAAAATTTCAAATGAATGAATTAAATGAACTTCGTGATCAAGCCTACGAGAATTCTTTGATCTATAAGGAAAAGACAAAGAAGATACACGATGAAAAAATAAAAAACCGAGAATTCCTTGTCGGTGATCGTGATCTTCTTTTTAATTCTAGATTGAAGATTTTCTCGGGCAAGTTGAAATCCCGCTGGTCCGGCCCGTTTACTATTACTGAAGTGTTTCCTTATGGGACCGTCGAGTTATCCCAACCCGATGGTCCAAACTTTAAGGTAAACGGGCATTAGATCAAGCACTACTATGGAGGGGACATTCCTACCTTGGATGTCCCAGATCTCCATCTTTCCCCCATGGACAACTAATTCGGGGGCGAGTCAAGCTCGTGACTCGTTAATAAACAAGCGCTTCTCGGGAGGCAACCCGTGTTATCTATCTATCTATCTTTATTTTTCTTCTAATAAGTGTGTTGTAGATTAGTGTGGGGTTGTGTTTCTTTCCATGTGTGTTTGCAGGTTCCCGTTTTGCTTGAAGAATCCCTATGATCGAGAAGACCTCCGTGCTTGTTTTCAAACCCTCCAACACTCGGTCTCTGATCATTTATATGTTATATATTGGGATAACCCTTTTTCATAATTAAAAATGATTTTTCACCTTTCACACTTAGAATTTTTAAAACATTCGCCTTTTTCAATTCTAAGTGTGGGGTTAATACCCGTAATTTTTAAACATTGAGGACAATGTTAAGTTTTAAGTGTGGGGTGGATTTCTATCGAAATATGACTTTTCCTGCTTTTGTATGGTCCCCATGCAACCCCGTTTTTAACCGTTTTATCCAAAAAAAAAAAAAATCAATAAAAAAATTTTGTAAGCTTTTGCTAGTTTTATGATTGAAAAGTCTTTGCGAGTCTCTTAGAAGTTACTTTAAATATGCGTTTTATTGAAAAAGTCTTTGCTAATTGCTTAGACAAGAGGCTATAAAATGCGATTCTAGCTCACAAGGCCAAGAATTTGCAAGCTTCCCTAAGTGATTTTAAATATGCGAAGCTTTGAAAAGATTCGCTAGTTTCTAATAAGTGACTTTAAAAATGCGAGACTTGAGATTATTTAACGAAGCATTTGCTAAATTGATATACGTTTTGACACCTTGTTGACTTTCTACTGGTGAGAGTAGGAATAGAATTCTGACTTGACCGGGCGTGTTGAGCCCTAGCTTGTTCCCTTAACCATAGATAATTTAATTATCGGCTAAGCATACGCGGATCTCATTATTTGGGATTTTAAATTTGCGGAGATCGAGGAATGATAGAGTTACTTATGAGTTTAGATGCTAAGCGTGGAGTACATGGTTCTCTTTAGAGCCCATCGAAGGTACTTATGGCTTTTTGTTCCCACAAAATTGTTTCACCCCATATTTGTCTAATAATAATTAAAGGTGTTGAGTTTTTGACGATAGTTAGTTCTTTATCTTCTTCAGAGAATCCTTGTTTATGAGAGTTGGGTACACATCAAGGTACTGTCAGTGTCGCTGTGTAATAGACAACTGATTCCTGATAGTTTGCTGCTATTGTTTCTATTGTTATAAAAGCCGTGGGATTCGGAGTTCGGCAAAAATTTAACATGAATTAAAGCCCAAATGTATTAAAGTTGAAAAATCCAAAGCCATAAAAGTTTTCTATGTCCGACGGTACCCCCGTTGTCATGGACTTCCAAAAAGGTTGAGGAAAATCCAAAGTCATAATAAGACTTCTGATAAAACGATAATCCCATTGAGTTAGTGGTTGAAAAGACCAATGGCCTAAATTGCAAAAATGAAAATGTGCTGAAATAAGTGTTAAGCCAAACTTTGAATCCGGGAGATATCTAAATAAAGCCTCTGTCTCTGGACTCGTAGATGAGTTGTTTCGGTCTCCATAAAAAGGAGATTCTCCCTAAATCGTGCGAAATTAGGACCTTGATATGGACCTCATTCTTGTGTGCAACGGTTTTCGAGGGAAGGTGGATAACTAATTAGCGACTTAGCTTCATATCTTTATCGGATTAAAACTATCGAAACGAGAAACTTGAAGAAATTCATTTCTCACCAAAAATAAAATAAATAGAGGAAAATAGGAAAATGGGAGCAAACGGTAATTACACAAGTAACTTCCATGGGTAGTGTTAGCATCTAGAGTCATATTTAACAATGATTTTGATTTTACGCTTAGTTTGGGAACTTGTGAAAAATCAGGGACGATGTATTCTATCCGTATGGTCACTTCACGCTGTGTTGTGTTTCCTACTCCGTGATCCTAACATGTCTTTTGAAAAATGTGGGAGTTATCGATTGACATGAAAGTTCAATAAACCGTCACAAAAAGGAAAGTGCTTAATGATATATCTATATATGAAATAAAATGGTTTAAAACGGGGCGTTTTCAAAGCTAAAGATTTTTGTACCCCTTGATGAACATCTTTCTGTTCTTGTTTGATGTGAGGGATCATTAGTTAAAGGGGTTTAAAAGATTTTCTTTCACTACGTGTGTAATTATCATTGCGTGTGGGACCAGCAATGGTTTTAGTGTGGGGTATTTTGATGGGTGCTAAAACACACATCATTTTATATCTAAAAATATGCTAAATCGGACTAATAACTATGAAATATGTCAATTTATATTGCAAATATGTTGGATATGTGTTATTATGTCTTGCAGGTACAAGGGTTTGAAAACAAAGCAAAAACGGTGATTTTCGGATGAGTTTCGACGACATTTCCATGTTTTTCGAAGTTCAAAAGAAGTCATAAAAATTACCCGAGCACACCATTGGAAAGATAACGAAAAATCGAGTCAAATGGTTATTTTATTTGGAGCATCAAAGAAGAGAAGAAAATTTGAAAGATCAAACGGAGCTCGAGCGAAGATTATTTTTTAAAAATAATGGCTAAAAGTTTAATTATATGTGTATGCATCTTTCTTATTAAAGAAATGTTTTTTGTCTTAAAATTTTTAAGACTTCTTTATATAGAAAGTCCTAAACCATTTATAAAGTAGTATAGATGACATAATTGTTTGTTAATTTTTTGTATTAACACTTTGCTGCTGCGAAGCCCAGTCCAGTAAATCTCGAGCCCAGCTGCTGTTACAATTTCTCCTCAGGCCCACGAACAGAACTCCAGCCCAGCTGCTCCACTACAAAGTCCAACCCAGCTGCTTCACTATAAAGCCCAAGCCCAGCGAATTTGTGAATTTGCAATTGCAAAATTGAAGTTGTCTGGAGGAATGTATCTGCGTGAATGCCACTTTCCAAAATTAAATCATCCATGGCGCGTGAGTTTCCAAGACATGTTGCTGTTACCCGCTCTCGCCCACTATTATTTTGTTTCAGCCATTCAAACGTTGGCACGTGGCTTTCTTAGTGACAAAGGCAAAAAATTTTTGATGGAAAGATCGAGATACATTGATGTGCTATAAATTCAGGACCTCATCAGATCCGAGGAGAATTTTAGACACACATTAATTTCACACACTTCATTTTATTTTATTTTTTGTAGTAGTTTTAGTAGCTTATTTTCTTTAGCTTATTGCTTAAGCTTTTAGCTTATTTATAAGAACTTATTGTACTCAAATCTTTTTTACTTATTAATGATAATGAAGTTTATGGAGTTTACTTAAGTGCTTATTTTCTTTTCATCTCTTTTTCTTTCTTTTTCCCTTTCTTATCTAAATAAGCCATAATAGCTTATTAGCTTTTTGTGGTTTATTAGATTAGCTTATTTTGGTTAAGCTTTCTTATAGCTTTTTCATTTTAAGCTTTTTACATATCTTTTTATCTTGAATAAGCTCTTCCTTATAGCTTATTTTTAGATATAAAAGACTAGCTTTTTGGGTAAGCTTTTCACATAGCTTATTCAATAAGCACTTTTTATTTTTAGTTTCTTTTCAAAAACTCTTTTATCTACTTAGATTTATTTTCTTTTACAACTTCTTTTATAAAAAAAATCAAAAAAAAGTTTTAATCTTTTTAGCTTATCTTTAGCTTATTTTCTTCTTTAGCTTATTTATTTAGATCTAGTCCTTAAATATACCCAACTCACGTTTAATTAATCTTCGGATTTGAACCACTTAGTTTTGGGTGGATATTGGATCTAATCTTTAAGCTTTTTCTTTGCTTATTTTGTTGAAAGTTTAGTACTTTTTTAGATCAATAAGCTTTTTCATAGCTTATTTGATCCATAATATTGCTTATTCTCTAACCTTTGATAAAGTTGTGATCTTGCTTAGTTTTTCATCATTTTCATCCTAAGGCGAGGAGCTTAAGGGTTTTATAAGCTTACTTATTAACTAAAGTTTAAAGCTTTTTAGTCTTAATAAGCTATTTAGTTAATAAAGTCACAAACTTTATTAAATATTTGGTTTTATTAAAGCTTATAAAGAAGTAAACTTTAGGGTTTGATAAGTTTATAAAATCGGGTGGTTTTATTCGTCTCGTATTGTAGATCGGGTTCTATTTTCCTTACTTTCTCTTTTAGCTTGTAGAAAAATGATGTTTGTTGAGCTTATTATTATTATCTTTGTTGGTTTAGTTATGACTATTAGTGAGTAGATTTTTATTATGCTTGTTAAGTGATTGGTGAATTGTGAAATTAAGTGTGGAATATTAGAGATTATTAATTGGTAGCCTTTGGTTTACTTGGTTTGATTTTTAGAAACTTTAACGGGCAAAAGCCGTTAAGGATTTTAACTATTTACCCAAGTAGATTTTATCTAGATAAAAAGTAGGATTTTCAATATAAACCAACGTTGTGAGAAAAATCTACTTTCTAAACGGATAATTAAAGGTTGTTAATTAATAATTTCCGGATTAATCGATGATTTGATTAGTTGGTTATTTTAACGGGCAAAAGCCGTTGAGATGATTAATTATTTAAAGTCTACTAATTTTTACCTCGAAAAATAATTGTTTTCAATATAAGCCAATGTTGTGAGGAAATAATTTGTTTTGACGGGTATTAATTACATAAATGCTTTTAAAGAAAAATCCACACTTAATGAACTTTTCACCACACTTGACAAGCATAGCTTTTTATCATATATTGTTACTTGGTATTATTTGCTATTAGTTTAATTTTTATCTCACTTAAAATAGTTGCTTTATTAATTAGTATAAAAAGTTTTAAAAATTAGCATAAAAAACCAAACAAAAACCAAAACGATAATCAAGCATCATTTTAAATGAACAAACAAATACATAAAATTCAATTCATCTCTCGCCTAGGAATACGACATCCGGAAGGTTGATTATTACTTTTCCTCAAGTGATTGTTTAATCTTAATCGGGAATACAAATTTAAAACTGCCCTTTGCTACAAATTTGAATCACCGTTCTCAAACCGGAGCGTCCCAAAGAAGACAACACGGAGTGAGTGAACCAGCGAATTGAGATTCACTGATTGATGAAAAATTGATTTGAAAACAATCGCGTATTGCTTAGAAGAAAGAATTTTGCAATATGACGAATGTTTTATAAGAAAGATCAATTTTCAATCAAAAATACTTTTTGTATTTGAAAAAGAATACACGTTCGATTTGCTAGAGAAAAGAAGAGATTTGCACATCGAACTGTTTTTCCAAAAGTATTCGTCAATTAAATTTACTGGACCAAGGTTGATTCAAGAATGAATCGCCCCATCGTTTCTATCCAGTTGTCACAAGCTTGATCTTTAGAAAAGATCTCACATGTCACCCACCAAGAGCTTGTTTGATGTTGGCTCTAGAAGGATTTCCATCTTCATTGTGAATGTTTGACATATCACTTAGATGTTCTGGCAATACCACAAGGATAATGCGTAGGACTCTCAATATATACTTACTTTCCACCTTGTGTGAAACAACAAGTTTTCATTAATTTTGTATCCTAATGAGATATTGTGGATGATCTCTTGGCTCTAGACTCAATTGTGCACATTTGGTTTCCTATACCAGAGACTAGGGAGAGGGTCTCCTTCTTCAATATCAACAATCTCTAAGAGAAAGTCGATAGATTATGTAGGTTCCCCGTGAGAATGAAACAAGCCCTTTTAAGAGGAACTTGAGTAGCTTGGGAAGATGTAGTGCAGTGCGTCATTGGGTCCATCACGTCTTGTCTTCAATACCGGTGTTACCTTGGTAACCACCAGTAGCATATGAATTGAACCCGGTTTCTGCCTTAAGGTTGAAATAATGGAGGGCAATTTCATTTCACCCTTTTCTCATTCATTTCTTTTTCATTCTTCAACCCCTTCAGTGCTTACCGAGATTTAATAACTAGAACCTTGTTGGGTTTATTCCAGTTCTAGCTCTATCTCAGTCCGCACTCTTCCCATTTCTCACTTTTCTCCTTTTTTCATCATACCTAAGGACTTCTACATTAACTAGTGGATTGTCCCTGGGTAGATCCCTCCGGTTCTGGCGGGATCGTGAGAACGAATACCTAACCTAACCATCCTTATATCTCCATGCATAAAATAAATTGGTAGGTCTTTTGATATTGTTAATTCCGCCTCGAAACCAATTGAAAATCATTTGAAAATCAATCAAGGTACTTGTGATATAGACTCAAAGCGTTTTGTACCTTAATTGTTTTTTATATTTTAGAAAAAGCTCCCCATCAACATGTGCATTAAATATTTGAAATTGTTTTGGCACATGGAGGCAAGAGGAATTTGAAATCTTAGATTCAGAATTAAAGATCCAATATTTGATTAACATTTTCTAAAATGATCATCATCACTTCCCGATCAAATCTAGTATTTTAAATACATTGGGTAAAACACTTTTGGGAAGGATGAGATTTTCTTATGATTGCTCCCCCTCAATATGTGCATTTAGATTCGAAAGTGTTTTGCACATATTAGAGAGAACCTGTACATAGAGACAAATCAGTCACGTTTCAATCCATTTTGGTTTGAGATAGATGCTCCCCTTTAACATGTGCATGGAAAATTTGAAATCGTTTGGCACAGGTAGGGAGGAGAGCTTGTTATTATCTTTATAAAACCACTTATTGAATTATCAGTTTATATTCAATTTAAATCACAAATTCTCCCCCGATCATAATTTTCAAATCCTTTGAGATTTGTGATCTCTATTGATTTAAATTATTTTTGAAAGTTTTTAAGGAGAATTGTGACTTGCTTTTAAAAACATTTAACTGATAAGGATCAAATTTTGAGACTTTAAACTCCAATGATTAAACATACATAAGTATCTTATGAAAACACATCCTTAGCCTTGGTCTGGATCCAATTGTATAAAAACATTGTTCTTTTTGATTATCCAAAATTAGACCTTGCTCGATTACGTGCCAATTGTTTGAAAAATAACTTTTTGATTTGATATGATTGAAATCATTCTCCCCCTCAATCAGTGACATTAGTAGAAACAATGTTATCATTAGAGGTAGATGTCGGGCTAGTAGTAACAGTAGATCTATTCAAAGTATGTTCACTTCTTAAAGGTATAGTTCTACCAGTGGGCATCCATTTCCTATGGGCATTGATCTAGATAATTTAGGGCACAACTCACTAAGATTGAATTTATGGCCAGTAGGTATTCATTGATAGCCTACATTACTAAATTTTCTTCCTGTTGGTTTCCAATGTTTTCTAGCCCTCCTCCACCTTGGTTTTCTGACCTTCTTATCCTGTTTTCTAGTGTTCACATTTTTTACCGGAGATTCGATAGCATTACTTAAATCATTCACAACACATTCATGATTAATACCAGAAATCAAGCATTCATTACATGTTTTGCAAGTAGTAGCAGAATTCGAATTGATTACAGTACGCTTATAGCTAATACTAGAATCAACACGATTCGTCTTATTCAACACAAACTTATTGTTCCTAGGGTGGTCTTCTACTTTCTTCCATTGATCATTCTTAGCTTGCGAGGTCCTATCTTGCTTTGTATTTCCTGGAGGCTTTAACCCACTTGCTTTTGTATCACTGATTACTCCTGTAGAGGGAATGATGGGAACATTAGTTGGTTTTGCTACCTTTTGCATTCATGATCTAGAAGTGCTGGGATCTGAAGTACTTGCAGGCACATCAAAGTTCACATGCTTGACTTTCGGCACAGAACAAGGCATATCATGGGTTGCATGCTTAACACTAGGCATAGAGCAAGGCATAACGACTTTATCTTTCTTACAAAAGGATTTAGGGCATGTTGCTCTTAAACATTCTAAAAGTTCTTGAGATCGTTTGGCATATAAGCATGCATACCTAACTTCACTATCAAGTGGTTTATTTATGCTATCCTCTTCGACAATCCCACGGAGACATTCTAGACTATCCTTAAGGTACGAATGATATTCTTGAAACACAAGTTCGTTATTTCTAAGATGAGTAGGAATATACTTTACAGTCACAGTATACTTAGAATCCGAAGATGCCTTTGATATAACATTCTCATCACAGACAAGTGGTATTTTCCCTTTTACCTGACTCTTCAGATTCTCAATTTCCTTTTGTAAAGAAGTTATTTTTTCATTGTTCTTGTCACGAGTGACTTTCATTGAATCATATAACTCTTTGAAGTGTCGTTTAACCTTTTCATTTTCTTCTAGAAAACTCTCATTTTCTTGTTGTAATACATTAATGATGTTTTGAAGATGAAAGTTTTGATAATACTAAGAATCTAAAGGAGGAGGCATTTGGGAGCCATTCACATTGTTCTTTTCACCCTTTAATTGTGAAATTTGGGTTTTCAACCTTCTGATCGTGTTACAGTGAGCTTGAATCTGTTCGTCACGTTTGCTTATTTAAAAAACTGCATCAAACTTAGGAACATCCGAGGATGTCTTGATATTTGAGGTTTTAACATTTCCTTTGAGATGTTGATATTTTAGTTGCAAATCAAAATGTTCAACTTCCAGCTTAGAATAATGTTTTACCAAATTATCATGATCATCCTGTTCTATTTTCTCATGTAGTTTTGAATTTGTGTTTTCAAGCTCAATGACACGATCATGGGAAACTTTCAGAGCAACAGATAATTCATGAAATTGAGAAGCAGTAATAGAATAATTTGTGACAGTATAAAACACATCTTGAGCAACACAACTAGAGATCAAGTTCTCATTTAAGATGTATAGATTCTTCCTTTCAATTTCATTGCATTTGAGTTCTCGTTCATAATCATTTACCTCAATTTCCATTTCATTAAAACTCTTTTTCATGTCCTTAATCTCTGTATCAATGCCTTTTTGAAGACTCTCAAATTGTTCTTTTAATAGTTTAAAGAAAGGCATGACCTCAGTTAAATAACACTCTTTAGTTTGCTCAAAACCCCTTTCCCCTTCTGTAATCCCCGTGGGTGTAATTCTCTTTTTACATGTTTTCTCAAAGTCAACAAATAGTTGGTAAACTACATATAAGCTGACTAAGGTTTTGCTTTGTGTGGGAAGAGTTCTAGGCACTAAATGCATAGGTGTATTTGGGGGATACACAGTGGCAGGAGGCATTTTCCTACAAGGGGAATTCTTTTAGATAAAATCATCAGCTTTTTGCTTGTCCAGATCCTTTTTCCAGAACATTTGTTCAGGGGTCAGCTGGGTCTGAGGTCTAAACTTATTAAAGGCAATCCAGTTTTCCTTAGAATAATTTGGTGTTTTAAAGGTGATATTTTCTTTTATACACGAGGGATTCTTAAGTTTATCATCCATTTTTTTTTGTAGAGACTTCTTCTAATTTTCTATCTTCCTCAGTGCACTCAGCACAAGTGGGTTTCTGTCTAGGCTTAAGAATCTCATTTCCATCATAGATTACCTTTTGAGTTGCTTTAGCTTTAATACAAGCCTTAGGATTTGGTTCATCTATAAGTGCAACACTATGCTTATCACTTAGAACTCTATGCTTAGTGATCATGTGAGCAGTCTGAATGGTGTTCCCTTGTACGTAAAACTTATTTTCAAGTTTGTTCTTTAAAGTTTTTAGGTTGGAAAATTCATTTAAAAGTTTTGATTCCTTAGCATTGAATTCCTGTTTAAGCACTTTTACATTTTCTTGAAGTTCTTTTTTCTGTTTAACAGTTTTGTTAAGCTTTTCTTGTAAGGAATCCAACTATTGTTTTAACATTTCTTCCCGAAAATTACTTTTTCTGATAATTGTACGCATCTGGTTATCCATCTCCTGCTCATGGGTAGTTAATTCAAACTTAGCACGTTGTTCATATATAGCAACTTGTTCCTTATAGGCATTTAGTTCAGATGTTATAGAATCATCAGGGGCACATGCAGTGTATTCATAAAAAATATAGTCATCATTGACTGCAGGAGATGCATCACTTGGTACAATTTCACTTTCATTTTGTTTCACATATTGATCATATGGGACAACATTGATATTACCCATATTTTCAATATCTAATTCAATAATTTCAGTTGATTGTACCTTGTCGTGTATCTTTTGCACATCAACATCATCGTATAGTTTTAATACCTCTGATATGATTGATTCCTTGGAGGGACTGGCCTTTTGTGGTGAAGGAGCCTTTGGAGAGACCATTGGTGAGATACTAGCCATTAAGATGGTCTGGGCAGTTGGTTCATCATCAACATCTGAATCAAATGCATCACAGTCTGCAACTTGAAATGCGTTGGGATTGTTCTGACCCATACCCTGCACTGGCTGTTTATCCACATCAGCATCATAAGTTTTGGAATTTCCCTCAGCAAGAAATAGCAATTCTTCCTCATTCAACACTGGTCCACAGTCTTGAACTTGCACCAGCAGCATCTTGTCCCTGAAGTACTCTGCATTTTGTGGATGTTTTGGAAGAGTGCAATTCCTTGCGACGTGACCTTCTCCACCACAGTTGTAACACTTGATAGGCTTTACTTGACCCTGAGCCATGTTCCTTCCACGATTCTGATTACCCACATATCCACCACCACCACCACCAGCATTCCCATATCCAACACCAACATTCCCATATCCAGCACCAACATTCCCTTGCTCATTATGTGGAAGTGATCCGCGCAGAACAGTCAAGCTAAATTACTCAAGCCTGCCACTTGTGAATGGCGGACCGAAATCAGCTTAAAACTGCGCAAAACCGTCAAGTTTTCTCACGCAAGCAAGAAACTTAAAACAGCTTAAGCACAGATGCAATGAAGATCTGAGGAGTATAGGGTTTCCCCGGGTCGTTATGTCCCAGCGAGCTATGCAATGGATTATCAAACGTATAGTGATCGGGAGATTTGGACGGAAAAGAGGATTGTGAATTAATTATAACTACAGAAAAGCCAACAAATTAAAAAGGCTTAAATGCAAATTAAAGAAAACTAAAAAGATAAAAAATATTAAATAAATGCTATCACTATATTTAAAATGATGTTTTTGTTTATTTTATAAAACAAAATATCTTAAATAAACTATTTTAACTAAAACGTAAACTTAAAATATCTAAAAACGTAACTTAAAATGAAAACGTACGTTATGTACAAAAATTACGCTGGAGCGCAAGATAAAACGTAAAATTTGTGAAATAAAAGTCCTACAAGTGTAAAAACAATTTTCCTACGTTCTACATGACAAAATAAAATTTTAGGAAAAAGCCGGATATTTTTTCGACTTTTAAATTATTTATTATGATTTAAAAACTAATTTAATCTAATTTAATTAATTAAAAATAATAAATATTTTTAGAAAAATCTGAAAAAATTACAAAAAAATACTTTAACCTATACTGAATTGAAGAAAAATAAAAAAATTCTACACTACTTTTTGAAATAAGCTGTTAAAAGTCCTAATAAGCTTAAAGGCTTAAACTACTAAATGTGTTTAAATAATTAACAAAAGGAAAAGTAAACACGAGACAGGGACTAGCGCAGATGGTAAGCGCTGAGGCTTTCTGGAGCGTGGCTGTTGGGCTTGCAGACCCATGTTCGATTCCTGTGGCTGTCACTTTCTCCACTGATTTATTTTTTAACTTTTTTCTTTTGTAAACTACTTTAGGACTAAGAAATAAGACTTTTCACAAAAAATAAACCTTTTGAAAAGCTAAATCAAGCTGTATAACAACTTATGTACAGCAGCAGACATGAAAAAAAAAAAGGGAATGGGTATGTTTGGGACAAGGATTGACTAAAGAGATACAAAGCTACCATAAACTTTAAAACTAATCAGAGGGCATGAAAGCTGAACATGTAAACTAACAAGACCATAATAAGCTGAATATAACAAGATTAAGCTAAAAAGAAAAGAAAAACAAAAGAAGTAAGCAATTTTAATTAAAGCTAAACTATATGAACTAGAGGATACAAAGGAATTTAAATAGGCAATGATAAGCAGAAACTAAGCTACTAACTAGAGGATTAAATCTAAAATATCTAAAGGGTACTAAATTAACCTAAAATAAGCTAATGAAAAGCTTATTAAGCTAACTAAAGGGGTATGCTCACTGTTGTTGGACAGCAGTCCAAAACAGCACCTATGGGGGGCTTTTGAGCTTATTTTTAGACTACCTAGACTAGCTATGAAACTCTAAAAGCTAATAACCCTATAAGTATACCTTACCTAATTTACTAAAAAGCAAATTGCAAGTCAACAAGAGCTTATGAGGGCTTCTAAATGGGCTATTGAAAATGGACAGTTGAGACAGAAGTGACAGATACAAAAGCAATCTTAAAAAAAACTACTCAAAAGCTAACAAATTACTTAAAGCAACTTTTAAGGACTGTCAAATTCACTGAACAAAAACTTAGTTGAGATCCAAAATGGGTCAAATTTGGCTTTTGACCCAGAACTCGGCTGATCCAAACACCCCTTTAAACTTATGTTTTGCAAACTGAAATTTACATAACCACTTACAGATAACACCATTGATCAAAGTGAGATTACAAGACCTAAATGCAACTTTATAACCAAGTTTAAGCAGTTTATTACCACAGATATAAGTACAAATAAAATTGCAAATTGACTTTAAAATGAAACTGAGAAACTTCACTAACCACTGTCCAACTGTGTTGTAGGCTAAAACTAAACCCAAAGATCCATTACACTAACCTAATCTACTCTATTCCAACCCATTTCACACCATTTCAACCTCTGCATCACCAGTAACCATCACCATTGCAATTTGAGTCCATAGTTGACTTTTATTGACCATGGAGCTAAGTTAATTGAAACTGAATAAAAACTTATCAAAAGCCAAAGTAAGCTTAAATAAGATTACTTGATTATAACAGGAGCTTATTAAAACCTTGAATATGGAAATTTAAACTTGGAAATTTCCACAGTAACCAACAAACTTGAAATTTGATTAAAACTTAAAATTGATGCTCAAAAACTCAATACAACAATGTCTCAACTTAAATATGATACAAAACAAACTGAAATTACAATATTTGATTTTAACTAATACATTTAAAAAAAAACGACATTAAAGGAAATTATAAAAAAACTAGCTAGCTCTCATATGGCTTCTTTCTTCTCTTTTTATAGCTCCAGGAGCTTTCTCTCACATCCTTGATTGAATCCCACCACAAATCCTGGCCCTTGGATGGCTTTAAGCAGTTTTTAGCCATAGATTGATTTTGGCGGGAAATGGGAATTTTGACAGTGGGGTTGAGTGGAAGGTTAAAGATTGCATTAAATGCATCTTGGAGTGAGGTGGAGGAGGGGGGAGACAGGTTTGTGATAAGGTGATGGGGGGTGGAGTGTAGCAGGGGTGTTGCAGGTCTAGTGGGGGAGGAGAAGTGGATTGGCGCCAAAGTCTGTTTGACTTGTTTGGCCAGGGTTGGATTATTAAAAGAGAAAGGGTTCAAAATGTAGTTGACAGGGGTCCAAAATAGGCAAGGGTCCAAATTTAGGTTTAAAGGGTTTAAATTATAGGGACCTTTTATGTAATTCCTGAAAATGTAAGGACCAAACTGCCATTATCTCAAAGTTATTTCAAAGGACTAAAACTGACAAGCTTCAAAAGTACAGGGACCAAATCTGTCATTTTGCAATTTTCCAGGGGCCATTTCTGCCAATTTTGAAACTTGGAGGACCATTTTTGTAATTTTCTCAAACTTTTGAAATTTTTCACCAAAGGACTAAATTTGACAAGTTATGATTTAAAAAGGACCTTTGATGATTTTTCTTTTGAAATTATGTGCTCAGAGACTGTTTTTGACAACTTTTAAAACTTAGGGGACTAAAACTGCAATTTTTGCAAATTTGATATGTTTTTCATCTGATTTTGATATTTTTGCATTTAAAACACATAAAACACTGATTTGTGATATTTTGATCATTTTGATGTGTTTCTGAGTGTTTTCAGATGATTTTGCAGTTTATTTTGTACAAAAATGATGAGTATTTAGACACTCATCAATCCCCCACACTGAGATATTGCTAGTCCCTAGCAATGATTTGAGAAAACATAATGGATTTTAATCTCTTTACCAAAAGCCATTACTTCTGGAGTAGCCAAATGTTTCAGTTCAAGTAAGAACCATGGTACACCGATAACCATGTGATTTTGAGCAAATCACCAGCTTTCAACGGATTTGATTTGTCTTTACCAGAAGCCGTACCCTTCTGGACTAGCCAACTCTTAGATAAATTATCAACATTATCTTTGGTGAGTCGATTACCAATTATGGATTTTCCACTGCCTTTACCACAAGCCATAACCTTGCGGGCTAGCCAACTCTTCACTTTTTAGGATATGGTGAGTTGAGAACCATACAATTTTGGGCAAATTGCAAGCCATATAAACGGATTTGATATATCTTTACCAAGAGCCGTTTGCTCCTGGATTAGCCAATCCTTTTGTTTATCAAACATGGCGGACTGATAACCAAATGAGTAAGTGTAAAACACTTACTCCAAAAAAAAAATTTTGGCCAAAAACGGGGGAATTGGTATAATTATATGATAAAATTCGTGAGAATTCCCCCCCACACTTAGAAATGAATATTGCCCTCAATATTCAAAGTACCGGCGGTTATGCCGAAACTGAGAACGTAAAAGGGAAATACTACGACCATTATTTAGAAAGATTTTTTTTTTTAGATATATATAACATGTGGGACATCACCCCCACACTTAGGTGGTAGAAAGGGGTGAGAAGACAGAAATATGGGTGAAAACCCATATAGTGTGTGCTACTGTTTTTGGTTTCCGAGTCGCTAGCTTGACTCGACCCCGAATTCATTGGTTCATGGGGAAGCAAAGTGGAAGAAACAATCTCCATCGGACTTTCATTCAAGATGTTTGGACAAACATTTGAAGCACGCGAAAGTTCCACACCGATGAGATAAAGAGAGACAGAGACAGACCCGGCTCACAGATGATAAATGAAAATGCCAGGGTCAAAGATAGTGTCCTCACTCCCGAAGGAGTGAAGAAGAGAGGAAGTCACATCATAAGTGAGGAATGGAAGAAAGATGTTGATAACAATCAAGATCCATTCTTCATCCTCTAATGTAGACATATCGGGAGGAAGGGTGAAGGTAGTATCATCAATAAGCAAACTCTTATGATAGAGTACACCTTCCTCCGAGCCAATATCATCCTCAAGATCAAAATGGAAATGATCATATTCCGGAGGAGATATGTCATGAGAGAGTTCACCGGAGAACTCTTCATGAAGAGAATCATTGGAAAAAGCCTCAAGCTCGGGCTTGTCCAATGTAGAGTCACTATCCACAACGGGGATAGGAGATGAAGCTGACTTAGCACAGAATGATTCGATCTTAGAAACGAGGAGATTTATATTGAACAATTGTTCACGAAGTATCTCGTCCTCAATTTCCAGATCATCAGAATCTCTCACTTCCTCTAAGCTAACTAGCTCAGAAGGTAGCTCCTCGACATAATCGATGTCTTCATAGGATAAAGAATCGTCAAACGAAGTACAATCGTTATCAGAATCGGAGAACATCTCGACATGATCATATGGAATGTCAAGAGGAGGAGAAGAATCATCATCAAGAGGCTTATCACACATATTACCGGAGATAACCTCAGACTCACTTGGGATTGGGACAAGGCTCTCAACACTAGACGATTCCATTTCTGGAATAGTGCTAAGAGGCTCGTCCCCCATTATGAGAGAGTCAACGGGTTCAACAATGTTTGTTGAAATATGATCATCGAACTCTTCTAAAACGACGTCACTTCTCTCAACCGGTGTGAGTGAAGGGGAAGAGTCGGAAATGAAAGGCTCAGAAACAGGATTGGTTGTAGCCGACAAACTCGCATAATATTCTTTCATTTGAATGGAATCCTCATCATCATCGAAAACGAAAGTCTTGTGATATTGGGTTGATGTAGCATTATAAACCTCGTCATCGGTGGCTTGACAATCGTAAAAAGGATGGGGACCACCACAAATATCACATCTTTCGGTAACGGTAACAACGGGCTCTGATTTTTGCTTCATGCATCGAATATCATTGGTAAGCTCAGCCATCTCAATCGGTTTGTTTCTCGTAGTCGGAACTTTCGATTTGTTCTCGATGATCGTCAATATATCCCTTGGGGTACGATACAAGATATTGCCACCGGCGGCTGCATTAAGTGAATCTTGATCGGTTTGCATTAAAGCATTGTAGAATATATCGATCTGGAGTAATTCCGAGAAACCATGATGTGGGCATTTCCATAGGAGATCTTTGAATCTTTCCCATGCCTCACCAAAACTTTCATCAAAGCGCTGCTGGAAGTTTGTAATCTCGTTCTTAAGATTTTCCGTCTTAGAATAAGGAAAGAAACGATTTACAAATTTAGAAACGAGATCTTCCCAAGCAGTGATCGATCGAGGGGGTTCTTTTTCGAGCCAATTCTGAGCTGCCCCCTTGAGAGAAAATGAGAATAGCATCAACTTAATTGTGTCATGAGGAACATCCTTATATTTGATAGTTGAAATTAATCTATCAAACCATCGGATGTGAGCATAGGGATCGTCCCTCTCAAAACCATAGAATGGATTTGACATAATTAGTTGAATTAAACCGGTTTGTATCTCGAAATTTTCGGAAAGAATCTCCGGTACAACAACAGCATCTTCGTAACCCTCGGAGGGTACTTGGAGCAATTCTGACATCGTACGCGTGTCCGCCATTAGAATTAAACATAAGAGGGAAAAGAAGAGAATCAAATGGTTGAGAGGATACGAAGAATAGAATTAAACGGCAAAAGAGGGTAAGAGAAATAGAATCAACGAATAAGAGGAATGAGAAGAATATTTTTGGGGTTTTATAAATAGAAAACATAAAAGGGAAAATAAATTTTGAAAAGGAAAATATTTTTGGGTTTTTTGGATTTTTTATATAAATATATAAGGATGGATGGTATGAACAAAGAGTGAATATCCAAATTACTAATCTGCTAGACGGAAGATAAGCCGCACAGCTCCCCGGCAGCGGCGCCAAAAATTTGATCCGCGCAGAACAGTCAAGCTAAATTACTCAAGCCTGCCACTTGTGAATGGCGGACCGAAATCAGCTTAAAACTGCGCAAAACCGTCAAGTTTTCTCACGCAAGCAAGAAACTTAAAACAGCTTAAGCACAGATGCGATGAAGATCTGAGGAGTATAGGGTTTCCCCGGGTCGTTATGTCCCAGCGAGCTATGCAATGGATTATCAAACGTATAGTGATCGGGAGATTTGGACGGAAAAGAGGATTGTGAATTAATTATAACTACAGAAAAGCCAACAAATTAAAACGGCTTAAATGCAAATTAAAGAAAACTAAAAAGATAAAAAATATTAAATAAACGCTATCACTATATTTAAAATGATGTTTTTGTTTATTTTATAAAACAAAGTATCTTAAATAAACTATTTTAACTAAAACGTAAACTTAAAATATCTAAAAACGTAACTTAAAATGAAAACGTACGTTATGTACAAAAATTACGCTGGAGCGCAAGATAAAACGTAAAATTTGTGAAATAAAAGTCCTACAAGTGTAAAAACAATTTTCCTACGTTCTACATGACAAAAGAAAATTTTAGGAAAAAGCCGGATATTTTTTCGACTTTTAAATTATTTATTATGATTTAAAAACTAATTTAATCTAATTTAATTAATTAAAAATAATAAATATTTTTAGAAAAATCTGAAAAAATTACAAAAAAATACTTTAACCTATACTGAATTGAAGAAAAATAAAAAAATTCTACACTACTTTTTGAAATAAGCTGTTAAAAGTCCTAATAAGCTTAAAGGCTTAAACTACTAAATGTGTTTAAATAATTAACAAAAGGAAAAGTAAACACGAGACAGGGACTAGCGCAGATGGTAAGCGCTGAGGCTTTCTGGAGCGTGGCTGTTGGGCTTGCAGACCCAGGTTCGATTCCTGTGGCTGTCACTTTCTCCACTGATTTATTTTTTTAACTTTTTTCTTTTGTAAACTACTTTAGGACTAAGAAATAAGACTTTTCACAAAAAATAAACCTTTTGAAAAGCTAAATCAAGCTGTATAACAACTTATGTACAGCAGCAGACATGAAAAAAAAAAGGGAATGGGTATGTTTGGGACAAGGATTGACTAAAGAGATACAAAGCTACCATAAACTTTAAAACTAATCAGAGGGCATGAAAGCTGAACATGTAAACTAACAAGACCATAATAAGCTGAATATAACAAGATTAAGCTAAAAAGAAAAGAAAAACAAAAGAAGTAAGCAATTTTAATTAAAGCTAAACTATATGAACTAGAGGATACAAAGGAATTTAAATAGGCAATGATAAGCAGAAACTAAGCTACTAACTAGAGGATTAAATCTAAAATATCTAAAGGGTACTAAATTAACCTAAAATAAGCTAATGAAAAGCTTATTAAGCTAACTAAAGGGGTATGCTCACTGCTGTTGGACAGCAGTCCAAAACAGCACCTATGGGGGGCTTTTGAGCTTATTTTTAGACTACCTAGACTAGCTATGAAACTCTAAAAGCTAATAACCCTATAAGTATACCTTACCTAATTTACTAAAAAGCAAATTGCAAGTCAACAAGAGCTTATGAGGGCTTCTAAATGGGCTATTGAAAATGGACAGTTGAGACAGAAGTGACAGATACAAAAGCAATCTTAAAAAAAACTACTCAAAAGCTAACAAATTACTTAAAGCAACTTTTAAGGACTGTCAAATTCACTGAACAAAAACTTAGTTGAGATCCAAAATGGGTCAAATTTGGCTTTTGACCCAGAACTCGGCTGATCCAAACACCCCTTTAAACTTATGTTTTGCAAACTGAAATTTACATAACCACTTACAGATAACACCATTGATCAAAGTGAGATTACAAGACCTAAATGCAACTTTATAACCAAGTTTAAGCAGTTTATTACCACAGATATAAGTACAAATAAAATTGCAAATTGACTTTAAAATGAAACTGAGAAACTTCACTAACCACTGTCCAACTGTGTTGTAGGCTAAAACTAAACCCAAAGATCCATTACACTAACCTAATCTACTCTATTCCAACCCATTTCACACCATTTCAACCTCTGCATCACCAGTAACCATCACCATTGCAATTTGAGTCCATAGTTGACTTTTATTGACCATGGAGCTAAGTTAATTGAAACTGAATAAAAACTTATCAAAAGCCAAAGTAAGCTTAAATAAGATTACTTGATTATAACAGGAGCTTATTAAAACCTTGAATATGGAAATTTAAACTTGGAAATTTCCACAGTAACCAACAAACTTGAAATTTGATTAAAACTTAAAATTGATGCTCAAAAACTCAATACAACAATGTCTCAACTTAAATATGATACAAAACAAACTGAAATTACAATATTTGATTTTAACTAATACATTTAAAAAAAAACGACATTAAAGGAAATTATAAAAAAACTAGCTAGCTCTCATATGGCTTCTTTCTTCTCTTTTTATAGCTCCAGGAGCTTTCTCTCACATCCTTGATTGAATCCCACCACAAATCCTGGCCCTTGGATGGCTTTAAGCAGTTTTTAGCCATAGATTGATTTTGGCGGGAAATGGGAATTTTGATAGTGGGGTTGAGTGGAAGGTTAAAGATTGCATTAAATGCATCTTGGAGTGAGGTGGAGGAGGGGGGAGACAGGTTTGTGATAAGGTGATGGGGGGTGGAGTGTAGCAGGGGTGTTGCAGGTCTAGTGGGGGAGGAGAAGTGGATTGGCGCCAAAGTCTGTTTGACTTGTTTGGCCAGGGTTGGATTATTAAAAGAGAAAGGGTTCAAAATGTAGTTGACAGGGGTCCAAAATAGGCAAGGGTCCAAATTTAGGTTTAAAGGGTTTAAATTATAGGGACCTTTTATGTAATTCCTGAAAATGTAAGGACCAAACTGCCATTATCTCAAAGTTATTTCAAAGGACTAAAACTGACAAGCTTCAAAAGTACAGGGACCAAATCTGTCATTTTGCAATTTTCCAGGGGCCATTTCTGCCAATTTTGAAACTTGGAGGACCATTTTTGTAATTTTCTCAAACTTTTGAAATTTTTCACCAAAGGACTAAATTTGACAAGTTATGATTTAAAAAGGACCTTTGATGATTTTTCTTTTGAAATTATGTGCTCAGAGACTGTTTTTGACAACTTTTAAAACTTAGGGGACTAAAACTGCAATTTTTGCAAATTTGATATGTTTTTCATCTGATTTTGATATTTTTGCATTTAAAACACATAAAACACTGATTTGTGATATTTTGATCATTTTGATGTGTTTCTGAGTGTTTTCAGATGATTTTGCAGTTTATTTTGTACAAAAATGATGAGTATTTAGACACTCATCAGGAAGGTATGCATTCTGTCTTCCTTGCACATTTTGCACCATTACCTTTTCGTCTTTAACCGTAGCTTGATTGTGAAGATTGGATGCAGTTCTGAGGTGATTGTTGGTGTGAGGGGTGAAGTTCAAGTTCTGCTTAACCATTAAAGCCAGTTGATTAACAAGCTGTTCCATGAATGTATCTAATTCTGGAGGCTTATACCCTGGATCCGGAATGAGTTTGTGATTACCATTTCCAGTAGGTATGACTTGAGATGCTTTGGTAGTTATTTCTACATTAGTGTAGAATGCAATTGAATCATTTGAAGAGCTTGCATTTCCAGCATTGTTGTTGAACTTTTCAAGGATCATTCGTTCAAACACAACATGCTTCTCATTTTGGAGCAAATATGCATACAATTGCTCATAATTGGTGTTCCTCAAACCTTTGTTTAGCTTGACTGCAGTGACAAATTTGTGCCATTTGGGATTCATGTTGTTCACAAACTTTGAATTGAGCTGAATATTTGGCATTATCATTTTGATATTCCTCATATCATTCACAAGCTTGTGGAATATTACATGATATTCAGTAACACTTTCCCCTGGATTCATCTTAAAGTTCTCAAAGTCATCATACATCTGAGACTCCCTGTCTTCTTTAGTCAATTCAGAACCAGAGAGAAGCATCTTAACATTGTCCCATACTGCCTTAGCTTCAGTGTTGTGATTGATCAGTTTCTAAATGTCCTTAGGTAAACCCTGAAGTATGATGTTTGAAGCCCTGATATCTGCATCGTATCTCTTCTTCTCCTTATCAGTAAGTTCATCATACGTCTTTGGTCTATCCAATCCTAATATCACTGAACCATCTGCAGCAATTTCAAGAATGTCTCTGGTAGTCTCAACTTGATAAGGTCCTTCATCAATTGACTTAAGTATGTTAACCCCATTTTCTTTTCCTAAGCAATACAGTCTGATTCTTTGAGCCCAAGAGTCATAGTCGGTTCTGTCTAGCATGGGAGGACGAGTGTCAGATCCTGCAGCTTGTACATCATCAGCAACAGAAGAGGTGATTGTAGACATGATTAGAGATTCTACGGGATTTCACAACTCTTTGATTAAACCGGGAAATAGATTCTTTCACGGGATTTTACTAAATCAAGAGAAAACCGTAAATCGTAACACGAAGAAACAATAAGTCTCAAAAGACAAATCGCACACTTGACTCCCAAATCGCTTAAACGACAAATCGCTTAAGCAGACAAATCACTAACCAGACAAATCCCTTAAACATACAAATCGCTTAAAGAGATAAATCGCTTAAACAGACAAATCGATTAAACAGACAAATCGCATAGTACACAAGTACAACCATTACTTCCACTACTTTGTCATTTCTTGTCGTTTTGTCTCAATAGAAAAATCGCTTAGTGCAAAAATCGCTTCACAGAAACAGACAAATCGCTTCAATAAGCAATCTCTCGAGGGACAAATCGCATAAAAACTGGGACAAATCGCATACAATAAAACATATCCGAGACACAAATCGCTTCAAGGAAACTTTCTAAAACACCACTTTTCAATCCAAAAACAACCCAACCACGATGATTCAAACCTTCCAAATCAAAACCTAAACACATATAATGATTCTAAATACAAAAGTACTATCCAAATCCAAACTTTAACACTAGAAATGATCCAAATGATGCAAACTACTCTAAACTCATTCAAACCCAAAAACCTTATGAAAACCACTAGAAATCCAAGAACATGAAAGATGAGTGATCAAACCATGGCTCTTGATACCATTTGTAACATATTGGATTTCATAAACACATGACAAATCACATATATGGGGCGTATAGAGTGAGTTTTAGAGAGAGAAAGTGGAAGAGTTTTGAGAACTTAGTGAGACAAAGAAAAATGATATTATGAAGCTCCAACCCTCTACCTTGGGAGGTAGTGGGTATTTATAGTTTCTTACAAGACACGCCTCCTACGGGCTGTGGATCAGGCATACAGTGGGTAAAGACCCGTCCGTCCTCCACGGTGTTACTTAACTAACTACTTATTAACATAACAGGACTACGACTACGAGCTTGCTAACGAATACATATACTTGAGGTGACCGACTCTTTAACTATCGGATTTTCTAAATCCTAACAGAAATTCATTTGTATTATAAGTAGTATATAAAAATACTTCCTGATCAGAAATTTTAATTTGTGCAAATAAAAACCATGTTGATAAGCTTGAAAATGTTCTCACTAGAAAAGGACTAAGAGATATGTATATTAAGATGTCTTAATTCGTCTTTTTGATTATCGTTATTATTAAGAACTATTTAATTTGGATTTTAAATCCAATGATGTTTTATTTTGCAGCCATCGACCCGTTGCCAGAGGACATGATTTACTTGACTCTAACTGATATTGCCGATTGATACAATCTTTAGAAAATTCTAAAATCGAAGAAACGTCTCAAAGCGGTGGAGAATGCCATGATCAAAGCTAAGAGGTTAAAAAAGTGCACAAAATAGTGAAAGTTTACAATGAATCAAGAATAACTAGCTTAGCATAAAATTAAGCAACTACAAAAACATAATAACAACTGCTGAAACATCATAACCAACCAAATTTTGAGACAACCGAAGTCCGAATACATTCAACATGTGCCATAACTTTATCCAAAACATACAAACACTTTAACACCAAACAAGTTTACAAGAACCACATAACACAGTAATAACATACAAAATAGCGCGAAAACATTACTAAACACACCCTCAAAAAACACCGAAAGAACAACATAAACCGTCATAGAAGCAACATAAAGCACCGTAAAAGAACCGGACATCACCCAAAAGTCCCACGCGTTGCCAGAACAGTAAGCACCAGTAAGCAACCCCACCACGACATTAAGAAACATACTAACAGAAAACTTCAAACTCCATTTATTATAATTCTACGTCAAATTTGGTCTTGGATTAGAAAAGCGATAAGAGAAGAATATTAAGGGATATTGAGAGTATCGATTATGCTGTTTGTGGAGGCAATATATTAGAAAGAGCTAATTTCTTAAATGAAGCATATCTACTAGTGCTTTACAAATACGAACATCGCCTACATTTTTTTTTTACCAAAATGAACTTTTCGACTCATGCGACCTTCTGGGCGACGAAATTCCGGGCGAAATTACGAGCGACAATCTGGGCGAAATTCTGGGTGACGAGTTTGTTTTGAGGCGAAATTCTGGGCGACGAAATTCCGGGCGACGAGTTTGTTCTGGGACGAAATTCTGGGCGAGAGCTTGTTACTAAAAGTGTATAAAATGGTGATAGGGAGATAAGATAGCGGTTTGCAAGTGATGGGGGATATCTTGGTAGTTACGATGATGATTCATGTGTCGCCATTCACAAATAGGATCTGTTATTTGGAGGACTATTAGTGTATGTTCGGTGATGATGATGGTGGATTTTATCTTTGTTTTGTTGGTTGATTTATTTCTATATTGCACGGTCAGTAATAGTAGTGTGTGTTTGGTATTTTGTGTTTCTATCTCTAGGAACCCTTTAACTTAGATGAGGTATGTAACATTGGATTGTGAGATTAGAGAGAGGAAAGGGAGAACGCGTATGTGAATGTTGATGAATAGTCACTTTCATAAGTTCATTTTCGTAAATCATGAAAAATGGTATAGATTGGTAAATGGGGTATATTTTTGGTCTAGATAAGTAATTAGCTTTATTAGAAAAGTATGAGGAGAGTTATTTTATATACTAAACTTTTCTCACATACCAAATGACTCATCCTCACCCTTCATCTAAAAATAAATCAATGACTTAGATTAAAAGCATTTTAATGTTTCACCTACTTTTTATAATTTAAATATTTATTAAATCGTTAAGCGAAAATAATTACACTATTGCACCGAGCATTTAATTGTCTTTCTATAGACGGACATTTTGACATACTTTCGACAAAAAAAATTATCGTTTTTTTTTTCACCTTTTTTTGTCTTTTTTTATTTTATTTTTTCTTCGTTGTTAAAACTTGCATGAGAAATCATATGTGATTAAATAATAATTTGAATATTCTAATAATATCACATGTGATATTAGTGTTAAATCACATATGATATCTAAGATCACATGTGATATTAATGTTAATTCACATATGATATTACATATCATATGTGATTTAACACTAATATCATATGTGATTTAACAGTAATATTACATGTGATATTATTAGAATATTCAAATTTGTGTTTCATCATATGTGATTTTTTCATGCAAATTTCAGTGACGAAAAAAACGTAAAAAAAAGTGAAAAACACGAATTTTTTTCGAAAGTATATCAAAGTGCCTATCTGATAGAAAGATAATTAAATGCTCGTCGTAATAGTATATTCTTTTTCGCTTAACGATTAGTGGTTTAAAAGATATTAATATTTGAAAAAAAGATGAAAGTAAGTTTTTTTAATTGTTAGAATTAATCTCATCCATTATATCCAAATAAAGATGAAGGGTGGAAATTGATCCATTGGTATGTAAGAAAAGTTTGGTATGTAAATGATTTTCAATCGAAAAGTGTTTGTTTTATTGAGAAAAAAAATTAATTATGGTAACAAAAATATTTGCAAGTCAGGTTTCAAAAAGATAATCGAAACTCTACGTAAATATTTAAGAAGAGTCACTTTATTTTACATACTAAAAAATCCCTACTTACCAAGGGATAGATCCTGACCGTTGGATCAAAAATAAAAAAGTTAATGAAAAAAAAACACGGAGGGTACTATTTTAAATTCGTCATTCTCACCCACCAATCCCCACACCACAAACGTCATTTCTCACAAAATTACTCAAACAAAAAAACACGCACATAAACTTTCTCTCTCTAAACAAAAACTTCAAAATAAACCAAAAACATCACAAATCAAACCGATTTAACCGTTAAAATCAAAGAAAATACATAGAAATGGATGAATCGAGGCTATCGGAACCAAATTCGGGGAAAAAACTGTTCAAAATGAAGAGCTTCATACTGAAAATGATGGTACTACACTTTCGATCTATTATTTTGTTATTATTTAACTATTTGATGTGATTTTGTTCTTATATTTCTGTTTTTGAAATTGTTTATGAAGATTTTTTTTTGTTTTTTGTTGATTTTAGTTGTTATCTATGATATTGTGATGCTTTTGATGATTTTGCTCTTATTTTGGTCTATATTAGTGTTTTTGAGAATATTTATGAACATTTTTATGTTTTTGTAGATTATAGTAGTTTGAGGGATTGTTGTGATAGTTAGATAATTATTGTGATAATACAAGAGATATTGTGACTGTAGGTAGATGATTCAGTAAAAATCCATCATTTAAAAAAAGTGTAAAGCCACTCCTAAAGTGACACGTTTCCATCTCCTCAAATAATAAAAAATCTCATTAGGGGTATATTGGTCATTTGTTTTTACGTTTTTTACTCTTTACCCCAAAATTTAAAAACGCACATAACTTTTATGCGACAAATTTTTAGAAAAAAATGATATCACAAAAATTTCTAAAATTTAATTTTTTTTTACATATTCAATTGGTCTTGATTTTCTTGATGTTTTTGCCATTTTTGACCTTATGCTTTACCTTCAAAACTGTCAAATCATGAAATACTTAAAAACACAAAAGTTGTAGACTTTGATTCACTCTTAACCCAGAATTTTGAATCATTCAAATTTGGTATGATATGAGTGAGATATCGTACGTTAAAGATGGAGTTATAGTCATATTTGTTGCACACAAAATGTTTGATGAAATGTCTAGCTTGAATTTTTAGTGTTAAAATTGAGTTAAATGCTCTAATTTTTGTACCACAACACATCATTAATCATTTTATTAATGTAAGATTCAAAAAGTTATGTTTTTTAATCGTTAATTTTTTTTATAAAAAAAATACATTTTATTCATTAGTTAGTCTTTGTTCATCAGTGAATCTTGTTCATCAGTTAGTATTGTTAATCAGTTAGTGTTGTTCATCAGCTAATCTTATTTAGGACTAATGAACTGATGAACAAGACGTATTAACTGATTCACTGTTGTTCATCAGTTAATTTTGTTCATCAAAATATAATTTTGTTTATTAAATTTCTCTCCCACATTACTTTTGTTTATGAACTTCATCCGTTTTACTTTTGTTCATAAAAAACGAAGTTTTGTTCATGAGAGATTTACTTTTTTTTTATTAAGACTCATGGCATTAACAAGATCCTTACCATCGCAAAAGATTTACTTTTTTTTTATTAATAAAACGTGTTGTTCATCGATATAAAAGTATTGTCATCAACAAAAAGAGTTGTTCTATTCATTAATAAAAAGTGTTGTTCATCAATAAAAAGTGTTATTCATCGATAAAAAGAGTTGTTCATCAGTTTATCACAATGTTCACCAGTTTTTTTTATTTTCGTTGATCAGTTATATCACAATGTTCATCAGTTATAGTCACATTGTTCATCGGTTTATCAGTTGGTTGTCTTTCATCAGTTAGTCTGTTCATCACAATGTTAATCAGTTCATCAGTTTCATAAAAAAAATTATAATGTTCATCAGTTTATCAATTTTCCAAAACAAATTATAATGTTCATCAGTTGTTTAAAAAAATCACAATGTTCATCAGTTATGGTTACATTGTTCATTAGTTGGTTGTTTGTTCATCAATTAGTCTGTTCATCATTTAGTCTTTGTTTATCAGTTAAAAAAAAAGAAGCTAAAAGTAACAAAAATAACAAAAGATGTATTATAATACATCAATTAGTGCATTTAAATGTATTTTTATAAGATAAATCTTTTTAGGCATTTTATTAAACACTTTGTGTACACTAAATATGACTAAGACGTCATCTTTAACGTGCGATATCTCACTCATATCATATCGGATTTGTGTACACTAAAAATGCATACCAAACTAAATAGAATTACATTCTAAAAATTATGGTGAAATCGGTTTTTTTTGTAAAAGTTTGTTGTTTAAAAGTTATTTACGTTTGAAGTTTAGGGTGGAATTAAAAAAAAGAATTGTCAAATGACCAAAACACCCTCTAACCGAATATACTAAGAAAAAAGGGTGGGAGTAGATGGGGGACACGTCGCACTAGGTGACTGCTTTGCAAACTTTTTAATTTCTTCTACTTTCCAGTGGATCACAACTCTGTGACTGTAACATGCTTTTGTTAGATTTGTCGTGGATATTTGTGCATAATGGATAGATTGGGCATGTTTCGATATGTTTAACAACGGTATTTGACTCTAGTATTAGTTGGTAGTATATCACCTGTGATACAACACTTGTATTGATTGCTTATTGGTCGTATATCACTTGTGATGATGAACATTTTTTTTGATAAATGGAATTGTTTGTGTGTTATATCCATATGGGAAATGTAAATGCATCACAACTGTGTAAATTGTATAAAGACTAAAATACACGGTTGGTCCCTAAACTTGGCAAAACGCTTCGTGTTGGGAAAAAACTCGGCGTTATCATCACCAGAGGTCCAAACCTTGGCCTTTAAATGCCAAACTCGTCCCTTGACCAAATTTCCGTTAGTCAACGTCCCGTTATATGTTGTTAAATCCCGTTATTCTAGTTAAATGACCATTTTGCCCATTTATATATAAAAACCCCAAACAAATCTTTATTTCATCACCCTCCGGCCTTCACCTTCACCCTAACCCTAACCCTAACCTTAACCATAAATCCCCTCTATATCCCGTGCACAACCACTCCGCCTGCCGCCCACCGCTACCGACCTATCACCTTCATCGTCACCGTCACGGTCAACTAGAAAAGCAGCTGATTCACTCTAGGTTTGTCTAAATCCGCCATCACATTGCCACCGTCGTCGTCGCCGTCGTGACCTGCTACCGTCCGTCCACCATCGCCTATAAAAAACTAATTTCAACTACCGTCGCCGATCACATTGCCACCATCCGCCGTCATTCAACTTCCGTTCATCGTCCGCCACTCCTGACCTGCTACGTCGCCGTTCGAATTTCCACCGTTCGCCGCTGTTCAAATTCCGATCACCGTCGGTCATCAAGGTTTAATTTCTGATTTGTTGATTAATTGCTGGTGGTTGAATTGAAGCTTTAATTTGTACAAATTCTGTTTAGTTAAGTGTTGGCTAATTCTGCCCTAAAATCTGACCTGATATTGACTAATAGTTGAAATTAGTTTTCATGAAATTAGTATCAGTAGCAATGTTCATGAAATATTCTATCTTGAACTAAGTATCAGTTACTTTGTGCAAATAAGTATTAGTTGTATGATCATGTGTGATAGTATGAACAAACTGTTATATTGCGCAAGTGCTAATGTAAACTGGACTATACTTGTGTTCGGATAAAGTCATAAAACGCATGGCTTAAGTGGTAATGGAAACTGGACTATGATAAGACGAGACATATATGGAACTCTCTAGTTATTATTCGTGTTCGCACTTTCGGTTCTATTTTTTTAGGTACCTATATGTAGAAAATGATGTATGGTAAGTTTCATATAGTTAATTGAGCCTGCTTAATTACTTGTTTTATTCTTCTAATGGTGGTGTCTATTGGCTAACTTACATGTAGATAATATTTTTGTTTTCTGTAACCAAAACAAATAGAAGTCATGAATGCTCTTCATGAAGTTATTCCTTCATTTTGTGCTTCCATGGACAACCTTGAAAGTTGCAGGTATGAATCATTGATTCGATGCTCTTTTATAAGAACAATTTTTGTTATCTATTCGTCTTTGTTTTACCTTTACTGATAGATAATAAACTTGATTAGTGGGTGAAACACCTTGATTTCGTCGATATTATAGGGATAATATTTTTTAAAATAGAATTAGTTATCTCTAAATTTGTATCTCTAACTATAATTTTCTAAATTAAATTTTAATTCATGCAAACTCAATGGAAATGTTGATTGTGGTCAGCGGCACTATCATATTTTAAAAGAACTTTGTTATTAACAGAGAAAATTAAAGTTAGCAGAGGTAGTCCACTTGTAAAATTGCATTCGAGTTAACTTAATTGTTTATACATCTTTGGCAGTGATAAAACTGCAATGGCAGCTACTGTTGGCATTGGTAGTGATTTCCCCTATGTGAAGATTGTAAGTTTTTCCATATACGATTAATTTATTCACTGCATATAGTTTTATGAAATCATCATATTTTTATTAAATTGATTGTATCACTTTCTGTAATGTAGATTTCTGCAAAAGCAATGATAGGTCTCGGTGAAAGCAGTAAGTGTGCACAAATTGTCAAGGTTTTATACTTCTTCTGACTCATACTATTAGAGCATGTGTAGCTTGCTTTGTTATAATACAATTTATGAGCTGTTTCTCACGAGGAAGCTATTTTAGGTGTTTGAGGATGCTTACAAGTCAACACTGAGCATTAATATGCTTGATGATATTGAAAGATAAGTCACTTGTTGATGTATTGTATACAAACACACTCGATTTAAGTGTAAATTTTATATGGTATTGATTAATATGTCATGTATTACAGACTTATAGCATATGCTGCCATTGGACCTCGCTTTTCAAACTTGATTTCTCAGACGTTGATGGTCCTTCTTAAGCGGCTTCCTCCAAAGGTCTCTATATTCACTTCATTATATTATGGTTTTCAAAACGAGATAAATGTATAAAATATTATATCCTTGGTGTTATCGTTGACTAATTTTGAGGGTAAAAATATGCTGGTTTTTGGTACAAGTCAAGTTGGTTTCCTGGGTGATGTTGCCATTTGTGATGCTTTCGCGGTCACTTACACAACCAAGGCTTCAAGGCATGACCTTGGAGCCTCTTTATCCGACATAAGAAAGACCACTTCATCCACTTTATCCCATTTTCTTTTTTGTCTCATCTTTGTACACATATATTTTCCTCAGCTTGCAGAAATCGTTTTTTCTTCACTTCCTTTTGTTTTCTGTTTACTATCAATTCGTTGAGGTTCGTTATGTTTCTTTTTCACAGGTGCCAAACAGTAATAGACATAACTGTTAAACATGCTTTTGAAAATGTTAGAAGATTTACGTCCAAACAGAGGAATGCAATCGAGAAATTGTGGGATTCTGTACGAGAGCAACAAACTAGAAGGAAGCAAGGGAGATCAGTATCTGGGAAACTCGTTGTGAATGGTTTTGAGTGGCTACAGCAGAAGTACTCGACTGAAAAGATTAGTATACGCCATTCTGTTGGTGGCACTATCGTCGTGCTGAACAATGGCTTGGTTGATGCAGTGTTGAACAATGATTTGGTCTCATGTTTCTTGACGTCAATTGTTAGCATGTTGATTGTATCTTTGATTGGGATTATCCAATTCAGTAGTATGTTTATGTGATTGTAATATGTTTGGTATTATAATATAATCAATTTCCAAGGTTTTGTTGAAATTTATTTTTGCAAATTGTCTACTTGATAATATTGTATACTAGTTCATTCTTTCATTTTATGTTGCTATTAATTTTAGAGAGAGAAGCATAAATTTAGAGAGAGAAGCAGGAAAAAGAGATAAAGGGAGGGTGGTGGTGGTGGTGGTGATGGTATAATTTTATTGATTAAATACACCGTTAGTCCCTAAGGTTGTACCAGCCTTACTACCAAAATAATTAACCAAAACAATGAAATGACCATTTTGCCCTCATGTGCAAGGCACATGGGGAAAATAACAGTCCTTGACTAACGGAAAATTGGTCATGGGACCTGTAACGAGTAAGAAACTTGAAATAGGGACCCCCGACGATGAAAACGCCGAGTTTTGTCCCAACGCGAAACGTTTTGCCAAGTTTAAGACCAACCGTGGATTTTAGTCTTGTATAAAGTTATGAGACATTTCCTTTCCTTCCAGTGAGAGGTTATGTTTTTTGCAAATGGATGATAACATGCAATATAAGTGAACTGTAAACGATATGTGGCTGCGCTTCGGCTTGGACACCCGATTTGATAGTATATGATAAGTTTTTAGATTAGATGATTGGTAATTTGGCTTTTAACGACTAACTTTAAGTTTGAAACATGTCATGTTTGTAGTTCATACTTCATATCTATGTTAGAATTTGATATATGGAATTGTTTAGTAAATGTAATCTCAAATGGGAGAGGATCCTCTCAAGTAACTTGACTCAAGTTAGAGGAACCTCAACCATTGGATTACAATCAAAGGTTAAGATTAAAAGTGCCACTTTTAATCTTAACCTTTGATTGTAATCCAATGGTTGAGGATCCTCTAACTTGAGTCAAGTTGTCTCAACAACTTGAGAGGATCCTCTTCCATCTCAAATACCTCGTAATGACCAGTGAGAATGTGAAACCATTCCTTATAATCACCAGTGGTTATTTCCTGTTGGATTTTAATATATTAGTAAGAATAAAAAGTTATATGCAAGTGGAATTTATGGTCTATAATAGGGGTGTAGGTGTGAGGCAATTAGCAGGTTCATTACCAAAATTTAAAAAGAAAATGTGAGTGGGGTCAAGTGAATTGCAAACCGACACTCGAGATGAGAGTATATGATAAATTCTTAGATAAGATGATTGGTAATTTAGCTCTTTGCAACTAACTGTAAGTTTGCAACATGTCATGTTTTTATTTGATGTATATTAATGTGTGTAAAAATTACTTTTAATTATCTTATATCTCTTGTGATAAAACAACTAACAGAGTTGGTGAAACCAAAGAAAGACGATGAAAAGCAGTATCAAAATATAAGAGAAAGAGATCAACACTCTTGCTAAGAAGGCAGTTAATGATGGCAGGAGGATCGTTTACAAACTCTAATGGTTGTGTTTATGGAAGCCTTTTTAGCACTCCCATCATCAATCCTCCTCACCCATACATTTTCGATTAAGGTGGAAAATATGACCCATTTACTTGTGAATGGGTCAATTGAAAGGTTTATGGATAATTATTAATATTAGTATGACCGGATTCGAACTCGAGACTTCGGGATTGCACACATTACGTATGAGAGTTGATGTTAATAATTAATATATAAAATGTTATTATTAATTATTAGTCACGAAATAAAACATAACGATAGTTAAATATTTAACGAGGTTTGGTTAACGGTCGTTAAATATAAACTACGAGGACTAAGAATGAAATTAGTGGACAAGAAGGATCCGGAATCCCTTTGGGATGGCTTGGCCGGTCGTGGGCTACCCAACCCAAGGAGGTGGGATTTCTTGGTCACCAAGTTTTGAGAATGTATATATACAAACCCTTGTATTCATTATTCTCATAACCTTGGATCACCAATATACCTAATTTCTCCTCTTCTCTCCTCTTTCTTTTGTGGCCGGTCGAACACCCCTCACCATAAGGGTTTCGATTTTGCTTAACTAAAGAAACAAGTGTTTGGTTTTATTTGTGATTCAAGGAACTAGCTTTTCACATCAAATCGCTAATAGTACGTGTGTACAAGAACGAAGGACAAGCACGCTTGAGCTTGTGTATTCCTTGGTGGTCGATTCTTTTGGGTCGAATTATACAAACCCTATAATTAGGGTTTTGGGTTTTGTTCTTGTTCAAAGTTGTTTGGTTTACTTGAATTGCTAAAAGGTATGCACTTTCTTGTTCGGTTAATTACTTACATGTATTATTCCTAATTACTTCCGCTGCATGCTTTGATGATGTTATTTGATTTTATATAATTGTTATGAGTATTAAATCCCAACAGTGGTATCAGAGCCGTTAATATGATGTAATTAATTACCGAAACACATAAAAATTGGATCTTTATGATTATTTGCATGTTTTTTATGGTTTCTAGGGTTTTGAATTCGAAACCCTAATTTTTATTTAATAGGGTCGATTACCTTTATTTTATTTAATTAGGTTTTAATTTTGTAAAACTTGTAGAAACCCTAGGATTGCATGCTAATTTTATGTGGTTTATTATTGAATAATTGTTATGTGCCATGTAATATGCGTATCTTGGGTGATAATTGTTATGCGGAATCCATGGTGGAACATGCATGTTTTGCCATGGAGTATTGTTTATTGATTAATTGTTAAGTGATTCACACATGTTCTATTTATTTAATAATTATTGAATTGGGGAAAACCTCAATTATAACTAATAAAAATTCGTTATGTGCTAATTGGTATACTATTAACTTTGGCTTACGCAATCGACTTGTCGATGTATGTGGCTCATCTTCTAGCGAGATGAAAGTCCTAGTTAATGTATGCATTTATTTACGCCTAGAATTGTTTATTAGAGTTTATTGAAATAATTATGCATGTGGCTAATTGTTTTTACATATGTTAAATTGTTTAGTTATATGTTTATATTATTTGAGTGTGTTTAATTTTCATTAAAATGCTTTTTTGTTTATATATTGTTTGACATGTTAGTAAGCAAAAAGGGTTTTTATGAATAGAAAATTAAATGGACTAAATAATGGCGAAACTGATTTGTTATCTAAGTATTATTCTTGAACTTTTAATCGATTGATGCGACTGTACTAAATGGTTAGAACGGCTCACCCACTAGAACAAACTACAAAGGGGTTAAAAGAATTGCGCACAGTCACACTGAAAGGATGTCTAAGGTTATGCTTCAGCGCTTACCTGGTCCTCTACCCCCTGTGAGTTCGATTGGAGCTACCTAGTATGTCACACCCTCGCCGGAGGCGGAAATACGAGGTGTAACGGAAGGGAACATAAGCACAAGATAATAGAACATACCAACGTTAAGATTAAAAAGAAATAATACGCCATTACAATACTAGTTTAGCCGTCATCGGCAAATATATTACAAAGTTTAGTTCCCAAAATATTGCGTTCTATTACATAATGATTTGTAGTAACAAGTGAAAACTTCATTATGCAAGACCTGGTAGAAAAAGCTTACTAACGATCACCTGAAATGCATGAGAGAAAATGGGTCAACTATGAAAATAGTTGGTGAGTAAACATGTTTAGTAAAATAAGAAAACTCGTATGAAAGAGTCAAAGGTTTCGGTCATCGAAAATAGTCCACAAAGCAAAGGCATTGTGTATCCACTCAGTTCCAAGTTCCGCCCATACAAAACTTGCAACCTGTGTGTACACAACCCATTGCACAAAATATATCGCGTCAAGTAGTCAAGTATAAGCGGTCATAACAGTTCACAATATAGTACCACGAATATAATAATTCAGGTAAGCTACCGATGAAACCAAATTAAGTTGGGTGCCACTACCCAAAGTTATGTTGGGTGCCTCTTCCCAAAGATATACTGGGTGCCTCTTCCCAAAGATATACTGGGTGCCTCTTCCCAAAGATATACTGGGTGCCTCTTCCCAAAGATATACTCCGAACATAGGAGTCTTTATAGTGATGCTCCGAACATGGGAGACTTTATAGTGATGCTCCGAACATGGGAGACTTTAGGTCAAGGCCATAACATGTACGATTCAATAAGTCCAAATAAGTCATAATTTCCTAATTAAGTTCAAGGATTTGATTCGAATTCACAAGTTCTAGTCAAACAAGTTAATAAAAGTAGTGATCAATTTAGCTCAAGAAAGGTTCATGCATTTCGCCCCAAAATATAGTAAAAACGGAAAAAAAGGGGTGTGATTACTCACTTGATGAATAGATGCGATGACAAAAGTGGTTACACCAAGATGTAGTGTGATACGTTAATCTTGACCTATTGTGAATGATATGATACGTAATGAGTTATGATGTAATGTTATGCATGCATTTCGTATGTTATTTATACCATTTGTGGGTTTTGAAAATAATACTTATCGTCGAAAAATACTCGTTTGACGTCTTGACCATTCTTAAATTACTTTACAAGTATTTACGTCAAAATGTCATCCTACAATGGTTTTGTAATGATTTTATTGTGAAATTAACACTTTTCGTCGTAAAATAAAGTCGTCGGAAATTTCATGAAATTGACAAAAATGGCTTCGAAAAACTAGTCGTAAAATGGTGTGCGTCGATCGTTAGGAAACGAACTCGACAGTTTTAGAAAGTTTGTATCAAAATCTAAAAGTTTCAGTTCATGATTTTTCGTCATCGAGGTCTCGAACATAAAGATAATAAAGGTTAAAGATGGTGATTTTGTCTAATTGTTGTGTAAAAAGTGAGTTTCGGCCAAGTTTAAGCATCCGTAAATAATTTATTAAAACTCCTCTATACAAACGGTTGGTCGTTTTGAAAAATATGCTTGGTGATCTTGATTTTACTAGAAGACATTTCGTTTCAAAAAGTTCTACATCATAGTTAAAAACAGCCGTCAACATGGTCATTTTAGTTACCGTAACACTTATCTCGTAAAAATAATATAGTTTTTCTAAAAATAATAGTTACGGCAAGTTTATGAAAACGTGCATATCTTAGTCGTTTCAAATCCGTTTTCTACGTATTATACGTCCTTAGCTTCGTATCAAAGTATACTAATATATTTTTGACAAGTCGAAATAATTTATGAAGCTTAAGGCTCGTTTTTGACTCGAATAAAGTAAAAATAACTTGCTGAAATTTCTGAAAAATATATATTTCGTCGTCAAACTTTAAAAATTCATAACTTCTTCGTTATAACTCCGTTTTAATCCGTTCAAGCGGTCACGGATTCGTTTTAAAGTATATTTTCTAAATATCAAGGCCAAAAATTCGTGCCTACTGTCGGATTTTCCAGAAAATCAAAATAAGGACAGAACACTTTTATATACTAGTCGAAAATAGTTTTTCTCGTACTAAACCTATTCCAATCCCTTCAAATCAACTCCAAAGCTATTCTAATCCTACCATACACCTTCTTAGGGTGTCATGGGTTCCTAAACATCATCAAGACCAATATATACCAAGGGAATAATTATAGGATGACTTTATATATATAAAACTCTAAAAATCATGTAAAAATGGTATAAATATACACAAGTCTTGCATGTTAGCTCAAAATATGAAGAAATAATTATGAAATGAAGATGAAAGATGTAAAATGATAGAAATATGCTTACAAGCTATTATGATGAGGTGCAAAGAACCAAGGTTAGCCTAAACACCCTAGGTTTTTATTTCAAAACCTTATTAAGAGTGTTATCTAGATTGTTTATTAACTTGATCTTGCAAAATTTTGATGATCCCTTTGTACACCTTACTATGGCCGGTTTTGGTGGAGAAGAAACAAGGAGAGAAAAGTTTGCTATCTTGAAAATTTAGATGAATCAAATGAAGTGAAGACTAAGTGAAGTGTACATCTATACAACATTAAAAAAAATCTACCAACTTAAAGATACATTCCCCCCCCCCCCCTAGGCCGGTTTTGGGGGGATTGTGTCTTTCAATTATATATATTTTTTTTCTTTATAATGTGTAATAATTGATAAAATGTATAAGTAAAATGTGTAGGTATAATTAACTTGTAAGGTAAATGGTAGCTTTTAGGTACAAGTAAATTTTAATAGATCAAAATAGAGTATAATGATATTATAAGAATTGTAAAAATACATTCCTTGTAAAATTTAAGTGATAAAATAATTACCGTGCAGTTTTTAAGAAAAACGTCGTAATAATATAACTTTAATGATTTATATATGAAATAAATTAAAAACACTAGTTAAACTCAAAATATAGTTTTTATAACTAAATGTAAGTATAAAAATATATCGGGATCATTTTTGAAAGTATCGGATTAAAAGTTCAAAATAATAACTTACGCGATAGCGTTTATTTAATATAAAATTTACGCGTTTAATGTGAAATGCAAAATCATGAATGAACTAACATGATGCATATTGAGTTTAAGAAATGATCGGAATTTGAGAATTGTGACATTCTTCCCATGTCAGCGGAATCACGTCCTCGTGATTCGATTAACGATACTATGGTCCGAACCTCGACAAGAGTTCTAAAAGTTCATGCTCGTACGAATAGTCTAAGTGATCATGTCAATGCTCATGCATAAGGGTTCCTCATCCAACTAATTACATGCCCGTGATTTGATTTGATGGGGTAAACTTACCCAATATCGAACGTAGCCCTCAAAAGACCTTTAGGTAGTGACTTGAGTAAACTTGTTTCTTAGCTCGACTTTCGCAACTCATCAAACAAGAACTGTCACTAGATCAAGCTAGGAAACAAGTCTTTTGAATGTAGTCTTTTGAAAGATTCGCTCGATATTCGATTTGCTTACACAAATTAAATCAAATCAACAAAATATATAACAACTAAGGTCGATATCAATAGGTCTCAAATTAATCAATGTCGTGAACGTGATATGAATCGGAAGGAAGTTATGCACTCAAAAATCATGTTGCACAGAAATAAAGTGGTTGTTCAAAGGAATGTACCCGTTACGCGTTGCGGGCTTCCTCGGTACCCAGATAGAATGCTCGACCACGTGCGGGAGGAATTTCAATTTTTTGATCTTGTGGGCCTTCTATTGCCAACGCCAGGTTTGGACGATTACCTCCTTGATTGGGAGTTCTTTTCAGCTTTGGACAGGTATTGCGAAGGTGATCTAGACTTCCACACTCGTAACATGCTTTTCTCTGTCCTTGATTTCCAGTTCTGTTTGAGCAATTCCGCGCGAAGTGGCCCGTCTGTCCACATTTGTCGCACCTTGGGCAGTCTCCTAAGTGATGATAATTACATCGAGTGCACAAAGGATGTGGACCTGCATATCCTTTGCGCTCCTGGGTAGTCGCCCCATAGTTCTGGGTTATTCGCTGCCTCTTGTTTTGCTGATTCTGGTCTCGGTTTCCCTGGTGATCCTCCTGTCGCTTTCGTCCATTGTCGTTTGCTTTTGTTAGTTCTCCAGACCTGATCACATCATTTGTCAAGCGATACGCCATACTCACAGCGGCTTGCAGAGTGGTTGGGTTCGACGAGGTGACATCCCTCCTAATTTCCGGTATCAATCCCCATATATATCGGTCAATCAACTTCTCCACAGTGGAAACCATGTGAGGAACCATCCTAGTTAACTCGTGGAAACGGATCGTGTACTTGTTGATCTCTACTCCAACCATCAAGTGATTCCAAAATTTCGCTTCTAGCTTCTGCACTTCATCTTTTCTGCAGTACTCATCAGTTAGTAGTTTCTTAAATGCTTCCCAAGATAACGCATTTGCAGCCCCTCTTCCTCTAGTCTGCAATTGGTTGTTCCACCAGGTCAATGCTCGACCCTGTAGTAGTCCAGCAGAGAACTCAACCTTGTTTCCTTCAGTACATTTCGTGATACTAAGTTTCGACTCAACATTCTCGAACCAGGTTAGCAGTCCAATGGCACCCTCAGTACCATGAAATTCCATTGGCTTGCATGTCATGAAAGTTTTGTAGCTGCATCCTTGACCAGCGTTTGAAGTACCTTCTCCGTTGTTGGTTCGTCTAGCATCGAGATGTGTTATAATTTGGGTGAGTAGATCCGCTATTCCAGTCGCGTTGTTGTTTGGATTGTCATTGTTGTTTGGGTTGTCGTTGTTGTTGCCTCCTGAGCGTGTGTTTCTTGCAGCCATGATCTTACAGAGGACCAAAACATCGGGTTGAGTAAACGACATTCTAACGAAGTCAGATGAGGTGCAGAACGGTGGTAATGTGTGTTATAGTGATCGAAACATGACAGGAACAGAGGCATGCTATGTCTAACAAGTCGAAAGATGGAAAAGAGAAGATATGAACAAGGTACGGTAATGTAGACGTGAACGTAAAAACATGCTATGCATACCCACCCGACCAATGCAACTTCAGGTGACCAGACTCAAAAGACTCGACTAAACATGATTTAAAACTACCACTCTTATCATTGTATGGTTCTTCATAAATTAGACATAGTTGATCAGGCTATGTATAATTTATGATTAACGATGCAACGATAGGACTAGATGACTCGGATGATGTTCAATGTTTAATAAAATAAAATAAAAATTATTCCGGTTATAGCTGTGATTTTTATTTTTGAAAAATCGGCATTCTCTATAACCTTTGGCTCTGGTACCAATCTGTCACACCCTCGCCGGAGGCGGAAATACGAGGTGTAACGGAAGGGAACATAAGCACAAGATAATAGAACATACCAACGTTAAGATTAAAAAGAAATAATACGCCATTACAATACTAGTTTAGCCGTCATCGGCAAATATATTACAAAGTTTAGTTCCCAAAATATTGCTTTCTATTACATAATGATTTGTAGTAACAAGTGAAAACTTCATTATGCAAGACCTGGTAGAAAAAGCTTACTAACGATCACCTGAAATGCATGAGAGAAAATGGGTCAACTATGAAAATAGTTGGTGAGTAAACATGTTTAGTAAAATAAGAAAACTCGTATGAAAGAGTCAAAGGTTTCGGTCATCGAAAATAGTCCACAAAGCAAAGGCATTGTGTATCCACTCAGTTCCAAGTTCCGCCCATACAAAACTTGCAACCTGTGTGTACACAACCCATTGCACAAAATATATCGCGTCAAGTAGTCAAGTATAAGCGGTCATAACAGTTCACAATATAGTACCACGAATATAATAATTCAGGTAGGCTACCGATGAAACCAAATTAAGTTGGGTGCCACTACCCAAAGTTATGTTGGGTGCCTCTTCCCAAAGATATACTGGGTGCCTCTTCCCAAAGATATACTGGGTGCCTCTTCCCAAAGATATACTGGGTGCCTCTTCCCAAAGATATACTCCGAACATAGGAGTCTTTATAGTGATGCTCCGAACATGGGAGACTTTATAGTGATGCTCCGAACATGGGAGACTTTAGGTCAAGGCCATAACATGTACGATTCAATAAGTCCAAATAAGTCATAATTTCCTAATTAAGTTCAAGGATTTGATTCGAATTCACAAGTTCTAGTCAAACAAGTTAATAAAAGTAGTGATCAATTTAGCTCAAGAAAGGTTCATGCATTTCGCCCCAAAATATAGTAAAAACGGAAAAAAAAGGGGTGTGATTACTCACTTGATGAATAGATGCGATGACAAAAGTGGTTACACCAAGATGTAGTGTGATACGTTAATCTTGACCTATTGTGAATGATATGATACGTAATGAGTTATGATGTAATGTTATGCATGCATTTCGTATGTTATTTATACCATTTGTGGGTTTTGAAAATAATACTTATCGTCGAAAAATACCCGTTTGACGTCTTGACCATTCTTAAATTACTTTACAAGTATTTACGTCAAAATGTCATCCTACAATGGTTTTGTAATGATTTTATTGTGAAATTAACACTTTTCGTCGTAAAATAAAGTCGTCGGAAATTTCATGAAATTGACAAAAATGGCTTCGAAAAACTAGTCGTAAAATGGTGTGCGTCGATCGTTAGGAAACGAACTCGACAGTTTTAGAAAGTTTGTATCAAAATCTAAAAGTTTCAGTTCATGATTTTTCGTCATCGAGGTCTCGAACATAAAGATAATAAGGGTTAAAGATGGTGATTTTGTCTAATTGTTGTGTAAAAAGTGAGTTTCGGCCAAGTTTAAGCATCCTTAAATAATTTATTAAAACTCCTCTATACAAACGGTTGGTCGTTTTGAAAAATATGCTTGGTGATCTTGATTTTACTAGAAGACATTTCGTTTCAAAAAGTTCTACATCATAGTTAAAAACAGCCGTCAACATGGTCATTTTAGTTACCGTAACACTTATCTCGTAAAAATAATATAGTTTTTCTAAAAATAATAGTTACGGCAAGTTTATGAAAACGTGCATATCTTAGTCGTTTCAAATCCGTTTTCTACGTATTATACGTCCTTAGCTTCGTATCAAAGTATACTAATATATTTTTGACAAGTCGAAATAATTTATGAAGCTTAAGGCTCGTTTTTGACTCGAATAAAGTAAAAATAACTTGCTGAAATTTCTGAAAAATATATATTTCGTCGTCAAACTTTAAAAATTCATAACTTCTTCGTTATAACTCCGTTTTAATCCGTTCAAGCGGTCACGGATTCGTTTTAAAGTATATTTTCTAAATATCAAGGCCAAAAATTCGTGCCTACTGTCGGATTTTCCAGAAAATCAAAATAAGGACAGAACACTTTTATATACTAGTCGAAAATAGTTTTTCTCGTACTAAACCTATTCCAATCCCTTCAAATCAACTCCAAAGCTATTCTAATCCTACCATACACCTTCTTAGGGTGTCATGGGTTCCTAAACATCATCAAGACCAATATATACCAAGGGAATAATTATAGGATGACTTTATATATATAAAACTCTAAAAATCATGTAAAAATGGTATAAATATACACAAGTCTTGCATGTTAGCTCAAAATATGAAGAAATAATTATGAAATGAAGATGAAAGATGTAAAATGATAGAAATATGCTTACAAGCTATTATGATGAGGTGCAAAGAACCAAGGTTAGCCTAAACACCCTAGGTTTTTATTTCAAAACCTTATTAAGAGTGTTATCTAGATTGTTTATTAACTTGATCTTGCAAAATTTTGATGATCCCTTTGTACACCTTACTATGGCCGGTTTTGGTGGAGAAGAAACAAGGAGAGAAAAGTTTGCTATCTTGAAAATTTAGATGAATCAAATGAAGTGAAGACTAAGTGAAGTGTACATCTATACAACATTAAAAAAAATCTACCAACTTAAAGATACATTCCCCCCCCCCTAGGCCGGTTTTGGGGGGATTGTGTCTTTCAATTATATTTTTTTTTTCTTTATAATGTGTAATAATTGATAAAATGTATAAGTAAAATGTGTAGGTATAATTAACTTGTAAGGTAAATGGTAGCTTTTAGGTACAAGTAAATTTTAATAGATCAAAATAGAGTATAATGATATTATAAGAATTGTAAAAATACATTCCTTGTAAAATTTGAGTGATAAAATAATTACCGTGCAGTTTTTAAGAAAAACGTCGTAATAATATAACTTTAATGATTTATATACGAAATAAATTCAAAACACTAGTTAAACTCAAAATATAGTTTTTATAACTAAATGTAAGTATAAAAATATATCGGGATCATTTTTGAAAGTATCGGATTAAAAGTTCAAAATAATAACTTACGCGATAGCGTTTATTTAATATAAAATTTACGCGTTTAATGTGAAATGCAAAATCATGAATGAACTAACATGATGCATATTGAGTTTAAGAAATGATCGGAATTTGAGAATTGTGACATAGTATAACCATTCTATGTACGAAGCATCTTAGTGCAAAGTTGTAAGTTTCTCAACGCATCGATTAAAACTTTGTAGAATTTAATCTTAGCAATTAAAATCTTATGTAAGGTTTTCGAAAATATTTTGTTATAAAGTTGTATGCATGCTTCTTTATACATAAGTTTTGATTACACGTCAAAAATTGTACCCTTTAAATTTAAGTTTATGCCATCTAATGATATGAAACACTTGAAGTTGTAATTTAGTTATGTGAGACCTTGATCTAGATTACAATGACAAGGTGAATTATTTTGTTGTGTGAGACCTCAGCTTAATGATTTGCAGTTTCTAAATTAGACAACTTAATTAAGTTAGTTAGTGAGACCTATGACTTAAGGCATAAGATGGGATAAAACATGCTTACATTTTGCATTAATTGTTTTGGCAAAATTGTAAATCCCATAATTTCTAGGAATTGAAAACTTGTTTGTCACTTATTGTTCTTCGACAATTACCTATTCTATACTTTCATCACTAGCTGATCAACTGATGTGGTGAAACTATGATAATGAGGGTCCTAGATTCAAGGAAAATTCTATGGTTAATATGAATATTGACCAAGGGTATTTTATTTTCTTGAAAGATTTAATTATCGAAAATACTAAAATTGAATTTTGTTAATTCTTTTGATTGTATTAATGCAACATTAAACCGTAAACGTGGTTTGGGCTTTGGTAAATTGATCTAGTTCTGTTTTCAAACAAATGTTTGATCAAGAAAAATTTACTAAAAGACAAACATAAACTCTTTTCCATGGAAGAAGAGTGTGACTCAATCCTATTCCTTTTCATGATTGAGAAAGGTATGTCAGGAACATTAGAATTGTCTAAATTCTAATATAACTCATAGCAACTTTAATAGTTAAGAAAATTGCACACCATGTTTTCCTTAAGAGATTTCATTACCCTCTGTTGGTGATTGAATTCTTATATGACATTTTGGTCAACTAGAAAACATGTTTGACATTATATGAGTTATTACATTAGAATCTAGACTAATTACCGCAAAATTGGTAAAAGATAAACTAGTATATTGTATCTAGTTGTTTTGCTTTGACCAATTAAAGGTGCTACACACCATTGTGGGGATAGTAGACCTATTAAGGAAGAAATTGCATGCTCAATTTTTCAAGTTAATAGTATGATGGATGATTCATCATCTACAAAGTAGAATACACTCTTTTATTACCTAAGTAATTATTACGAATGGTCTTACAAAGGGGTAGCAACGTAATAGCATGCTATTTTCACTGGTTAATGAAACACTTACAATGTTGTCAAATCCAGTGGGAGTATGGTGTATTACTGAATAAGACATTATTGTAACGTTGTCTAATTCAGTGGGAGTTACAAGAGTTATTATCTTGGTAGTAACTCAGATTATTTCTAGATTTTCTTGAAATAATATATTACGTTCAAAAATGTAGACATTCATATTCTCAAGGATAGTCATGAACGTTTCCTTGATAATTAAGTGCTCCTACATCTACTTGTAATGCTTATATATCTATGACACTATCATATTGTTCACATAAACAAAATGTAAGTCGTGCTGTTTGTGTGCTATATGGTGTTGTTCTATGCACAAGTGGGAGAAGCATTTATTGTGTGCAAAGGAACAACACATACAAATATGATTAATGGATTCTCTTGATCGTAAGGTAAGAGATTAACATTCTAATAAGATTGACTTGTTTAGAACATGTGTCAAGATTATAACATAGACTACTTTTATATCTTATATCATTCAAATTATAGAAACACTTGAAGTTACATTTTAGGTTAAGTGAGATCTTGGCTAGATTGTAATCTCAAGGTAAATCTCCACTTGTCGTGGGATCGGGCGTGGATGCTTTTGCAGTTTCTTAAGTTGGACACTTCTTGGAATGACATAAATAAATAAAGTAATCTAATGCTACTTTAAATATTTGTGTATTCTTGAAATGACATAAATAGTTTATTAACTTGAAAATTAATTAATTGAAACCATGGCGTGGTGTTCATAATAACTTTAAATTATACATGGTTATGTGTTTCTGTATAAACTCACAAACATGAAGTCTTTTAAAGACTTAATAATATAAAGTAAGATATTATAACTGTTATGTCTTTTGACTTGGTCAAAGAATACTTATGTTATAAAACATGCAATTGGCTTAAATATGCTATTATACCATTAAGTTGACTTAGTTGGTAAATAGGTAAGCCAAATGGAATAAGTTTATCTTACATATTGTTAGATTGTCTTACAATATTAATTCTAATGAAATACTGTATGTATATGGTATATTCAGTTAGAAGAATCAAACTTTTGTCATATTGTTTGATTCAAGATAACTTTATCCTCTTTTCTTCCAAAAGTTATCAAGGTTAAAATTGAGTAATTATTGGATATACTTAATAAAACTCAAACCTAGAAGATTATTAAGACACCATTTTAGTATGGAATGTGATGAATCACATTGAGTCTTATATTGAAGTTCTGATTTGTTTAAACTACTTATGGAGTAGGTTATTAACGAACAAGATTTACGAACTGTCAATGTGTTTTGTAATATCCCAAAAGAAAACAATTGGTGTTGTTCTACTTGCTGAAGTATTTGTAGATAGTCTTTAATTACAAAAGCAAGTGGGAGTTTTGTTTAGATCTTGAAGAGATTAAATTACAAAACACATAATCTTCTAAAACACACTAGTGAATATCATGATGAGGACAAATTTGATAGACCTCAAGATGATGGAATTCTCATTCATAGATCTGCAAGGATTCTCAGATAATTGATTGATGTGCTGAGATATATGAGTTGCAGGATCATGGTAAACCTCTTAATCATGATGATGCATTTACCTAATATTGAATTGTGGTAAATTATTCATACTATGAATGTTAAGATGCTGTCCAAAAAGATAATCAACTTTGAAAACTTGGTTTATCTTCATAATGATGAGTTTCTTCAAAGGAAGGAAAACCCTAGTGGTTTAAATCTTTGTGTAGAAATCATATGGACAAAATTGTACATGTGTTTAATGCATGACTTGTGACAAAATTATTAATCACACTTAAGCAATTAACTGTGATTGAATATTCTTTCCTTGACACATTAAATATATAATGATTATGATTTTCATACTTATTTTCATTGATATGAAAAATGACAATGGAATATTAAAACTATTTCTTATGTGATTGCTTTTGCGAGGACGATAAGTAATACAAATGAGTTTTATGAATTCACATAATCTTTGGAAATGTACAAACTGCAAGAATCCATGAATGGATATATGCATGCATCTAGGAGATGATTCTTATGTTTAACTATTAAATCCAAGTTTTGGTTTAAAAATTAAAATAAGATAATTTCTAAGTATTCCTGAAAGCTAGTGGGAGTATTGTGTTTATTTTCTTTAAATCTTATATGTTGTGGGTAGTAACATTTCATCTAAGCTAAATGTTAAGTTTTAGTTTGGAATGAAACTTCACATGAAAGATTTAGAAAATAAGACATACAACCTTGGAGTATATGTTTATTGTTAGTAAACATGGCGGTAAAATAAATGAGTCTAATAGAACATGATATATCATTTGGAAAATGGATATGTTGAACATGAATTAAATCTTTGTTTGACATAAGGATTTTTCATGTACATCATGTTATTGTTGTATCATGCTTGATTGCAAGATGATTTGACAACATTGATATCTAATGAAGTTATTAGATAACTGGTGTAATGAATATTCTAATAGAATATGTTTGAATCTAGAATTACATTCCTCAGCCTGGAGTTGCTCTCAAAATTCTATGGATGAGCAATACATCAATTGTTGCGTAATTGTCATAGCCAACAAACTTGAAAGTTTGGAAGGCATCAAACATTACACTATAGATATTGAAGTTTACTGAGATTTTAAAGAGCATATTGTTGTTTGTATACAATGATGCTGGTTTAATTGAGATGACACTCAATACTAGTCATGGGAGGATTTCATCCTTGTAAATGGCCATGTGAACTAGTTGTGCTCAACCAAGAGCATAGTTGTATTATACAATAAAGAATTAGAATGCTTTAAACTTTAAAATTGTTTGAAAGTTTGATTGTCATAAATTGATGGTTGAGGATGTCACACACTATATGAAATATTATGTGGCAATATCAAAATATTTTGAATGCACACATACAAGAACTTCACTAGTTGAATTCTTGAAATAAGTATTATCAAAATTCCAATAGATCAAAGTTAGTTGAAATTATGCCTTATCAACAAGTATGAGTGTCATTACTTGAGACATAATTCATTAACAAGTATTATCATGCATTGATCTATTTAGTATTTGGATAAAGGATGTTTTGAACAAATATTATTTAAATGAAATAAAATATTGGTTATGTTTATTTTCATTTTATTAATATTATATCCTATATTTGCATGTTTAATCCGTGAATAACTTATGTTATTCTAAATAGTCCGTTGTCGATTAATGATGTGGGAATGTCATTGAATTAAGACAAATCTGAGTTTTGGTAGAATATACTTTTAAAGTATATTGATGCGTGGGACATACCAGATTCACATGATATTCAATGAATTGAATATAGGACTCATCCCAACGATGATACTTAATGGATCTTTGTCATTAAGTATATCATGAAGTGTTTATCCTCAGACTTGAGATACCAGATAACTGATATGAATGTAGTGCATTTGTGTAAAATAGTCTAACGCTATCCGTAACTGGTAGTTATAAGGGCTATTTTCGGAAGTGTTGCAAAGTTCATGAGTTATGTTTGTAGTCAAGAGAATTTGTTCCTTTGAATTTGTTTCAAAGTATAATACTATATTTGGGCCCCTCGTAGGGTTGACAAGATGTTTGTAAGGCCTTACCCAAGATCTATCTGGAATACGTTCAGATGATTTGGTAATCTTGTTCAATCGAAATACAACGAGAAACAGAATATTAACTTATGAAATGACTTGATCAATATTCATAGTTAATGTAGTATTAGTAACAAAAGGATAAGTAAAAATGATGAATCATTAAATGGTTTTTTCCAGGAGACCATACTCGATTTGATCTGGGGGCATTGGCGTGTGAAAGCTAGACTAACCAATGTCATTACTATATTAAGTAATATCCAAGTGGGAGCTGAAAGGTTTATGGATAATTATTAATATTAGTATGACCGGATTCGAACTCGAGACTTCGGGATTGCACACATTACGTATGAGAGTTGATGTTAATAATTAATATATAAAATGTTATTATTAATTATTAGTCACGAAATAAAACATAACGATAGTTAAATATTTAACGAGGTTTGGTTAACGGTCGTTAAATATAAACTACGAGGACTAAGAATGAAATTAGTGGACAAGAAGGATCCGGAATCCCTTTGGGATGGCTTGGCCGGTCGTGGGCTACCCAACCCAAGGAGGTGGGATTTCTTGGTCACCAAGTTTTGAGAATGTATATATACAAACTCTTGTATTCATTATTCTCCTAACCTTGGATCACCAATGTACCTAATTTCTCCTCTTCTCTCCTCTTTCTTTTGTGGCCGGTCGAACACCCCTCACAATAAGGGTTTCGATTTTGCTTAACTAAAGAAACAAGTGTTTGGTTTTATTTGTGATTCAAGGAACTAGCTTTTCACATCAAATCGCTAATAGTACGTGTGTACAAGAACGAAGGACAAGCACGCTTGAGCTTGTGTATTCCTTGGTGGTCGATTCTTTTGGGTCGAATTATACAAACCCTATAATTAGGGTTTTGGGTTTTGTTCTTGTTCAAAGTTGTTTGGTTTACTTGAATTGCTAAAAGGTATGCACTTTCTTGTTCGGTTAATTACTTACATGTATTATTCCTAATTACTTCCGATGCATGCTTTGATGATGTTATTTGATTTTATATAATTGTTATGAGTATTAAATCCCAACATCAATTCGGGCTCCGATTCTTATACATTACTTAAATCAAGTAAAAAAACTATCTTAAACGTTTTTTTTAAGTAGAAGTGTTTTGAGGTTGAACCGACATGGCCTGTTACTCGACTCTCAGTGTAGAAAATAACTAAATCACCATTACCTTTGTAATATATCAGTGCACCCATTAACGCGTGTATCGTTTGAAAGTATGCATTCAATTTTGAGCCGCCCAATGGTGGTTGGGGGCAGCATTGTCCTGAGACACATGATGTACATCTCTCTGACCTATGACCATAGGCTAACTGACGGAAGAAAGGTTGTGTTTTTCCTTTGCCGATTTAAAGACATGGTTGAGGATCCAAGGAGTTTGATTCTCGACATCGAAACACCACAAAATCTGATTTTGCTTCATTCATGCTGAATTCTGGTATACTTGAAGTCATCAATCAGCCAGAATAATAGTCTTCCATGCTAAAATTTTGTAGGATTTTGCTGTGTTATCATGGCTAGCCACATTTACGTTTGATATGAGGACTGTTATTAGCTATGTCGGTACACATGTTTTATTTTACATTGCTTAAACCATGTATACTTTGTTGCAGTTGGTTTGAGCTTCTTGTGAGACTTATAAATTACACTTCAATAACTCTATTTGGCAAAAAAATTCATGTGATCACCACTAAATCTGTGTGTTCATTTTGTATGTGGTTTGCCCAAAATGTTTTTGGGCTTAGTATATGCCGGCGTTAGGTATTTTGTTGATCATGGACCTAATTTTCTAATGTTATCTAACATCTGACATTTAGTTGGAAAACATTTTACAGAGGCATACTTAAAGATTTTGTATGGTTCATAATTTCATGAAGAGGTAACAAGCAATTGTATGAGATGGCCTCTAATTCAGTGATCATGCCATAGACATTTGATCATTTTAATGAATTATCACAAGTGATAAAAGTCAAATATTCAATAAAGTAATACAATGCTTTATCACCTGTGATATGTATCAAATGTATAACAAGGAAACTATGATGAAAAGTAAAAACTTCTAACTTTAGCTTTCTCAGCTTTTCTATAAAAGAAGTCAACTTTGGTTGATTATTGCTCATTAGATCTACACATGCATCAACTAAACTAGACGTCTCAATTGAAAGTCTCTCTATTTCTTCATTCTTCTCACCATAACGAGCCTTTTTCCTCCTTAAATCAGGTGGAATCAAATCCATTGTCCAATGCCTAAGTATATACTGGTCTGGGATACACACCACTTTAGAATAAAATCATGATGAATAAAAGCTTAGGGGTTTCAAACTATTAGAAGTTGTAAAAGAATGTAATAAAACAAACAGTAAATAGCATAACACATCAACTTATCAATAATTAAAACAATAAGAAACAACTTATCAAACATATCACTGGTGATACTACACATATATCTTCAGCAACTAAACTAATAATAAGACAGTTTATCAAAACACCTTAAACCTAATAATAAAACAACTTACAAATAAACAATAGCTTATCAATAATTAAAACAATATGAAACAACTTATCAAAACACATCACTAGTGATACTACACATATATCACTGGTGATATTACATATATATCATCAACAACTAAACTAATAAGCAAAGTTATAATATCATCAACTTAAAATATCACTGGTGATACTACACATATATCATCAAAACACATCACTGGTGATACTACACATATATCATTGGTGATACTACACATATATCATCAACAACTAAACTAAATAAGCAAAGTTATAATATCATCAAAACACATCATTGGTGATACTACACATATATCATCAACAACTAAAATAATAACCAAAGTTATAATATCATCAACTTTAAATATCACTGGTGATATTACACTTATATCATCAACAACTAAACTAAATAATCAAACTTATAATATCATCAACTTTAAAGTATCACTGGTGATATTAAACATATATCATCAACAACTAAACTAAATAAGCAAAGTTATAATATCATCAAATTTAAAATACACTGGTGATACTACACATATATCAAAAACAACTTATCAAAACACGTTAAACCTAATAATAAAACACATTAAAATATCACTGGATACTGGAAATGAAGTTTCCAAGAAGCTTTTCGCTTTGGCCGTTAAGTTTACCAGTGCCATAAGAATGAGAAGTGTCGAAAAGGTTGATACCATTATCCAGGTTAAAAACCTGTTGCAGTTCAGAGTCCATGGACTACTGGTAGCTACAAAGCAACTGATTACCCCATGCCCATGTTCCAAAACCCATTGGAGATACACTCATGGGTCCCAGTTTCACTTATGAAATTTAATCATGTCAAATTCTAGTCATATCATTTATTATGTGTGTTTGTTAATGAATAAGAATACATGTAAGTTGTTCTTGTTCTGCCATGGCCAGGTGACATAACCACCAGGGATGATGTTTTTACGAATGTTGTTGTTATTGTCTATAAAAAGAGAACAAGGCGGTTGCTGCCTTCTCATTGACATGGTCACCATTTTTATTATAGCTAGGAGGAGGAACTAGAGTTGAGGTTAGTACTTCCATTGGGTAAAGAGTTGATTTCGACAAAACAATAGATATAGTTGGATAGCGGTTTGGAGAGAAGAATATTTCTTGTTTCCAGAAGATTTTTTGAGCATTAATTCAAATGCTCGTGTGACAAATCCTCCAGTAGCACATCAACACCTCTCGCCATCTTTAATTGAAATCGAGATCGATCTTTTGTGTTTTTTGTGAATAGATCTGTTAGCCCATATTATATTGTAGTGTCGTAGTGAGCCCAAGCGCGAGTCTAGAATGTTATATAGATTGCTATTTAAGTGTACGATGTAATTGTGATATCAATCAATCAAATAATTCAATCGTATCTCTTACATGCTATCAAAGCACCAGGTTTATCGGTCCTCTAAACCCTAAACCTAAACTCTTCAGCCGCCGGAGATTCAGAGGGCTCCCTTTAAACCTTAACCTCTGTCATTTTTCATTTTCAAATATCAAGTTATTTTCATAGATCTGTGATTCTTCAACAATGTTTTCTCCACCGCTTATATCTAAATCACAAACCCAATAAAAAGATCGTCCTTCACCCTCCCTACTGCTTCGTCCTTGTTGGATTTGCTCGCAAAGAAAAATAAATAATAAGAGATGTAAGCGATAGTGGGATCCAATGGTTGCCTTTTATTGGATCTGAATATGAAAATATATGAGTCGTCGGCTGATTGAATTGCTTGTAAGCATTGGTTGATGAATTTAAGGATGACGAATAATGGTTTCTTTTTGGAAGCATTGTTGACGCAAAATATATATATATAAAAAAAAAAAAAAAAAAAAGAAGGTAATAATGGTGGATCTTTATGTTTTTCTAAGGAAAAACACGCTCCGTTTGTTTGAAAGGTTTTTTGGGGGTTGAAGTTTTTGAATCAACTTTCATTTTCTCATCTTTTCTTTTGATGTTAGTGTATGAGTTTTAGTTGTAATTTCTTTTGTTTTAGTTGTAGGGGATACTTTCGGTTATCCCGTTTGTTTTAGTTGTAGGGGATACTTTGGGTTATCTTGTTTGGTTTAGTTGTAGGGGATACTTTGTGTTATCCCGTTTGGTCAGGATACTTTGGTTTATCCTGTTTGGTAAGGGATACTTTGGTGTTTGGTAAATGATACTTTTTTTTTATCCCATTTGGTAAGGATACTTTGGTTTATCCTGTTTGTACGGATATTTTGGTTTATTCGGTTTATTGCGTGTTTATTTCTGCTGCTGCTTGAAGATGTACTTCCGCTTACTGTCAAATCTCTTCTTCAAAAATTATTTATTAGTTTTACTTTATTGTTTATTAGCTTTTAATCTCCAGTCCGAGCTTTCGTGATTCGCGCTCGGACTGCGGGGGAGTGTTAGCCCATATTATATTGTAGTTTCATAGTGAGCCCAAGCCCGAGTTTATAATGTTCTATAGATTGCTATTTAAGTGTACGATGTAATTGTGAAATCAATCAATCAAATCATTCAATCGTATCTCTTACATGTTAGCCCATATTATATTGTAGTGTCGTAGTGAGCCCAAGCCTGAGTCTAGAATGTTCAATAGATTGCTATTTAAGTGTACGATGTAATTGTGATATCAATCAATCAAATCATTCAATCGTAACTCTTACAAGATCGTGGTTAACTTGATTTCGGGGTAAATGGAGAATGAGTTGAGTTGAAGAGTGATCAAGCTCTGTTTGTGGTAATAGTGGATCAGGAGCAACTAATTTTTGGAGGGAACAGGTTGGGAGGAAAACACACACCAAGTGTGTGAAAAATAAACAACGTAAAAAAAATGAAAAAAAAACTTTATATAGTCGGAGAAAATAAGGTTAAACCAATTAAATTTTAAATTAATCCCCGCCATTTAATTAAACTAAATAAATGATAGAGATTTGTCCCTCAGTAAGTACAAAAATAAAGGTAATCAAATGAACTTATCTCTATTTAAGAATTACTAGTAGGGTACCCGCGCGTTGCGGCGGCGGGTACCTGAAATAAATTTTTCTGGTGAACTATGTATTTTAATTTATTATGTTCTTTTTGACAATAAATTTACGGATATTAAGAACTTCATGTGACATATTTCAATTCATTAACCAATGACAATGTTTTTCATTATACAATTATGATAATTAATATTAGAGGTGCCAATTTGTATAACATGAGCCCGTTTGGCCCGTACCCGTTTAACCCGTTAGTTTTTAGTATGGGATCCTGTTTTGGACATTTTAAAGCAATTCGTATAACATGAGCCCATTTAGTCTGTGCATGTTTGGCACGTGCCCGTTTGGCTCGTTGCTGCTTGAATATCTATACTACATTATAAAGCATTTGACACTTCTTATAAAAAGAAGTCTTAAAATTTTAAGACAAAAAACATTACTATAAAAAGAAAAGTAGAAAATTAATGTAAAATCTGAAAATTTAAGTTTCATTTAAACCATAACCGCCCTCCAATAATGATACATTTTAATGAAATTGTTTATAAGAAAATCTTACTAAACTTATAACCACCAACTTAATGGTAAAATTTGAAAAATAAAGTGTTAACCTGTTACACTATTAATAATCTAGACGTTCTATCTTTGAAAAACATATCTCTACTACTTTATAGTATTTGGGACATACTAAATAAGGAAGTTTAAAATGAAAAACATTTGCCTGCCACAAATAATCACAGGGTATCCGCCGTCGCATTGCGTGAGTACCCTTCTAGTTTGTATAATGTGCTTCATTATTTGTATTATTGACATTTAATGCAGGAATTGTGTTTAAGTTGGTTTATAATATGTTTGATAATTCGACTATATTAATAGCATTAAAGTAGTGTACATTATAGTTCTAGTAAGATTTGTGTTTTATCTTTTAAATGTGTGCATTAAAGTACTGTACTATTGAATTTCTATAATAAACAAGCTGAATTTTTAATTATTTTTATTTAAAAAAAGCTTAAATGCTTTATAAGATACTAGCAGGGTACCCGCGCGTTGCAGCGACGGGATATCATACAATTTAAATATTCACCGAAATTTTTTTTAGGTATATATTTTACAATACAATAGATATACGGATCACGAAAAATTTAGTTTTGAACAATTTTATGCAATAACAAAAATTTTCATATAAAAATTGTAGATTATCCACGTGATGTTGGGACAATACTGAGTTGGTAGCAGTTATATTATAAAGGTATGAGGTAAAAGTAGTTGACAATGGCCCGTAGTCGTAAGTTATCATTAAATAATAACACCATAGCGAATTTTAAAAAACACTTACATTATACTAAGAAAATTTAGTTCTCAAAAACAATGTTTGTTAAATTTGTCCCACATAGATGGATGATACAAGAAAAAATAAATATTCAAGAAATCATGTGGGTTACTTTAAAGAGTATAATTATTATTATAATAATATATATAATTAGCACTTAGCACTTTCCACCTTTGCATCATTTGCTTTGAAAAAATCGTCCGATTTTTAAAAAACAAAGTTTTTAGTTTTTACGGTAAGTTTTATTCAAAAAATTTTAAAAGGCGTATATGTTGATTCTCGAGGCACACTTGCGATTTAATAATATTTTTTGAACATTTTAAATTAGTATGCATTTTTAAACTATATTGATTTAATAATATCGTTTTCGGACGACTTTTATGGGCTAGCCAAACCGGTGGTGACTCCGGTTCCCGGTTGAACCCGTTGGTCCAATCCATTTTTTAAAAACATATGTACCATCAACTTGTTTACATATAAATTGTATGAAGATTCATGTGTTTTGTTAGTTTGTACAATATGTACAAGAACAAGTATTTTTCATATTAGGGGTGTTTTAAAAATAACATTTATTAGGTATTTAATGTTATAGACGTTTTTTTCTTATATTAAATTGTTTTGTATTTTTTTTAAACATGTCTACAAAAAGTGCTTTAAAGTGTTGTAACAAATGCTATTATAGATGTACTTATTAAAATTTGCCATTATAAACAAGTGTTGAATTTTAATTTTTAAGTCTTTCTTTTTAAGAATGTCCCAAATGTTTTATAATATAGTAAAGATAGTATGATTATAGAAGGTCGTTATAACTTTTAACCCGTTAAACCTGGTTATCATATAACAGCACTGTCACGTTAAGCCCAGCCAAGGCACGGATTTTTTTATCCAAAGTTATTTGGGTGGCCCAATAGTTAATTGGCTTGATTTTCAAAGGACTAACAGAACAAATGTATGCTTAACAAAAATCATTATTAAGACATGAACTCGTATGGTCTTTTTTAATCTTCTAAAGTGAAATGATCTATTATTTTCCAATAATTTTCATACGAATTACTAAGTCTCTGCATATTTGATCATTTCTCAGTCGATTAAATTTCTTTGGAAAAGTGTGTTGAAAGGTTGATGTTTCATCTCTCAAGTATTTTGATGTTTGATAATAAAGATCTCCTCCAAAATCAAGAGACCCCTCGATAGTCATCAAACTTAAGATCTTTAACATTTTAGCGATGATAGTTATAAAAAATTTCAATAGACCACTCCGGAGACTGAGAGGTTAACTTTTTTGTCCCTTAGAAGCAACCATATACATACTTATAATTACTATTCTTTGTAGCAAATTTTCAAAAAATATTATAGTATCCAGTTAAGTAAGTTTATGAACTATCTAATATATTAAGCTTTAAGAAACGAAAAAGATATAAGGTGTTAAAAGTGTGAGTAACATGTTAGACTAAAACATCACAATGTACATGATTACAAATGGGTGGCATTGTCAACTCTTAAAGCACGCCATGCATGCCTACCCTTTTTTGACAAAACACAATCACAATCATTAAACTCCCACAACCACCCCTCTTCATCATTCTCCAACATCAAGTAATTGCTTTAGGCTCGAGTTTGTAATTTAAAAAAACGCGGCTAGATCGGCAATTGGTTGAAGTTTGATTCTTTTTTAATGATTCACATTTCAAATTTAAACCATTTTCGTACATTTTATGTATTTCTTCCTGGAAGTATTCACTATGACCGTATGTATCACCTATTCACCATATTGTTATGATTTCGAATCTTGCATTTGTACAATACTTGTTCCATTATGGATGTGTAAGAACGAGACAATCAAAACTTCATGTTTTTGAGTCTTATCTGTGAAATTAAAGATATAACTTATTCATAAGTGAAAATCAGAAAACTTAAAACATGTCCCAATATTAAAGAACCAAGTTTCTAGGTTCTTTAGGCCATTATCTATTATCTATCAATCTAAGGGCGCGTTTGGTTTCGTTGATGGAATGACTATCCATATGGATTTCTAAATAAGATGTAATTGGAATTGGTAATTAATTGATACATCAATTCCGATACTAACATTTGGTTTAATCATCAAGCTAGGTATCAAACATTAAAAAATACGATCCAATTACTCAAAATTAAAGCCGTAAACAAACTGAACATTTAGGGAACATTTTATGAACCATTCGATAACATGTTCGTTTATTTATTAAATGGGCTAACATGAACAATAGTTTACGTTTGTTTAGTTAAATGAACGAATATGAACAAAAGTCGCATCCGTTTATTTGTGTTCGTGAACGTCCGATTATGCGTTCGTTAACGTTCGTTTATGTTTATTTATTTATTTATGTTCATATATCATGTCTTCTAATTATATAATTTTAAAATTGGTTTGTTTAAACAAAACAAAACTTATAAAAGAATATATTTTAATAAAGTTTATCTTTGTTTTTCTATGTTCATTTATATTCGATCGTTTACGTCCGTTTAGTGTCTTAATGAACGAACATAGACGAACATGAACAACTCATTTTCTAAATAAACGAACATGAACAAGAAAATTCGTTCGCTTAAGCGTTCGTGTCCGTTTATTTGTCCGGTTAAAATTAAATGAACGAACATGAATAAGGCTTTGTTCGTGTTCGTCCGGTTCATTTACAACCCTACTCAAAATTGCTAAAATCAATGCAAAAAGTGTAAGACCAATAATAGACTTGAAAATAAGGATGGCAACGGGGCGGGGTTTTGGATTTCTCCATCAAATTCGAATTTTTTACCATTCCTACTTGAAAACCAACCTTACTGGTAGACATTGGAGTATGACTGTTATCGATGAATCAAATTTACTTCTAAATTCATTAGTCATTAAACAAACAACTTTAATCGAAATGAAATCATTTATTCCGATTACCATCTATCAAAAGCATCCTTAGATTTTTAGTTAGTGATACCCGCAAGATTGAAAATTAGATTCGGATCTTGCTTCACCTTTATCTTGAGTTGTTTATATATTTACCATTACTTGTGGTACATTTACAACTGTCATTCCATGCAAAAGAATTCTTTAGCTCATCACCCCACCACCACACACCCTTCAAAAGCAACTTGCTTTTTGACAAACAACAGTACTCAATATTACAACCCCACAACACTCCTATATATCATGATCATGTTCTAACCATTTGTACATTATAAAACCTACCAAATACAACCCTACATTACTCTTTTCAACATAACAAATAGCAAAAGATACTCAAGATATGCAAAAGATTGTCCTCAACTTAATGGGCTCTAGTCACCTTTCTCTTACTTGGGTTCTTCTGGTTTTCTTGGCATTACCCGAAAATTTTGTCATCCACGTACATGGGATCAAGCCCACACGACTTCTTGATCTTGCAATTCGATATTACACTTTCAAGTCATACAAGAACTTCAAAACAGGCACGTCTTATAACGTTCATTTGCCATCAAATCTCACGGGGATTAATGTTAGCACCGTGAAGTACCGTTGTGGAAGCCTTAAGAGGTATGGTGCTAGTATTCAAGAATTTCACTTGGGAGTTGGTGTGGATGTTCATCCCTACGTAGAAAGAGTTCTTATAGTAACACAAAACCTAGGAAGCAATTGGTCAAATATTTATTATGATACTTATGACCAATTACTAGGATATCGACTCGTTTCACCTGTATTAGGGTTACTAGCATATAACGCCGAAGATGATACAAAATATGATGTCCAATTCGAGGTCAAGATACAATCCCCGAACATAAATGGAATAAAGATTGATTTTAGTAACTACACGATGAAAAAGAACAACACTTTGCATGATAAGATGCAAATGTGTGCAACATTTGGAGATGATGGTAACGTGACACTCGAAAAAGAGGTTGCGCCGAACATTTGTGCCACCACAAGCCACGGCCATTTCGGGTTGGTGGTGCAATCATCAATGTTGCCTGAGAGGAAGAAGATAAAGAAGTGGAAGGTGGTGTTTGGAAGCGCGTTTGGGGGTGCGATTGGAGCTTTTCTTTTGGGGTTGCTTTTGATAGCCATGTTTGTGAAAGAGAAGAAAAAAGCAAGATTAGAAGAGATGGAAAGAAGGGCTTATGAAGAGGAAGCACTTCAAGTTTCAATGGCTGGACATGTGATTAGAGTTCATAATGTTCAAACTCATCATCCTAGGTGAGTTAAGTTGTTTGTTCGTCACGTATAGCTAGTACGTTGTACCTATAGATTCTTTGCTGTAATATTTAAAATTTATGATACTTCTTTTCTGGGTTCATAACTTGATATTAAACCACAACTGCAGCTTATCAACCAAGATGTTGTGAGTTCAAGTATCGATTGAGACATGAAATATTTGGAGGTATATATATGTGTGAACAATTTGTCTTTATGAAAAAAGAATTAGCATTCCTATCATGACTACCACTAAAACATTGAGGCAAAAGTAGTAAGTGAGCGATGTTTGGCATGTTATATCTTTGCTGATTTGTACTACAAAACTTGCTCACTTGGACTAATTAACAGATTACAAATAATAACTGTGCTTAGGAATAATGGATACAACACTTTATATTACACCAATAAAAACTTTAGTTAGATATCCATCCACATGCATAATCATTTTCACCGCGATTAAGAAACCTAAAAGTATACTTAATCTTATGTATAAAAATGTACGTGTATCAATTTTTCCGGCAGAGAGAATCACTTCTTCACAAATTAACAAACCAATGCATGCACATTTATTTAGACAACATAATTAGTTATTGTTTTTGGCCTTCAAATCATTTCGCTTTTACTATAGATAAGTTAAATATGACCAATCTGACTGGCCGAGTGTCTAAGCTGAGAAAAGTATTAATGTTAAAGTTTGAGTATAAAAGAATTACAAAGCATACAAGAATTGTTTGGTTAAAATAGCATAAAGTTTACTTTTCAGCGAATTAGAGGCGTGGAGTTTTAATCATGTTGTATCCATATTATAGAAAGTTACTGTAGTATCAGATCGAAATAATCATTAGGATTCATCAAGAAAGTAAAGTTGGTATTAAAAGATTTATTAACTTTTTTCTTCCATAAAGTTCCGTAAAAGAACATGTTGAAGTATCAACAAATCAAATTTGTCGGTTTTAATTTATTACAAAAATGGCTTTTTGTATTAAATCCATCATTGTTAATAGGTTTAGGCTATGTCTTGTTTTATAAGTTTCATGCCTACGGGATTTTATAATTTGTGTCATGGTAGCATAAGCTTTTAATCATTCAACAAGCCGAAATTACTATATTTATATATTAGTTAATATTAATAGTTTTCTAAAAATTTGTGATGTTTACTAAACTTATCACTATTTTATATAAAAATATTATTTAAGAAAGCAAATATATTTCATTCAATTAAACTTGTGTCACCGTGACAAACTAGAAAAAAAACCTTTCATAAATTAAATTCACTAATCAAACATTTATATAGGAAGTCGTCTGCCATTCCTATACCCATGTCCAAAAAAATTCCTCATACCTTATTTAAAAACGAGTTGAAAACGCTCGTGCATTGCTGCAGGGGTGTGCATGTATTTTTTAATCGGTTGTATTACCAGTTTTTTCCTTGGGTTTGGGCCTGGTGGGTTAGTGTATTGTTTTTTTTGGGCTACAATTTGGTGTGATATTGGGCTTATTTAAAGCATGGTATTGTTGAGTGTAATACATTTTTTTTTTTTTTTTTTTTTTTTTTTTTTTTTTTTTTTTTTTTAACCCAATATCTCACCTAAACACACTGAAAGTAAACTGCTATCCATAACCACTACATACCCAAAAATGTCTACTCGCCTGAGTGTTTGTGATAATCTAGCAACAGTAGCGAGGTCGAGGCTACCTAAGGACATGCTTTTAGTCTATTATCATGGTCAGTTGGAGCTAACATTCCAAGATGAATCAGATATCAGGGCAAAGGCGCATGAGATTAGTGCTAAGGTGGATTTTAGGGAGAAAACAATTGAAGAATTCCAGCTGCTATGTGGGTCTGATTCTTCTTTGAAGGCGATCATAGATATGATGCGCATGCAGACTGAGGACCTTGCTGAGGTGGCCAGGTTGGTGACTGTTGTGACCCATTTGCATATCCGTCTCCATGATCTCCGCCTCTTCATTGAAAAGCTTGAAGCCATGGAGTATTAGCTTGTGGTGCAATGATGTCTTTTGAAGCTATTGGGATGTCTTTTGAAGCCCCTGTTTTTTAGATGTAGGGTTAGTTGTTTATGTTATTGTCTAGGTCATGTTAACATGTAGTTAAACTTGGTGAATCTTTTGAGCCCTTGATGTTGGTGGCTTGTTGGTATGGTTTATTGTATAGGTGAAAGGTTATGGCAGTGTTGGGTGGTTGGTATGGTTTAGCGTATAGGTGGGTGGTTAGTTTATGTAATTAGCATGGTTGGGTATCAATGTTAATTAGTGACTTTGTTATATGCAAGCGTAATGTCTTAATGAATGTAAATAACTATTATGGTCTATTTGCTGTTTTTATGTTTGTTTTTTCACTTGTAATTTATATCATGTAGCTTATTGTTTCCTACCAAAGTAGATTTGGCAATACTTTGCAAGATACAAACATTAAGTAGTATTTATCAATAAACTTAAGCGGCTGAACCACTAATCACATTGATTGTTTCATACAAAAAGGCGGGCCAAATGCTGTTGACAATTGTCTTTTGCGGTTTCTACCGCTGGGTCATGGCGTAGAAATAGAAACAAAGTAGTTAGTTGTACTTATATTACATATCTGAAAACCATATTAGTGGCCTTGTGCATACTCAAATGTCCTGGTATGAGCACTCATTCTCTTGATCACTCATGCCTGCTTTTCTTTCCAGCCGTTTTTGGCTTGTTCTCTGACTTTCCTTGAAACAATGGCCTACGCACAGGGATGTGTCTTGATGTTTCATCGCCCTTCGCTTTTTCCTGAGGCTTTGGAACCCTGTCTTTGACTTGTGGTTGGCCAGATTATTTTTGTGCCTCTTGAATGGCATGTTCTGTGTTGAGGCCGGCAGTAGCGTCTTGTGGTGTGTATTGTGGTGGTGTGGCTGTAGCTGGAGAATGTTTAGCTGATGGTGTCATGGTTGGTGTAGTGTTTTGTTGTTCTGTTTGTGGGTCTGTGGAGTTAAAGTCTGTGGTGGGAGGTGTTGTCGTTACCATGGCTGGTGTAGGTTTGGCATCTGTGGTAACTATTTCTTCATTCACTGGAGGTGTTTGTGTATTGGGTTATGTTTTTTTGGTTCTCCATTGTTTGTGGCTCCGTCGTTTCTGTTAAGGTTTTTGTAGACTGGGATGTTTGCTCATATCCCGAGGCTTCTGTTGGGCCCGGAAGTAGCAGTGGGGTTTGACTGAAGGTTTTGTCTAAGATGAATGCCCTTTTCTGTATATTGCTTCCCGAAGCAAAGTGGAACTAAAATTCATGCCTTGTGTTTTGCAAATTAGTCAGGAATTCTGGCAATATGCGTGGTTCTCTGTTATCTAACATGAGCAACACTTCGGAAATTAGTATTGCCATTGAATGCGCCTCTGGACTGAAGCATGTTAGTGTCATCGTAGTTGTACCATCATTGATTATTGCTTTGAAAGAATAGTTGTGTTACAGTTCAATGAATTTTACTATTAGACTTGGTGTTTGACATATGTTTGGATAATATTATTTTGTATTTTAAAGTTTAGGTTTGAGTATTGTACCTATAGAGAGGGTTCTGTTATTCGGTTGTCTGCTTGCGTTGTTGATGATTGGATTGAGTTGTCATCTTTCTGCCACATGTATTGCATTTGACGAAGTACTATGGTTTTGTAGGATCTATTCTTATTATATCTGCTTCAACTGTAAATCTAACATCCTGCAATTGGATTGACTTATCTTTAACCTTGTAGTCAGATAATTTGTAAGTGTTTTAAGTAACTTTTTTTAATACCACATAGTGCTCTGGATCAATCTCAGTTGCATTTGACAACTGTATTTTGTTCCTGAGTTTCTCTTCATCTATGTTACTCCGTCTTTGTGTCTGCACTTGCAGTACTGGTGCTGGTTCTACCGCTGCTGCAAAACTGTAACAGATAAGGAAATGGTTTGTTAAGTATGTTATTTATTTGTAGACACAAAAAATTTTAAACAATAGATTTCTAATTATTTTGTAAGACTCCCTACACTTCATGAATATGCTTAGTTTCTTGTATTCGTGGATTGAAATAATAATGGGTCGCTGGTGTTGCTGACAGTTGTAATCCTGACAATTTCATAGATAGTGAATTTTGTCAGATGCAATGGCTTTTGCAGTTTGATTGTTTCCTTTTTGGTTTTTTTTACCTCTGAAATATTTTGCCCAGCAGGAGCTTACGGCAAGCACGGCAGGTGGAGTGGCTTGCAGATATTCCTCAATCCTGAATTCTTTCGCCATAGTATTCCATAGAGTAAATCGAACCCTGCGGCCCCTACAATTTGGACATGCACTTGGTTAAAGTTTTGCAATTGACATAGTATTTCTGCATATGTTCACATAGTATTCTGGTGTATGTATTGTAAACTTACTAAAGATTGTATATTTCAATGTCTCTCCTTGTTGTTTGACCTGTTGTTCTTTCATCATCAATCCTTTCTACGTATCCAATGTAATATGCATTCAATGTAGCTGTTAATATTGGTGATAAGAGTTGGTAAGTTTTAGTGCAGTTGGTATTTACCTGTAAGTATTGTGCTCCTGTAACCAGCTCTTGATTTAACATCGTTGTAGTTTGCATAGTCAAAGTAGTATTCTTGGAAGCCGTCATCATTGATAGGATCAATTTGTGTATACTTTCCAAATGCAAGTGTTGTCTTGTTTTTCAGAGTTCGTTGCCAATGATCTGTTTCGAGGCACCCAAAGCATGAAAATAGGTATGCCTTGTTTAACTGTAGCTTTTTATCAATGTCTCGCATTTCTTGCAACTGTGTGTTAGCTTGTATGGCTCAGCCCCTGCAGGATACGTTTCCGTTATCTTAATATTTGTATTATTTTTTTTTTCATACGGTGGAAAGTTATATGAATTAGTACATTTTATGCAAATTGTTGTACCCGTTTATCTAGAAGAATGAAACATAGCCCTGTAGGGGATGTGTCGTTGAACCCATGGGCAGGCCATTTGCGATACACTTTGACCTCTATGACCTTGTTAATGTCCGTTGGTTTTATGCTTCCGACACTTGTAATCTCTGCCTCTATCGTAGGTTGGTTGCCTGCTGCCTTTGCTAGTGCATCTGTGCTAGTTGGCATAGCCATTTTCCTGTTACGTACCAATGTAGCCGTCAGTTAACATTTTTTTGTAATTATTATGTTACATAATTGTTTAATATGCGGTGCATAAAACATCTTGCACAGATAAAATAACAGAACCTATATTGCAATGTTACATACAAATGTTTCATATGTTAATATATGCATTTGTTAGGTGTAGGCACACAAAGCTGATATAAGATACATTGCAGTGGTCGACGTTATTGGTACATGCGTGCTTAATGATTGTATATTTGTGCCTAAAGAATATAGAGGAAACATGTGTGCTGTTTATATGTGCAAGGAAATCTGTATAAACTATGTTTTTTGTTGTATTTGGTGGTCTTTAGCTATCCTGATTAATGATGACTTTTAAACCTGCAGGCGATGTCGCTCGTGATAGGGCAACATATAGCTGACCGTGCCCAAAAACTGGTTGTGGTAAGTAGACTCCAATTTTGTTTAATGATCGTCCTTGGCTTTTGTTGATGGTCATAGCGTAACAAACTTTTATCGGGAACTGCTTTCTCTTGAATACAAAGGGTAGCCTCCCGTCTTTGTACGTGAGCAATATGCGAGGCAAAAACACCTTCTGAGATATCCTTGTTCCGGTAATGATCTGAGCTTCAATTACTTTTGTCAGCAACTGACTTACTATCATTCTTGTGCCATTGCATAAACCACCCTTCAAGTTAATGTTACGCAATTGCATGACATGTGCCCCTTCTTTTAATTCTAATATATGTGGTGGTATACCTAAGAAAGACAGAGTATTTAGATATTCAGTTGGATAGAGTAGTTCACTTGCACCGCCATCGTCCCCATGCGGTGTCGCTTCATCTTGGCTCTGGTAAAAATGTTGTAGCTGTGTAACAAACTCAATACTTGCATGTTTATACTGTCTGCCATCTCATTTTTGGAACATACGATGGCTTTATCTTGTAGTGTTTCTACAGATGGTTGTTGCAATGTAGTATCATCATATATGAATTTTATCAAGTCTGTCAATCCTTGTTCTGTATGTGGGAGACAATATATGTCTGGTATAGTAACCTAAGATGTATTATCAGGGTATTCTTCATCAGGTACACCGCAAGTACCATTTCCTATAGCTAGTAACCAATCTGAAAAGGCTTGCACTTCTGAACGTTCAGTTTCACATATACCTGGATGGTTTAAGCGCATGTTTTCGTTAAGGGTGTGGAATTTGAAATGGGGCTAAAGGTAAGATTGTGATATTGACGACCCTATGATTTCACCAATGGAAGCCTTTTTTTTACAGGCAAGGTTTGCCGAAAATCACCACCTAGCATGATTGGTTTATTAACAAATGGTTTGTCTAGTACTTGTAATACATCCTTCAATGTTCGGCCAAGAGCCTCAAAACAACGTCGGTCATTCATTGGAGCCTCATCCCACATTATAAGATCTGTTTCTTCAAATAATTTTGCGATATGTGTTTTTTTCTTTACATTACACATTGATTCGTCGGTCAAGTCTAACGGTAACTTGAATCTTGAGTGTGCAGTTCTGCCTGTCGGAAGCAATAGCGATGCTATTCCTGATGACACAACTGCCAAAACAACTTTACCTTGGGATCTTAAAGTGTTGATTATGGTTTTCCACAGGAATGTCTTCCCTGTTCCTCCATGACCATAGACAAAAACCAATTCTTGATTGTTATGCTGGACTGCCTGAATTATGAGATCATAAATTATTTGTTGTCTCTGGTTTAACCTTGGTACCATCATTGCTGCTTGTCTTGCCAACTCTTCACGGTTGTAGGTTCTTTCTTCCATGACTGCGCAATTCTCTAATATTTGTAACAAATGGTGTGGTGGTTTTGGAAGGCCGTAACTTGTGAGTGACTTGTCAAAGAAAGAAAGTTCATCTTCAAGTTCAAACAAGACCCCACCTTGAAGTTCTTCACGATTTAGGTGGAGATTTGGTATGTTTAGGATTTCTGACAATCTGATTGGAATGTCTTCTGACATTAGCTCCCAATAGGTTGAACATAGGCGTACCGGATCTGAGACATCACAAAATATAAGCATTTGGACAAAAAGGGCACGTATTTGACTGGCTGTTGCTGATAACATCAAATAATCCTGAATATTAAGTGTCAATTTCCCCCGATAATGCTTGTAATTTATATCATTTATATGGATTTACGCTTGTTTTCTATTATATTTTAATTTCAGGTAAATTACGAGCATTGGAGCTAAAGAGACGCGGAATTGGAGAGTTTATTGAAGATTTATCATAGTATGCTCACTTTGAAGAAGTTACAGCCAAACTCCTCTCTCACATTACGCCGTAACTAAAGCGTGGCTCAGAAAACAAACTTATCAGAAGATTACGGCGTAACTCTCCCAAAGATTACGACGTAACCATATTAGGTTAAATGAGGTTTCGCGCCGCTGATAATTATGCCATAACCCATGCATCAACTATGGCGTAATCAAGATTTATTGAAGATACGGCGTAACTCCTTCCTTAGGTTACGCCGTAACCAGCATTATTAGTGCAATTTACGAAGAATTACATGTTACGACGCCGACGTAACTCTTTTAATAGTTACGCCGTAACCAGATCTGGCCTATAAATACCCCACGATTTCCAGCATTTCAAATCATCCCATTTCACACACAACAATCAGAGAACGTGAGAAGAAGTCAAAGGCAAATCTAGAGGAGCATACAGAGCTATCTCCAAGGGAGAAATCACTCCCCTACGATAAGCATTAGCTTTTTATCTTTTCTTTACTTTCGATTCATTTATTTTGTAACATTAAACATTGAGTTGATTTGTATGGTTAATATGAACGGCTAAGCATCTCTTGGTGCTGGCCTAGTTATGATTCCTTAATTGTTTTTTTTTGCGTTTACATTGCTTCCGTATAATTATTTCTAAGTGTATGCATGTATAGTTTATTGGTAGCTACCCTTGTTTCGGTAGTTTTGAATGGCGGTAGAGGCTAGTTGCTTAGGAGATATGACCAACTGACCCTAAGTGAATAGACTGAGTCGGGAAGGGTAAGATATGACCAACTGACGACCCTTTCTACTTGTGCGATTTGACCAACTGATCACCTACCATTTGGATGAACTTAAGAATTAGGGGGTGAGTGTTTAAGTTGCTATCGCCCGGACACTCACTATTATAAGTCTAGCATGTAGCGGAACTTAATGACTTGGCTTAGGGGACCAGGAACAACGGGACTTATGAGGGGACACCTGACTTCTCTAGTGGTACCCTTTGCTGATAGGTTAAGACGAACTGACCAAATATTGTCCTCTCGACTTTGACCCCACCTGAAGTAATTGGAAGTAATTAGACGTAAACACTACTAGTTAGGATGAGTAACTAGGTTAGAACCACTCTCCTCTATTGATCACATCCTTTGCCTTTATTTGCTTTAGTAGTTAATTCGTTAATTCCTTATCGAATTTATATTAAAACCTGTGACACCTAGACTTAGTATTAATCCACACACATAGCTCTTGGGACGAACTCGGTTTTACCGAATACTACACTACACACGACCGGGTACACTGCCCGTTAGTGCATTAGGGTAGACCGTAGGTATAACGAGACTTATTAATATTAAAACCTGGTCAGTAAAACCTGCATCAAGTTTTTGGCGCCGCTGCCGGGGAGTTATATTAGGATTTTCTATTAAGTCTATTTTTAATTTTCTTTCTTCTCTTAATGCCAGGATTCAAGACTAGAAGCTCAAGGCCATTTTTGGCCACCCCGTTCGATGATCCAGAAAAACAATTTTGGACGAAAAACGTTTACTCTCCGGTTCCTATTCATAACATCTTTTCGTTTTACGAATCTGACCAATCTGATGCAGAACCGGAAGTCATTGATGAAAACAATATTGAAGAGATAACCATGGAGCAGTATTTGGGACAACCAAATGTGAACTGTACACGAGCCTTCATGTAAGACTCTAGTGTGGAAAAATTCTCTATTCCGGACCAATTTATTCGAGAGTTACATGAGCTTAAGTTTTCAGGAGATGAAAATGAGGATGTTCAGAATCATGTGGAAGAAGTACTCTACCTATCATCTCTTTTCAGCGTCCGGAGTATCCCTAACTATTCGGTTACAGCAAGAATTTTTCCTATGACTCTTATAAGAACTGCGAAAATATGGTACAATAAACTCCCTAACGATTGCAAAGAAGCATGGGGTAAATAAAGGAAAGAATTCGTTCAACAATTTTGCCCTCCTTCGAAAATGGCTAAACTTATCAGTAAGATTCATCAATTCGTTCAAGAAGGTGAAGAGACACTTTACCAAGCATGGGAAAGATTCAATGAGCTACTTTATCGATGTCCCACTAATGACTTGAACAAACATCAAATCGTCTATGTCTTCTACAGGGGAATTAATGCACTAACACGTGAATTACTCGATTCCTCTAGACCTATTCCTAGCATGACCCCTGACCAAGCTTTGGAGTGTATTCAACGGATTTATGAACATTGCTATAAATGGCATATGGAGACAGGGTATGGACCAAGGGATAATTTTGAACATAAGGTAATGAAAACATTGATGAAGCAAGAATATAATTATGGTGAAATTTTCAGAAAGCGAAGGCTTGAAAGGGCAAATGAAATTGAAGTCTGTCGGGTAGAGAAGGTTAAGAGTGTATTTGGGACTAAGACCGGAAACAACTTAGAGAAAAGGATCCTTTACCATATTAAGGAATCTAAGGAACGTGATGAGAGAATTGAAAAAATGATGAAAACATTCGTGGAAAACACAGTTTCTTCTCTCAAGACTCATGAAGACCGCATAAGGGGTTTGGAGAAGAGTGTGAATTCATGTTCAAAATATATAACTGATTACCTCGATGCACGTGAAGAAGAAGTTTTCAACACAGTTGAAACAATCTTTGAGGAGCCCACTACCTTTTTGGAGAAGGTTAAATGAAGAATCAGCAAGGAGAAACTCCTGCTTCTAGATGTTGGAGCCCTCCCGGTAAATGTTCCTCTTGTTAATTCCATTAAGACTGATCGTAACAATATTTTGTAGGAGTTAAGCAGCGATTCTGATGAGACGGTTCAACTTAACGAGAGATGTTCAGCAGTTTTAAGAAATGAACTGCCGCAAAAGGAAAAAGATCCTGGTTGTTTCACTCTCCCTTGCTTGATCGGGAGTCTCAATATGTGTAACTCCCTTGCTGATCTTGGAGCAAGCATAAGCATTATGCCTCGTTCAATGTTCCTACGTATGGGTGTTGGAGACCTTAAGCCAACCAAAATAAAGATTGAAATGGTCGATCGATCGATGCAGTCACCCTTGGGAATCGTTGAGAACGTGTTGGTAAAAATAAAGAAAATTTTCTTCCAGTTGATTTCGTGATTCTGGATATTCCTGAAGACAACAGAATACCCATTATTTAGGAAGACCAATGCTTGCTACTGCCCATGCAAAGGTGGATATCTTCGCCCGAAAATTAACTCTCGAGGCTAACTGGGAAATTGACACATTTAGACCTAATGAACTTCTATCCACCCCTCAAAAGGTTTGCGCAATTGACCCTATTGGTAATTTTGGTGATGCATTAGAGGATTTTCTTAGTGACTCCCCGAAAACTCCTACAAATCTTGGCAAGATAGCTTCGGGAAAGGATTTCGATGTGTTCGTAAATTTTGAAGAAGAAGACCTAGGAGTTAGTGTCGATGATTTCTCTAGCGACATCAAAATGGTTCCTTAGAACAACTCTGAAAAGACTCTTTCACAATCTGACCAACCCAAGTTTTATGAGATGGGAGCTCGAATCCATCATAGAAACCCTCATTATCTGAAAATTTCTTGCAAAATTGGGTTCATTGATTTCCATCCATTCATCGACACAGAGTCCCCAGTTAACATCATTTCTAAGGAATGCTACAACCAGGTTATGAAAAAAGAACTCGAATATAGAGGAAACAATTTCCTAGGAATTGCAACAAACATCAGTGTCTTTGTTGGGACTCACTCATTTCTGGTAGACTTTGTGGTTTTGGATGACGTTAGCGAATTCATAGAAGACGGGCTAACCGGGGTAATTTTCAGGAAACCTTTTAAAGAACTATCTGGGCTAGACAAAAATGAGAAAGAAGGGCTGGTATGGTTAAAGATTGGCGACGATAAAATGGTTTTTAAAATGCCACGGACTGTTACAAATTTTAAAAAATGGACAAAAAGGCAGTTGAGCCATGCTCAGCCACTACTAGACATTAGTGATGAAGATAAGGTCAAAGGTATTGACCACCCTTACCAGAAGATCAAGAATTTTTACTCGGAATGTTTAGAGCTAGGGACGGACTACAAACGGGATGAGAATCTGATAAGTTGGATCTGATGCAGGTTTTACTGACCAGGTCTTAATATTTATAGTGTCTCTCTATACCTATGGTGTACCCTAATGCACTAACGGGCAGTGTACCCGGTCGCGTGTAATGTAGTAAATGGTAAAGCCGAGGTCGTCCCAAGAGCTATGTGTGTTGGATTATTACTAAGTCTAATTGTCACAGAATAATAATGGTTTCGATAGGGATTTAATTAGTTAAACTACTAATGTAGAATAAAATAAAAGCAGATAAATGGTAAAGGGAAATCAATAGAGGAATAGTGGTGCTAACCTAGCCAATCCTCCTAGCTAGTTATGTCTACGTCTACCTACTTCCAATTACTTCAGGTGGGGTCAAATTCGAGAGGACAACATTTGGTCAATTCGCCCTAACCTATCAGCAAAGATGCCACCACAGGAGAAATCAGGCGCACCGTCATAAGTCCTGTTGTTCCTGGTCCCCTAAGCCGAGTCATTAAGTACCGTTACATGCTAGATTCTAAATAGTGAGTGCCCGACTGTTAGGAACTTAGACACTACACCCCCCCCCCCCAAATTCTTAAGTTCATCCAAACGATAGGTGATCAATTGGTCAAATCGCACAAGTAGAAAGGGTCGTCAGTTGGTCATATCTTACCCTTCCCGTCTCAGTCCGCTCACCTAGGGTCAGTTGGTTATATCTCCTAGGCAATTGGCCTCTACCGCCATTCAAAACTACCGAATCAAGGGTGACTACCAAAGAACTATGCATGCATACACTTAGAAATAATTGTATGGAAGTAAAGGTAAACGCAAACAAAACAATTAAGGAATCATAACTAGGCTAGCACCAAAGGGTGCTTAGCCGCTCATATTAATCATGCAAATCAATTCAATATTCAAAGGTACGAAATACATGAATTGAAAGTAAAAGAAATATAAAACGCTAAAGCTTATCGTAATAGTATGACTTCTCCTTTGGAAACAGCTCCGTATGCTCCCCTAGACCCGCCTTGAGATTTTTACCACGTTCTCAGAGTGTTGTGTGTGAAATGGGATGCTTTGAAATGTTGGAATTCGTGGGGTATTTATAGGCCAGGTCTGGGTTACGGCGTAACCAATAGAGGAGTTATGCCGTAACCTTCTATTTATTTGTAAATGCACTAGATCTGCTAGTTACGGCGTAACCTAATAAGTGGTTACGCCGTAGTCTTTAATAAACTCGGTTACGTCATAAGTGATGCAGTAGTTACGGCGTAAATAACAGCGGCGTGGAACCTCTTTTGACCTAATGGAGTTACGACGTAACTTTTGGGAAGAGTTACGCCGTAACCTCTTGATAAGTTGGTATTCTGGGTCACGCAATAGTTATGGCGTAATGTGAGAGAGGAGTTACCCGTAAGTTCTTCCAAATAGGCATATTGTGATAAATCTTTAGTAATGTTTCCATTTCCACGTCTCTTTAGCTCAAATGCTCGTAATTTACCTGAAAGTGGAAAGCAATGGAAAACAAGCGTAAATCCATATAAATGATATAAATAACGAGCATTATCGGGGGAAATTGACACTTAATATTCAGGACTATTTGATGTTATCAAATATCCCCCCATTTGAACTCTACTTGCCCTCAATTAGACCTTATTAGATAGATTCCTAAAATGATGTCTCCCAAAACTTGGAAAATATGAGTTTACAAATCCCTTATGCTAGAATAAAACAATGCCGAACACCTCACGAAAGGGGAACAAACACTCAAACCTCTCAACTATTCTAAGTGTCAATTTCGGGGTGATCACTCAATCGCACAGTCATAGCATGTATTCTATCATAAGCTTGGCGGTTACACAAATCTCCACCACTAGAGTTAAGGGCTAAACAATTCTCGAAGGCAATATGGGTAGACACGACAAAGGTTAAGGGGTGACTCGTCATTACTAACATGTCACGACGAAGTGGACAAAATCAATGATACATGACCAAATCCATGGCCAAGACACCAAAGATTGCTCGCTGCATCACCTAGACATGCTTCATGACTAAAAGGGTAGGATAAGACATGTGATATATAATTGGTGAAAAATGAAAAACAAGCAAGTAGTCTAAATCTATAACCAAGTCATCACCAATTACCATCTGCCCAAAGTTCAAGCTTAGAAGTCTAGAGGCCGGATCATGAAATGCAAGGTAGATGCGTCATTAGAGGACGTCGTGATGGGCATACTACCTTTTCTTCTTCTGTTGGCAAAACTACCAACTCCAATCTTCAAATGTGACCGAGGTGGCCTCCTCGATACTAATCAATAAAGCTCATACTACAGTGCTTATAACATCGCACTTTACAATATCATAACTCAATCAACTTTTTTTTCAACATAACATAATAACATAATACCTCCCACTTGAGATGGGAATCGGGGGGTCTTCAATGATCTTCATAAATGTCGTCGATGAAAGCGTGATTTCCAAACCTTTCTACTCGAACCTTGAACTTAGGCAAGTGATGACTTCCGAATCACAAATAAAGACTACAGGGTAGGCTAAGGTGTATAGGTGTAACGAAACAATATATTGGGTTGACAAAATGAAAGGAATGGCTCAGAAGGGTGTATCTAGGGGTATCTTGCACTAAAGGGGAGTGCAACAAAAGTGTTTCACATGGGGGTCAAAAGGTCGAGGTGACTAATCGATAGACTCACAATGGTAGGCTGTTTGGGTGATAATCCTATAATATTGCCTTCTAAAACTGAAAAGTCCAAATACATCGAGCTAACTCAACATACCTCGTCTATGGTCTCGAAATGATGCAAAGGCCAAGTTCTAAAGTTTACAAGCTATCGGCACACTCATAATTTGGTGGATTTGGGGTAAAATATTAGAAACGGATAAGGATAATCTCACCATGTAATGTCAAGGGTTGTATGTGCTCGGCTAAGGTCTAATCTAGTTAGGTTCGGAAAAACATGTCAAAATTTTAAAAATGGCATAATTTTTCAAAATAAACTAGAAAATGAGGGCGAAATAAACTTCAAGAGATAATTCTACTCCCGTCCCCCCACTTGAATTGTATAAAGTCCCTTTTGTACTAGGCATTAAAATAAAGGTGAAGAGAAAGGTAGAATTAGAGCGAGAACTTCCCTGAAATTTGCTCCAAAAAGAAGAAGGCCCACGAGAAAGAACCGTGCCTTCGTTTAAGCGTCATGAACAAACTTCAATCCCTCAAATCACAGTACCGACAAGCGTAATTCTAAAAAAAAAATGAAAAACAAACCTAACTCACTTTCGTAGGAATCACGGTTGCATTTAGCGAATGCAACAAGCCTTTTAAACCACTTGGTGTCCCAAGTGGATGAGTGAAGTCTCGTGAGGGTTTACAGGGAACACACCCACAAAGTTCATTTAAAAACTAATACAAGGTTACTTTGTTTTAAAATGAAAGAATTAAAGCAGATGAGAGTTACGTCGTAACTCCTATGAGGGAGTTACGCCGTAATTGGCAAAACCTGGTATGAGCTGTCAAGCGAGTAGTTACGGCGTAACCACAGATATGGTATTACGCCGTAATTAGTAATGCGTTAAGAATTCTGCTGCTAAAATGTTGGTTACGGTGTAATCACCAAGATGAGTTACGTCGTAACTCTGTTCAGATCAACAACTGCAGCAGTAATTACTTCCTTATTTCCTGCAAAAATGGTTAGAAAACACAAAACCCAACAGAAAGAAAATAAAAACAAAAGAAAGGGATAATTCGGGTTGTCTCCCGAAAGAGCACTTTTCTTTATTAACGAGTCTTTAAGTTAGACTTAGAGCCGCGGGCTACCAGTGCTTGTTCGTCATCTCGTGGACTGGGCAATCACCATGTTGAAGCCAGCTGATCAAATTCTCATCCCGTTTGTATCCTTCTCCAAGTTCTAAACACCCTAAGTAAAAAAATTTGATCTTTTGGTAGGGGTGATCAAAACCTTTGGCCTTATCTTCTTCACTAATACTAAGCAGCGGCCGAGCATAACTTAACTGTTTTTTAGTCCAATTTTTAAAATTCTTGACAGTCCTTGGCATTTTGAAAACAGTTTTATCATCGCCAATCTTTAACCAAACCAGTCCTTCCTTCTCGTTTTTATCAAGCCCAGATATTTCTTTAAAGGGTTTTCCGAAAATTACCCCAGTCAGCCCATCTGACACGAACTCGCTAACATCATCCAAAACCACAAAGTCGACTAGAAACGAGTGAGTTCCTACAAAAACACGTATGTTTGTTGCAATCCCGAGGAAGGTGTTTCCTTTGTAATCAAGCTCCTTTTCCATAACCTGGTTGTAGCATTTCTTAGAGATAATGTTAACTGGGGAATCTGTGTCGATAAATGGGTGAAAATCAATGAACCCGATTTTGCATGAGATTTTCAGATAATAGGGATTCCTATGATGGATACGTGCCCCCATCTCATAAAACTGTGGTTGGTCCGATTGCAAGAATGTTTTTTCAGAGTTATCTTGCCAATGGGTCATCTCGACATCACTTGAGATGTCTTCAGTACTTAATCCTAAGTTATCCTCTTCCTCAAAATTTACGAAAACATCAAAATCCTTCCCCGAGTCAACCTCTCCAGGATCCGAGGGGTCGTTAAGAAATTTTTCTAAAGCTTCACCAAAATTCCCTACTGGGTCAATTGCACACACCTTCTCCGGGGGTAGACAAATGTTCATTAGGTCCGAATGTGGCGATTTCTCCATTAGCTTCAAGAGTTAATTTTCCGGCAAAGACATCCACCTTAGTGTGAGCAGTGGCAAGCATGGGTCTTCCTAAAATGACAGGTATCCTGTTGTCTTTCGGAATGTCAAGAATTACAAAATCTATTGGGAATCTCTTAATCTTCACCAACACATTTTCAACAATTCCTAATGGCGATTGCATGGATCGATCAGCCATTTCAATTTTCATCTTGGCCGGTTTTAAGTTGCCAATTCCCATACACAAAAACATCGAATGAGGCATTATGCTAATACTAGCTCCAAGATCTGCCAGGGCGTTACACATGTTTAGGCTCCCGATATAGCAAGGGAGAGTAAAGCATCCTGAATCTTTTTCCTTTTGTGGTAGCTCGTTCCTCAAAACCGCTGAGCATCTTTCGTTGAGGCGAATGTTCTCATCATAACTTAATTCCCGCGCCATATCATGACGATCAGAATCATTAGTAGGAGGGTTTACCAACAAAGTTTGGTCCAAAAGTGATTGTCTCTCCATGCTGATTCGGCGCTTAACCTTTTCTGAAAAGGTCAAAGGTTCTTCGAGGATAGTTTCTACAGTGTGGACAACTTCTTCCTCCCGAGCTGCTAGGTAATTAGAGATGGCTTCTGAACATGAACTAACACTTCTCTCTAATCTCTTTATCCTATCACCGTGAATTTTAATAGAAGAGACTGTATTATCCACGAATGCTTTCATCATCTTTTCTATCCTATCATCGCGCTCTCTTGATTCTTTGATGTGGTCAAGAATCTTTTTCTCAAGATTGTTCCCGGTATTGGTCTCAAATACACTCTTAACCTTCTCAACCCTACATGCTTCAGCTTCTCTTTCCAACCTTCGTCTTTCAAAAATTTCCCCGTAATTGTATTCTTGCTTCGTTATCGTCTTCATTACCTTATGATCGAAGTTATCTCTTGGTCCGTACCCTGTATCCATGTGCCACTTGTAGCAATTTTCAGAAATCCGCTGAATACATTCCAAGGCCTGATCAGGAGTCATGCTAGGAATAGGTCTTGGTGAATCGAGAAGTTCTCGTGTTCGCGCATTAATCCCACGATAGAAGACGTATACGATCTGATGTTTGTTTAAATCATGAGTAGGGCATCGATAGAGAAGCTCATTAAATCTTTCCCATGCTTGGTAAAGTGTTTCTTCTCCAACCTGAATGAATTGATAGATTTTCCCAAGAAGCTTGGCCATCTTTGAAGGAGGGAAAAATTTCAAGACGAATTCTTTTCTAAGTTTATCCCATGCTCCTTTACAATCGTGAGGGAGTTTGTTATACCATCTTTTCGCTGTCCCAGAAAGGGTCATAGGAAAAATCCTTGCAGTGACTGAATAGCTTGGAGTACTTCTGATGTTGAAAAAAGAGGACAAGTGGAGAACTTCTTCTACGTGGTTCTGAGCGTCCTCATCTTCGTTTCCAGAAAACTCAAGTACATGTAACTCACGAATAATATGATCTGGAATAGAGTATTTTTCAGTGTGAGAATCATGAGTAAAGCTTCGCTGGCAGTTCTCATTCGGTCGCTCTAAATACTGCTCCATAGTTAGGTCATTGATATTATATTCATTGATGACCTCCAGTTCTGCGTCTGACTGGTCTGACTCGTAAAATGAGAAGATGTTGTGAATAGGAACCGGAGAATAGATTTTCCTTTTTCGAAATTGCTTCTCCGGGTCAGCAAATAGGGTAGCCAGAAAAGGCCTCGAGCTGCGAGTCTTGTATCCTGACATTATCAGAAAGAAAATTAAAAATAGACTTAATATGAAATCCTAAAATAGCTCCCCGGCAGCGGCGCCAAAAACTTGATACAGGTTTTACTGACCAGGTCTTAATATTTATAGTGTCTAGCTATACCTATGGTCTACCCTAATGCACTAACGGGCAGTGTACCCGGTCGCGTGTAGTGTAGTAAATGGTAAAGCCGAGGTCGTCCCAAGAGCTATGTGTGTTGGATTATTACTAAGTCTAAATGTCACAGAAAAATAATGGTTTCGATAGGGATTTAATTAATTAAACTACTAATGCAGAATAAAATAAAAGCAGATAAATGGTAAAGGGAAATCAATAGAGGAATAGTGGTGCTAACCTAGTCAATCCTCCTAGGTAGTTATGTCTACGTCTACTTACTTCCAATTACTTCAGGTGGGGTCAACATTTGGTCAATTCACCCTAACCTATCAGCAAAGATGCCACCACAGGAGAAATCAGGCGCACCGTCATAAGTCCTGTTGTTCCTGGTCCCCTAAGCCGAGTCATTAAGTACCGCTACATGCTAGATTCTAAATAGTGAGTGCCCGGCCGTTAGGAACTTAGACACTACACCCCCAATTCTTAAGTTCATCCAAACAATAGGTGATCAGTTGGTCAAATCACACAAGTAGAAAGGGTCGTAAGTTGGTCATATCTTACCCTTCCCGTCTCAGTCCGCTCACCTAGGGTTAGTTGGTCATATCTCCTAGGCAATTAGCCTCTACCGCCATTTAAAACTACCGAATCAAGGGTGACTACCAAAGAACTATGCATGCATACACTTAGAAATAATTGTACGGAAGTAAAGGTAAACGCAAATAAAACAATTAAGAAATCATAACTAGGCTAGCACCAAAGGGTGCTTAGCCGCTCATATTAATCATGCAAATCAATTCAATATTCAAAGGTACGAAATACATGAATTGAAAGTAAAAGAAATATAAAACGCTAAAGCTTATCGTAATAGTGTGACTTCTCCCTTGGAAACAGCTCCGTATGCTCCCCTAGACCTGCCTTGAGCTTTTTCCCACGTTCTCAGAGTGTTGTGTGTGGAATGGGATGCTTTGAAATGTTGGAATTCGTGGGGTATTTATAGGCCAGGTCTGGGTTACGGCGTAACCAATAGAGGAGTTACGCCATAACCTTCTATTTCTTCGTAAATGCACTAGATTTGCTAGTTACGACATAACCTAATAAGTGGTTACGCCGTAGTCTTCAATAAACTCGGTTACATCGTAAGCGATGCAGTAGTTACGGTGTAAATAACAGCGGCGTGGAACCTCTTTTGACCTAATGGAGTTACGTAGTTACTTTTGGGAAGAGTTACGCCGTAACCTCTTGATAAGTTGGTATTCTGGGTCACGCAATAGTTACGGCGTAATGTGAGAGAGGAGGTATGCCGTAACTTCTTCAAAATAGGCATACTGTGATAAATCTTTAATAATGTTTCCATTTCCGCGTCTCTTTAGCTCCAATGCTCGTAATTTACCTGAAAGTGGAAAACAATGGAAAACAAGCGTAAATCCATATAAATTATATAAATAACGAGCATTATCGGGAGAAATTGACACTTAATATTCAGGACTATTTGATGTTATCAGGATCCAACGTGGAGATTGCCATATCCACAAAATGACCAACAAACACTGGTAGCCCCTAAGGTCTGAGTCTAACTTAAAGACTCGTAAATAAAGAAAAGTGCTCTTTCGGGAGATAACCCGAATTATCCCTTTCATTTGTTTTATTTCCATTTCTGTTAGGTTTTATGTTTTTAACCATTTTTTAAGGAAACAAAGAAAAGTTACTGCTGCAGCATTCTGATCTGACCAGGGTTATGGCATAACTCATTCTCTTGGTTACGCCGTAACAGGCCCCTTGCAGCAGAACTTCTGATGCACTACAAGTTACGGCGTAATCCAATCCCAGTGGTTACGCCGTAGCTACACTTTTACAGCGTATGCCAGGTTTTGCCTAGTTACGGCGTAACTCCTTCTGGAATTACGACGTAACTACCCTCTGCATTACTTCTTTCATTTTAAACACAATAACCTTGTATTAGTATTTTAAATGAACTTTGGGGGTGTGTTCCCTGTAAACCCTCACGAGACTTCACTTGTCCACTTGGGACACCAAGTGGTTTAAAAGGATTGTTGCATGCGCTAAACGCAACCGTGATTCCTACGAAAGCGAGTTAGGTTTATTTTTCATTTTTTTCATTTTCCTTTTTAGAATTATGCTTGTCGGTAGTGTGATTTCAGGGATTGAAGTTTGCTTGCGGATGCTTATGCGAAGGCACGACTCTTTTTCGTAGGCCTTCTTTCTTTTGGAGCAAATTTCATGGAAGTTCTCGCTCTAATTCTACTTTTCCCTTCACCTTTATTTAACGCTTAGTACAAAAGGGTGATCGGTGCAAAACCGTCAAGCTTACTCACACAAGCCGGCCACTTGTGAATGGCCGACCGTAAGAAACTTCAAACAGCTTAAACACCAATGCAATGAAGATCTGGGGAGTATAGTGTTTCCCCGGGTCGTTATGTCCCAGCGAGCTATGCAATGAATCACCAAACGTATAGTGATCGAGAAATTTGAACAGAAAAAGGGATTGTGATTATTATAACTACAGAAATAGCCTATGATTACAAAGGCTTAAATGCAAATTAAAGAAAATTAAAAAGATAAAAAATATTAAATAAACGCTATCAGTATTTGCAAAATGATGTTTTTGATTTTATGTTTTTATAAAACTTAATTAAAAACTACGCGACATACAAAATAAAATGTGAAACTTAAACAATATAAATCCTAAAAATATGAAAATGACATTTTTACAAACCTAATTATAAAAGAAAAGTTTTAGAAAAAGAAAATTATTTTTAAAACTATTTAATTAATTATTATTAATTAAAAACTAATTTTAACTATTTAATAATAACCTAAAATACAAGAAAATATGAAATAAAGCTAGAAAAATGAAATTATGACTTAGAAAAATCTAAAATATCAAAATAGAATTTTCAAAACTATTTTTGTATTTTTCTGATTATTTTTGTATTTTTTATGAATTAAAAACTATTAAAAACTAATTAAATTACTTAAAAATACAAATTTAACTAAGAAAAATCTGGAAAAATATTTTTTTGTCTTTTTATATTTATCTTAACTTAATAAAAATGAAAAATTATTTTTTTGAAACTTTTCTGAATTATTTGTATTAAATGCTAATTAAAAAGTGCTAAAAATTGATTTAAATGCAGAAAAATAGCAAACAGGCTTGGAAAAATCTGAAAAATTCAAAAAAAGTCTAAAATAATATTTAGAATCTAGGAAAAATAGAAAAACAGGTGCTTGTGTGAAGGGAATTGCGGCTGCAGTGTAAAGTGCTTAAAAATAAGCACTAGAAATAAGCCAATGAGCACCAAAAGCTACCAAACTGAAACAAAGGCTATAATATGCTAAAAGTACCTAAATGCAACTAATCTCAACTGCTCTTAACCACTGGAATGGCAATTTACACAGATTTGGTGTTTTGGCTAATGAGCTAAAAACAGGTTTAAGCAACTACTTTATGGATTAAAAATAAGCACAGAGATAAGCTGGAATTAAAAAACAAAAGCTGGAACATAATCTAGACCTGGGTGGCTATCTACAAGCCAAAGATGAGACCTATATAAGCTCAACTGAGCTTGTGGCAGCCCTGCAAGACCCCTGTGCAGACTCAGCTTTCACTGAGTCAGTTGCACAGGGGAGTTTATGCCCATTTGACAAGCCAGTTTGGGTCTTATAAAAATTTGACAAAAATATATAAAATTCACAATGATAAACTAGACCAGTATAACTTTTTAAAACCACAAGTTTCATTTGATTTGAACCAGAAATGAAGCTACTAAAAATCAACTCATTTGGGCATAAACTAACTTTTGCAAGTTGACTTTTGTAACAGATTTGATATGTTTGACCTTAATGAGATTTGAAGCTAATTTATGGACTGAAATTGATATAATGTGATGAAATAAACTTAATGCAAACTATATCTATGTATTTTGAACACAAAATAAGACTTGGATTTTCAAAAGTGCTAACAGTTAAGGCACTAGGACAGATTTGAGATGAAATTGACTTTGAGCTAATGCAAGAACAATTTTATGACTGCAATGAGTATGAATGGACTTAATAAGCCTAAAGCAACAATCATCAACCACTGCACAAACCTAAATCACAGTTTATGCAGCAATCCAAACACTCCTTTTATTGACTGAATTACAAGTAAAATAAGCTAAACTCTGAACCAACTAGCATTAATGATCAAACTGAGTTTGAATGACCTAAATACAACTAAATAAACACATTTAAACTAATGGTGACCACAGATAAACATTCAAGCACAATATGCAAAATGGATGAAAACTGAAATTGAGATTTATACTCACAAGTGTCCAGCTGTTTGCAGGCTAAAACCAAACCCAATCCTACACTAAATGAAACTATTCCAACCCAAATCAAGGATCTGCAACACCCCAAACCCTTTCCAATTCCATTAGAGCTCACAATTGACTTTTGTTGACCATGTAACAAGGTTGATTTAAACTTAATTGTAAGCTTATAAAAAGCTATAAGCAGCTTTTATAAGCTTATTAGAACTTGTAAAGAAACTATTTGAAGCTTTAAGGAAGGAAATTGAAACTGATATTTTCAACAGTAAACACAAAGGCATGAAATGAAAACATAAACTTGAATTGATATTTGAAAACAGTCTTAATACACTAGAATGACTTACTTTGATACAATTCAACTTGAAATTACAACATTTGACTTAAACTAAAACATTTTACTTAAAAACGACATACATTTGAATATAAAAACTAACTAATGCCTTCTCTCTTCTCCTCTTTCTTCTTTTTATATGCCAATCATCTCCCCCACTTGTTCTGAGCTTTTCCCACTTTCTTTTGAGGCCATTGGATGAGTTAAGTGAATTTTGGCCATTAGATCAAAATTTGGCGAGAAAAGGTATTAAGCCAGTTGGATGAGTATGAGTCTTTGGGGAGGGGATGCAATTAATGTATCTTGGAGTGTTGTTGATGGAGTGATAAGGTGGGTGGAAAAATGAGCTGGAGGAGGGGGGGTTGAGTGTAAGCAGGCATTTGCAGAAGAAGCAGTTGGGAAGAAAGAGTGTTTGGCGGGCAAAAGGGTGGTTTGAATTATTTGTTTGACTGGTGCAATATTATAAGGCAAGGGGTCCAAATTGTTATTGACAGGGGTCATAAGGTGTATGGCAGGTCCAAAAAGGTGTTAAAGGTTTTAATAAAACAAGGACCTATTGTGTAAATTCTGAAAATGCAAGGACCACTTCTGCCAATTCTGCAAAGTTGCTCTAAGGGACTAAAAGTGACAATTTTCCAATATACAAGGACCAAACTTGGCATTTTCAAATTTCCAAGGGCCATTTTTGCCAATTTTTAAACTTGGAGGACCAAACTTGTAATTTCTCAAAACTTTTGATATTTTCACCAAAGGACTAATTTTGACAACTTATGATTTTAAAAGGACCTTTGGTGATTTTTTCTTTTGAAATTAGGGCTCAGGGACTATTTCTGACAATTTTAGAAACTTGGGGGACTGAAACTGCCAATTATGCAGATTTAGCTCATTTTTCATCTGATTTTGAACATTTTGCATCTGAAACATATAAAATGCAATTTTGGAATATTTTCAGTATTTTGATGCATTTCTGAGCATTTTTAAACGTTTTGCAGTTCAGATTGACCCAAAAATGATGAGTATTTACACACTCATCAATCCCCCACACTAAACTATTGCTAGTCCCTAGCAATCTTTTGAGAAAAACTTAATGGATTTGAATCTCTTTACCAAAAGCCATTACTTCTGGAGTAGCCAAATGTTTTAGTTCAAGTAAGAATCATGGTACACCGATAACCATGTGATTTTGAGCAAACCACCAGCTTCCAACGGATTTGATTTGTCTTTACCAGAAGCCATTTGCTCTGGACTAGCCAACTCTTAGATAAATTATCAATATTATCTTTGGTGAGCTGATTACCAATTATAGTTTTTCCACTGCCTTTACCACAAGCCATAAACTTGCGGGCTAGCCAACTCTTCACTTTTTAGGATATGGTGAGTTGAATACCATACAATTTTGGGCAAATTGCAAGCCGTCAACGGATTTGAGATATCTTTACCAAGAGCCGTTTGCTCTTGGATTAGCCAATCCTTTTGTTTATTTGACAAGGCGGACTGATAACCATAAGATGAGTCAGTGTAAAACACTTACTCAAAAAAAAAAAAAAAATTGGCCAAAAACGGGGGAATTGGGCGGTATAATTACATGATAAAATTCGTGAGAATTCCCCCCCACACTTAGAACTGAATATTGCCCTCAATATTCAAAGTACCGGCGGTTATGCCGAAACATAGAATATAAAAGGGAAATACTACGGCCATTATTTGAAAGATTTTTTTTTTTTTTTTTTTTTTTTTTTTTTGGAAAATTTATATACACAACATGTGGGGCAACCCCCCCCCCCCCACACTAGGGTGGTAGAAAGATAGAAGGAAGTCAGAAATATGGGTGAGAACCCATATGGCATGCTACTGTTTTTTATTACCGAGTCGCTAGCTTGACTCGATCCCCGCATTCATTGGTTCATGGGGAAAGTAAAGTGGAGGAAACAATCTCCATCGGACTTTCATTCAAGATGTTTGGACAAACATTTGAAGCACGTGAAAGTTCCACACCGATGAGATATACATAGAACCGGCTCAAAAAATGATAAATGAAAATGCCGGGGTCAAAGATAGTGTCTTCATTCCCGAAGGAGTGAAGATGAAGAGAAATCATAAGATATTTGAGGAAAGGAAGAAAGATTTTGATAACAATCAAGATCCATTCTTCATCCTCAAATGTAGACATATCGGGAGGAAGGGTGAGGGTAGTATCATTAATAGGCAAACTCGTATGATGGAGTACACCTTCCTCCGAGCCAATATCATCCTCAAGATCAAAATAGAAATGATCATGTTCCGGAGGAGATATGTCATGAGAGAGTTCACCGGAGAACTCTTTATGAAGAGAATCATTCACATGAAGTGAAATTGTGAACTCATGTTCCATTGTAAACTCATCACTATCCTCAATCTGAGTATCAAAGAGTGGATTCTCAGAAATTAAAGTGAATTCAGAGTTGAATTCAAATAGAGGATTGGTGAAAGTAGCTTTGAATGTTTCGGGAACAAAGTGATCAACATTCTCTATTGGACTGTTGGGATAAGAAGTGAGTGAACGATCATTATCAAGGGGACTTTCAGTCTCTCCCAGATTGGCTTCGAAATCAAAGAGAACATCGTTACTTTCTGATGAAAGTGGATTGATGTGAGTGAGTTCATCGGTGAACTCCTCAAGAAGATGATCAGCATCAGATTGTGGAAGTGATGCCTCAACGTACTCGATGTTTCCATAAGAAGTACAATCGTCGCTAACATCGGAGAAAGTTTCAAAATGATCTTTTGAACACTCAAGAGGGGAAAGAGAATCACACATATGGTCAAAAGTTCCCTGTGACTCTCTCGGGATTGGGACAAGGTTCTCAACACTAGACTTTATGAGTTCGTCCGATTCCTTTTCAGGAACAATGTCAAGATGCCCGTCCCCCATGTTCAGAGAGTGAGTGGGAGCTTCGGGTGTGATAGCAGTTGTTTGAGATGGCATCTCAACTGCTGGGATATCAACTGACTGAGGGAGTTGAGAAATATTATCTTTAAAAGGATAAAAACTCTCCTCGTCATCGTCATATAGAGCTGCCTTAAGAAATTGGGAACGCCTAAGAGCTGCATGCTCTAGGATTAATAATTCTTCCCTAGATTGGCGGGCCTCTCGTTCTTCGGGTAGCAATTCTCCCATGGTCTTTTCACCACTCACTTGATTCTTAAAGTTACTAATCATATCATCAAGTGTTTTCATTGCGGTTTCAAAATCTTGGGAGATTTCTTGAGACAACGGCTCAGATGGAGTTTGAACCGTATGGTGCTGTGGAGGTTGGAAATTGTCAAACATGTGAGAGTCATGATTGTGACAAGGAAATGGATTCCCTATTTGACAATCAGAGCTGAAATGGGGACCTCCACAGTACTCACAACAGTAAAACTGTTGAGTTTGGACTGATGAATCATATGGATTTTGGTTATAACCAAAGTTCTGAGCATCATTGGAAAACTGTTCATAGACAAACATGTTTCCGGATTGACACTCAAATCCTTGGTGAGGACCTCCACAAAATTCACAGATGTTATGTTGATTATATGAGGATAAGTCGGGTTGTGGTGGGTAATTGGAAAAGTTTGAGGGGTCGTTAAATGAGTTCGGATTAGGATCATAATCAAATGAATTCCTCGAACCACAAAACAAACAACTCCCGTTATGAATATCATTACCACATTGTACACACGTACACCAGCGACAGGGTGAACCAAAAAGAGGCTCACCACAATCGACACAAGGAATAAACGATTTCATTTGAGAGTTATGAGAAGGAATCAGTTTATTCAAAGAATCAACAAAACCAACATGGTGATCCGAATGACTATCAAGTCTTGAAGAACATTTTGAAAAATCCGGAGGTGGGACAAGTGGTGTGCTCTGAGAGCTAGCAATTTCCACCACTTCCGTTATGGTCTTCGGTTCTGGTTCTTGAGAAACGTGAAGATTAGGTAAGTCATTCTTGCTGGTCACCGGTCTAAATTCTGCATGTTTGCTTTTAACCGTAAATCGTGAAAGTTTAGAATCAATTTTAGACGGCTTAGGAGCAATTGAGGGGTTAGGTCTTTGGATAACCGTAGGTTGGACGTATTTAGCACTTCCATTATCAGAGGGAAGTACCTGGTCCTTTGTCACCCCGGTTTCTCGTTCCATTTCCCTACGCAGAATTAATGGATCATCACGAACAACACGAATTCTTGACATTTGCGATAAAGTCTGAAGTTTTTCAACTTCGTCCCAGAATTCGTCGTAGTCGAGAGATTCCATGAGAATAGAAGAAGTTAGAATCAAATGGATAGAGGGTGAAGGGATAAAGAATCAAAAAGGGTAAGAGGGTAAAGAGGAATATTTTTGGTATTTTTGAAAAACATGATGTAGAAACAAAGAATGAAAATCTTTTTGGGTTTTTGATTTTTATAAGAAAATATAAATACATACAGATGGTATAAACAAGGAATGAATATTCAAATCACTAATCTGCTAAACGGAAGATAATCAGCACAGCTCCCCGGCAGCGGCGCCAAAAATTTGATCGGTGCAAAACCGTCAAGTTTACTCACACAAGCCGGCCACTTGTGAATGGCCGACCGTAAGAAACTTCAAACAGCTTAAACACCAACGCAATGAAGATCTGGGGAGTATAGTGTCTCCCCGGGTCGTTATGTCCCAGCGAGCTATGCAATGAATCACCAAACGTATAGTGATCAAGAAATTTGAACAGAAAAAGGGATTGTGATTATTATAACTACAGAAATAGCCTATGATTACAAAGGCTTAAATGCAAATTAAAGAAAATTAAAAAGATAAAAAATATTAAATAAACGCTATCACTATTTGCAAAATGATGTTTTTGATTTTATGTTTTTATAAAACTTAATTAAAAACTACGCGGCGAACAAAATAAAATGTGAAACTTAAACAATATAAATCCTAAAAATATGAAAATGACATTTTTACAAACCTAATGATAAAAGAAATTTTTTATAAAAAGAAAATTATTTTTAAAACTATTTAATTAATTATTATTAATTAAAAACTAATTTTAACTATTTAATAATAACCTAAAATACAAGAAAATATGAAATAAAGCTAGAAAAATAAAATTATGACTTAGAAAAATCTAAAATATCAAAATAGAATTTTCAAAACTATTTTTGTATTTTTCTGATTATTTTTGTATTTTTAATGAATTAAAAACTTTTAAAAATTAATTAAATTACTTAAAAATACAAATTTAACTAAGAAAAATCTGGAAAAATATTTTTTTGTCTTTTTATATTTATCTTAACTTAATAAAAATGAAAAATTATTTTTTTGAAACTTTTCTGAATTATTTGTATTAAATGCTAATTAAAAAGTGCTAAAAATTGATTTAAATGCAGAAAAATAGCAAACAGGCTTGGAAAAATCTGAAAAATTCAATAAAAGTCTAAAATAATATTTAGAATCTAGGAAAAATAGAAAAACAGGTGCTTGTGTGAAGGGAATTGAGGCTGCAGTGTAAAGTGCTTAAAAATAAGCACTAGAAATAAGCCAATGAGCACCAAAAGCTACCAAACTGAAACAAAGGCTATAATATGCTAAAAGTACCTAAATGCAACTAATCTTAACTGCTCTTAACCACTGGAATGGCAATTCACACAGATTTGGTGTTTTGGCTAATGAGCTAAAAACAGGTTTAAGCAACTACTTTATGGATTAAAAATAAGCACAGAGATAAGCTGGAATTAAAGACCAAAAGCTGGAACATAATCTAGACCTGGGTGGCTATCTACAAGCCAAAGATGAGACCTATATAAGCTCAACTGAGCTTGTGGCAGCCCCTGCAAGACCCCTGTGCAGACTCAACTTTCACTGAGTCAGTTGCACAGGGGAGTTTATGCCCATTTGACAAGCCAGTTTGGGTCTTATAAAAATTTGAAAAAAATATATAAAATTCACAATGATAAACTAGACCAGTATAACTTTTTAAAACCACAAGTTTCATTTGATTTGAACCAGAAATGAAGCTACTAAAAATCAACTCATTTGGGCATAAACTAACTTTTGCAAGTTGACTTTTGTAACAGATTTGATATGTTTGACCTTAATGAGATTTGAAGCTAATTTATGGACTGAAATTGATATAATGTGATGAAATAAACTTAATGCAAACTATACCTATGTATTTTGAACACAAAATAAGACTTGGATTTTCAAAAGTGCTAACAGTTAAGGCACTAGGACAGATTTGAGATGAAATTGACTTTGAGCTAATGCAAGAACAATTTTATGACTGCAATGAGTATGAATGGACTTAATAAGCCTAAAGCAACAATCATCAACCACTGCACAAACCTAAATCACAGTTTATGCAGCAATCCAAACACTCCTTTTATTGACTGAATTACAAGTAAAATAAGCTAAACTCTGAACCAACTAGCATTAATGATCAAACTGAGTTTGAATGACCTAAATACAACTAAATAAACACATTTAAACTAATGGTGACCACAGATAAACATTCAAGCACAATATGCAAAATGGATGAAAACTGAAATTGAGATTTATACTCACAAGTGTCCAGCTGTTTGCAGGCTAAAACCAAACCCAATCCTACACTAAATGAAACTATTCCAACCCAAATCAAGGATCTGCAACACCCCAAACCCTTTCCAATTCCATTAGAGCTCACAGTTGACTTTTGTTGACCATGTAACAAAGTTGATTGAAACTTAATTGTATGCTTATAAAAAGTTATAAGCAGCTTTTATAAGCTTATTAGAACTTGTAAAGAAACTATTTGAAGCTTTAAGGAAGGAAATTGAAACTGATATTTTCAACAGTAAACACAAAGGCATGAAATGAAAACATAAACTTGAATTGATATTTGAAAACAGTCTTAATACACTAGAATGACTTACTTTGATACAATTCAACTTGAAATTACAACATTTGACTTAAACTAAAACATTTTACTTAAAAACGACATACATTTGAATATAAAAACTAACTAATGCCTTCTCTCTTCTCCTCTTTCTTCTTTTTATATGCCAATCATCTCCCCCACTTGTTCTGAGCCTTTCCCACTTTCTTTTGAGGCCATTGGATGAGTTAAGTGAATTTTGGCCATTAGATCAAAATTTGGCGGGAAAAGGTATTAAGCCAGTTGGATGAGTATGAGTGTTTGGGGAGGGGATGCAATTAATGTATCTTGGAGTGTTGTTGATGGAGTGATAAGGTGGGTGGAAAAATGAGCTGGAGGAGGGGGGGTTGAGTGTAAGCAGGCATTTGCAGAAGAAGCAGTTGGGAAGAAAGAGTGTTTGGCGGGCAAAAGGGTGGTTTGACTTATTTGTTTGACTGGTGCAATATTATAAGGCAAGGGGTCCAAATTGTTATTGACAGGGGTCATAAGGTGTATGGCAGGTCCAAAAAGGTGTTAAAGGTTTTAATAAAACAAGGACCTATTGTGTAAATTCTGAAAATGCAAGGACCACTTCTGCCAATTCTGCAAAGTTGCTCCAAGGGACTAAAAGTGACAAGTTTCCATAATACAAGGACCAAACTTGGTATTTTCAAATTTCCAAGGGCCATTTTTGCCAATTTTTAAACTTGGAGGACCAAACTTGTAATTTCTCAAAACTTTTGATATTTTTCACCAAAGGACTAATTTTGACAACTTATGATTTTAAAAGGACCTTTGGTGATTTTTTCTTTTGAAATTAGGGCTCAGGGACTATTTCTGACAATTTTAGAAACTTGGGGGACTGAAACTGCCAATTATGCAGATTTAGCTCATTTTTCATCTGATTTTGAACATTTTGCATCTGAAACATATAAAATGCAATTTTGGAATATTTTCAGTATTTTGATGCATTTCTGAGCATTTTTAAACGTTTTGCAGTTCAGATTGACCAAAAAATGATGAGTATTTACACACTCATCAAAGGGACTTTGTACAATTCAAGTGGGGGGGACGGGAGTAGAATTGTCTCTTGAACTTTATTTTGCCCTCGTTTTTCTAGTTTATTTTGAAAAATTATGCCATTTTTAAAATTTTGACATGTTTTTCTTAACCTAACTAGATTAGACCTTAGCTGAGCACATACAACCCTTGATATTTTATGGTGAGATTAGCCTTATCTGTTTCCAAAATTTTACCCCAAATCCACCAAATTATGAGTGTGCTGGTAGCTTGTAAACTTTAGAACTTGGCATTTGCATCATATCGAGACCATAGACGAGGTATGTTGAGTTAGCTTGATGTATTTGGACTTTTCAGTTTAAGAAGACAGTATTATAGGATTATCACCCAAATAGCCTACCATTGTGTGTATGTCGATTAGTCACCTCGACTTCTCGACCCTCATGTGAAACCCTTTTGTTGCACGCACCTTTAGTGCAAGATACCCCTAGATATACCCATCTGAGCCATTCATTTCATTTTGTTAACCCAATATATTGTTTCGTTACACCTATACACCTTAGCCTACCCTGTAGTCTGTATTTGTGATTGGGAAGTCATCATTTGCCTAAGTTCAAGGTTCAAGTGGAAAGGTTCGGAAATCAAGCTTTCGTCGACGACCTATTCTTAAAGATCATTGAAGACCCCTCAAATTCCCATTGTTCATCTCAAGTGGGGGGGTGTTATGTTTAGTTATTATGTTTATGTTTAAAAAAAAAGATGTGATTTGAATATATATATATATATATATATATATATATATATAATATAGTTATGTTATTCAGTTTATTGTAAAGTGCGATGTTATAAGCACTATGTTATGAGCTTAATATAGATTTAGTATCGAGGAGGCCACCTCGGTCACATTTGATGATTAGAGTTGGTAGTTGCACCAACAGTTGGAGAAAAGATAGTGTGCCCATCATGACGTCCTCTAATGACACATCTACCTATTATATCATGATTCGGTTTCTTAGCTTCGAAACTTGAACTTTGGGCGGACGGTAAGTGGTGATGACTTGGTTATAGATTTAGACTATCTGCTTGATTTTATTTTACACCATTTATATATCCCATGTCTTATCCTACCCTTTAGTCATGAAGCGTGTCTAGGTGATGCAGCAAGCAATCTTTGGTGTCTTGGCCATGGATTTGGTCATGTATCATTGATTTTGTCCACTTTGCCGTGACATGTTAGTAATGACAGTTCACCCTTAACCCTTGTCGTGTCTACCCATATTGCCTTCGAGAATTGTTTTGTCCTTAACTCTAGTGGTGGAGATTTGTGTAACCGCCAAGCTTATGATAGAATACATGCTATGACTGTGCGATTGAGTGATCACCCCGAAATTGACACTTAGAATAGTTGAGAGATTTGAGTGTTTCATTCCCATTTCGTGAGGTGTTCGGCTTTATTTTATTCTAGCATAAGGGATTTGTAAACTTATATTTTCCAGGTAATAGAAGATATCTTTTTAGGAATCTATCTAATAAGGTCTACTTGAGGGCAAGTAGAGTTCAAGTGGGGGGATATTTGATAACATCAAATAATCCTGAATATTAAGTGTCAATTTCCCCCGATAATGCTTGTAATTTATATCATTTATATGGATTTACGCTTGTTTTCCATTATATTTCACTTTCAGGTAAATTACGAGCATTGGGGCTAAAGAGACGCGGAATTGGAGAGTTTATTGAAGATTTATCATAGTATGCTCACTTTGAAGAAGTTACGGCGTAACTCCTCTCTCACATTACGCCGTAACTAAAGCGTGGCTCAGAAAACCAACTTATCAGAAGATTACGGCGTAACTCTCCCAAAGATTACGACGTAACCATATTAGGTCAAATGAGGTTCCGCGCCGCTGATAATTACGCCGTAACCCATGCATCAACTACGGCGTAATCAAGATTTATTGAAGATACGGCGTAACTCCTTCCTGAGGTTACGCCGTAACCAGCATTATTAGTGCAATTTACAAAGAATTACATGTTACGGCGTAACTCTTTTAATAGCTACGCCGTAACCAGATCTGGCCTATAAATACCCCACGATTTCCAGCATTTCAAATCATCCCATTTAACACACAACAATCAGAGAATGTGAGAAGAAGTCGAAGGCAGATCTAGAGGAGCATACGGAGCTATCTCCAAGGGAGAAAGCACTCCCCTATGATAAGCATTAGCTTTTTATCTTTTCTTTACTTTCGATTCATGTATTTAGTAATATTAAACATTGAATTGATTTGTATGGTTAATATGAGCGGCTAAGCACCTCTTGGTGCTGGCCTAGTTATGATTCCTTAATTATTTTTTTTGCGTTTATATTGCTTCTGTATAATTATTTCTAAGTGTATGCATGCATAGTTATTGGTAGCTACCCTTGTTTCGGTAGTTTTGAATGGCGGTAGAGGCTAGTTGCTTAGGAGATATGACCAACTGACCCTAAGTGCGGAGACTGAGACGGGAAGGGTAAGATATGACCAACCGACGACCCTTTCTACTTGTGCGATTTGACCAACTGATCACCTATCGTTTGTATGAACTTAAGAATTAAGGGGTGAGTGTTTAAGTTGCTAGCGCCCGGGCACTCACTATTATAAGTCTAGCATGTAGCGGAACTTAATGACTTGGCTTAGGGGACCAGGAACAACTGGACTTATGAGGGGACACCTGACTTCTCCAGTGGTACCCTTTGCTGATAGGTTAAGACGAACTGACCAAATGATGTCCTCTCGACTTTGACCCCACCTGAAGTAATTGGAAGTAATTAGACGTAAACACTACTAGTTAGGATGAGTAACTAGGTTAGCACCACTCTCCTCTATTGATCACATCCTTTTCCTTTATTTGCTTTAGTAGTTAATTCGTTAATTCCTTATTGAAATTATATTAAAATCTGTGACACCTAGACTTAGTATTAATCCACACACATAGCTCTTGAGACGACCTCAGTTTTACTGAATACTACACTACACACGACCGGGTACACTGCCCGTTAGTGCATTAGGGTAGACCATAGGTATAACGAGACTTATAAATATTAAAACCTTGTCAGTAAAACCTACATCAGTTGCCGACATTTCAAATTGTTGTATTGTTGTTTCCCATTCTTGATCATTTCCTAGTAGGCCCAATGCCTCGCAAGTAGCTCTGTTTGTAGCATAGACCGTGTCATCGACTGTCCGTATATCTCTAAATGACTTGCAACCTTTCTGATGGCATAGCAACATTTTTTTGATAAAAGAGATCCCCTCAACTTAGGTGTACGTATGTTAACATGCCTATTGATCCCTTTGTTCTGCTCCGACGTGGAAGCCAGAACCTGTCTGCTTTGTACCAAACAAAAACGGAAGGGAAATCCAAGTATGTTAAATGATGACCTATTGTGTAATGTTCATTGAAATCAAGCCATTCTATAAGCGTAGTTTTTTTTTGCTTTTTGAATGGTCTATTACGTTGCGAAAGAGAGCATCATTTCCAAAAGACACTCTTTGCATGTTTTCTAAATGGACGGCAAGTATCTGAACTGCAGGCTCTCTAAAATGGATATCGAACCTAAATATTCTCCAACATGCTTCTTGGGGTCCAATGTATCTGACGTCAATATAGTTCTTGATTTCATCAATATGTGTTGCAGATCTGCTTGTTGAAGGCCCTGGATCAGACGTTGATGCTTGTCGGTTAGAGGTGTCACCTATTGGTCTAGTAATGCGAGCAAGAATCCTATTCGTTCCATTTGATTTATATTCGAAAAGGTACTTGACCATCATCGACCACCCATAGTATTCCACGTTGATGTGGGCATAGAACCGCATACATAGTTCCCTCTTGTAAGGCACAACGTATGAGTTATCTAATCTCACATTCTGTTTTACTGTATATGTTGGCGTGTCCCTTCTACTGTAATGAACGTAACCTTTTTTGTCTATGAAAGTTTCATTGCAATATTCGGTTGGAAATAGCTTCTTGCATGTAGATTGGCCTTGCATACATGGAGCCGATTTGTTTTCGTTGCCGCAAGGTCAATGCATCATCAGCTCTGACACAATACGGTAGCCATCTGGATCCGCTGCTGGGTCCGGTAATTCCGCACTTATATATCTGTCAACGTCGCTGTCATACCTTATTCTGGAGTTATCTCTATTCTATAACAGCAAATGACAGTATGGGAGTCCTCGTTTCTGAAACTCTATTGTGTATAAAACTGTGACATACATTACAACAAAGAATTTAGATATGTGAAGTTATAACATAATATAAATCTTAAAACATAAAGTATGAGAATATACCTACTGATGTGTAGCCTAGAGGTGTTGCGTGTTGCAAGTAATGAACTAAATCGTGGACTTTTTGCTGAAATACCCTTACGACAATATCTGGCCTGTCTGCAACTGTTAGCTTTGGGAATGATTCCATGTAAGCTTATATCTCCGGTCAGTTTACACTACAGGTAAATGTAATAAATAACGAAGGATTCCCATGAACTCTGCAGATCATGAGTGCGTCAAGATAATGGCTACACATGTATCTTGGGCCTCCAGTGAATGATGCTGGGAGTATAATTCTAGAACCCACATCGGACCCATCTCTATCACCACTAACAATTGCATCATACAGGCCTGAAAGGTATTCAATTCTTATATTATTTTGTTTTTCTCAGATGTAGTTTAGCCTGCTTTGTTCTATGCTGCAATATGCAGTGACCACATATTGCTGAAACAGACGGCCACCTCTAGTGATTAAGTTATAGGAGCCTGCATAGTCATGGATATGATTTGGTACGAATAGTATAACAACATAGACAATATTCTTGCTTCTGCACTGCCACTTGTCGAGTCATCATCCAGACGTAATCCTAGGTGATCTTCTTCTCCATAAACGAACAACAATGGGTATTGTAGTGACATGTAACATGGATGTAGTTTGTTTATGCGTTTTGGACCAGACGCATGTTCTTCAATAATGACATCATGGTCTGTTTGTGTTTCTAGGCCAGCATCGAAAACAATTACACCAATGGTGTCACCTGAAGGTAAATCATATCGTCGGTCGCGTACAACTCCAAAGAGCTTGACCTTAAATTCTGGCACGTCATTGTCTTCCAGTTTATTGCGAGTTGTTCTGAATAACTGGATCAATGCATTGTTGTTGTCTAGGAATTCAATAAGACCTTCAACAATGTTCCGGTCTAAGTTACGTGCAGAATCAGTATTGAAGTGGGCCATTTGGTTCTCGACTTCGTGCTGAGTATCGTAAATGTATAGCTGCAAGAATCTTGGGTCACGACCATTTTTTGGGCAAAGGCCACCTATCCAGTGATAGATCTGGCCTGAAAATTTGAAAACATATTGGCCACGGCTTTTGTTAATGGTTTTGTCTATCTGAGTTCCCAAGGATGTCATTGCAAACATCTGGTTATACGCACAAATATTCTCCATTAAATGCCTGTTTGAAAACAATTGGCGGATATACGTTAGAGGTTCGCGATTTTGTGGCAACTTCACCTTCCCCGATAAGCAACATCTACTATACACTGGCCATGTAGCCACCATAGAACTCGTAAGCCTTTCCTCATACCAAAACATTGCATTGCATCATCGACAAATTTGGTTGCAATCACCCATCCGTGCATACTCAAACGTAGGCCCTATCAAGTGGATATAAAGAAATGTAATAATGTTTTCCCTATAGGGAGAACCAAAACAAGTTACTGGATTTATTTCAGTACAAAAACCCAATGTACCTCGGTTTCTAACATTTCCATGGTGGATGCGTTGATCAGAATTGAACATTGTTGAATTAGTACTTGTTCCTGTAAATATAGAAAATGTAATTTTAAATTGTTTATAATGATTCAACATTATTTAAAATATTCATGTAACCAATACATGAGACACTGTCTTCCTCGGGGCCGGCATACGCCATTTTATTTACAGTTCCACGTGTTACATTTCGGTGTAATTGTGATTGTCCTGCGGTATGTATAGGCTGGGTTTGGCTAACCTGCGGCGAACCGGCCTATCATTGTTTGAAAGTGGGCCGTTGCATTGCACGTTCGACCGACCATTTGCCTTTAGAAAAAAAAACACAAATAAAGGTTGTCAGAAAGAATACGGGTTACTGAGTATGCACACTAAATAGGAAGATATGGGATATGCAGATTACCTACCAGCTGAAATGCGGCGGTTATGCATGGTTCGCATTTGCGCGCCATAATTTTCTGATTCAACCCTGACGATCCCTTTATCAAAATCTAAAACAGTAACATTTGGAGTAGCATGCTTATTTTGCTGAGCCGGCAGCGTTTGTGTACTTCGCAAACGACGAACATTGGCATGTGGCGTTGGACAATTAACATGCTCATTTGCACCAATGGTAACATTGGTGTTTACAAACGACGAATCCATAAGTTGGTGACCAGTATAACTGACAATACCACTTACAAAATTGAAGTCCATAACACACGGTCCAGTATTACCTGAGTCTTTGTTAAAACCCGTCGATGCCTGACTATTAGCAGGCGACAGGCATATCGAGTTGGCCATGCAATTGGGGTTTGTTAAAAGATCAATATTGTGGCTACCAAACGCATCAATAGTTGGTTGTTCTTGACTTGAACAACTCTCTGACTGTATATGGTTAGTCGGCACCGAACTATTAGCAATTGATGGAGCTAATCTCCTCTTGGTTTTCATATTTTTTGCAAATATCACAGAAAGCAGATCTTAATTACTATCACAATGATATGCAAATTTAAAATATGGCAAGAATTGTTTGGCATCAGCAACACACAAACAAACTAATCAGATCCACCTCAAGTCAGTTAACAATATTAACATCAAAGAATTGGAAACACATGGAACATGAAACATACAACAGTTGCATGCAAAATAACCCAAACGGCAACAAATAACATTGATTTCATGCAATGCCTTTAGCCTAACAAATTACAAAAGTTACATGCATTAACAAATGCAAGAACAACAACATAAAACAAAAAATACATGTAACTTACACTTTCTAGATTGAAATCCTAGTAGACCAACTCTTCTTCTTCCGTACAAATAATGGTTCTAGAATGAGGATACGTGTAAGAATCTTGAGATGATATATTGTATATAGTCAAAGGTATCCGGTAAAACCTCACGTGTAGAAAAAGCAACACACTGGGTAAACTATTTAGCCCTTTGAAAACCAAGCATGGGCTGAATAATGGCACTACGCCTTAGCCCAAACATAGCCAAAAAAAAATATTTTATTCAGTAAAACGACGTCGTATGGTTCGTGTTTTAATTATATTTATAATTTGCTGTATTTAGCAATTGTCCATATTTTTTTTGGGTAATCATGGTTTTCGAGCTTTTAATTTGGCCGACTATCAACAGGGTTTGAACCCACTGCCATACATACTCAAACCAGGTAAAGCCATTTCTTTCCAGGAGGTTGGCGTGATCATTACAAGGTTGTTTGCATTTAGTAAAAATTGAACTTAAGACCTCACATGTTTTAGAGTGATAGTAACAAGTTTTTTTGCCATTAGGCCACCTAAGTGGTTTTAGAATTGTCCCTTTATAAATGCACTGCTTGGCTTCTATAAAAGGCTAACATTTACATCAAAACATAAAATCATTTTATCTCAAAATTTTAAACTTGAACTAATTAGCCTGTCCGAAATTTGCTAATAAAATTTGTTAATTGATATACATATTTGAGCAAGTGAAGTACACAAACTTTAGAAATGAATAAACGACACTAGAAAACGTGATCATGATTCAAGACCAGGATAATTTGGTAGATTTAATCAATACAAGTAAATGAGATACCATGAAGATTTATGTTCTTGCTTATCAACTAATGAAGTACAATGTAACTAGTATATGGGCCAAAGCCTAACTAACTAACATGACAAACAGGCCAAAGCTCTAAAGTGGTTCGCTAACAGTAACCAGAAACATGTAGAATAATAATTATTTTGTAGCCAAATTTAAGCGTCGTCACTCTCACACTTGTTAATTGTTATGGAATGTAGGGAGATAACTTTTTCTTTTCACAAGGAGCAAAACATAATTAGGTTTATTATCATCTTGTTGGTAATTTCTGTCACTATTGACATATATGAAAAGTATCACTAAAAGTATATTAAAGATGTGTCACATAAATTCGAAGGCGTCACTTATAATATAAACCCAGTTACACGACATGTTTCATCCACATATAATAAAGTGCGAGTAAAGGTGCCGGTAGCGACCTAAAATAGTGAGACAAAAGATTGCGAAGTATTTTGACTTTACGGTCAGATGAATGAACCGCCGGGAGCTCGTATGAGAGTTGGTTTGACTGCCCTAACTATGGCGGAATATTTCCGAGATGTTAATGAACAAGACGTACTTTTATTTATTGACAATATCTTCCGTTTTGTTCAAGCAGGATCTGAAGTATCCGCCTTGTTGGGTAGAATGCCTTCCGCTGTGGGTTATCAACCTACCCTTAGTACCGAAATGGGTACTTTACAAGAAAGAATTACTTCTACTAAAGAAGGGTCCATAACTTCTATTCAAGCTGTTTATGTACCTGCAGATGATTTGACCGACCCTGCTCCTGCTACGACATTTGCAAGTATTCTTTAAAAAGTACCCAAAAATGTAACTTTCAAACACATTTTGAAGTGTCGCTAAAAGCTCAGACATAGTGACATTCCAAACGGCGCTATTACCTAATAATAACGTACGAGTATCACAGCAACGATATGATATTTCAGTTAAATAACTCCACGAAAAGAGATGATGAAAAATGGAGTTATTATGTGTCGCGAAACCATGATACACACAACTCTAAAATGGCCCTCAACTAAGGAATGACTATTAAGTGCCACAATAATACGAAGGATGGATGCTATTACAAATATTTTGTAACATATATATAAGAAAATCGTTATATGCAAAATGTTTACACTTGCAACTTTGTTGCTTTATTGCTATATCATCTAAAAAGAGAGATTACATGCATCACTAACCCATCAAATGTTTTGATTTTCACGGGACGGATGGAGATTACAAATTGATCGATAGCTACTAAACACAACACGTCAACACCGAGTTACAAAATGTAGGATCAACCACACAGATATGACAACGAAATGGCTCAAACCCCTTAAAACATCGGGTATAATCTGAAGTGATGAGCAATATGGTCATCAATACACTAATTAGCAACGTTTTGCCTTGAAAAATTTGCAAAACATTGATGAATCAATGGAAGTTAACGTTGGCTTGGTAAGTCAACCCTAAGTTCCAGTTAGCTGGGGCAACATCATAAGCAGTAATGGTTTGTTTGGTGGTGTATGAAGTTAGCCTAAATGAAAGAGCTTGACCCTTAAGTGTCGCAAACGCTTGGTAAGAAGCTCCCCAGTTATGGCTCATGCTGATCCAGCCGGTCTTGGTCCCTTTCACAGCCATGTCATGGATGTCACCGGCACCAGCAACATTCATCACATACACCAAAAGCCAATAACTGTTTCCTTGAAAAGAAAATCGGATGCCACCTTTTCTAATGCCATTACATGGTACCCTAAAACACCCAAAAACAGAAGTTAGCATGTTAGCCGGAACCAAATATAAATGTTAGATTCATAGACTACAACAAAATTGTTATTTTGTGTGACACAAAGAAAGGTGTCAGTGTGTAAGACTAGGACTTTTTAAAATATTTTAGAAGACAAAAGTCATACTATGCCGGCATGCGGACACTTCATAGTGTCACAAAAGGTCTCAGTTGCCACTTTTTTTTATGTCACTATATATACTATTGTGACAGTTTTTTTTACATATTCTTGTTATGCGTAAAGTAATATACCCTTGTAGCGTTTTTGTAAACAACTAATATTACTAGGCTAGTAGAAGGCAAATTTCTTGTAGTGATGTTATATTGTGGGCACAGAAGGTTCTACTATCAAAAGTAACATTTTTAAGTATCTTATTGTTCCTCCTAAAGGTTCTGAAATGCACCTGCGGTACATGACAGGGACAATGCCAGCCTTCCATTGAGCGATTTTCATGAATGCAGGCTTCGCCATATCAAAATGGGTTCGTGGAGGGTTGCACCATCCACCATTGTTTGAATCTTGTGCCAAGTTGGGTGGACAAAGGTTGGTGGCTGTAACGGTGGTGTAACCTGTGTAGCACCATGGAGACTGGACACACCGTATTTGGTAACACTGACCACATGCATACCCGTCGCTAAAGATGGTTGAGCTCAATGCAGCAGTATCGGTCCCATATCCATTAGTAATCAGGTTTCCATATCCACAAGCACCTCCTGAAACATTCAAGAATTGAATGTTATAAATTTACACTTAAATTTAAAGCTCATAGATTTAACCATGTTATAAATGTATGTTACGTACCCATAGTTTCAGATGCAGACTCGTCACCATAAAATGTTGCGTGCGCTAAGGTCCACGGACTTGGAACGTAACCATGATAACCTGCTTCAGTTGGGTTTATAAAGTAGGAGAATATGAGTGTGATTATGCTAGTAAATAAGCAAAAGCTCCTTGAGTAATAAACTGAAGCCATTAATGTGTTTACTTTCTTGATCTTAAGTTTGAAGATTATTGTAAACTTTGTACATGTGTTGCTTATTAACATCAAAATCTAGAGCAATTTATAGGATACAAAATCAAGCCAGCGACTAAAATGTTAGAGGTTGGTGGTTTTTGTGACCCTCACGATGGTTGACATTTGTTAGTCAACCAACTTACATTTCTTTATGATTAATTAATTTATTTATTTAGCATTTCAAATATTCACATATGGATATGGATCACACAATCTAAATGCAAACCAACTTAACAACGTAAAAGTAAAACGTTCGGATATAAAACAGAATATAACACACAAGATTAGATTTACGTGGTTTACGAGTTAAGCACTGTGACAATGCTATGACCTAGCTAGTCCATAGTTAAACTAAAGTTTTCTAATTGATTTCAGCCTAGGTTTAAAATTACATATCGATACATTATACAGGGATTATGTTAAATGCTTAATTGTACCCGCGATACTCAGGTTCCTGCTCTTTAGGCCGCGCCTAAATCATCTGGTGACTATTAGTCTCCACTCTTCACAAGACAATATGAATTCTCTTACATACTTATAGACAACCCGTTCAAAAAAAAGAAAAAAAAAAAGAAAAAAATAAAAAAATGGACGTAGTTGGATCATAGATGACAACAACAATACTACAACATCGTTTATTAACATGTTAAAATATCAACACTTGTTTTCATTGATCGTACAACAATATCTTAATGTTCATGAATGAAATCCCATGAAATTTACAACGTGCGAGCAGGTTGTATGCTGATTTGTTTTACCACGTGTCCTGAAACTGCTAAAATTTGATTATTATAATATTTCCATGGATTGAAGAATTTCGTTTTAGTATACGTTCAATAGTCATTAAATCTGTTTTGGTTGTTGAATGACAAAAAACAATATTGAAGATAATATTTGTCCCACACATTGCACGTCTTGTTATATCCTCAGCCGACTCTGTCTTGCTATTGGAATTGAATAATCTTATTAAAATGGAAGCAATTGAGTCAAGTCCATAGGGAAATTTGCAAAACTTTCATCGATGATATTTATTTTTAACTTGACTCAATTTTGTGTCATGTTACTAAAATTATCATTTTTTTTTTCAATATTTCATGATTACCTTCCTAACACCGTACTTTGCTATCAATTTTCACGATTTCTCTCTCCAATTACGAATCTTGTGACTATAACATGTCCTAACTACATGCGACGTATCACAAAATTATTTTTCATCAAATTTTCATATTTTCTAGGTAAAATCGATCACATCTGTAATTATTTTATAAGTTTTATTACAATTTAGTGTCCTTTTTTCTCCCTTTATATTTTTACAATTGCTATTCACTTTTACATTTCATTACTGAACATTTCACGACGAAATTTACAATATTGTGACGAGGGGTAAGTGTTTGTTCATGTATATTCTTATATCTCGTTTTTATTTTCTTCACAGATTCAGTTTACATCATATTGCAAAGTTATTGCAATATATTGCGATTGTTATTCAATGTGTAATTGCCTATTAACCATGCATATATCTTGTTATTGTAATCTATATTCGATCTATAGCTTTCCTAATTATTATCCAAATTTTTTATCATAGAAAACATTCGAATTTTTATTGCTTGCAACAAAGATTGGGAATGGGATGGAAATAATGGTTGTTCAAGAATCCGAAAGGATTGATGATCGTTGTTCCAAAGGATGTGACACTTGACAATTAACTCCTAACCTTCATAAAAAACTACAAGTCTCCAAAGAGTCTTAGTCTTTTAAATCGGAAGTCTATTATAAATTAGTATCCCCTGATTTCCAGCTATTTAAATCGATGGTGATGAAGATATAAAAACTTTCAGTTTGAAAATTTCTCATTTGGGTACGCCTTTGTGTGTCACACGGTTGCTCAAAGATATTCCCAAAAAAGGTGTAAGTGAACATCTTGTCTATCTCGACCTTAACGATGACTCTTCGAATGATGTACCTAACCTTTGTTCTCTAGGTTTCAATATTTTCCATATTTAACAATTAAGCTAATGAAGCGAAAGTTTATATCGAACCAGGCCATAGACGTGTTGTTTTGTCATCATTGAACTCTGTAGGTGTTTTCACAAATAATACAGGATCCCAAAATCAAGAACACTTGACAGTCTCTAAGAGACAGAGTATAACAGTTGAGGTTCATGTTGACGAGCAATATGCGACAAACCTCAAGGTTCATGTTGATGTCCCCAATATGTTGGTGTCAACCGTTCTCCTTTTCGAAAAGAATACCTCAATCATTCATGTCCAGACGATATCCCAAGTATCGTTCCATGAGAGTCTTCTCCAAAAAAAACTCTAATGTTAATATGGATAGGATCTCACCAAACGAATCTACTTGTGTTTCACCTACTTTTGACGCAGGTCCTGATTTTTCACCAACCTTCGCTTTTGGTCCACATAAAAATCATCATTCAATGAAAAATCGGTACTCAACTAATATTCCACCTACATTGAATGTTGATGATGTCTTTGATACCAAAGAAGATTTTAAACATGCAGTTGTTATTACGCTATTATGAACCATTTCACGCTTCTTGTGAAAAAGTCAACTCCTCGTCTTTGGTACGTCAAATGTAAGGATGCTAACTGTAGATGGCGTTTAAGGTTCCTAAAAGTTAACTAGTCCTCTGTTTTCAGGATTGATAAATGCCACCAACTTCATGTATGCGGTTTGGACGTTCAACAAAGTAACCATCGACATGTTGGACCCTCAATTATCGGCAAAATCATAAAACATAAGTACAACATAGATGTAAATGAGTGATTCATTTTCTTGTTTATAGAATAGGAAGTTTCTTGTTATGTAAGCTGTCCACCTATGTAACGGGCTGAGATATGGGATTCTCCCATATCCTTTGTACTTAAACGTTTTTTGGAATAATATATTTACCGGGTCTTTGACCTTTTACCAAAAAAAAACATAGATGTAAATGGTTAACTATTTAAACAAATAAAAAAGATATGAAGAAGTCAATTGGTGTTGATTTGAGTCACCTTGGATTAGGGTTAACAAAATCTATTTTCGCGTTATGCGTCGGTTGACATCTAGAGCTTGTTAGTATCATAGAAGGTGAATAATGTAGAAGATTCAAAACCCCATACCGTTGGTTGGGTATGGTCTAGAGAACACATGTATTATGATTTTACCAAAATCATATCCAAATTCAACAGGAATTCCACTATCTATCAAAAACTATGTTTTGTGTTCGTAGGTGGAGGAACAACCACGAAAATCACGAGGGTGCCAATCATGAAGGTCAAAGAATTCGTTCACCCATAAGCGATTTTGGTGGCAATATAGCAAGCAACGACTGTTCAATAATAGGAGGGTTGATGAATGAGAGGAAATGATGAAGATGGAGATTCGACTACCAACAATCAATTGTTTCATTCAAAATTTTTTATTAATAATAAGGTATTTTCTTAAATTATCGACAATTATGGTGCTAAAAATTTGGTGTTGAGAAAATTGGTTAGTTATTTTACTTTAACATTAGAGATTTTTCCAATTAGAGGTACACATGTTTGTTGGATTCCAATATTTATTGGTCGGTTTTATAAACATGAAGTGTTTTGTGAATTGTATTATATGGAGGATTATCGTATTCGGTTGGGAAAATCATGGCGATGTGAAGTTCAAGGTTTTTCTGACTTAAATTTTGTGCGTAACACGAAGACAAAAATTCAACTTAATTAGAATCAACAAAAAATGTATGTGGTTAGAGATTTGAAGAAAATTATAGCTTTCAATTATTCATCAAAAAAGACTATTTCTCCCAAGATTTCAAAGTGAAAATTCGTTATGAAGGAAGAAGATGACATGGGGTTGAAAACTCGAAGGTTCAATTAAAGCGTAGACTTGTGAGAGTGTGGTAAACGAGTCAAGATCAAAGGTGTTAATAAAGAATCAATGTCCACCCCCAAGAGCAAAATTACACACGAGAACTTGGGGTCGAGTTCTTTTCAAATGAGAAGGAATGATGAGGACAAGATTTGAGTTGTTTCATAGGAAGTCCTGATTATTATTATTTTTTATGTTCTTCGAAATTTAAGAAAGTACAAGGGTGTGTTTAGGATGTTTCTAAAACTTTATTAGGTTTCTTTTCCTTCAAAACTTCTATACTAAAACGGTTTGTAAGTTTATTTTTGATCATTGATTATTGAATAAAGTGCTTCTTTATTAGGGTTTTTATACTTTTTTGAGGTTTCATCCTCGTTTCTTTAGTTTAGGGTTACCTGTGGATTAGGTTAACAAATTTCGTTTTCACGTCCCGTGTCATATATTGTATCAAAAGATGAGACACGATCTATAAAACGTATGCGCGCGTATGTAATCTCAATCACAAAAGAAAGATTATAGAAGACATTTTTGCATTATTATAGGCTATATAAATTCATCAATAACCAATTAAACATTTTTATTTTAATGGGATGGATGAAGAGTTACATAATGATAATTGACTACCCAACTAGATACAAAATTACATATAGCATATCTTCTTTGTGACTCAAACCCTTAAAAATACAGGCTCAAGATTTAGTTATGATGAACATACAATCAAATATATATTGATCAATGGAAGTTGACATTGCCTTGGTACGTCAACCCTAAGTTCCAATTAGCCGGAGCAACATTGTAAGCTGTAATGGTCTGTTTGGTGGTATGTGAAGTAAGCATGAATGAGAGGGCTTGACCATGAAGAGTTGCGAACGCTTGGTAAGAAGCGCCCCAGTTATGGCTCATGCTGATCCAACCGGTCTTGGTGCCTTTCACCCACATTTGATGGAGATCACCAGCACCGTCAACATTCATCACATACACTAACAACCAGTAGTCATTCCCTTGGAACGAAAATCTGATGCCACCTTTCTTAATACATGGTACCCTGAAACATCAAATAACAGAAATTTCATTTTCGTTGAAACCATGTTAAGTTAAAATTACACAAACTACAAAAGTCACAAATATGTTAGTGACACATAAATTTTTTCAGTTGAGTACTAGAAATCAGTGTTAGGATATATCACATATGGGTTCTTTTAGCAAAACAGTTGTTACACTTTTTATGCAGTGTCACTATTTATCCTTTTGCACGATCGTTTTATTCGTAAGGTAAAGACCTGGTAACTTTTAGTAATCCGGTATGATTCTTAATGGAGCCAAATTAAGGACAATGTAATTCTTGTTCAGGATTGTACCAGGAAAAAATTGATTTTCCTACTTAACGAAAAGAAGTGTACCTGCGATACATGACTGGGACGATGCCTGCCTTCCATCTAGCAATTTTCATGAATGCAGGCTTTGCCATATAAAAATGCGTTCGTGGAGGGTTACACCATCCACCATTGTTTGAGTCCTGAGACCAGTTGGGTGGGCAGAGGTTGTGTTGGAAAATTTAGTGCATTTGTGGGATTAGTTCACACCTTGTAATGGGTTAGGAGGTACGGAGTGTATACCCATAAGGTCCATGAACACCCTGACTCTTATCGTGGTTTGTATTGGTAGTGCTAGTAGAAAGTACTGCTGGTGAAAGTACTGCTTGTGGAAAGTACTGCTTGTGGCTTCCACTGATAAGCAGTGTTTCCACTGATAGGCAGTGTTTCCACTGAAGTGGTGTATCCACTGATAGTGCTATGAAAGTACTGATAAGCAGTGTTTCCACTGATAGGTTGTACTTCCACTGCAAGTGAAAGTACTGCTAGTGGAAAGTACTGCTTATGGAAAGTACTGCTAAATGGCAGTTACAACTTCTTTATGACCACGTTTAATTGGTCATGTAACCACTAACGGCTATAATGGGGATAATTATGAGGCTATTAATGGGCCGATTAATACTCATAATTCCATTGGAATAGCTCAAGAGTAACCTCCTATATATAGGAGATCTGAACATGCATGAGGAACACACAGAAAACACTAAATACTTATAAGCGAAAGGGTTATAGAATTGTGCCTAATTCTCTAACTGCATTTGGTCTTATCCCAAGTAGATATTCGTGATACCCAGGCATTAGGGTCGAATAGTTTACTTTGGAAAGTGATCACACGATTCCAAGTGATATCCGGTAACCACCTAGTGGTATTGCTACTGTCATTGATTGTCTTAACCCTGTTTTGGGATCTAACCCCCAACAATCAAAGTAAACTATTTTGTGATAATCAATGGCAACTGCTGCAATGAAACACATGGCTTCAAACTTTGCCAAGCTTGATAAGTTTGAAGGGGTGGACTTTAGGAGGTGGCAGAAGAAGATGCACTTCTTGCTATCAAGCATGAGTGTGGTCTATGTGCTGACTACTCCAATTCCTGATGATGGTGATGATGCTACTGTGGAGCAAATCAGGAGGAGGAGCAAGTGGGAGAATGATGACTACATATGCAGAGGTCTTATTCTCAATGGTATGTCTGATTCTCTGTTTGATATTTATCAGAACTTTGAATCTTCTAAAGAACTGTGGGATTCCTTGGATGCCAAATATATGGCTGAGGATGCATCAAGTAAGAAGTTCCTTGTTAGTAATTTCACAAATTACAAAATGACTGATTCAAGACCAGTTATGGAACAATACAATGAACTTCTTGGAATACTTGAAAGGTTTACACAACACAATATGCACATGGATGAGGCTATTCAAGTCTCTTGTGTTATTGATAAACTCCCTCCTTCATGGAAAGATTTCAAGCATACCTTGAAACATATGAAGGAGGAGTTAACTCTTGTTGAGTTGGGCAGTCATCTGCACATTGAGGAATCTCTCAAGGTGCAGGACAATGACAAGCCAAAGAGTAGCAATGCTGCTGGACCATCTGTTGTCAATATGGTGGAGCATAACAACTCCACCAGGTACAATGACAACAAAGGCAAACGCAAGAATCTTGACAACACAAGGGCAGATCCTAACAAGAAGGCAACACCTACTTGTTGGAAATGTGGCAAGACTGGTCACATTAAAAGGGACTGTAAGGGTGTTAAAGTTGGTGGTAAAACCAATGGATCAGGCACTAATGGTTCAGGGAGTGGTGGTTCAGCCAACTCACTGAAAGGTCAGAATATGTTTAATAAGTCTTTTCAGATTTATTATGTTACATATGTATCTGAATCTTTTTATGTGCATGATGATGATGTTGCGTGGTGGGTTGACTCTGGTGCAACAGTTCATGTGTGTAAAGATAGAAGCTGGTTCAAGACTTATGAGTCACTGAATGATGGTTCTATTCTTCACATGAGAAATGAGTCTACAACCTTGGTGCATGGTCGTGGTTGTGTAGATCTTAGGTTTAGTTCTGGAAAGATTGTAACTTTGTTTAATGTTATTCATGTTCCTGATATCAGGAAGAACTTAGTTTCAAGTAGTGTTTTGAATAATCATGGATATAAACAAGTTATTGAATCTGATAAATTTGTTCTTTCTAAATGTGGTGTTTTTATTGGTTTTGGTTATTTATGTAATCAAATGTTCAGGCTTAATATTTCTACTGACAATGTTAATTCAGCTTTTGTGACCACCACTGACACTGATTCTAGCCTTTGGCATGCTAGACTTGGCCATGTTCACTATAAAAGAATGCAAGATATGTCTAGGGATGGTTTAATCTCTGCTTTTGACATAGACACTGAAAAGTGTAAAACTTGCATGTTGACCAAGATAACCAAGAAACCCTTTCAGGGTGTTAGTCGTGAGACTAAGATCTTGGAGCTTATTCACAGTGACCTGTGTGATTTGCATGCCACTCCTTCTTTAGGGAATAAGAAGTACTTTGTGACATTTATTGATGATGCTTCTAGATTTTGTTATGTCTATCTGTTACATACCAAGGATGAAGCATTAGATAAATTCAAAGTGTTTAAAACAGAAGTTGAATTACAACTTGGCTCTTTGATCAAAAGATTAAGGACTGATAGGGGAGGTGAGTACATGGATACTCAGTACTTTCAGTCTGTTGGAATAATCCATGAAACGACTGCCCCTTATACTCCTCAGCAAAAAGGTATTTCTGAAAGGAAAAACAGGGTGCTGAAGGAGATGGTTAATTCCATGTTGTCCTATTCAGGACTGAGTCAAGGGTTCTGGGGTGAAGCTATGTTAACAGCTTGCTATTTGTTAAATAGGGTTCCCAACAAAAGGAACAAAGTTACCCCTTATGAACTCTGGACTAAAAGGAAACCCAACCTGAATTATCTCAAGGTTTGGGGTTGTAGGGCTGTTGTAAGACTCCCTGATCCAAAGCTAAAGACTTTGGGTGAAAGAGGCATTGACTGCATCTTTGTTGGATATGCTGAGCATTCCAAGGCTTTTAGGTTCTATGTTATTGAACCTAATGAACATGTTTCAGTTAACTCAATAATTGAATCAAGGGATGCTGACTTTGATGAGAATAGATTCTCATCAGTCCCTAGACCAAGTATGAGGATTCCTAATGGAACTCATGACACTGGTGTATCAGAGGTCCCTGATGATGAACCATCAGTGGTCCCTGATGAGGTTGTGGTTCAACAACCTGAACCTGTGCTCAGGAAGAGCAAAAGGGTCAGGACTCCAAAGTCATTTGGACCTGAGTTTCAACTATACTTGGTTGAAGGAACTAGGGATGAGGTCTCAGACCAATACTCCTATTGCTTCATTGTTGAGGATGACCCCAAAACATTTGAAGAAGCAATGAAGTCCCAGGATATTGCTTTCTGGAAAGAAGCAATCAATGATGAGATGGATTCCATCATGGGCAACAACACTTGGGTGTTGGTTGATCTACCTCCTGGTTGCAAACCTTTGGGTTGCAAATGGATTTTCAAAAGGAAAATGAAGGTAGATGGAACTATTGAAAAGTTCAAGGCTAGACTAGTTATTCAGGGCTTTAAACAAAAGTCAGGAATAAACTATTTTGATACTTATGCCCCTGTGGCTCGTATCAGTACCATAAGACTGCTGATTGCTATGGCATCTATTCACAATCTGGTTATTCATCAGATGGATGTGAAAACAGCTTTCTTGAATGGTGAATTGGAAGAGGAGGTTTATATGAACCAACCTCAAGGCTTCATCATGCCTGGTAATGAAAACAAGGTGTGCAAACTGATTAAGTCTCTTTATGGACTTAAGCAGGCACCTAAGCAATGGCATCAAAAATTTGATGAAGTGGTTTTGTCTAATTGTTATGTTCTTAACCAAGCTGACAAATGTGTATATAGCAAATTTGATGAATCTGGTAAAGGAGTCATCATTTGTCTATATGTTGATGACATGTTGATCTTTGGCACTGACCAAAATCAGGTTGACCTGACAAAGGAATTTTTGTCATCAAGGTTCTCCATGAAAGACATGGGAGAGGCTGATGTTATCCTTGGTATAAGGATTAAACATGAAAGTAATAGAATTTCTATATCTCAGTCTCATTATATTGAGAAGGTGCTGAGGAAATTCAATTAATTTGATTGTACTCCTGTGAGTACACCTATGGATACTTGTGAGAAGCTGATGCCTAATCATGGCAAGGCTGTATCTCAACTTGAGTATTCTAGGGTAATTGGCTGCCTGATGTATGCCATGACTTGTACAAGGCCTGATATTGGTTTTGCAGTGGGAAAATTGAGCAGGTATACTAGTAATCCTAGTGCTCATCACTGGCAAGCAGTTCAGAGGGTACTGAAGTATTTGAAGAGAACTATGGATTATAGTCTCTCATATACTGGATATCCTTCAGTGTTGGAAGGTTACACTGATGCAAGTTGGATCAGTAACACTGAAGACAATTCGTCTACCAGTGGCTGGGTATTCCTACTTGGTGGAGGTGCAATTTCTTGGGCATCCAAGAAGCAAACTTGCATTACCAGTTCAACAATGGAATCTGAATTTGTGGCTTTAGCAGCTGCTGGTAAAGAAGCTGAATGGTTGAAAAACTTGCTTCTTGAGATTCCATTGTGGCCTAAACCTATAACACCTATTTCTATCCGGTGTGATAGTGCAGCTACATTGGCTAAGGCTTATAGCTAGATGTACAATGGTAAGTCTAGACACTTAGGTGTCAGGCATAGCATGATTCGTGAGCTTATCATGAATGGGGTGGTATCTATAGAGTTTGTGAGATCTCAACAGAACTTAGCTGATCACTTGACGAAGGGTCTGGCTAGAGACTTGGTTATAAAGTCTGCTAAAGGGATGGGTTTAAGTCCAACTTAGTCACTGAATGTTAGGACACCCAACTCCCTCCTGAGGAAACTTAGGAGCTGAGTTCAATGTGGAAAGCTGAACATTCAGTGGACTGGAGCACATGTTTTATTTACATCCCAAGGTTGTGCTCAGAACCTGCTGAAAGGAGGATGAAGTTTTTACTTCTCAATAGTTAATTTTCTTTGAAAAAGTGCTTGGCAGGAGCATGACTAAAGAGGAACCACCTATGTAAATGTTGAAGTTTTGCCGCTTCAGGAAGCTTTGGACTTTTAGCTTTTACAACATTTATTAATTTGGATATGGACACATGGCTTGTATAGTGTCAGGAGCTTTTAAGTGTTTGAAAACTTGTGTGTATTTTATCTTCAGGTATTCAAATGTGTTGAAGGGTTCAATTCTTAGAACACCCTAATTCTCGAATATTTGAACGTGTAATTTACTAAGATGGAAATTCAATCCTCAGGACATTTTCGTTTATGCACATGTTTTGATTGATGTTTATTTTTCATGCAAAGGAAGTGAACTAAATTTGGGGAGGATTGTTGGAAAATTTAGTGCACTTGTGGGATTAGTTCACACCTTGTAATGGGTTAGGAGGTACGGAGTGTACACCCATAAGGTCCATGAACACCCTGACTCTTATAGTGGTTTGTATTGGTAGTGCTAGTAGAAAGTACTGCTGGTGAAAGTACTGCTTGTGGAAAGTACTGCTTGTGGCTTCCACTGATAAGCAGTGTTTCCACTGATAGACAGTGTTTCCACTGAAGTGGTGTATCCACTGATAGTGCTATGAAAGTACTGATAAGCAGTATTTCCACTGATAGGCTGTACTTCCACTGCAAGTGAAAGTAATGCTAGTGGAAAGTACTGCTTATGGAAAGTACTGCTAAATGGCAGTTACAACTTCTTTATGACCACGTTTAATTGGTCATGTAACCACTAACGGCTATAATGGGGATAATTATGAGGCTATTAATGGGCCGATTAATACTCATAATTCCATTGGAATAGCTCAAGAGTAACCTCCTATATATAGGAGATCTGAACATGCATGAGGAACACACAGAAAACACTAAATACTTATAAGCGAAAGGGTTATAGAATTGTGCCTAATTCTCTAACTGCATTTGGTCTTATCCCAAGTAGATATTCGTGATACCCAGGCATTAGGGTCGAATAGTTTACTTTGGAAAGTGATCACACGATTCCAAGTGATATCCGGTAACCACCTAGTGGTATTGCTACTGTCATTGATTGTCTTAACCCTGTTCTGGGATCTAACCCCCAACAGGTTGGTGGCTGTAACCGTGGTGTAACCTGTGAGGCACCAAGGAGACTGAACACACCTTAGTTGGTAACACTGACCACATGCATATCCGTCGCTAAAGATGGTCGAGCTCAATGCAGCTGTATCAGTCCCATATCCGTTAGTGATCAAGTTTCCATATCCACAAGCACCCCCTGAAACATTCAAGATTAGTGTTACAAAATTAAAACCGATACTCGCTTGCTAGCTAATACATTATATTTAATGAAATCATGTTATATTGCTTACCCATGGTTGCGGATGCAGACTCGTCGCCATAAAATGTGGCCTGGGCTAGCTTCCATGGACTTGGAGCATAGCCATGGTACAAAGCTTCAGTAGGGTTTACAGACAAGGAAATAATGACTGTGATGATGCTAAAGAAGAAACAACAAAAGCTCTTTGAATGATGAAATGAAACCATTGTGTTTGATGTCTTGGTATCTGAAGATGTTGTGAAGTTTGTACAAGTGATGCTTACCGACTACAAAATCATGATCCATTTATAAGATCCAAAATGATGTAGTGACTAAATGTGTGAAGAAGGTACTGTGACATTCACGTAGTATAGGTTGACATTTTTTTAGGTCAACTTTGCTGAAAATTCTTTAAGATTTATTTGATATATGCTTCGATGTTCAGAAGTCACTGTCACATTTGTCTACACAATGTAAGTTTTTTTTTTTTTTTTTTTTTTTTTTTTTAGTACATAATTTTTGTGCATAGTTTAATCGGTGATTATTTATATTTTGATATAAAAAGATTACGCGTTCATGTACATGTTATATATAAGGAATCTCGTTATACGTTCTTTACAAAGAGCTAGCACAAATTTGTACATCGATAACTTAATGTTCATGAATGAAATCCTTTGGAGATCACTACGTGCAAGCAGGTTTTATACTGATTTGCTAAACTAGATTGAAGCTATAATAACATTGGGTTGAAGATTCTCAATTAATACCATTTTACTAATGCTATCAATGAATAGAAAAAGCTTTTGTGTTAAGTTGTTGGATGACAAAAAATTATTGAAAGATAGTATATGTTCAATTGCACGTCTTGTTATCTTTAATTAGCCGCCTTTGCCGATATTAGTATAATTATACTTATATATTGTTGACGAAGCATTGATAAATAATGATGACATGGCATTAGCTCTAAACCGGCTGATCAATGTAAAAATTAATCTCAACCATCTAAAATGAAAGACATCCTTATCTATAACTGTTTACCTGAATTTTCGACATGTATTTTGATGATTTAGGGTCCGTTTGGTTTGTAGATGGGTTTAGGATTTGGATTTGGATTTGGATTTGAATTTGGATTGGGATTTGGATTTGGATTTGATGTAAGAGAGAGAAAATGTAAAAGTTGTTTGTTTTGTATATGGGGATAAAAATTATAATAGTTGGTATTAATAAAATATAGTAATAAATAATGAATAAAACCTACTTTTAAATTAATAAACTATAGTATTTTGAATAAAATATATATTACTCATTAAAGTCACATGCATAAGACAAACTAGAAATAATAAAAAAACAATAAAAAATGAAAGTAAGTGGGTGTGTCAGTGTATTACTGGGCAAGTGGTTAGGATTTGTGTATCCCCACATTCATGGGGCTGAGTCCAAAGTTTAAACCCCGCGTACATCAACCAAACTAATTATTTGACTTTGAGTCCTATTCCCACTAGCAAACAGCTAAAACCAAACGGAAGCTCATTTCTATTTACAAAACTTGATAAGCTTAAAAAATAGATGGTCAAATTTATTATCCGTGGATATTTTTCAAAATGTATCATTCAAATATAAAAGTAATCTTAACCATATATATCCCACATTCTCACCCCCTTCTTTTGCTCTACCTTTCAACCACCACTAAAAATGTACTAATATCTTATGAAGAGAGTTATTTTACATATCAAACTTTTCTCACATACCAAGGGACTCATCTCAACCATCCATTTAAAAAGAAATCAATGGCTAAAATTAAAAACATTTTATTATTTCACATATTTTTTATAATTTAAATATCTCTTAAACCGTTAATCGTTAAGCGAAAATATTTACACCGTCGCGACGAACATTTAATTATCTTTCTATACACGGGCACTTTGATATACTTTCGAAAAAAGAAAAAAATTCGTTTTTTTCACGTTTTTTCGTTTTTTTTGTTCATGTTTTTTACGTTACTGAAATTTGCATGAAAAAAATCATATATGATAAAACACTAAGTTGAATATCACATGTGATATTAGTGTTAAATCATATATGATATGTAATATCATATGTGATATTACACTAATATCACATGTGATATTACATATCATATATGATTTAACACTAATATCACATGTGATATTCAAATTAGTGTTTTATCATATATGATTTTTTAATGCAAATTTCAGTAATGTAAAAAAACGAAAAAACTTAAAAAAAAAGTGAAAAATACGAAGAAATTTTTTTTTGTCGAAAGTATATCAAAGTGCGTATCTATAGAAAGATAATTAAATGCTCATTGCAATGATATATTTTTTTCCGCTTAACGATTAACGGTTTGAAAGATATTATTATTTGAAGAAAAATGATGAAAGTGGGTTTTTTAAATTGTTGGGATTAATCTCATTCATTAGATCAAATAAAAATGGATGGTGGAGATTGATCCCTTGGTATGTAAATAATCTTTTATACTCAAATAATCTTAAATCATATTTTATTGAGATTATGCTAAATCATATTTTATTGAGATTATGCTCTCTTCTGCCCGTAACAAGTTTATATTTTTGGCAGCTCATTAATACAAAGGTAGTAGCGAATGCTAATCATTTTTATCACCAACTTTATAAATACTTAACGTATTTTCAAGAGTTTCTCTTATATAACTATACAAGCATTTGATTTCACTTTCCTTAGAAGTTATAATTCATGCATATGTATGCCTAGAGTTTTTATTTAATTTTGTATTTTGTTGTATAATATCTTTGTACTATACAATTTTACCAAATGTATCTTCATTTGATTTGAATAAAACTGATAATTTCATGATAAAATGTAGGAAATATGATGACATGTTTATATGTTCTCTCATGGTGTCTAGAAATGGTACTACTGAACAAACGGATACACAAACGTTTTTACTAGAAAATCTATGAAGTTACAAAAGAAACACATATTATGCTTTAAAAAGAAATAAGAATACCATTTCATCTAATGAGCTTATACCAAATTATATATAGTTGTTTAAGGTGTGTTTTACAAACAACGCATCTCTGTTAGAAAGTCTTTGAATATGTATATAAGTAACAAACAATTTTGCTCTTCATTTGCTAAAATCTGACCTAATTTGAAAAAGTTGAAGTGAAACACGTGATTATCGAAATTTTGAATAATTGGATGGTATTTAACGCTCAAAACTAATGAACTCTTATTCCTTTTCAAAATATGACTGGGTGGGAAGGATTCAAAGTATTTGAAAAAAATTAAAAGATTTCAAATAACTGTACAATAAAAGATAATGTTAGGGAACAAATTTAAACTCTTCCCAACTTATGCAATCATAAAAAAGGGTGTACCCGGGCAAAGCACGGGTATTGCACTTGTTATTATTGCCATTATGCAAATTAAACCATCTAGCTAGTCAAATTTTATTTAAATATTCTAGAATGACTAATGACGACATATAAAAATGTCATTTTGCTGAAGTGCTAAAACTGTGACATTGATGTAAACAAATTGAAGACCGATAACCGGTTTGGATTGGTACAACCAACTACGATAATGGATCCACTAGTAGAAATCTGCATATTTCGACGCTTTGATCCGCTGGTAAATAAGGTGAAATTTTGTTCCTTTACTTACGGTCAAACGTTCAACCAGCAACTCAGTTATGGCTTTGAACCGTATAGTATATGGCCTTTTGCTAATATAAAGTATAGAGTATACTATATACAGTAAATAAACCACGCATGTTCCTCACGGGACTTGAACCCGCGTATGCTCATGCTACCGCTATGTTTTTTTGAGTAAAAGGTCAAAGATCCGGTAAATATATTATTCCAAGAAACGTTTAAGTACAAATGATAATGGGTGAATCTCATATCTCAGCCCGTTACATAGGCAAAAAGCTTACATAACAAGATAATTCCTATTTTCTATATAAGAAAATAAACCACTACTCAAAATATAATATTAGACTCCTATGGAGATAAAATTACTTCCTACCAAGGCCTTGGAGCTTGATACCATACGTGTCATAATAGGCATCCAAATTTCCTGAAAGATCGTAAACCTGATCCGCATAGTTATCATAATCATAGTCATCATAGTCATCTTCGCGATCATGACCACTACCAAATATATTACTCGTCTCATCAAAGGTGTTCACAACCTCATCATCATCACTATCAGAATCCACAATCTCTCCCACCTTAGTGAATGGGTTAACCCTCTTAATAAAAGAAGTAGCCGGGAAATCCTAATTATAACCTTGATAATCAACCTTTTTAATAGGATTACCATTATCATCGACAAGAGTAGCTTTCCCATCAATAAGAATCCTTTCAAATTCCCCAATTTTCTCAACAATAGGGGTAGGACCAACCGCGTTAGCTATCATTGAATCACTCACAAGCGGATCTTGTGATACATTACCCGGCTCGAGAGACCCAACCCCCTTGGCACCCATTGTATTACCAGAAACCTCCACATCCGTAGGATTGCCACATTCATCAGAATCAATCGTATTAAGTGCAGCAAAAGGATTAGATGTAGCAATCTTCGTCCCACTCGTACTAGCCACATCAGCGGCTGTCTTCTTCGCACTATCCACCTTCTTGGGCTCAGGAAGAGGCGCTTTAGGTTGATACCTAAATTTAGGACCCACTTTAGTAAAACCTCCCTTACCTGGAACACTTGGACCACCATTCCTACCCTTATTCTTCTTAGTGACAGTTTGATACCTATCATTAACAGTCTGTTTAGGCTGAGTAGGAAGTGGAACAGATTTAGGACAATCAATCAGCGTATGACCAAACAATTTACATGCATCACACCGAGGCGGTTTCCATTCGTATTCCACCCGAATCTTTTCAATAGTACATCCTGTCCCATCAAGTAATGGTATCTCAACAGTGATGCTACCGCTATGTTGTTGGTAGAAAATTTGTCTTTGGTAAATTTATTTAATATTAATGGAGTTTAGGCGTTTTCTTTGTTCTAGAATACAACGGGTTTATAGTTCTGGTGGTATAATGCATTTAACAAAATTTAACCACCTGGTGAATTTCTGTTGCATTATTTACGGAGCCAAATATATGTATCGAATTAAGGGGCTTTGTTTTTTTAACTAGTGCATTCTTGACAAGTATAGTACTTTAAAAAGTTATTAGCCCTAGTTAAAAGCCATATACGGTTTAAAGAGCTCAGCAACAGACTACTTTCCGTTTGTATTTTGCCTAAATATACTTACAGACGCTTAATTACCAACAACATACTTATGTTATAGTATGTTATTAGTAGTCCTGCAATATGTCGTAGTACTTACACTACAAAAAATGTCGTTTAGTGACAGAAAAAAGTGTCATTAAGTCAAAAAAAATATCACAAAAGACATAGAAATGTCAACAAAAGTTAGAAAAAAATGTCATTATATGTTTTGGGTGTTTTTCCCACACTTCAAAGTGTATATAAAAGTGAAGTATGTAAAAATATAATTATAATGACACAAAAAAGTGTAAGGATATATTTTTTTGCCTTTTGTGACACATACTTTTCATAAAAAGAGTCATAAAATCTCAAAATTTTGAACTTTTGCCTACACTTTTTAAAAAGTGTCACTAAGTCAGATTTAGTGCATTTTTTTGTGTCATTAGAAACACAGTTACTAAAAATCAATTTTCTTGTAGTGAATTAGTATATTAATTACACTGTGAATGCCGTCATGAATGCCGGTTAAGCTAGTATTATTAAGCCTACATAATACTATATCCTATTGGGCCTTGTTATATTAAGAATTGACAAATGGGTGATTATGACTGAGATTTTTTATTGTGAGTTTCATTTTGATTGTCCAAATTTGAGGGTTTCTGGCATCATCAAAGGCTTTTTGGATCCTCAAGCTTTGGTTAATAGGTGGTTCAAGGTTCAATTTGCTGGTGGCTTCATGCACTCGTGGGTTTAATTTGGTGACTGAATATTATTACTGCGCGTGTTGGGCACATTAAGGTAATTGTTTGCAAATTCAAGATCTTTAGGTTCGAAATCCACATTAAATTGAAGAACTAAAGATAGATGAATGTGTTTAACTTGAACATCATTTATTTGAAGTTTCCATGCCATCTTTAAAGAGATACAACTCTAGCATATTGTAACATTTTACCGGAGTACCCTTTACAAAAAAGATTATGTAGCACTGGAAAGACTTCTTGTCTCCTTTAATTTGGTCACATGGCTTGTGACTTGAAAATGTAAGTGTAATCTAGTGATCTTGATCATAGAAGTGAGATGGAACAATATTTTGTGTATTATTATAGACTAAATTCATCACTAACCCATTTAAGCATTTTGATTTTAATGGGATGGATGAGGAAATTATACAAAATGATAATAGCACATGTACTTTACTGACTCAAGCCCTTAAAAATACTGGCTCAAGATTTACTTCTAATGATCAAGATATAAAAATCCATAGATCAATGGAAGTTGACATTGCCTTGGTACGTCAACCCTAAGTTCCAGTTAGCCGGAGCAACATTGTAAGCTGTAATGGTCTGTTTGGTGGTGTGTGAAGTGAGCCTGAATGATAGTGCTTGACCATGAAGAGTTGCGAATGCTTGGTAAGAAGCGCCCCAATTATGGCTCATACTGATCCAACCGGTCTTGGTCCCTTTCACCCACATTTGATGGAGATCACCAGCACCGCCAACATTCATCACATACACTAACAACCAGTAGCCATTCCCTTGGAATGAAAATCTGATGCCACCTTTCTTAATACATGGTACCCTAAAACACCAAATAAAAGAAATTTCATTTTATGTTGGAACCATATCAACTTAAAACTACACGCTACAAAATTTACAGATATGTTAGTGACACAGAAATTTTTCAATACACTAGTAGAAATGCTACTTTTTAAAAACTGTATATTTAAAGTGTTCGGATATATCACATAGCAAAGCAACTGTTACACTTTTTGTGCAGGGTCACTATTTATCCTTTAGCCCACTCATTTTATCTGTAAGGTAAAAACCTGGTAACATTTAGTAATAGGGCATGACTCTTAATGGAGCCAAATTGTGTGTCCCAAAGGACAATGTAATTCTTGTTCAAGATTGTACCTTCAAAAAAAGAAAAAATATAATTGATTTTCCTACTAAAAGAAATGAATTGTGTACCTGCGATACATGACTGGGACGATGCCAGCCTTCCATCGAGCGATTTGCATGAAAGCAGGCTTAGCCATGTCAAAATGCGTACGAGGAGGGTTGCACCATCCACCATTGTTCGAGTCCTGAGACCAGTTGGGTGGACAGAGGTTGGTGGCTGTAACAGTGGTGTAACCTGTGAGGCACCATGGAGACTGGACACACCTTAGTTGGTAACACTGACCACATGCATATCCGTCGCTAAATAAGGTCGAGCTCAATGCAGCTGTATTTGTCCCATATCCGTTAGTTATCAAGTTTCCATATCCACAAGCACCACCTGAAACATTCAACATCATTGTTACAAAATTACACTCCGAAAAAATAAAAATAAAAAATTACTCGCTTGCTAAGACATTATATTTAATGAAAGCATGTTATATTGCATACCCATGGTTGCGGATGCAGACTCATCGCCATAAAATGTGGCGTGGGCTAGCTTCCATGGACTTGGAACATAGCCATGGTAAACAGCCTCAGCATGGTTTACAAACAAGGAAAAAATCAGTGTGACGATGCTAAAGAAGAAACAGCAAAAGGTTTTTGAATGATGAATTAAAGCCATTGTGTTTGATGACTTGATATTTGAAGATGTTGTGCGAAGTTTGTATAAGTGATGCTTACTGATTTCAACATCAAGGGCTATTTATAGAAACCAGATGATATAGTGACAAAATGTATGAAGTAGGTAATGTGACACTCACGTAGTATAGGTTGACAATTTTGTAAGTCAAACTTGCTTACATTTGAATAAAATTTCTTTGGTATATAAGTAATTAAATGTTAGTGTTCATGTATGATATCCTATGGAGAGTTCAACAACGTGCAAGCAGGTTGTATCTATTTGCTTATGCTCATTTGTTAGACTGGACATGTGTCGTAAAATTACTTGATGATTTATAAGTTCTAATAATCAATACAAAACATGTACATGCGATTGGTTTAAAGGTAAGATTATATATTCAGAGGACTGAGAATCTCATTTTAGTACCATACATTATTAAAATGTTATATATATGCTCAATTGCACGTCTAGTAATTATCCTTAGCCGCCTTTGCCGTATTATCGGACTTCCTGTATTGTTAAATCGATATATTTATGGAGGCAATGCAATTTGGTCAAATCTTAATATAAAAAATAATCGAGAATGACTATTGACAAAATTAAAAGGTCGATTGCTGAAGTGCTACAGCCTACAAATGTGAGATAGGAACTAAATAAAAGAGTTAAAGACCGATAGCAAGTACTAGAAAACCTGCATATATCAAAGCCTTGGTACGTTGAAAAATAAGGTAAAAATACTGTTGCTAAGTTCCACCAGCAACCGAATTTTGGTGTCGGTGTATGGCCTTATTTTAAACACATTTCCCGACTGATCTCACTTATTCCGTTGTAGAGTTACTGACTAAATGTTGTTGGTAATAATTTTTTTTTGTTGGTAAATTAACAAAGTATTCATAGAGTTTAGTCGTTTTCAAGTGTATAGCAACAGTTGATAATTCTGTTGGTATAATGCATATAAAATATTATGGCCACTGGATCTGATGAATTTCTGTTGCATTTTACAAAGCCAAATGTATGTAAAGCAGAGCTTTGATGATAGTTAATTAAAGTAAACTATGATGTTCTTTCGTGTTTTCAAGAGCTCGGCAACAGACTGCTTTTCGTTGGTATATTGCTTTGTTTGCACAAACAAAAAATATCAGTTTGTTTTTACCTATATAGGATACAATAAGCATACTTAATATGAACTAACTTTACAATATTGTTTTGTTCGCATTGTGAATAGTCAGTAAATATTTTGCAATGTCAGAATTGACTGATTTGTCACAACGTACAACGGTAGTTGTATTCACTGTTCTTTTATATATTTAACTCAACGGAAGCTTACCATTAACATATTTATGTTATAGTTTGTTCCTTCTTGTCCTGCCATATGTAGTTCGTATATTAGATACAGTGAAAATGTCGGTACACTATATACCGTATTGTGTCTTGTTATATGATAACCGGCAAATAGGTGATCATGTTATGATATTTGAATATCATAAGCTTCATCAATAGTTCAATAATACTTGTTTTTAAGTTTCATTTTGAATATCCAAATTTGAGCTTTTTTGCTTCATCAAAGGCGTTTTGGATGCTCAAGCTTCGGTTACTAGGTTGCTCTAAGTTCAATTTTGTGGTGGCTTCATGCGCTTGTGGGTTTAATTTTTTGATCGAGTTTTAGTATTGCATAAAAATCGATGCATTGCTTTAAGTATAATCTCACTTGCAACTTCATTGTGTTCGTATTTTGAAGGTGCCGCGCGTCCCCTCTTATAAAAGGACACAACTCTAGCATATATATTGTAACATTATTGTAGCACTGGGATGACTTCATGACTCCTTTCATTTGGACTATATAAAAATAGACATTAAAACTGTCTAAAAATATGACACATGATGGAATAGTCTCCTGTCCAAGTTTTTCTCTAATGTCAAATGGAACTCTAAAGTGTAAGTGTAACCTAGTGACCTCGATCACAGAAGTGAGATGGAACACGATATTATTGTAATATTGTAATCTAAATTCATCACTGACCCATTACAACATTTTGTTCTTAATGGATGGATGGGGAAATACAAAATGATAACTACTTGACTAGATACAGAATTACGTAGCACATGTACTTTAGTTACTCAAACGGTCGAACGCTTCCAAATACTAGCTCAAGATTTAGTTGTGACGATCAGAAAAGTCATCAACAAAAGGAATACCGGTGAAACAAGGTGTCTATTCATCCATTATACACTGATGGATCAATGGAAGTTGACATTGCCTTGGTATGTCAACCCTAAGTTCCAGTTAGCAGGAGCGACATTGTAGGCCGTAATGGTCTGTTTGGTGGTGTATGAGGTTAACCTGAATGAGAGGGCTTGACCCTTAAGAGTTGCAAAAGCTTGATACGAAGCGCCCCAATTATGACTCATGCTGATCCATCCGGTCTTGGTCCCTTTCACAGCCATATCATGAATGTCACCAGCACCGGCAACATTCATCACATACACCAAAAGCCAGTACCCATTTCCTTGAAAAGAAAATCTGATGCCACCTTTTCTAATGCCATTACATGGTACCCTGAAACATCAAAAAAATAAAAAACTTAGCATGTTAGCCAGAACCATATTACTCTTATATACTAAAAGCCGTTGAACAGTGTTTGCAAAGCAAGCATTAATTGCTAAGTTTCACAATTTGACAAAAATAGTCCCTGAGGTTTAAGTGTCGTTGCAAAGTAAGTCCTGTAGCATTAACTGCTATCTATAGCAATTTGGCAAAAATAGTCCCTAAAGTTTAAGTGACGTTGCAAAGTAAGTCCTGTAGAATTAATTGCTATCTATAGCAACTTGGCAAAATTAGTCCCTAAGGTTTAAGTATCGTTACAAAGTAAGTCCTTTGAAGCCAAACCCGCTGCAACGCGCGAGTTTCCACACTCGTTATATCTATTAACTAAAAAGCGGGGAACGCATGTGGTCATGCCATGTGTCCCCGCATTTATTGCTAAGTTTCGCAACTTGGCAAGAATGGCCCCTCAAGTTTAGGTGTCGCTGCAAACTAAGTCCAAACATTAAATGCAAAGTTTCACAACTTGGCAAAAACAGTCCCTGAGGTTTAAGTATCGTTGCAAAGTAAGTCCGAACATTAAATGCAAAGTTTCACAACTTGACAAAAACAGCCCCTGAAGTTTAAGTGTCGCTACAAAATAAGTCCTTAGAAGCCAATCCCGCTGCATCGCGCGGGTTTCTACACTCGTTGGGTACTAAAAAGTGTCATTTAATGCAGATGTGCTAGCGACGCAATAAGTGTGTCAATATATAAGGTTTACTAACAGATTAAGGATATATATTAGAAGTCCTACTTTTTGCCCCCTTTTTCACAAGTGTTGGTATATTTTTTAAATATAATACTTCTACTAAATACTTTCGCAAAAGAATTTTGTAAGCAATCCCACTATTTTTGTGTCACCCATTAACTTTAAGAATCATCAATAATGACTGTTAGTAAGTTAAAACACTTGGTTAGTTTAATACAAAGCATGACTTTAATAACACACCGGTGTGTCACCAAAGACGGTCTTAATATAGTGCAAGTTATTCTTTGTGCATAGTCATTTGTTCCACCAGAATCTTGTAGTTAGCAGGAAGTTTCAATGGTTCACACTAGATAACGTAAATGTACCTCCGATACATGACAGGGACAATTCCAGCCTTCCATTGAGCTATTTTCATGAACGCAGGTTTAGCCATATCAAAATGGGTTCGTGGAGGGTTGCACCATCCACCATTGTTTGAATCCTGTGCCCAGTTGGGTGGGCAGAGGTTGGTGGCGGTAATGGTTGTGTAACCTCCGTAACCATTTAGACTGGACACACCGTATTTGGTAACACTGACCACATGCATATCCGTCGCTAAAGATGGTCGAGCTCAATGCAGCTGTATCTGTCCCATATCCGTTAGTGATCAAGTTTCCATATCCACAAGCACCCCCTGAAATATTAATTCAACGATGTAAAAAAAATATATTATACTCCAAAGTTAAAAAACTACTCGCTACAAAACGCCTAAAAACTTAATGGTTTTATGTTACATACCCATGGTTTCGGATGCAGACTCGTCACCATAGAACGTGGCATGGGCTAGGGTCCATGGACTAGGAACGTAGCCATGATAGAGAGCTTCATTCCGGTTTATTAAGCAGGAGATGATGAGTGTATTGATGGTAATGAAAAAACAAAAGTGACGAAAAGAAACCATTGTGTTTGATTTCTAGATTTTTGAAGATGTTGTGAACTTGTGATGTATCTATAAATGTTGCTCATTGAGTTCAACATGTAGAGCTATTTATAAGACCCAAATTCTAGTAACAAAATGTTACAAGTGGGTGGCTTAAATTTTGTGACCCACAAGTAGGTTGACAATTTTGTAAGTCAGCTAGCCTTGCTTACATATTTTAATTTGAAGAGCTATTTTCACATTATCTTATTAAAAATAGGGAAAATGACGCAAATAGACCGCGCGCCCTGAGACTTATCACTTTCTGGACCACTTTTATTTTTAATTTGATAATAGACCGAGGGTAACCGCTGTCATTGGGCAACTCATCGAAATTGTGACAAGTGCCCCGTATGTGTAAGGTATTGTTTTTTGGCGAACCAAAAATCGCTGGGCAACCGTATTTTTTAAAAAGGATTTTTTGGTCATTTTACATTACATAGAACGTACACAATTGAATAGTGAAAGTACATTACATATGTATTCAAAATCAATTTCCCACTCGCACAAAAACATTCATAGTTACCGTTTTTCTCTGTTTTTGCTTCTCGCATAATAACATTGTAACTAAGTTGTTTTCACAAATGAGACCGTCTTCTTCGTCAGTCCCTCTTTTCCTTGTATCGTCAGTTATGTCACCAGCTATAAAGGTACACTGTTGAGTGCAACCCACATTGAATTGATCAAGTTTGTTTAAAAAATGTGGCCAAATATGATACGTAAATATTTTCCTCGTTGTTTATTGTACATTATTTATTTTCAATTGGTTATATGCTTCAACAAATCATTGTTGTTATTCGATTAATACCTTTGATTTCTCCTCTTTATGTCTGTCTGATTCGTAATTATGTAGGGTATAATACGGTAGATGTCTTCTGTTAGGTATGTAACATAACCTGGTTCATTAAAAATTTTAGTGGCACTCTCTAGACTAATAAGGAGTGGTTTATATGCATCGTATACGCAATTTTTTACGACGTTGGTATAGATTCCATCCATGGTCTGATTTAAATGGTTTTTTTTGTTGACCTTTTTTAGGACTATAAAGCTAAGTTAATCATTACCAGTAAACTGAACTACTTTTGGTTGATAAAGCAAAAGTTAGACGCAAGACGCCGCATCTTGTTTAGGAATACCTGCTTTGGAAGATGGATTGATCTGTTGTTTTTTGAACATGAAACGCACATCATAGATTATATGCTAAGGAAACATCATAAAGTCGACAATTCTCACTATGATATGCCCTTCATTTTTTACATTGAAGGGCATGCTTTACATTTTGGTCGTCGTGAGTTTTGTCTAATGACCGGTCTGCGGTTTGGATCTCTAAGCTTTGGGTTGTATACATCTGGTTCTCTAAATTTTCGTAACAGGGTATTTCCTGACAAGCAAGGGTATATTCTAACCAACTTAGATGTTATTGGTGTTATCGAGGATGAAGAGCGGTTTCGACAGATATCTGATGAAGATGTTGTACGTCTTTGTCTTTTGTTAGCCTTAGAGGTGATCTTTATGGGTCTTTTGTTGACATGCGAGGTGGATGATACACTGATGAGGTTAGTTGATAATCTAGATGATTGGAATGCTTTTCCATAGGGTGAGCATATTTGGACTCATTTATACGACCAACGTCATAATGTATTTGATAAGCACGCGGATGACCACCTTTTAAGATTGAAGAAAGATCCAAAGCATTGTCCAACATACACACTGTCTGGATTTGTGTTTAGGTTTCAGGTATCCATTTTCTAACTTAACATTTTTACTGATTTGTGTATAAGTTTATGTTTTATTTTCATTTTTTATTTTTTATTCTCATAGGTGTGGATCCTTGAGTCGTTTGAAAAATCTCATGCTTGGTGGATTAAACATCCAAATGTGATACCAAGAGCACTTGCCTGGTCTAGGAAGTCCATCTTTAAAAGAACTGATCGTTCGAACCTTTTTTCAAACGTAAGCCAGTTAAACTTTGTTGTTATTTATTTATTGTTTATAGGTAAAAAAAAGTAAACCTACACACAAAATTAGATGTTCCATTTCCACCTATCTAAGCACATAATATCTTATCATACTCAGATTCTTCATCAAATGCTTTTTATCTGTCTGCCTTTCTTTTCATTCTACCTTGAGGCTTGCCTTTGATGGCCAAATGAATTTCATAATCAGCAATATTCTCAATCTTTCTCAGCAGTGGATGAACAATTAGATTAGTTGATTTTGTACACTACAAATTAAGGCTATATGCTCCTCTCTACTTTTAAACTTCAATGTTGGCTCTGCAATCCCTTTACCCTTTCCAATATCAGGTTCAGTAACTACACCATTCTGCACAGTTTCACCAATCTGTAGACTCTTAGCAATAGGTTTGGGTGCAGGGATAGGGTCAGATTTCTTTATGTTGAGCAATTGTATGGCAACCTCATTCTCAGGCTTATTTTGGTTTTGGTGCTGGTGTTATTGTGGTACTTATAATTATAGCAGATTTTGCCTCTGGGCTTGAAACGTCTGAATTGGAAGTGGCTATAATAATACCAGCAGTTGTTGCAGCAGTGGTTACTTCAATACTATCAGCGGATGCAGCAACACTGGCACTGATTGCCTACACCACTTCCTTATCCTTTTCTTCAATTGCAGCCTTTAAATAATCATCCAGTACTGCTTCTTGACCTTCCATGCGTCACCTGAATTTGTACTCTCACTCCTCCCCTGTTTGGATGCATCATCTAAACTTTTAATCATATTGCAGCTTGCCTTCTTTCCCACTTTCTTCACTTTCCTGAATGCATGGAACCTTGGCCTTCGTAGTCTCTCCAAAACACTAACCTTGTGCTTTGAACCTCCTGATTGTTTCAGCGCGAGTTGTTGTCGAATTTTTAAGACCAGTGATCTTTGACTCCATACTTGTGAATATATCCGTCAATTTGAGATTGAGTTTCATATTATCCTCAACACCTTGACCTATGTAACCTGGTCCTAGAAGTAGATCATTGGAATTGTCAACATGTAGAAAGCCATTAGTCGTCAAATCATGTTGGTGTTCCAAACTACCCTCATCTATTCGAGATGTGTCTAACATTGCATCAGACCTAGCCTGAACATCCATGTCCTCCAAATTAGCCAGTTGTCTAGGGATTCCTCCACCTGTGTTGAATTGCAAAGAACTATTCACATTAGGAGTTGCCATTGGTTGGGTTGTTCTTACGTTTCCACTGCCCTGCCTCAGCAGTGATTTGGGGAATAAATATGTTATCACCAAAAAGTTACAAAACAGCTCTTATAGTTTCCACAGTCATCAGAAACTAACTAGCAGTGATTGCCCAGAACTACCAGTCTTTTCAAGCTAGCTAGCAGTGGAAATATTATTTGCAGTGATTGCCCAAAACTAGCAGTTTATGACTTTAATTACGAATCCCTTATAAAATGGTGTCGTATGTATCTCAAAGTAATTAACTAAACCATATATTTTTTTTGAACCATTATTGAACTTTAGGATTCAACTACAATTACTGATCTGAGACCTACTATACATGAGTTCCAATTTTCATGGTGGATAGATAGCCAAGATTTTTTCAATGACTACGTTCCCAGACCGCCGGTCAGGACCCAGCACAGCCTTGTTGATACCTACTTTTCGAGGCTGGAAAATTCACGGCAACGTGCGAAAAACTGGTTTGAAAGTAAATTCAAAACAATGCAAGAGTGGAAGTAGTTCCAGAACAAAAAGCCTTAAGGATCATGTAATTTTCGGTTTGAATCGCCAAGTTTTTAAACTTGAGTGTATTATTCAGGTTTTCTTTATATTCATTATAATATAAGAATAGTAGATTCACTTTTTTTTAACATCACCTGCCGGAATTTCCTAACACTTAGACCTTCACAGGTTCTTGCACATGACAGAACTGGTGGTCTTCGGGTATTCCTTTCAACTAATCTATAGTTATTTCTCGCTGCCATTGTTTATTTTTAGAAATTTCATGCGTATTTTTTTACAGGACAAACTTGATTTTGAGTCACATTTTCCAAACACAAGGACTGCTTTTTCCGATTCACTTAACAGCATTTATCTCAAACTGATCGACTTGCCGGAATGTGACGTGGACGTTGCTCAGGTTAATATTTCTTCTTTGCATTTAGTTGTATGGCCGTTATATACAAATGTCATCAGCGCTAGTCTGTTCCAGGAGTATCTCCTTTTAGAGGAATTGAGATTCGCGTTGGCAGAGGAAGAAAGGTTACAATTAGAAGAAGAGAAGCTGAATGCTGAGGCCAACATCTTAAGGCTGGAAGAGGCTAATAGGTTGCAGTTGGAAGAAGCTGACATGTTGAAGTTGGAGGAGGAGAAAAAGAAAAAATGACGCACGTTTATGAATTTGTCACATTTTCAAAAGGCTTTAAGTCGGTTACCACCCGACAAGAGGATTCTCATGGAACCTGTTTCGCCACAAAACAATCTGCAAGTTATACGGCGTAAAATAAAAAAACACGGTCCTAACATGAACGACCCAACTATTGCTCAGGATCTTAACAGAGTGAAACCTTGGGTAGAGGTATTGTGATACTTTTTACGAACTTGTCAATATACTTGCTTATCAATAATGCTCTGTCAAACTAATACATTGAACCTGTTTTCTAGGATTTAAGTAGATGGTTTGATTCTATCGAAACTCTTTGGCTGTGTGATGAGATTGAAGAATTCCTTTGTGATCCTGATAGACACCGGTGTAAATTTCCATGGTCAAATGATTATACTGTAGACCGCAATTTCTGGCTTCGCTTAGTTTGCTTAGACCCTGCTAGAAAAGGTTGGCTAACTGAGGAGGTTAGTTTATATACGCATTCTTATTCAGATTTTCTTTTTTACCCTGTTGTTGATTTTCACCATTTCTTAAATTGGTATTTTATTTGCGGCAAATGCGCAGCATATAGACCTATGGGTTGACTACATGTGGCATGTACGACCTTAGAATGCTAACTGGGTTATGGTTAGTAGTTACTTTGTTCAGATTCTTCTTCAAAATGGCATGCCCGTGTTTTATGCAGAGGGGACGAGGTATCCCATGCCATGGAATGATGTTGAACAGGTAATACATTTACTTTTCATTTCCTCCTATTTTTACCATTTACGGTCACTCAATAATCAGGTAGTTCATGATAGTAACTTTAAAAACGGCATCTTTTAAAGTATGAACAAACTTGATATTTGTCCCTCAAATCATAAACTTTCCTTTACGTATTAACAAACTTGATACTCACAAACTTTATCCACAGCTTTTGATCTATCAGCAATTCTTCTATTGCCACTAGTCGTGGTTTCTGTTAAAAGATGCTATTTGATGCATACTTTGAATAATTCGTCCAACAGAACCAAAAAACCAAACAATCCTCCCCTAAATTTGATATTTACAATCCAAATCATCAAGTTTCTTCTTAGGCACAAAATACCTTCTTTTTGGACGGTGCTTCCAAAGTGCTATAATCTGTATGCTCCATCTCAGAATCTGAACCATAATCGACAGTTTTTTTGCCGTATCTGCCATTCTCTTCTTTCTCCTTTGAAGCTTATCCTTGATCGCTAAAAGGGGTTTCAAAATCAGCAATATCTTTTACATCTGTTAACCCTTGGCCTCCCTTGTCGCGCCGAACCTCTTACCCTGTGCTGCAAATTTCTGATTGTGTCATCCTGAGAAGCGGTTATTTGTTGTATGCCAGTGATCTTAGACTCCATTGTAGTACATTTATCCGTCAATTCCTTTATAAGTGTTGAACCTAAGACCTTGATAGATCTTTGAGCGCTCGTGAATCGTTAGTAATGTTTATGTAATTACAAACACACTAATAGAAAGTCTCTATTACTTGTATTCTAAAGAGGAAAACAAATACAAGTAACAACACATATAACTAAGAATACTTTGATCCTCTATGGATCTTTCAATAATACTAAAAACTTGTTTTTCAAACTCGTACATCATACATACTAATGTGTTCCTTTTATAGATAAGGAACCCTAAACCGTTTCACAAGAAACGTATAATCATAAAACTAAAAGAAGATATACATTATCACTTCCTAATAAAGCTCATGCATATCCTAACTAACTATAAAATACGCGGAATAACTATATCCGCATAAACAAGCTACACAGTTTTACTACTTCCGAAGAAACACTTCTTCAGCAGAATCCATGAACTTCAACAGAATCCGTCAGCAGTATCTTCAGCAGAATTCTTATTTAGAGAATTCCCAACAATAAGTTTCATGGTATCCTCATGATAACCTAACTAGCAGTGTTTTCGTAACGCTAGCAGTTTCTCCATGCAAGCTAGCAGTTGGAACAGTTTTGCACTCCAGTCTTCCAACCAAGTTATTATAATTTTTTTTTACACAATGTTATTATTATTTTTTTTTGTTATTTATTTATTTATTTAATGTTTCAATTCATTGTTTTTTTTTTTTTTTTTTTTTTTTTTTTTTTTTTTTTTTTTTTTTGACACTAAAAGGTCCAGCAGCAAAGCCCAAAAAAATCCTAGTGCTCATAAACATAGTAGTTATAACTTATAAGTGTAACAAAACCACAAAAACATGATATCCACTAGCAGGACTTAACAAAAAGAACAAGCAGTTGAATCATACACACTAGCCGTACTAAGATTTCCAATAGCAGTACTACCTTTGTTACAAAGTTTTGAAAAAAACATCTTGAGACTTAAGACCAAGTATGCATGAAATTTACAATCCAAAACTAGCTGATTTAAAGCCTTGAATGACTAGTCGAGCCTTCAACGTAGTTCTAGAACGTGCAGCAGCTTCATACTCACCTTCAGTGGTGGAATTTGCCATAATTATTTGCGTCTTACACTGCCATGAGATAAGTTTGCTTTCCAAAAACTGAGCCCCTCCCTTTGTAATCGTTCGATCCCAGCAGTATATTGATTACCCTAGTAGCAGTTATGGTAACACAAGCAGTAGTTAACAGTTGGAGCAACATATCAGGAACTACATAAGCAAATGAGTTTCCCAAAAGCAGTAGTTTCTATACAACCCAAGACCGTGCATGAAAACGTTCTCCATTATCTAAAACGTCCATCAGTAAGTAACATATTGCTTACCAACCGTAAGCCATGTCAACAGCACATACAAACACGACAATTGTATTCTTGTATTTACCTTTGACCACATAAATAAAAAGTCACTTTTATTAATTTCAGACGTTGACTAACTATATCCTAATACACAACCAACTTTCTTTTAGGTTTTTATTCCTCTCAACGAGACTGTTAAACACTGGTGTCTTGCCCAATTTAACATACCTACATGAGTGGTAACATTCTATGATAGTGGCGACATGCGTGACTATGAGTCACGTGTATGGTATGTCCGTGTTAAGGAGTGCTTACAGGTATCTTCTTATTATAACCCACTCATATTATTACTTGTTTGTTATACTTTGTGACCAGACACCATGCTTCTTATAACCAACATATATAATACAATTACGGACAACACATACATAAATAAACTTATACAGTAATTTGTTATACTTTGTGACCAGACACGAATACACCATGCTTGTGAGTAGTTGCCCATTATTTGTGTCTAGTTGCCCAAGAACAAATTTATTGTTGGCCAAAGTTTCTTGGGTGTTGTGTTGTAGCAGTCTGACTTTGAGTTTTGTGCACACTAGTTCCCTTCAAGTACATGCAACTATGTACCACCATCATTTCCTTACATCTATTCACCATTAATAAACCGTCCTTCTTATTTGAAATCCCAATTTTTATTTACCACAACCAACTACATAGTTTCTCATAAACATGTGTTATACTTACTTGTCTATACTCTATAGTAGTAACATCAAACGAATACCACAACCAACAACAGATTATCTAAAATATGTGTACATTAACTAGAACTAACCAAAAATAAAGTACATAAATCTGCTTGCTTCCGTATTTTAACAATTTATTTTCCTGATTTTAATTTACATTATGTCCCGCACATATAATACGATATAGGAAATATATACTTAGCTAGCAAGCTTTATTAATTTTAATTTACAACTGAACATAAGGTTCATGATTTATAGGGCCACATATGATTTAGTTGCCCATCGTATGTATGTGCTTGCCCAAAAACAATTAACTTGTTGGACACAAGTTTCTTTGTGTCTTTTTTGTGCAATAGTTAAAGTTGAAAAATTAATGGACTAGTTCCCTTCAAGTACATGCCACTAGCTACCACCATCATTTCATTACGTCCTTTCCTCATTAATAAAGTTTGTCCTACTTATGTGCATCCCCGATTTGAGTTTTTTACAAAATATCCATTCAATATTGAAATAGCACTGCCAAGTGCACACTTAGTCAGACTTTATGATATAAAAGTCTAAGTTATATTATGGTAGTGTATTATTACATAAAATATAAACGATATGTACATCTAATAATAGCATATGTGTGTTAGTTGATGTAACCAAAAAGTAATCAATATAAACCTCTTTAATGGCGTCTATTTACAAAACATACTCAATTAATAATTTTTCTAACCCAGGGGACGTAAAATTTTGTTGCATTTGGAACTAAACAAAATTCAAACTGGTTTAGTTGCCCCCAAACTGAAACTAGTTGCCCAAAATGGTTATCTTGTGGCCAGGAATTGGTTGAGTACAAGAGAAGCTTCATTAATTAAACTTGGCCGAATGTGCAACAGTAATTACTTAACATGACTCAACTATTCACCACTTGACTATCCACATTAATTTCAGATAGACTTCAATTCAAAATAAACTCCATGTCACCCCACCCCCGCTCTTTCCCCCCCCCCCACCCCATTTGGGTTATGTAAACGGACAGCATATATCCCAATATCATACAACTTTTGTCAGGGGACATACACTAGCCACAACACAATTTACTACAAAAGAAATGGATAACTTACTTAAAGACATGGTTAACAACGTGTTTGTGCGTGACAGTGAACGTGACTTCAAGTTCTTAAGTGACATGCATGCAAAGGTGATCGACCTAACTTGTCGTTGCACTGTGAGGGCCGAGCAAATCAAGCAGTTTGACTGCGTGGTTGGGTCCAGGCTTGCCAGTGCTGTTTTGGAAATCCTGCGTGCAATTCAGGACGAGGAGCTTGAGAAAAACAGGACGCTGATGAGGCTAATGAGTGAGACTCAGCTCCAAATTCTCAAAGAAATCTCCTTTCTGGCAAAGCTGCGCAAAAATTATTAATCCTCTACTCCTACCTTGTTATGTGGTCTCTCTCACGTTCTGTGATTGTCATATTTTGTGTTTTGGTATCTTCATGAATGTCGTTGCTACGTTGATGTATTTTGTTATCCTTTAATGTATTGAAATGAAATATATTATGAATAAAAAATATTTCGAAGCACATGTCAAATGTTCGAACGTTGTTTATGAATCACGAATAAAAAACATATAATACTTTTGAACACATATATAATTTACAACATGAAACTAGATATCATATTTAATCCGGCTTGAACAAACACCTATATTTCATCAATAATTTGATGACAAACGTGGTTATTTCGATTATATAATACTAACATTTTTCTGACAAGCCTCTAACAAGATCACCCGTCTATTTATTTTAACAGTTCCTGTTATTCTACAGGTCAAACTACCAGTTATTCTAGAGCAAGCAAACGTTTTTGATAAGACTGGAATACATCCGAATGACTATAAGATTTCATTTAGGTTAGCCAAAAACGTTCCTAAGCAAGGTGGTATTTTTTGTTATTGTGGTGTGTGGGTTTGTATATTTTTATATCGATTGGCACATGGTCTATCGTTGCACGTTGATGATCCCGCTGACGTCGCGCTAGCATATCGCGAGAAGATGATTTAGTTTTTTTATAAACATAGATTTTATCGTTTGTACTAACAGTTTTAAACTTATCTCCATCAGCACTTTCATTGTTTTATCATGCACCATCTATTGATATATTCATTCACACATAAGCCATTAATGACTTGACAATGGATTCATAACAACTATTTACTACACTAAACACACTTATAACATGCATACATAAACCAATAATCATACAATACCTTGCATGCAGCAACCTTGGGTACGTGTAACATTCATTAAAAAAAACAATGGGAGACACGACGTAAAAGTATGTACACATTTTACATCTAAATTTGTTGTACAATACATATAATCTTTCTTTCTAAAACTCCACAACTCCAGTTCATTTATTCTTCATTTGGACATCCATTTAATCATGACATTTGGCCGTCCATTCCAAGAAAAATTAAAAAAGGGCCACACATATGTTTGTCAATTAATTTATTCCCATATCATTACACAAACACACTACACATAAAAACTTATAACAAATTAACCATAAATTTCTCTATTACTATTTCTATATTAAAATAAACGGATCATAGTTTTCATGTACATTATTAATAGTAAAATAATAATACAACCTTTCCTAATATATATCAAATCTTCATATAGATCACATTTGTACACAAGTGATAATGCCAATCTCCCAACCCTCTATTTCATCAAAAAAAATGCTGCTAATCCTCCAGTTGCCTTATTTTATTTCAAGCCAAGGTATGCCTGCCATTACCTTTCGTGATTGTCACTTGCCCTTACTAGGTTTTTGTCCATACTTGCTAATCTCATTTGTATACATTTATTTACCTTTATTACAGGAGTACTACACGCTATGTATCTGAGAATCTTGTAGTTGAGATTCACTACGATGGTGAGTTCATTCGGTTGCCCAAATTAACTTACGCGTATGGGCGCACGCTTGGCAAACGTTCAGTAAGTCCACAAGGATGAACTTTAATCAAATGCTTGACTTTTTGGCCAACAAGTTAGAGTGTGAGATACGGGCTTTGTATTTATGTAGGCCACTATTTGCTCTTTCAACTGGTTTGACAGTTGTTGAATGCGATAATGACATTAAAAGGATGTTTGAACTTGCCGAGGAGTGTGGGTTGATCGGCTTGTACATTGCACATGCACCTGATAACTTAGCATGTTTCTATTACGATAACCTAATTGTGGATCTTCTTGATGAGCCAATGCGTGCCAGGATAGCAATACATGATAAACTTGTGGAGCTTGCTACTTCTAATTCTACCTCTGATATTGATGCATGGGAGGAGGAAGAAAGGCGGTCACCTCCCCTAAGAAGCCCTCCGTTCCAAACTAGAAGTCAAGGAATTGAATGTCAAGGAAAGAATCTATTCATGGATTTTTTGGCTAACGAAATTGTTGATGCTGACATTGGGTTCAGTGACGATGAATGGTACTATGGGGTATTTCTTGGGTCTGTATCTATGGATGTTGGGGCTTCTTCTTCTTTCGTTAAGGACAGTTCTGGTCATAAGGTCTCTAGAAAACCTTATGCAAGGAGGCACTGCTTTCAAACACCAAGATCGGGCTTACGGAAGTTCAAGATGTCGAGGCATTTAAAGGCTCTAACAAGAGACCGCCGTCGAGGAGGTGCGGGATTAAAAGCAACTTGGTTTTTAAGGAACGGAAGGTTGGAGTGTAGGTATTTTTATGCAGCATGCTCATGCTGCCGATAACGTTTAGAAACTGGGGTGTTAATATAACTTAAAACTCAAAATAGTGTGTCTAGTTTAGCCTTTTTTGTAAGGTGACGTTATGTAATTGTTAAACATTTTTTTGTTGGTGCTTCTTATGATTACCAAAAAAAATGTTCAACAATTACATAAAATTAACATGCGATGTTTTTGTGTAACCATCTGCTTTGGGGTTATCGTAGTATGGACCTTTTTTTTTATCTACGTTCGGTGTGCGTTTACATAATACTGTGTATGAATGCTTTATAGTATGATGTATATCATGGCAACCTTGATGGGGCATCTCTGTTTTAGGATAGCAACCCTATAGGGCAACTTCATTTTTTTTAGATAACTAAACAAAGTAGAAACTTATCATATAGGGCAACTTCATTTTATTGGGGGACTGTAGATAATTTTTTTTTTTTGCCTTTCAATAGTCAGCATTTTTTGGTGGGTGTACACGTGTTCAACTATGTTTTGGGCACGTGCATGGTAACTATCTCTTCCTGCTTTAGTGCTTTATCTAGCCTTGTTAGTATTTACCCACTTTCACCTCAAAAAAATAAAAATAAATAACACTAAAAAAAATTGTATTTGACAGTTTTGCAGCTTGATTATACAGTTTGCATCTTGTCTATCTAGTGTTTGGATTTACCCATTTTTTGCTAACTAAATACGTGCTTGCATTGGCATAACATAACATATACATAATACAATTTAGTCTACATATATTATGAAATACAACATATAACGAGAATACTTGGTGGCTCACTTGTTCAATGACGAGCATGTCATTACCTAGGTGTATCAATTGCAGCTTGTTCAATTGCTCGGTCATTTTTAGGTGGTTCACTTGTTATTCTACTTGCAAGTGGTTGGGTTTCTTCATCCCTAAGGTCACTGGGTTCTGTACACATAGAATCATGAATTTCATCAGCTGTTGATGTAGTCTCACTTCTACCTCTTATACTCATTGAACCACCGCCTATACAAGATGCTGGAACATGTAGCCCCATCACACCATCACACCTTCACCTCTACGAACTGCAGTTGTTTTTTCCCTGCTAACATGTACACCACCAAGTCTACATGCATCAACCCCACAAAGAGTATTGTTGTCGCTTCCAAAAAAATTCATTGGACAACAATACCACATGATTTCTCTATTCGGTGCACGCCTTGCATCTAAGGTCAATCATACTTGTTTTCTCTTTCCATCCTGCACCCAATGCATACCATTTTCTCAACCGGTTTCGAGGTTATAACGAAAAGAATAGCATTCACGGTTTATATAAGAACGTCTACTACCATAACCATCTGTATTTTTCCTCTTCATTTATTACACTTGAAGGGTGTGCCATAATAGTTGGTTGGAGAATTTAATTGAAGAGTAACACACACTGTTTCTAAAATATTCAATTACCTTGTGACTAGTCAAATTAAAGGTCAGCCAACATTGTTATAGCAGGAGTAACCTTAGAAAACATGAAGTAACATGTTTATATTATTTGGTCTTCAGCACTAGCAGTACTAACATGTAATAACATTTTTAAGTCTTAATTCCGAAACCTTAGACAACATGTAGTGACAACACGTTTATATGATAAATTGTCTTCAGCACTAGCAGTTCTAACTTTAACTAGCAGTTTTTAGTCGTTAGTGTGACAGCCGTAAGATACATGAGGGACCTAGAATGACAAACACTTAAACCTTTTATACCCCACACATCAGTTTATGGTCCCAAGTCCCAACAATCAACATCCCCACATTCCTTGTTATACACTAGGTCACTTTCAGCGAAGAATCCAAATAAAAATATATCGTTGTCCTTTTCGTCTATTTTTAGAAACAAATCCATGTTTGTTGTACTCTCCCGTATGTACTTTGGTACCGTATTCGTTCATATATTTATACATGAATATAAATAGCTGTGCACTTTTATATTTTATATTCTATTAGTAAATTTTTTATTTAATTCAAAGTTATTTAAATTGTTATTAGGGTTTATGTTTTATAGGTATGCTCATTATACCCCTTTAACTCTAGTGGTTCATTCTAATTGTTAGGGTTTATGTTTTATATGACATGTCGGAAACCAACAGCATGATTTTTTTTGTGTCGTTTACTTGATACACTTTGTTTATTTGAAACGTTACATTCCCATATGCATATTTTAATAATGAGATTTACTTGCATTAACCAGGTAAACAGGTCTACAATGACAGCCGCTCAGACAGATTTATTCTTGAAACAATGGAGGCGGTATTCTTTCAGAATAGATCATGAGATGCAGGCACAATTAAAGGTGACCATAATATAATTATTTAACAGAAACCATGGCTTTTATTTATTCAAATATTCTACATTCATTTACCTAAGCCTAGACCCACATTTCACACCAGCAGTCAAACTAAAATTCAACACAAGATACATGACTAGAAATAGAAATATCAACATAAACAAGTCATCGTCACCGCCAACACAACAATTAACCGAATCAGTACACCATGCCTTTCAGCTTCTCTATGAATGACAGAAGCTCCTGGGCTCGCTTCTGCTTCTTCATTACATTGACCAATATCGCTACGGCTTCTGTCAGATCTTCGGTTTGCAGCTTGGTTAGTTCTAAAATACTTTCCACACAAGATTCAAATGGGTATAAAAGCTCCAACTCTCCAATAACATAATCCCTTTCAGCCACACGTGCCCTGATTTCTTGAGCCTTCTTCATCAACTCTACTTCATCCACCATGACAACACTCACATCCCTTCGAAAACGAACATTCATCATATCTCTAACAAAACTAGATCCTGCAACACCAGCAAGTTCTTCACAGAATGGCATAGGTGTAGTCATCCTTTTTTCAGTTTTGTTTTGTATGTTTTATTTTTTTTCCCCCTTTGATTGCTATGTGTGTGTTTTAAATAGAAGGTTTAGTTTAAGTTATAATATAATTAGTGTTGTGTCAGTGTACAAAACTGATGCGTCCGTTGAGTTGACAGCCACCCTAGCATTTTGTCTACCACAAGAAGTAGCATTAAATGACCAACCTTTCACATACACGCCTTTTCATTTTCCCCCTTTTTATTTTTATTATTACATATACTGCAGTTTACTACTATTAAGATTAAAAACGAAACCACGTCAAACAAATTACGTGTATATATATAAAACCAGGAGGACAAAAAAAATATAATAAATTAAAAAAAAAATTACAAATAATAGGGGCCGTGTCAACCGTAGAAAACAAATGATAGCAGAAGTGGAGCTTCTATGCGGGTTGGATTGTTGGTTGCCAACTATTAATCACCTGTTAAGGATGCAAAATGAGGATCTGGCTGAGAGTTCCAAACTTCTGTATTCTTGGTTTAGAAAACATGACCGTGCTAAAGAGCTGAATGGTTTAATTGAAAATTTGGAGTCAATGGAGATTTGATGTGCTTTTGTATTAATTACATGGAAGCTGCTGCCTTTTGTTTATTAGGGGATCGTTGTTACATTTTGGAGTCACTTATCTCATCTTTGTATAGTCTGTGTATGTCATGTTAACCTATGGATGTGATCCCTTTTATTTTACTAGTATATATTTGTTTGCGTAGTTATTTAAACTGTGTGCGAGATAGTAAGTCACTTTACAAAAATAAAAAATTTACTAATAAAGTAGTAATATGAAGATGAAATTTTATTTAGTTAAAAAAAAATCATAGTGTGGGTGGGTAACTTGTTTGGGGAATGCAAGCCAATGAGACGATTAATAATGGTAGTAAGAATTTTTGTGTCTCGATAATAGAATATGATGACGTGATGAGTTACATGCTTATGTGTTAGAATAATAACCCTTATTATATCATTAAAAAAATTAAATAAATACAAAAATTAAAAAAAAAATAATAATAATAATAATAATTTTAACAGCACAGTTGAGGATATATGCGCCAAAAAATTAGTAAGAACTGCTACAAGTGTTAAAAAAGTAAGTTTTTAATACAAATTAATTTGGATTGAATTGGGGATACAAACTCGATTAAGAGTTACAACTGCTGCCGCGAAAGGAGGCTAAAGGTTTTGAACAAATTCTTAAGTCTGTTCATACGTAAATCCCCAACCACTGCTAACGTCGATCTAACCACTGCTAACGTCGTTGTACCCACTCCTAGTGTCGCAAAAACCACCGCTAGTTTCCTCGCAAAAAGCAAATTTGTTTGGGTTTACGTAATCATTTATATTCAAATACCAAAAAGGAGAGAAAATCTGCATGTAAAGATTCACGTTCCTTCCCAAGTAATTTTATGTCAAATATAGCAGCAACAGTGTAGGAGCCTAGGCACGTGCCTACCCACAAAACAGTTAATGAAAATTAATGATAACGCGTGCACGAACAGTAAAATCCTCGCTATAAATACGCGAGGTAAATCAAGGAGAAAGTCCAGAAAAAGCAAAAAAGGAACCATTCCTTCACCTACAAAAATATTTCCACTTGCAAATCAGGCAACCGGAATATTTAAAAAACCTGAAGAGAAGTTGAAGATGTTATTCAGAAAAAGATACCGATGGTACACAGTACAAAAAGAATACATACGGACGTCAACAACAACTCGTTGCCCACGCACGGCCGTTTTCAAAAAGCCCATACATAGCCTAAACCTTTACCCCCCCCCCCCCCAAAAAAAGCGCAAAGATGATGCTGCGACAACTGAAACATGTTCTAAAATGACTACTAATAACAGTTAGTCGTTCTAAAATGACGACTAATAACCCATCTCCGTGAACATCCACAGCACACCTTCACCCAAAACCCATGTCCATTCAAGTTGTGGTAGTCTGCCAGGACCATATGCATACCAAAGGTGGGAGTTTAAACCTAGCAGACTCTCATTAGCAATATGGGATCTTGAAAGTGCAGGCATTTCCTTCGTAACCTCGGCGTTCGAGAGCGGAAGAAGGAAATAAATCATGGGAATTGGGTCATGGGAGTGACAAAATATGTTTGGCAGATGGGTCCCGTAGGGAAGGGCGACAAAAGGAAGTTAGGGGCAACGAAATACGTAAACCAGCCCCTAACTAACAAGAGACTTCCCTAAGAAAGTCAAACAACTGAGGATGAAAGCTATGCCTTCTTCCTCTGTTGGTGCAGCCCGACCCCCATTCAAGTGTGCGTCTACTAATTCAGGGATATCTGGTTGGATAGACTGGGTCTAAGGAAAAAATGACCAGCTTGCGGGAACCGGGATAAAATAAAACCTGCGCGGGTTGGGAAGCTACATTACCAAAAGCCCTTCCTGTACCGCGCAGAGGGGCGTATTTGGACGGGAAACCCCCTGAAAGGCCCATTGAAGTTGAAAGGCCTATCTAATTCCTCGGGGAATCCCATGGGTTGAATACGCCGGGGCCACGAGGAAGCAAGCCACCGGAACTCCTTCAAGAAAAGGATAAAGGCAAAAGACCCGCACCGGAAAAGCCACCGGGAAAACTAGCGGAAAAGAAGAGTGTTAGCAATACACAACCAATGGCAGTAAAAGTCGCGTACCACTGCTAATGTACTTATCACTGCTAGTATGATTGTGTGGGCTGAATATGTAATATTCTAAATTGTCTTCGGTAGGATGATTTGTATTAGATAAGTATTGTAAGTATATTTATCTTGTACAGTACTTAGTGTATTTGGTAGAGGACTCCTTATCCTATTAAAGGAGGTCCTAGGTTTGAGTTATATATAAGTTTTGGTGATATCTAGAGTCGATACACTTCAAGGTTGTAAACGCCTATACTATTTAGAGTATTCGTGTATTAACAACATATCGAGGTGTTTAGTGAGAATAACTGTTCGTTAATTATTATTCTTCTTAAGGAGTACTAGGCTGTGTTCGTTTAGTCACTTTCTATAGTAGATCCTTCGCTAAACTGGGATTTAAAACAGATTTTTATGTTAATGGACGAAACAATTTTAAAGACCATCACTCATTCTAAAAACATCAACATCTTCACTTGGATTATTTTTTTAAAGAACATCTTCACAACGACATCAGGTTATCAGATGTGTAGAGTGACATTCGTTTGAGTGGATTATTTTGAGCTTTATACGACGTTTGTAAACATAAAAAAAATGCTACACTGCTTTTATGCTCGATTACTTAAATTAAGTTACAACTGCTAGTTATTTTTTACTACTGCTTTTGTGGGGCTGAACAGGGACAGTCGTTTACCACTGCTTGTAATAACTTACAACTACTAGTTAATTTGTGCTAGTGTTGAATGTTAAACCTCTATTTTTGGAAGTGTGCATTGTCTCAAGTTGGTAGTTATTAGTAGGTTGTAGAATACGAAATGTACGTCTAGAAGGAGTCGTGGGTTTATAAAAGTAGTCCGTATGGAAAACAAGCTGCCCTAAGAACAAAATTAGGTTGCCAAAATTATTTTGGGTAACAACTGCTTGTTGCCCAGATTAAAAAAAATGGATAATGGGATAACAGAAGAGATGAAATAGTAAATACGTTGACATACAACGTTTGATACAGACAACCAACTACATATTACGATTACTACATGGTTATAACTTTAATTGTTACATATTATATAACCACTTGATTGATAACATTCATCGACTACGAAAAATCTAAACAGTCCAATGCTTCCTTCCCACACAGACAGCGTACTAAAACCACAAACCTTCATTCCCATTTAGCCTGACCGTAACTTCAGCCGAACAAACATGTTGAAAATGGCATTGATATATCATTAACCAAATCAAGTGATAATGTTTAAAAGGAACATAAATAGAATGGTAAGTTATAAATAAAACATACTATAGACAGCACAGTCTGTATGATTTAACAAAAGAAGAGATTCTTTGTATGGGGCGATGTAGAAAGATCCCGTATCTTCTAAAATTCCCATGCTGAAAAATAATTCAAGTTCTTTGTTGTACAGGAATAGCGAGTGACCCAAATGGTTGCCAGTGTACGCTTCCACTATTGGAGCCTGATCCTTTGTAAACCCAAGCAAACGAACAGATAATAGGGTGGGGATGGCAAAAAGGCTTCTAAATGATCTTATGGCAAAACCATTCACGTCCAACACCCATGCACAAAACAATGGCATATCTTCATCAATGATCATACCAGAAATCACTAGAGAGGTTCCAAGATCGAAAACATAGAATGGAACTGGGAGTTCATTTTTTAAAATCTGCGGAAGGTCTATAACTTTAAATTGGTTGGTTACCAAATCAAACGAAATCAACATATAAATCTTGTATGTAACACCGTCCTCATTAGTTAACTTTTCACTCCCAGTCCAATAGATAAAATGACCTACAACTGCCTGACTTTGACATTTCAATTTGATAGTTTCACGAGGGGGTGGAAATTTTCAAGGCATGTCCACCTTAACGAGTTGAAAGAAAAGACAGACACATACCAGAAATTACTTTGGAAAACAGGATAGGAGACCTTCACGATCGTCGGGTCAAGAGTGTCCGGACGGACGGCAAAACCAAAACAAATATTTTTACATTCAATTTGATGCATGTAAAACGGGACATGTACTACAAGTGATTTTTGGATTGTCGGGTTCCAAATAACAGACATTAGATTAGAGCCATAAACAAAACACGAAAGACCATGAGAATTGCCAACTGCAATCATAGATGAAAGCATTAAATCTGTACGAAGTACCTTAGCGGTCAGCTGTTCATTAAAAGCTAACATAAAACCTTTGTGACCCTGATCAAATGTTAGCGTAAAAAAAACTCGTCGTTACGACGAACACCGTAATTAGAGATGAAAAAACCACAATCTATACTAGCCTTCCATAACTTGCAAACACTACGTAGCTGGAGTATAGACTTAGGAGGTAGCCTGCGAATGATATTTAGTTGAACATCCAGTTGGATATAGTCGGACATTTTGTTAAACAAAAGCAGAAAGATTGGGATAAAGATATGAAGTGAATAGACCAAAGAAGAAAGAAAGATGTTGTTAAACAAATTAAGAAAGATTTGTATTGAAGAAAGAGATTGGCAAAAGAAGACATTTAAGGAAATGTACCGTAATGTACTATAGGGTAACCAAATATTAAATTCTGCTAGTATATACCAAATAAATTAATAAAGTATACATAACCCATAATATATAGAAGTGGTTTGCAAAGCATAGGCTTTTTTGTATATGTGCAAGGGTATTAACTAAAGAAATGCCGTTGAGTTAAAAAATTATTATAATAATCTACTAATATGTAATAGAAGTAAAAATACCTACAGTATACGTTGAAAGAAAAATACTTCACATGTCAACATTAGACAATAATTATGGGTCAAACGGACATTAAGGATAGTACCTTGAAAGACCGCTATCAAATTATGTATTCAACCTTGTGCTTCCAGAAGTATTCAAGCATCCGTTCACGGTAAGCTAAAGCTGTTTGAAGAGAGTCGTCTACTTCCAGAGGCTGGTTACAGAGCAATCTGTACAAAATAATGCACACCCATACTCCGCAGTCACCATACAACTCCGATTGTTTTGGTACTTTTGGACACTTGTATGTGATTGTATAATCCCCCGGTGATATGCCCTTACTATGCAGTACCCCAGCGTTTGTTAGGTACGATTTAAGTTGTGTTTGTAACTTTCTCTTGGAACCTCGCAACCACCGTTCACCTCCTGTGGCTGACCCAAGAGAGTCATAAATGTAAACAACTCCAGTGCGGATATGGAGCTCACAGAGTACCTAGTGTTTTGTATTTTCATTCATGGGAAAATACACCTGATATATAAAAAAATGCAGGATATTATAAGCTGTTTATAACAGTAGTGGTATATGTACGGTAAGAGTCTGCCAAAATGACCTTTGCAACATCTCGCCAAGCCACAGGGTATGTTGTGCCATCTGAATAAGTGGTAGGCATGTTGCCACCTAGGATTTGATTGCAAAAAGTACACCCTGCCAAAGCCCAATCTGCATCAGCTGGTCTAAACAACCACATCAATTCAACCTATGCATCCAAGTGTTACGGACAGATAAAGCAAATCAAAACTGTAAACATTCGTTTCATAAGTAACAAAACGAAATAATAAACAAGTGCAGTAGACCAGCTAGGCATCAGGTTTACTCACTAACTCATTAAGCCACCCGCCGGTGCAGTCTTCAACACATGCCAAGGCTACCCAAAAATCCCTATAAGCAATAACCGCACCGGAGCCTCAAGGAAACCTATAAAGTAATGGTTCTTTAAGCTTCAAATACTTGCAAAGGTAATCAGGAACAGTAACCTTGTTCTTGTTGCATTTCGGGTGTCGTAAAAGTTCCTAAAAAATAAATATATTCAATAACATACACACAATGATAATGATGTTATTGGATTAACAAACAGAACCTACCTCTACAAACGGTTCAATTGTGGGCGAATAGAATCGACTAACTGGACACGTTCTGGGGTTTCCAGATGTTTCCTGAAAACAAAGTTGAAAGATAAGCAGAAAAAAAAATATTTGTTTCAGTTACAATTTAATAAGGTGATGTACATCTGAAACGGAAGCCGGGATAATAGCCTCGTTAATGACACCCTGCGATCTTGTAACACGGCGGCAAGGAGTAGCTGATGTTTTTGATACCCCATTTTCCGAATTGACAGACCCAAAAAACGTCGTGTAAGTTTATACAGTGCGCCTTCTTTTACTGAGGTTGTCGTTCAATTTTACTCTCTTTCTTTTGTTCGTATTCATATCGGAAAAAAGATCTTCCAACAGAGGTTTGTCATTAGGACCTACCACATTTGCAAATGACACTTTCTTGGGTTTAACCTGAGATTCAGGGGCTTCAGCGTCTTTCTTTGTTGGTGTATCTTCTAGGCTAACCACAGCAACATCATTGTTACTGGATTCAAGGCCAACAAACGGATTTTTGTCAACCACATCCCCTTGTTGATCATCACAATCCATTAAATCTAAAGACGGAAGACACAATTTTGTATCGACGCTTTTGTTGACATTATCTTGGGAGGAAACAGGAGTGTCATTTTGGCCAACCACATTTACATATGGCAGGTTGTTGTCTTTAAACTGACATTTGAGAATATAGTATGTTACAAAACAGCACATTAAACTATTTTATTTATCGGCGATGTTTTACTGAGAATGTAGATACCTCATGAGCTTTGTTGGTGGGTGTTCCTAATTTTGTCTGCACACAATCAATATTGCTAATGGGTTCAGGTTGGCAAGCCAATTGTTTCTGAACCACATCTTGTTGTTCGTTTTCACAATCCATTGCATCTAGAGAATTATCACCCGAAACTTTTTCATCGTTTATGTAAGACGACCAATCATTACCACAATCCGGTTCCTGCTGAATTTTAAATATATATACATAAGTAGGGACGTATGTTATAGCTGATATTTAAACTGTAACTAAAATATAACGTACAATAATGGGGTCACCGGGTATTTTATTTTCTTCTTTAGGTGCAACTGGTAGAAGTTGAGTACTACTTTCACCTCCATATTACATAACAGGACATTTTTGGGTCATGGCACAAGCTTCAACAAGCATACCAAGGTTACATGGTTGCGTTTCTATAAGCCCATCATCATTGTCAATGTCCGTTTCATGGTCCGCATGGACAACCTTATCCCCGTTAGGGCCTACAATATGAGACGACGTGGCCTGTATCGACCAATGTTTGATATAAGTGTGGACACGAACGCTTATTTGAGTTTGGTATAAACATTGGAGGTAAACTGAAAAGTAAATACAAACCTTCGGATCATCGGGAGTAACGTCAGGGTCGTTTGTGGTGGCACAACTTTTAGTATGTTCAGGATCAACAGCAGCATAATTATTAAGACCCAATAGTTGTTGTACTTTTGAAAGTTTGTTTTTGACACTCATAAACACATCAAGTACAAAAGGTGTGTTTCTGACCGAATGAATGCCGTTTTCTATCATCAAAACTTTTTTTTCCAAATCCAGTAACTCACAAAATAGACCCCCTGTCGAATGAGTAGTTCCAGTTTGTGCAACATTTAAATTGAAATCGTCCATGCACAAGTTTAAATTGAAATCGTCCGTGAATTCATTCGAATGCTCTGCAGTCTTGTAACCATCGGCTGTCTCTGGAACAGACAAACCATCTATAAATTGGGCGCTGGCAATACACCACGGTTGCTTCATTTCAGCTTGTGTTGCAGAAAGTTCAGCAATGGGTGTTGAATCCTAACAACAACAAAAAAAATTAAAAAAAAAAATAAAATTAATCATATACTGTGGACAAATTCAGGTACAAGTTAGTGGGGTCAGCAATGTAAGACTGTGTGATGCATACCGGTCCAAAGAGGTTACAACAGTCCGGTTTCCGAAACTTTGAAAGTCCTGACCATGAAAGACCACGTGGAATGATCTTATTGTCTTTCACCCACCAAAGTGAGCTTTTAGGATAAGTCTCCAAAATCCAAATCTGTAATAGCCACAACTGTCATCTTTAAAATGTGTACTTATGCAGCTATTGATAACGCTACACGCGTCGTTTGGGGTCAAGGAAACTTCCTTTTCTTTGAGCAAGTTTTATAACACCCTAGGCAGTGAACCTAATCATTGTAGTGTAGTAATTAGGGTAAGCCACGGGTATTGATATCGTTCTCTAGGGGAATAGGAATGCTAGTAAGGAGTTACTACGCTAAGGTTAAGGTTGAGGAAGATTATTTTTTATCTTTTTATGTTTTATGAAAGGGAAAGGTACGAATCTCGGGTATTGGATTTGGGGGGTTGGTATTTCTACCGATTACTCTACTATTATCTAATTATCTAAACTAAGGTTGTGGGAGTCTATATCTAATTAATGTGTGCTCGTATGATAGTTTAAAGATGTGTTTACTTAGGTTGTATTACTCCTTAATTATCTCCTATTGATGGTTGAGTTGTCACGTCTTATTCTTAATTGCGTTGTGTGTCTAAAGTTGAAGGGTATGCGTTTCTCCCTAACTCTTTGAACTTACCAAAGGGTCTCGTCTACAAACCCACTAGGGATGATAAACTCCTACTCTAAGGCGCTCTTTGGATGGTTTAGCCTACAACTACTCAGGTAATTATATTCTAAGGTTCACAAAAATGAATCAAGCATTAAGTACACAACGAATGACCTATCGCATTACTAGATCATTAATCAACTAAGATAAGAAACAACCAATCAATATTCAATAATTAAGTTTCATACTTCCTAAGCAAACACACAAATAAATTAGCCGGACATGGAGAACATGCAAGCATACACACAAATAATCAAAGACATAATTGAATTAATGAAGTAAAGACTTATCTTGATGTAAGATAGGGTTTAAAACCCTAAAATACTGTACAAGACACCTTAGGTTCGGTTTTAGGTTTTTACTCCAAAAGACTCTCCACCAAAGACTGAAAAATGCGGATTCTATATATAAGATTACATATGCGATGGCGTCACCTTATGTTTAGTGACGCTGTCGTGTCGCCGTCATTAGGGTTTCGTCTTGGCCACGTTAACCTTGCGACGGCGTCACCTTATGTCCGTGACGTCGTCCTCTTCAGCTTCTGACGTCGTCTGGATTGCATCTAGGCCGTCTGAGTAGCGACGGCCTACTCTTTCACAACTAGACGTCGTCACTTGAAAATACGAGTTTTGGGTTCTGGACCGTCACAACAATTTTGGGACGGCGTCGCCATTAGCACCTGACGCCGTCGCCTTCTAATTTCAGCAGCTGTGAGTGTCTTGATTTTGACTTTAGCCGTTTTCTTCATATATTCGCGCCTTTTCGTCCAAATAAGTGCCATTCCAGCATTTTGCCTTCAAGAGACCTAAAAAGTGAAAAGGAACGATATTAAGCAATAACGGATACAAAAGTGATCAAATAAGGACTAAAATGACCCCTCAAAATGGTACCTTTTAAAACCTTATCAAATATCCCTACACTTGTTATTTGCTTGTCCTCAAGCAAATGTGCTTTTAGCCAATTAATTTATAAGTTAGGGGTCATGAAGCATTAATTCAAAATGGTCCACAACACATATAAGCCCCGCAAAAGTCATAACAAGCACGGAAATTACATACTAGCACCTCACATGGGGTGTTTGGATACTCACATCTCTCTCGGGTGTATATATGAAATATAACAAATAGGAAATGGAAGATAAACACTCATTAACCGGTCCTAGTACATAGATTACCATAGGCTTGAGAATAGATCAAACCTGCATCGCTTTGGCGTAAGCACCTAGGAAAGACTATCAAAGAGGTCTTTTAAAGGGTTGTAATGTTAGGCTTACGGTAGGGAAACAAGGGTTTGGTGGGATAGGCTATTTAGTGGTGGTAAGTCAAAAATCTCTATGTTAAATGCATATGAAGAATGGCGTTGCTAAGCCAAGACTCGACACTCTAAACTCTAGATAACTTAAATAAATAAACATAAATTTAAAGGATAGATGTAGGATAGTAGCCCGTATGTTTTTTTTTTTTTTTTTTTTCATACACTTTTACTCTACCATCCTCTACGATAACATCAAAATACTAGGGATTTATAGGCATATCCCTACACTTGAGTTTTTATTACTTTAACACTAATTTGACCCGAATTGAAAAGATCAAAACACTTGGGGTACATTATTACGCAAACAAAGGGAATTTGAATTTAACGTTCCCTTCCCGTCATTTCATAAACTTTAACTTTTCCCATGAATCCCAATCGTCCCAAAACTGTATACAAAGGATATGACTCGACTTAGAAACTTATGCTAGCAACTAGATAATTGAACTAAGGGTTTAGGGTGATAACAAACATTTGCACTAAAAGTGAGTGCATAAGGGGTAGGCTAAGGCGATTTGGGTGTATATTTGGGGGTGGGGTGTAAACAATGCTCTTCATTGATATTCCGGAAAAACCGAAACATCACGAGAACCGTGAAAAGGATAGGCTCTGAGGGGTTAACTAGGGGTATCGTGTACTAAAGATGAGTACAACGCAAAGGGTGTGGGGGAATTACTCAACCGATATGGAAGAAGTAATTATATTACAGGTATCAAACAAGGGTTATCCTAATGCCTCTTATCATTTAGTTATTCCTAACTACACAAGTGTAGCCTCACTTGCGATCTCGGAATGCATCACAAAACAAGTTCTAGAATCTAATATACTACCGGTTCACACTCTAAGCATTGAAGATGAATGCTTTTAATTCCTACTAATCTAAGGGCGATCCTCACATTTTGGTGGAATTTGGGTGGTAAAGGGTTTTGTGCTAGTCATATAACTTCCTATCCGTGAAACGCTTTTGTTAAGACTAATGGCCCACTCTTATATGTCATAAAAAAATTTAAATTTGGTGCCAAAATTACCCTAACCGACATTTTCTCAGGGTTTATTACACAATCACAATTGGACAAAGCAAATAGTCAAGGATAAGCATAGTTTCAAAGTTCCCGTTTTATTTTCCCTCCCTACACTTAAACTGAACATTGTCCCCAATGTTCCCCGAAAGTATTAAAGTTATGATAAAAGAAGGTAATTAAAAACGAAAGAAACTAATACTCCCCTGATTAGCTCGATAGGATCCGTGTAAAGTGGTGGTTAAATCCTTTTCAAGAAGAATTATTGCGTGAAAAGCTCCTTCCAATCTTATGTAACTTCTTCTTGACAAACTAAACCTGCACACTTGAAGAAAACAAACGAAACCTTCGCGTAAAATCGGCGGTAATAATATATATAAGACTCGATTTAAACTAGGATATAATGCTTGTGGAATGGATGTTTACAGAATTTCTAAGAAAATTAAGACCTGGAAAATTCCAAAAATTTATAAGTAGCTCAGAAAACGAGAAAAAAGTAATATGATGTTTTTACTCCTTCCTGACGCCGTCAGGTTGCAATCCTGACGCCGTCAGGTTATCCTGACAAAAACTGGTCTGCGATTTTCTGGAAAAAATTTTGGAAAATTTACATCTTTAGAATCTGGAAAAATTTCTGCAAAACATCCATTATGACTCAATACAAGCATTTGACTCGAACAAACAAACATAAATATCTTTTAGTTAATTGTTATTCTCATGTTTACGTTTCTTTTGAAAACGTGTGTAATCCTCCCTACACTTATCCCTTATGTAAAATATCTTTATATGCAATTAAGACGAGGTTAAAAACAAAATAAAGCATTTTTACAAATTTAAACATGAGGATAAACAATTAATAAAAGATATAAGACACTAACAAGCAAACAATTAAGCACGGGTTGCCTCCCACGAAGCGCTTTTCTTTATTTAAGAGTCTTGTAGCTAGACTTATAGTCGTGCTCCTACGTTTCCCTAATCTTAGAGGCCCATTTGATCTCCTTAACTCTTCTTTCATCACGAATATATTCAGGCCCTAGTTCAAGACAAGCAGTGTAGTAAACTTTGTTCTTCCAATCTACTTCGAATGCCGGAATGTTATCTACATCTAAATTATCCATGCCCTCAAAATTCTTATTTTTGTGGGGCATTATATATTTAACATTCTCGGTTTCATTTGAGAACTCGATTATCCCTTTATCTTTATCATAAACCATCTTAGACTCTTCTATAAATGGTTTCCCAAGTATCACGTCTCCTAAAAACCCATCAATGATTCCTTTGACATTTTCCAGAATCATGAAATCACACCTATATGTGAAGTTACCTATGAACACGTGCAGTCCCTTAACCCTCCTCACATAGTTACTTGCTTTCCTAGGGCGAAAGGGGTCTCTCATAGGCTCTAGCTTTTTGCTCATGATCCAATTATAATAGAGCCTAGACATTATATTCATGGGTGTCTTATAATCAATGTAGGTGTGATCCCTGTATAAGTATCCAATCATACACGGTATTTTGATGTTTTTAGGGTTTCCCCTCCTTATACGAGGCTCGAAAGGTGGTCTTGGAAAATTAACCACATTATGGTGATAAGCGGTTTCTTTCCTTTTAGGGTATGAATCAAAGTACTCCTTAAGTTCTCCCTTCTCCTTACTACCCTCCATAATTTCTAACATCTTATAATCTCCTTCTTCTAGATCATCATCCGAATCACTTGTAGTCGAATCACTATCTAGAGGTTGATCAGATTCCTTAAGGGCTTCCTCAAGTGTATTCTCAATTATCATATTTAATTTCCTAAGCTCTCCAATCTCACTCATGATACGGGCTCGGAGTTGGTTAGCAGAGGCTGGGTCAAGCAGTGGGTATTTGTTTGGTGGTGAAGCGTTGTTTGGTTGTTGGTTATCGAGTGGTGGTTGGTTATCACCTTCCATGATGAAAAGTGATGAGATTACGAACAAAGGTCACGAAGAAGGGGGATAGACTAAGAGAAAGCTAAAAATGAGAAAAAAAGTTTACTTGATAGGAATCAAGCAAAGAAACCTAAACGAGGTGGACGACTAACTAGCTATTCTATTCCCCGGCAGCGGCGCCAAAAACTTGATAATGCTACATGCGTCGTTCGGGGTCAAGGAAACTTCCTTTTCTTCGAGCAAGTTTTATAACACCCTAGGCAGTGAACCTAATCGTTGTAGTGTAGTAATTAGGGTAAGCCACGGGTATTGATATCGTTCTCTAGGGGAATAGGAATGCTAGTAAGGAGTTACTACGCTAAGGTTAAGGTTGAGGAAGATTATTTTTTATCTTTTTATGTTTTATGAAAGGGAAAGGTACGAATCTCGGGTATTGGATTTGGGGGGTTGGTATTTCTACCGATTACTCTACTATTATCTAATTATCTAAACTAAGGTTGTGGGAGTCTATGTCTAATTAATGTGTGCTCGTATGATAGTTTAAAGATGTGTTTACTTAGGTTGTATTACTCCTTAATTATCTCCTATTGATGGTTGAGTTGTCACGTCTTATTCTTAATTGCGTTGTGTGTCTAAAGTTGTAGGGTATGCGTTTCTCCCTAACTCTTTGAACTTACCAAAGGGTCTCGTCTACAAACCCACTAGGGATGATAAACTCCTACTCTAAGGCGCTCTTTGGATGGTTTAGCCTACAACTACTCAGGTAATTATATTCTAAGGTTCACAAGGATGAATCAAGCATTAAGTACACAACGAATGACCTATCGCATTACTAGATCATTAATCAACTAAGATAAGAAACAATCAATCAATATTCAATAATTAAGTTTCATACTTCCTAAGCAAACACACAAATAAATTAGCCGGGCATGGAGAACATGCAAGCATACACACAAATAATCAAAGACATAATTTAATTAATGAAGTAAAGACTTATCTTGATGTAAGATAGGGTTTAAAACCCTAAAATACTGTACAAGACACCTTAGGTTCGGTTTTAGGTTTTTACTCCAAAAGACTCTCCACCAAAGACTGAAAAATTCGGATTCTATATATAAGATTACATATGCGACGGCGTCACCTTATGTTTAGTGACGCCGTCGTGTCGCCGTCATTAGGGTTTCGTCTTGGCCACGTTAACCTTGCGACGGCGTCACCTTATGTCTGTGACGTCGTCCTCTTCAGCTTCTGACGTCGTCTGGATTGCATCTAGGCCGTCTGAGTAGCGACGGCCTACTCTTTCACAACTAGACGTCGTCACTTGAAAATACGAGTTTTGGGTTCTGGACCGTCACAACAATTTTGGGACGGCGTCGCCATTAGCACCTGACGCCGTCGCCTTCTAATTTCAGTAGCTGTGAGTGTCTTGATTTTGACTTTAGCCGTTTTCTTCATATATTCGCGCCTTTTCGTCCAAATAAGTGCCATTCCAGCATTTTGCCTTCAAGAGACCTAAAAAGTGAAAAGGAACGATATTAAGCAATAACGGATACAAAAGTGATCAAATAAGGACTAAAACGACCCCTCAAAATGGTACCTTTTAAAATCTTATCAGCTATCGTTTTTGAAAATGTTTCAAGGTTTACCAAAGTAAAGGTCACATGTTTAGGATGAAACAAGACCTTTATGGTTACAATTTAAAAAATAAATCACAAACTAAAATGTGTTATAACATTTTTGTTATCTAAATTACGGGTAACTTTTATATTACTTGTATACAGAACAAAACACCAGCATTTTATAACAATAAAATAACAACATTAATTTTAGGTACTTTTGAAATGAATAAGTAATAGCACAACAAAATAGAATCAAAAGCTTTTAATAACCTGTTTTTGTAAAGAAATATGTTATCAAAGCTAGACATTCATACATTAGTACAAACTACTGAGAATTCTAACCTTGAAAGCCCAAGCGAACCCGTATAGATTGTATGTGGAACTGAACTTTGGGTTTTTTTTTCAATTTTAACAAATGATCTTTTCTGTGAATATGAACAATATTGACAGTCCTTTGATAAAATTTATGCCACATATATTCACCCCAAGGAAATACATTCCAGGCTTCAAAATCATCAACCAAGGACAATAAGTGATTATGGATGCAATTCCTGTCTTCTTTTCCCATAAACACCAGCTCTACAGCTACCAACAGACACACCCTAACAGCATCCTCATCATAAAGCGATAACCACCTTTTTCCATCCTTTTTTGAATCATTAACAAGTTCCAAAAGATCAATGACATGTACATTTGTTATACCATTACTCTTTTTTTCAGGAAATACACGATCCAAAAATGCGCTAGATCGTTTAATAGGTTTTGAAACTTTGCCAAATCGAAACCCTGTTATCAGACAAAATTCTTTCTGGCCAAACCTTAACGAATGATCCCCAATTTGGAATTTTAGTGGAGGGGAATTAGAGATGTTAGAAACATATACCTGGTGTTGCAAAACATAATGCATCAGAAGGCAGTCATTCTCGCACGACTTTATATCCAACCATGGACCAAATACTGTTTGCCTAAACAACCTTTCGCGGTTTTGATTCTTTGACAAACAGAGTTTAATTTTGGCAGCAACTTCATTGTAGAACGAACTGCGATTTTACAATTGTACAACTTTAATTTTGTTATATGGAATTATAGAGTAAAATTAATTAGGGTTTAGAGGGTTTTGTGAATAAGATGTGGTTTGTGAGTGTGTGCGCGTGATGAAGAAGAAGACGTTTAATTGTAGAAGCTGTTAGAAATTGTACAAGAAGATGTTTGATTGTGTGTGTGCGCGTGTGATGTTGTGTGCGTTATTATTATTAGTTTTATAATACAACCAGTGTAAAATGATCATATCATCCTCGTGTATAAATACAAGTTGCCCAATATTATATAGTTGCCCGAAAATACAATTTGGTTGCCCAAAAAACAATAGCTTACAATACATGACATATTCTCTCAAAATACGTACTTCGGTCATACCTTTGTCGGACACATGGCACCCCATGGTTGGATACCAGAAAATCGCTGGGCAACTGGTCCATTTTCATTCGGCAAAAGTGCGTGGTCTGAAAAGTGATAAACCTCAGGACGCGCGGTCTATTTGACTAATTTTCCCTTAAAAATATTGAGTTAGTCCATGGTGGAATAATGTTTTAGTAAATTTTCATGGGTTTCACAACGTGCAAGCAGGTATGTATATGCTTTGGTCCGTTAGGCTAAATATGTGTTCAAATATTATTTAGTGAACGACCAATAGTTTATTACGTAATATTCTTTTGGTTGGAGTACTATTCAAAGATTACATTGCGCGTCTTGTTATCCACAGCCGACTGTACCGTACTACGGGACTATATTCATACTCTTATTTATGTTAAGTCAATCAAACGAAGTATTTTAGTTACCATGAACAAAATGCTAAACATGGAGGCCTCCTTGGCCACTCCACTAGTGGCTCCGCTTCATCCTAGAAGCTATTGCTTACGCCTCTCTAGGTTTCGCTATCGCTCATGACTCGTATATGGATCTCTCTATGTAGTGGTCGGCAAACTACAAAACCATCTTGAACACCTATTAAGATTTGTGCCAAGTTTCTTTTTCACACGTCTTACAAAATACCTTTATTATCGCTAAGTTTTTATTGCGATTCTAAGTAAATTTATAACGATGAAAAGTGAGTTTTCGCCATAGAAACTATTCCTAGCGACAAACAAAAGGTACACAAAACTTTTAACCAACAAACATGACTAGCGACAAACCTGACATTCTGCGACAGATGTTATTTTTAGGGATAACTAGTGTTTTCTAGGAACAAAATTGTGTTTTTCGTGACGCGAACATATTTCATGACATGTGTGTCGCATTGGAGGGGCATTTTGCTAGAAGTTCTAAAATTGAAAAGTCAAAATGCTATAAGTGATTAAGCGTTTTGAGGTTATTCCCAGTAGTTGGATGACAAAAGCATTTGTAAGAGATAATATATTTGCACGTCTTATTATCCTTAGCCTCCTTTGTCGTACCATGGGGATCATTTACTCAAATCTTAATTAATTAATCAAGATTGACTAATAACATAATTAAAGGTCGAGTGTTGAAGTGCTAAAAATTGTGAAACTGAAGTAAATTAAAGAATTAAAGACTAGGATAACCAGCAACTGACATTGACTATAGTTTTCATCATTTGGAAGTTCTTGGCAGTGGTTTTCTACCTAGTTTAGTTCTTGTGTTTTGTGAAACTGAGACTGACTATAGTTTTCGTCAATCGGATGTTCTTGGCATTGGTTTTCTACCTAGTTTAGTTCCTATGTTTTGGTTAACTCCCATCTTTATTTTTTTGTTGGTTTCGTTGTTAGTGTTAGTTTTTCTTGTCATTTCTAGCGTAGATATTTGGCTTCGATTGTATTGAGTTCTTTCATTTTTTTAGTTAGTTGTTAAGGCATACTGTTAGAAACTCGAAGGCCTTTTAGGCTTATATTTGATGAAGAGGTTGTAAGTAAAATTTAGGAAGAGAGGAATACTTATGAAAGGTTTGGAATATTATTGATTGCTTATGTTTTCCTTGATTTGCTTAAGCTTTGCTTGATTACAAATTTTTACACCACTACCTATTTATACTAGTCCATGGAAGATTCTAGAACCGAGATACTTCCATGATTCTCTAGATATTTCCGACATCATACATATTTATATTCTAGATATTTCTATTACATTTAGCTACAATATTCTAGACATATCTATGGATATTTTCTAGGATTATTCTTTGTCGTTCTAGAAGCTTCCATACCATTCTATGACTTTCTAGAAGCTTCCACTATATGGGCTCGGACTAAATCAAGTTTACGATCCAACACCCCCCTTTAAACTTGATTTACCGACTCCAAGCATCATTCGTTTTCTTGAAAAATCTTTCTCGTTGATCGGCTTGGTGATGATATCTGCAACTTGGTTTTCGGACCTCGTATGTATCACTTGGACATCTTTCCTTGCAATGCACTCTCGAATAAAGTGATAACGAGTGTTGATATGCTTACTTCGATCATGGTATACTGGATTTTTAGCTAAGTCAATGGTCGACTTGTTATCCACATAGATCTCAGTCGCATCTTCTTGTTCCATGTGTAGCTCCTTTAACATACTTCTAAGCCAAATTGCGTGACATACACATGATGTTGCAGCTACGTACTCCGCTTCACAACTAGACAAAGTAACAATAGGTTGCTTCTTTGAAGACCATGTAAAAGCATTGTTACCTAGGAAGAATATGAATCCTGTTGTACTTCTTCCATCGTCTTTGTCACCAGCCCAGTCACTGTCGCTATATCCAACCAGCTTGAAGTCATCACTTGTTGAATAAAACATTCCGTAGTCTACGGTACCTTTGATATAACGGAGGATCCTCTTTGCAATCTCCAAATGCTTTGTCGTAGGCTCTTCCATGAAACGACTAATTAAACCAACCGCAAAGAGTATGCCAGGTCTTGTACATGTCAAATAGCGCAAACTTCCAACGAGACTCTTGAATTGAGTTGAGTCTACCGCTTCTCCTCCGTCATGCTTAGAAGGCTTTGCCTTATGTTCTATGGGGGTGCCAACGGGATTACACTTATCCATGCCAAACTTCTTTAATATCTCCTTGGCATATCCTTCTTGACTTATGAAAATTCCATCATCCGTCTGCTTCACCTCAATGCCAAGATAATAAGACATAAGTCCTATGTCTGTCATCTCGAACTCTTTCGTCATTGACTTCTTGAGCTCATCAATCATACTCTGAGAGTTTCCTGTAAAGATCAAATCATCCACGTACAAGCAGACGAGCAGTATACTTCCATTTGCAATTTTCACGTAAAGTGCATATTCACTTAGGCATTTAGTAAAACCATGTTCTTGGAAATACTTGTCAATTCTAGTATTCCAAGCACGTGGTGCCTGTTTTAGACCATATAAGGCCTTCTTCAACCTTAGCACTTTACCTTCTTGCCCTTTGGCAACATATCCCTCTGGTTGCTCCACATAAACTTCTTCTTCAAGAAGTCCATTTAGAAATGCAGACTTTACATCCATTTCGTGGATTTTCCACCTATATTGAGCAGCAATAGCAATAATCATTCTAATAGTTTCTAAGCGAGCAACAGGAGCAAATACCTCTTCGTAATCGATACCATGCTTCTGCTTGTAACCTTTTGCCACAAGTCTTGCCTTGTACTTTTCCACTTCGCCTTTGGAGTTTTTCTTGGTCTTGTATACCCACTTGACTCCAATAGCCTTTTGGCCTTTCGGAAGGGTCGTCAACTCCCACGTATCATTCTTCACTATTGACTTTATCTCCTCGTCCATGGCTTGTCTCCATTTCTTGCTTTTCATAGCCTCCTCAAAAACTAAAGGTTCACAATCAACGTATAACAAGTAAGGGGTATTTCGTCAGTTACCTCGTAGAGCTCCTGCAAACTTCTTGTCTTCGGTTCTCCTTCACTTGAACTTGAAGGTGATTCTTGGGTTGGAGTTGGACTTTGAGGTTGTTGGACTTCTTCACTTGATTCACCCTTCTCTTCTTCATCAGTCATAGGAAGAAAGTCATACCTTTCATTTTCCTTGATGCTCCAATCCCATGTCTCTTCTTCATCGAAATCCACGTCTCTACTCACTACCACCTTCCTTGTGATTGGATTATAGAGCTTATAACCTTTCGACTGCTTGTCGTAGCCAACAAACACATGCTTCTCACTTCTATCATCAAGCTTTAATCGCCTTTGGCTGGGAACGTGGACATATGCTATGCTTCCGAATACCCTTAGGTGAGAGACGGTAGGCTTCATCCCATTCCATGCTTCTTGTGGAGTCTTGTTATCTAAAATCTTTGACGGACACCGGTTCAATAGATATACTGCACAATCAACCGCCTCGGCCCAAAACTCCTTTGGCATCTTCTTTACTTTTCAACATGCTTCGGACCATATTGAGAATGGTTCTATTCTTTCTCTCAACCACTCCATTTTTTTGTGGGGAGTAAAGAGCCGTTAGAAATCTCCGGATCCCATTATCCTCACAAAATTTGTTAAATTCTTTTGATAAAAATTCTCCACCTCTATCGGATCTCATTGATTTAATTTTTAAACCTTTCTCTTTTTCAACCATAGTTTTAAATGTTTTAAAAGTTTCAAAAGCTTGGGATTTTTCTTTTAGAAAATATGCCCAAGTTTTTCTTGAAAAGTCATCAATAAAGAGCATAAAGTAAAGATTCTTACTATAAAAGGGTGGAGTAATGGGACCACACAAATCCGTGTGAATTAGATGTAAAGGCTCCTTAGCTCTTGATGTCGCTTCTTTCGGGAAAGAACTCCTAGCATGCTTCCCAAGAAGGCATCCTTCACACAGTTGATTGGGATGATCAATTTGATCTAACCCTTTCACCATTCCCTTTGAGGATAATAACTTTAAGTCACCAAAGTTTAAGTGCCCGTATCTCATGTGCCAAAGCCACGAATGATCCTTCAAACAAGTCTTTAAGCACTTAGCTTCATCATGTTGAATGTTTAGAAGGAACATTCGGTTTTTGGTCATAGGCACTTTTACTATGAGCTTTCCTTCGGGATTCCTTATTGCAGCACTACGATCCTTGAAATGAATATCGTAATTTTTCTCTAAAAGTTGTCCCACGCTTAAAATATTACTTTTATGATTGGGCACATTGTATACGTTCGAAATATATTGGTGACTTCCATCTTTAGCTGGGATAAGTATCTTACCTTTTCCTTTCACCGGTGCCTTTGATTCGTCTCCAAAGGTGACGTTACCTTTACTTTTCTCCATCTCCACGAACAAGTCTTCTTCACCCGTCATATGGTTACTTTCAGCGGAATCTATATGCCATGGCTCTATCCTTTCTTCTTGTTCGTCATGTCTTGCCATTAGCAAGGTAAGCTCATCTCCGTCTTCTACCTCCACAAGATTAGCTTTTTCTTCCACTTGTCTTGAGCTAGTACACTCATTGGCATAATGACCATATTTACGACAGTTGTAACATTGTGTTTGGGGCTTACCTCCTCTTTGAGATTGAAAGCCTCTCCCACGACCTCTTCGATATGAAGACCATTGGTTTTCATCTTCTTTGTTGACATCTTCTCTTCCTCTTCCTCGTCTTCGGCCTTGGAAACCACCACGACCTCGAAAAATACCGCGTCCTCGTCCTTGCTCCTTTCCATGTAGAAAGCTCTTTTCTCTTTCTTTGAAAGAGACCTTTGAGTATAAAGCTTGCTCCAAGGGTTCTTTCCCCCTTCTTTTCTTCAACTTCTCTTCATGGGCTTGTAAAGATCCCATGAGTTGATCAATGGTCATTGAGTCTATGTCTTTTGACTCCTCTATGGCCACGACAATGTAATCAAAGCTTGGGGGCAAAGAACGAAGAATCTTTTCTATCACCCTTGTGTCACTCAAGCTTTCACCATTTCTCTTCATTTCATTTGAAATGGCCAAGACACGAGTGAAATAATCCGAAATGGTTTCGGATTCCTCCATTTGGAGTTTTTCGAACTCTCCTCTAAGAGTTTGAAGACGTACCTTTTTCACTTTCTCGATTCCTTTGAAAGCATTTTGAAGGATCTCCCACGCTTCCTTGGAAGTAGTTGCATTTGCAACTTTTTCAAACATCGCATCATCAAGACATTGATAGATAAGTGTAAGAGCATTTTGATCATTCTTTCTTGCCTTTTGCAACTCCACCCTTTGGGCGGCATTCATGGAACTTTCATCATCTACTTTCTCAACACCTTTCTCTACCATCTCCCATACATCATGTGAACCTAGTAACGCCTTCATTCGAATGCACCAACTACCATAGTTGTCTTTGGTAAGACGAGGAAATTGGAACAAGTTCATCATGCTTGACATCGTGATCTTCTAGCTCTTGATACCAATTTGTTAGAAACTCGAAGGCCTTTTAGGCTTATATTTGATGAAGAGGTTGTAAGTGAAATTTAGGAAGAGATGAATACTTATGAAAGGTTTGCAATATTATTGATTACTTATGTTTTCCTTGATTTGCTTAAACTTTGCTTGATTACAAATTTTTACACCACTACCTATTTATACTAGTCCATGGAAGATTCTAGAACCGAGATACTTCCATGATTCTCTAGATATTTCCGGCATCATACATATTTATATTCTAGATATTTCTATTACATTTAGCTACAATATTCTAGACATATCTATGGATATTTTCTAGGATTATTCTTTGTCGTTCTAGAAACTTCCATACCATTCTATGACGACTAAATCAAGTTTACGATCCAACACATACTAACTTTTTATGTATCATTTTTCATTTAATGGCAAATTTTGAACATTTTAAAAAAAGATAACTAGCTACTGAATCGTGCCATTGGCATATGGTCTTCTCCTAAACACATTTCCCAATTGGTCTCACTTGTTCCCTTGCTAATTTACCGACCAAGTTATGTTGGCAATAAATTTATTTGGGTACTACTAAATGTACCAATACATATTTAAACCTTGATAACCGTGCTTTTTTTTACACGTATTTAGCAACTGCTATGAATTAAGTGGGACCCTTAAGAAGGTAAAGCACTAATCTTGTTGCACTCTATAAAGATTTTTCTTTTTCATTTTTAATATTTTCCTTATGCGTCAATTTTTTAGAAGGGATCGTCTATGTCGCATTTTGCAATTTTAAATTTTGCCAGAAAAATATGTTGATATAATCTCTTACGAAATACCAAGTATTTAATAATAGAAAGGGCAAATAATGATTTAATTTTTGAGTCAATTTATGGTAACATATATAGGAGTGAGGATTTAGAACCTAAACAAAAACTTTTAGGATTAAGCTAAAAAAATAGCAACATTTTTTTTTAAATATACTGATTTAGTACGTAAATTATTTTTTATTTCACTTATTCTGACATACTTTTTTGTTTTGTGTTGATTTACACTGTAATTTGTAACAAATAGAGTAATTAAGTAGGAATCTTAATAGTCATAGGCGCAACTTTGAAAGTAATGATAGGGATAATTTTTTTCTTTTTCTAATTATTATTTTATATGTTATAAAAGTGAATAATAATTAACTAAAAAAATAATAAATCAATGATTAGTATAATGATGACTAAAAAGCAAAATATAAAAAGCAAGTCAATGATTAATAGTTAATGATTAGTATAATGATATTGGTGTATTTGGACTATCCCATTTATTTTTATCAAATTAATAAAGTAAGGTTTGTCTAACAATTGCTCTTAAGTCATTGGTTAAGATGTAAAAGAAAATTTTATGCTTATCAATTAAAAATCATAGTCAATTATGGTAATTTATAAGTTTAATAAATGTGTATTAAATGCAATTTTTAATTTAAAAGAAAACTTTTAGATGAATTAATTCATCCTAACCAATGCGTATGCATTTAAGACATTTGTTAGACAATCTCAATAAATAAAGTGTTGATGGAGTTTAGGCACTTTCAAGAATGTAGCAACACTTTATAATTCTGTTGGTATAATGAGTTTACAAAATTAAACCACCGGCTGATATTTTATTACATTTTTTAAAGAGCCAAATATATGCAAAGAAGGTCTTCGATGATAGCTAAAAGCCAAATACGGTATTCTTTCATATCTTCAAGAGCTCAACTTGCATAAACAATTTATTTTATTTTATTTTTATTTATTTTTTTCCTTTCTAAATCGATATAATAAACATAATATTTTATAATAATATTGCTTTGGCATTGTGAGTATCTAGCGACAATTTTTAAATGCAGAAATTGATGATTTGTTAAAACAACATAAGGTAGTTGTATAAACTAGTATTATTTTTATATGTTTAACTTAACGGAAGCTGTGAAAAACTAGAAGGGAAGGTCGTATAGTTTTGCCGATTTTAATTTAGTTTCAAAAACTTTAGATTTAATGTTATGTGAAATCGTGTGGATGGAGAGAAAGTATAGATCTATAAGTAATGCAAGTAAAGAAAACGTACAAGTAAAGCAAAAGATAGAAATGACACAACCGATTTATAGTGGTTCGGCAACAAGGACACCTTCATTGCCTTACTCCACTCCTCGAGTAACCTACTCGAGAGTTCAAGCACTATGTCAAAAAACTCCTTCAACTCGGCGGAGAAGCCTTCACAACGTCGCTTACACTTTTTTCGGTACAAAGCTAAATACCGAGTCCTTAACACGGAGGACCAAATCAACACTACTATAACACAATAAATATGTGAAATATGAAATACAAGATCTTTGCAACAAAAATCTTGTGGAGGAACAAATCAATCAAGGAACCCTTGCTTGGATAACTTGTAGAAGCTCGTCATCTCGCCTTAGAGAATGACCTATATGAGAATCACAACGAAAGAAAGAAGAACTACTATCTAGATCAAGAGATCTGAGATTAGAATAATGAAAGAATATATGAGAAAGTTTGTAACAAGAGGGGTGAGTTACAATGAAGAAATGACTCTCTATTTATAGGCAAATTCTTGCTACTGTTGCACGGATCCCACGGATCCCTTACATGAGGGATCCGTCCAGTGTAAACTAAAGGGATCCGTGAGACGCTCCTCATTACCCATGGGCTATGGGTCATTGTTCATGGATCCTAGACTTTGGACCATGGTTATCCAAGTAGATACAATGTATCTAAAAGATGCAATGCATCTAGTCAATGGGTTATGGATTAGCTCCATGGGTATGGGTCATGGGTTTTGGTTTTTACCCATCCTAATAAACTATTACAATAAATGAATCATTACAACAATTTATATTAAATGACTATATATGTAGATGCTTTACAAAAACAACATGTATTCTTATAACTTTACTTATGATAACATTATATTTGTTATCAACAAAACACAAATAGATCACTAAATATTAATAAACGTTTTTACGATTTATTTGTATTAACAATCTCCCCCTTTTTGTTGATGACAAAACATAATGTTATGATGAGTAAAACTTAATATTAGATGTATTTTGAAAGCATAAGTTTTACTTCTTCTCCTCTTTTTTGTCGAAACAAAAAGTGACCCTAATGAAGAAATAAAGTGTAGAAAAATAGTAAAATCCACGAATTACTAACTCCCCTTGACGGTAGCTCCCCCTAGAATAGGGCGTCAAGTGAGAAAATATAAAAACCTGGTTAGTAGTAACATGCAATATAATCTTGTGATTGACGAGAAACAAGATGGAGAGCCAATGTATGTAAACAAAGCATTGTAATAAAAAAACAAAGTGTAATGGTATATAGGCCACATACAAACATGTAAAACTAAGAACAAGATTTGTTCTTTAAAGTGACTCAAAAGAAAAACTAGAGAAAATAGTAATATGATTCCTTCCATGCTTGCATAAGGTTATTGATGGAGGTTTTGGTGAGTGATGATGTTGATGCGATCAAGGATGTGGTTAAGTATGAATCGCATCTCTTCCCTAATTTCCATTGCAAGTTCCCTAGTGGATTGGCAATGTTCACAATGTAAATGATGTGGGTAATGTGTGTGGAAGGTTTACGGGTTAGTTTGATTTGTGGGATGCGGAAGATGTGGTGGAAAAGTTGGAAAATATGGATCAAAGTCCGGAATGTTTGGAAGCGGTGGTGGAAAAGAACCTAGATGTTCTTGTAAGACAATGGGAGCTAATGGTGGTGAAGTTACAACGTCTTTGTAAATTGTGTTTGGAGATGTGGGAGGTGTTATAAAGACTAGTTCTTTTGGGTTGATTTGTTGGAATGTTTCCGGAGTCTTAAGGAGTTCCGATAGAGTTGTTTTAGGTGGAGATTTGATAGGTGATGATGATGGTGTGCTTCTTGGAGATGAAGGAGGTGCTACTATGGAACCATTTTGTGGTGAATGAGTAGTTGGTAATGAACTATTTGACAATGTTTTGGCTAAACAACAAGTTCGGATGCTAATCCGTGCGGTTTTTCTAGATTTGGGTGGCGGCACTACGGAAGGTGGTAGGATAAAGTTTTGGATTTCTTGAAGAGGATTGTTTGCACTAGGTGATTCATCAATGTTGGAAGATCTTTTGGATGACATGATGATAGTTGTTTGTGAGGTTGAGAGTGATGAAGATGCAAGCATTTTGGGAACCTTATTTATAGAGAAAATAATGCATTATAATGAATGCTTGACCCAAAATGTGGACTAAAATCTAATGATTAGATATGAATTTAAGGCATGTGATCATGAGGACACAAGCATTAAGTAACATACTCATTAGTAAAAATGATAAAATGATGAAAATATAAAGGTATTTAGCCAAAGTGAGAAAAATAGAAGAGAAATTTCAGCTTCTGTCTCACGGTTCTCACGGATCCTTCCCTTGAGGGAACCGTCCAGCGTTAATGCTGGGATCCGTGGTATTGGTGACTCAGGCAGCTCAAAATTTTCCTTTTGGAAACATTTGTGCCTAGTGTGTGCCTATATGCAAACCATTTGGAGTTGCGGTTATCTCGACTCCTAAAAAGAAAAAGAAAAATAGAATAGAAGTGAAAAAGCATGCTATTATATGAGATAACCCGAGTGCTCCTAAATTCATTGTTGCTTAAATGAATGTACCCGAAAACACATATTAGTTATGTGTTCCCATTAGTTTACAAAAGACATGAGATGCAATAGAAACGGGTTTTTACTTTGTATTAATAATGAAAAAGGTTTGTCCTAGACGTGGAGAAATGACTTTTAGGAAAATGATACGGGAAGAAGTATCTTTTAGAAAAGCATTTCGAAAAAGTTTCTTTGTTTAAAGAAAAGTTTATCTTTTGGTTAAAAAAAAATAAATATGAAGTTACATGTTGTAAAATAAAATTTACCTTTTTTGAAAATTCTCGTATTATTAGTGAGTTGTGTGTGAAATAGAGATCCTAGACTCAGAAACTAAGAAGGCTAATGTTTACATACCTTGTAGAGTTGAGAGGTAAATTACGACAATTGTTCCATGAGACCAAGACCAAGACGAAGCAAGTTGAATTGTTCTCGCTTCAACGGTTTGGTGAGGACGTCGGCTATGTTGTCTTCGGATGCTACCTTCTCAATAGAGATGTTCCCCTTTTGAACATTGTCTCTTAAGAAGTGATGACGGATCTCTATATGCTTGGTGCGAGAGTGCAACACCGGATTTTTGCTTAAGTCGATGGCACCTTTGTTGTCGCATAGAATGGCTATGTCACTTAGATGAATGTCGTAGTCAACTAACGCTTGTTTCATCCATAGTGCTTGTTGGCATGCTTTGCCCGCGGAGACATATTCGGCTTCGGTTGTTGATATGGCCAATGCCGTTTGTTTCTTCGAGAACCGAAATGTTAAACAACATCCCATAAAAGTACACACACCACTTGTACTCTTTTGGTCAACATAATCACCTGCATGGTCAGAATCTGCATATACAATAGTTTCTACCCCCGTACCCTTAGGATACCATAATCCTAGTTGAGTCGTACCCTTAATGTATCTAAATATTCTTTTGACCGCTTCTAAATGTGATGTTTTAGGGTCTTCTTGAAACCTAGCACATAGACAAACACTAAACATGATATCCGGCCGACTAGCCGTAAGATAGAGAAGACTACCAATCATGCCACGGTATTTTGTGTTATCAACGGATTCACCGTCTTCATCTTTTGTAAGTTTAGTGTCGGATGACATTGGTGTTCTTATGGGTTTTGAATCTTCTAAACCAAATTTCTTTAACATCTCTTTTATGTATTTAGATTGATTAAAGAAGATACCATCTTTTACTTTTTTGATTTGTAGACCAAGAAAGAAACTTAGTTCTCCCATCATACTCATCTCAAACTCGTCATGCATGATTTTTGAGAAATCATCACACATGTCTTGACAAGTAGATCCGAATATAATATCATCCACGTATATTTGAACAATAATTATATGTGATTCCTTTTTCTTAGTGAAAAGTGTATTATCAACTAACCTCATGGTGTAGTTGTTTTTGATTAAAAATGGCTTGAGTCTATCATACCAAGCTTTTGGGGCTTGTTTAAGACCATAAAGAGATTTCTTTAATTTATACACATTTTTAGGTTTTTCGAAATCGATAAAGCCCGGAGGTTGAGCTACGTAAACTTCTTCGTTAATAAAACGATTTAGAAAAGCATATTTAACATCCATTTGAAAAAGCTTAAGGTCATTAGCACAAGTATAAGCAAGAAGTATTCTTATAGACTCTAATCTAGCCATGGGGGCATAGGTCTCATCAAATTCTATTCCTTCTTCTTGATTATACCCTTAGGCAACGAGTCTAGCTTTGTTTCTAGACACTACACCGTTTGCATCTAACTTGTTTTTATATACCCATTTGGTTCCTATTATGGTTTGATTACTAGGTGGAGGGACAAGTGTCCAAACATCGTTAGAAACAAATTGATTTAACTCTTCTTGCATAGCCATTACCCAATTTTCATCTTTTATGGCTTCTTGTGTATTCTTAGGTTCTATGGTTGAGACAAAACAAAATAAACTACTTTGGTTTTGGACTTGAGACCTTAAGGTTCTTTCATTTAACTTTCCTATGACCTTATCTACGGGGTGATCCTTAGACTCTTTAATATTGATGATTTCATTGTTTAATGGTTCATCTTCTTTGTTTGTATTTTTCTTTATTTCTATGGCTTCACTTACGACTATCTTGTCATCACAAGAGGTAGGGTAAGTTTAGGTGGACTCTCATCAAATTTTACATTTAATAACTCTTCAACCTTCATTGTTTCTTTATTTCATATAACATAAGTTTTGCTATTAGGAGAGTAACCTAAAAAGATACCTTCGGTTGATTTAGGATCAAATTTAGTTAGGTAATCTTTAGCGTTAAGTAGAAAACATTTGCTACCAAAGACTCTAAAATGTTCTAACGTAGGCTTTTTTCCTCGAAGTAACTCGTATGGAGTTTTACCTAAAAATGGTCTAATTAAGACTCGGTTAAGTATGTACGTTGATGTATCAACGGCATTGCACCAAAACTTTTGAGGTATAAATTGCTCATTTAACATAGTGCGACCCTTTTCTTGTAGGGTTCTATTTTTCCTTTCAACTACCCCATTGATTGTGGAGTGCGAGGAGCCGAGAAGTTGTGAGTAATACCATTAGCGTCACAAAAACCTCCAAATTGCACTTCATTATCGAATTCCCTACCATGATCCGTTCTAATAGACACTATAGGACTTCCTAATTGTCTTTGGATTTTCTTACTTAATAATAGTAGAGACCATATTTTTAGCTTGTGACTTAATAGCGGATGGAGCAAATAAATCCTTGTGAAGTAATTCTGGACACTTAGTAGTAGAGACCATATTTTTAGCTTGTGACTAGCATGGACTTGTTTTCCTACGTTACAAGCATCACAAAAATGATGTTCATATTTTAATTTTGGTAGATCTCTAACTAGATCTTTGGATGATAGCGATTGAAGAAGTCGCATATTGAAGAAGTCTCTTACTAGATCTTTGGGATGGAATCCTAATGTACAAAACGGTTTTCCATTTCAAAACTTTGCACACCTAAGATAGTGGGTACAAATCAAGGATAGTGGGTACATTAGGATTCCATCCCGTTTGATGGTTACTTCTCGGATAAACATTATTAGGTCTAAATGTGTTTGGTTTTGAAAACGATGGACCTTTGTTTCTTATAAAACTTTGATTTTGTCTTGGAGGTGGTTGTCTAAAGGTAACATGGGTTGGTTTCTTCTTATTAACAATAACAAAATTGGTTCTAGATGAAGTGGCTATATTATTACTACTGTTTCTTGTTACAGACCCACAGATCCCTGATTTTGTACTAGACGATTCCCTTTTCAGGGGATCCGTGACAACAGTGTCTTGTTTTTCTATTGCTTTGACGAATTGTGTTTCTTTATTTTTGCTAGTTGATGTATCAAGTTGCTGAATACCTAAACCTTTTTGGTTGTTTCCTGTTTTAACACTATCTAATATCATATCAAGAGTATTAGTACTCATTCTAGCAATCTTGGAATCTAGATTATCAGCTAGTGTTTGAAGTTGAAAACAAAGCTCACATTCCTCACTTGCTATCTTCCCCTTTTCTAAACTTTTTAATTTAGCTTTTAACTCAAAGACTTCTTTTTCTAAACGTTCATTATGGTTTTTCAAAATCTTGTTTTTGTTAATTACTTTTAAACTAATTTTGAAAAGTTTATCATATTCACGATGCAATAAATCATCATCTAATGATGAGCTACTATAATAGAGAGATTTGGGACATACCTAGTTTGAGTCATTTGCCATGAGACAAATTTCTTCGTCCTCCTCCTCGCTCATTCCCCACGAACCACTTACGAACGCTTTTTGTTCGTCACGTTTGGGACACTCACTAATGAAGTGATTAGGGTCCCCACATTTAAAACAAGCGCGTTCATCCCTTCCTTTCTTGTCGTCTTTGCCTTTCCGGAACCCCTTCTTATCGTCATATGGTTGCTTGACATATCTTCCCTTTCTTCTAAAGAACTTCTTGAAATCCCTTACGGCCATGGCGTACTCTTCGTCATCACTATCTGAAGAAGATTTTTCTTCATCGCTTGAGACCTTCTGGGCTTTTAAGGCAAGATATTTGTGCTTCTCCTTCTTCTCTTTTGAGGCTTCGGAATCTTTAGCGAGGACAAGCTCATAGACCTTTAGATTGCCTATGAGTTCATCGAAGGTGAGGATTGACAAGTCTTTTGATTCTTTGATGGCCGTCACCTTAGATCTCCACTTGGATGGAAGTGCCCTTAGATATCTCCTAACATGATTATGACTAGAGAAAGATTCATCGAGTGCTTGTAATGATGTAATTATAGTATTAAAGTTAGCAAAAGAATGATCTATAGTATCCTCATCCGATATTGAAAATTATTCATATTGTTGAACAAACAAATATATTTTATTGTTTTTAACTTGTTGATTTCCTTGATAAGTTACAACTAAAGAATTCCAAATTTCTTTAGAGGTTTTAAGCATAGAAATTCTTTTGAATTCCTTTTTGGGTAAAGCATTGTATAAAACCATTTTAGCTTCACTATTTTTGGAAAGCCTTTTCTTATGATCATCGGTGAGTTGATCATGAGGTGTGTTTACTAAATTTCTGGTTTCATCTTTTGTAGTGGCTTCAAAATCGCCTTCAACAACGATGTACCAAAGAGCAATATCTTTTGACTTCACATACGTTTCGAATCTATTTTTCCAATAAATAAAACCATTAGTTTCAAGTAGTGGAGGTCGTTGGATAGATTACCCTTCTTTATAATTTTCAGAACCCATAGTGATCGAAAAGTTTTTAAAATACTATTTACTTTAAAACTTTTGTAAACTTAGCTCTTGATGCCAATTGTAGAAAACTAGAAGGGGGAGTTGAATAGTTTTGCCGATTTTAATTTAGTTTCAAAAACTTTAGATTCGATGTTATGTGAAATCGTGTGGATGGAGAGAAAGTATAGATCTATAAGTAATGCAAGTAAAGAAAACAAGTATAGTAAAGGATAGAAATGACACAACCGATTTATAGTGGTTCGACTACAAGGACACCTTCCTTGCCCTACTCCACTCCCCGAGTCACCTACTCGAGAGTTCAAGCACTATGTCAACAAACTCCTTCAACTCGCGGAGAAGCCTTCACAACATCGCTTACACTTTTTCCTGTACAAAGCTAAATACCGAGTCCTTAACACGGAGAACCAAACCAACACTACTATAACACAACAAATATGTGAAATATTAAATACAATATCTTTGCTACAGAAATCTTGTGGAGGAACAAATCAATCAAGAACCCCTTGCTTGGATGACTTGTAGAAGCTCGTGATCTCGCCTTAGAGAAGGACCTATATGAGAATCACAACAAAAGAAAGAAGAACTACTATCTAGATCAAGAGGTCTGAGATTAGAAGAATGAAAGAATATATGAGAGAGTTTGTAAGAAGAGGGGTGAGATACAATGAAGAAATGACTCTCTATTTATAGGCAAATTCTTGCTACTGTTGCACGGATCCCACGGATCCCTTACATGAGGGATCCGTCCAGTGTAAACTGAGGGATCCGTGAGACGCTTCTCATTATCCATGGGTTATGGGTCATGGATCATGGGTCCTAGACTTTGGACCATGGGTATCCAAGTAAATACAATGTATCTAGAAGTTGCAATGCATCTAGTCAATGGGTTATGGGTTAGCTCCATGGGTATGGGTCATGGGTTATGGTTTTTACTCATCCTAATAAACTATTACAGTAAATGAATTATTACAACAATTTATATTAAATGACTATATATGTAGATGCTTTACAAAAATAAGATGTATCCTTATAATTTTACTTATGATAACATTATATTTGTTATCAACAAAACACAAAGAGATCACTAAATATTAATAAACATTTTTATGATTTATTTGTACTAACAGAAGCCTTACCATCAAATCTAAACATGTTATGGTGTGTTCTTTATAGTTCTCTAACATGTGGTTAGTATATTACTTACGGTGCAAATGTCACGAAAGGTAATTATAATTTATTTTCATTTTTCGATTAGTTACTTTTTGAGACGACTTTGTGGTCGCAAAAACTTGCGACCTCTTTGCAGAAAAGTTTCAAGACGAGCCTATTGCAACAAACCTTTTTTCAACTATATATATATATGTCGTCTCCAAATTATTATGGCGATGACTTATTAGGTTTATGTGACGACATTTGTGTCTTGTTATATGATGTACAATTTGTGATCACATTATGATATTTGAGTAAAATAAGCTTCATTAGTGGTTCCATGAAATGATGGTTTTTGGCATTACCAAAAAGGCTTTTTGGATTCTCAAGCTTCGGTTAATAGGTTGTTTTAGGTTCAATGTTTTGGTGGGTTTATGCATTTGTGGGTTTAATTTGATGATCGAATTTAAATAATGTGTCTGGAACACTAAGTGTGACGGCTCCACTAAATATAACAAGCCATCGCATACCAATGGGAGATAAGACATTTGAGCCCCATATAAGCTTCGAGCTTTAGCCTAGAAGTATACTTTCACTATGGTTTTTAGTTGAACCCGGAATGATACTTGAGTAATGGTTTTGGCTTCGGGGCATAACAAATTTAATGGTTCAAATCCATAACCTTTCAGGGTGTGATGGACGCAAAGCTCATGGATCCTGTTTACGTGTAGGTTTAAAGATAAAGAGGACATCAAGATTTTAAGTGGGGGAGTTTGTAACATCATCTTGTCGCACATCGGTAAAAGATATTTGAGCCACTTATAAACATAGAATTGTTACCTATTAGTAACCTTTCACCATATGGATTTTAGATGAGCCTGAAATGATACCAGAATAGTGCTTTGGCCTCAAAGGCGTTACAAATGGCATCAAAACCATAGCCTTTTCCCGCTTTAATTTGGGGCCTTAAGTTTGATGTGAATACTTAAAAATTTAAAAGAGATGCATGTCTTTAATTGTGATATGAATTATTTGAAGTTGCTATGCCATCTTTTAAAGGGATACCCTCTAGCGTGTGGAAGTTTTTCTTCATCGTCACATGGATTGTAACACTAAAATGTGATTGTAGCCTAGTGATCTCCATCACAAAAGTGAGAACAAGATTTTGTGGTATTACTACACACTAAATTCATCACTAACCCACTACAATATTATGACCTTAACGGGATGGATGGGGAAATACAAAATGATAACTACTCGACTACTTGCAGAATTACACAACACATGTTATCAACAAAATGATAACTACTCGACTACTTGATAAATACTGGCGCAACTTTAGCTGTGACAATCAAGAAAGTCATCAACAAAATGTACATTTGTGAAAAATTGTGTCTGGATAATCCTTTATACACCGATGGATCACTGGAAATTGACATTGCCTTACACTAAGTTAAGGCTCTTACACTAAATTATGATTAGGAGCAAACTTAACATAGATTAGGGGCTTATATATGTGTACGTTGTAATTAGACTAGGGTTCTAGAATTAGGTTGTTTAAAGTTTGCCTTGCAAGGCAAAGAAGGGCCTTATGGCCGGTTTCATGAGGAGGTCGGTAGGGAGTTTCCTAAATGGATTATTACATGGTTTCTACCCCCCCCCCCCCCCTTCCCCTTTCATCTTTATAAATAGAGGTGAGGGGATGCTAGTTTTTTACATTCTTCTTTTCAATGTAATCTTTATTGTGATTAATAAAGGAGGTACGAGGGTATATCGTGTGCATGTTATTTATGATTTTGTCGATATCTTTGTAGTTTCTTGTTCTTCTTTATTCGTTTGTCCAATGTGGGTTTCGTGTTTGGTGTTGTAGCTTGGTACTCGACGTGGAAGCTTTAGATTCTGTGTTTCGATATTCAGGTTGTTGTCGAGATTTCTAGCACTTTCAAGTTCATGATATTTAGGTTCATAATCCACATCGAAGAAGAACCAAACAGAGATGCATTTTTTTCTTTTTTCTTTTTTCTTTTTTTTAAAGTTTGCGATGAATACAACTCTAGCATGTGGAAGTTTTCTTCATTGTCACATGGATTGTAACACTAAAATGTTAGTAAGTGAGAACAAGATTTTGTGGCATTATTATAGGCTAAACTCATCACTAATCCATTACAATAGTATGCCGTTAACGGGATGGATGAGGAAATACAAAATTAACTACATACAGAATTACATAGCACATGTGCTTTAGTGACTCAAACCTTTCTAATACTGGCTCAAGATTTCGTAGTGACGATAAAAAAGGTCATCAACAAAAGGAATAGTGGTGAAACAAATGCGTCTTATTAATCCTCGTCTTATTAATCCTGTAAACACCGATAGGTCAATGAAAGTTTACTTTGCCTTGGTATGTCAACCCTAAGTTCCAGTTAGCGGGAGCAACATTGTAAGCGGTAATGGTCTGTTTGGTGGTGTATGAGGTTAGCCTGAATGAGAGGGCTTGACCCTTAAGAGTCGCGAAAGCTTGATATGAAGCACCCCAGTTATGACTCATGCTGATCCAGCCGGTCTTGGTCCCTTTCACAGCCATATCATGGATGTCACCGGCACCAGCAACATTCATCACATACACCAAAAGCCAGTAGCCATTTCCTTGAAAAGAAAATCTAATGCCACCTTTTCTAATGCCATTACATGGTACCCTAAACCCCACAAAAAAAATAGCATGTTAGCCCGAACGCATCATGTTAAATTCATAGAATCGAACTTTTTATACTTTAGAAGAGTAGTAAAGAAGTCATATTATGCTGCATTTTAGCGACACTTCATATATAGAAGAGTAGCATGTTAGCCGGCCAGAACCATATTATTGAGTTAACATATATACGTAAAAGATATTCCTAGTGACTCAATGAGTGTGTCACTATACATGGTTTACCGACAAATTTTAAGAATGTATATAGTAATTAGAAGTCGTACTTTTTGCCCGCTTACTAACAAGTGTTGGTATATTATTGTATCACCAATTAACTTTATGACGAGCAAATAATAATTGTTTGAAAATTTAAACATTTGGTTAGTTCAAAAACAGTTATGACTTTGTAGTGACATATCAGTGTCAGTAAGCTTTCTATGGTGCAACTTATTCTTTGTGCATACATTTTTGTCCCACCAAACTGTTGCAGCTTGTTAAAAGTTTGCATGGTTCATACCAAAGAACGTAAACATACCTTCGATACATAACAGGGACGATTCCAGCTTTCCATTGAGCGATTTTCATGAACGCGGGTTTAGCCATGTCAAAATGGGTTCGTGGAGGGTTGCACCATCCACCCTTATTTGAATCTTTTGCCCAGTTAGGTGGGCAGAGGTTGGTAGCAGTAATGGTTGTGTAACCTTTGTAGCACCATTTAGATTGGACACACCTTATTTGGTAACACTGACCACATGCGTACCCGTCGCTAAAGATGGTCGAGCTCAACGCAGCAGTATCTGTCCCATACCCATTAGTGATCAAGTTTCCATATCCACAAGCACCTCCTGAAACATTATATCAATGATGTTAATTACGCTCCAAACTTAAAACGGTAGTCGCTACGCAACACATTAAATTGATAATTATACATTACATAAGCATACCCATAGTTTCAGATGCAGACTCGTCGCCATAAAATGTGGCGTGGGCTAGGGTCCATGGACTCGGAACGTAGCCATGATAGAGAGCTTCATTCAGGTTTATGAAGCAGGAGAGGATAAGTGTAATGATGCCAAAGAAGAAATAAAACTGATGGAATGAAGCCATTGTGCTGATTTCTTTATCCTTTGAAGATGCTTTGAAGTTTGTACAAGTGTTGCATATTGACTTCTAAATCTAGAGCTATTTATAGGACCCAAAATCTAGCAACAGAAATGTTACGAGTGTGGGTAACTTTAATCTTGACCAAGACGTAGGTTGACATTTTTGTAAGTCAATCTTGCTAACATACTTCAAAGGGTTATTTGATATACTATCACATATAATTCGTACAAGGTAAAGTTCTTTAAATAAAACTGACTTAGTCCCTGATGGAATTATGTTTTAGTCTTCAGGAATTTCAGAACGTGCCAGCAGGTTTATGCTGGTCTCTTAGGCTAAAAATGTTATTTATTGAATGAACAATAGTTTACTGAAATTTGTTTGGTTGTTGGATGACAAAAGGAGTATTCAAAGATTATATTATTGCACTTCTTGTTATCCACAGCCGACTTTTACCGTACTACGAGAGTATATTCGTATTATTGATGTTACTTGGTAGTGGTCTAATGGATTTTTTATTAAGTCAATCAAACTAAGTATTTAATAACGATATAAGCCCAATATCAAATGTTCAAACCACCAAAATGTTAAGGGTTAATAGTCTGGAAAATATACAAACTTTTCACTTTTTACTATTGTGACAATAAACTTTTTTTTTTTTCTATTGTAACAAAATAACTTCTTAATGACTACTATTGTAACCAAATGGTAATTAACTGTGGTAATTAACTGCCAACTTAAGTGGTAATTAACTGTGCCATTTGGTTACAATAGTAGTCATTAAGAAGTTATTTTGTTACAATAGGAAAAAAAAAAAGTTTATTGTCACAATAGTAAAAAGTGGAAAGTTTGTATATTTTCTAGACCATTAACCCAAATGTTAAACATGGTGAATAATTGAAGTAAAAGTTGCCAAACTTTCATTTTGAACATCTTTTTTGAATTTTTGGCTAAGTTATTTTTCGTCCACGTGTTACGAGATACTCTTATTATCGCTGTTTTACTTTTTTTTTTTTTTTTTTAGGGGGGGGGGAGGGGCGGGGAGGGTGGTTCTAAGTGAATTTATACGGTCAATAGTGAATTTCGCCAGAAAAACTGATTCTTAGCGACCAAAAGTGCTTTTATGGACAAGAGGTGATTTTTAGCAACAAATGAAACTAGCGACAAAACTGTCATTTTGCGGCATAAGTGACAAGAAGTGATATTTTGCGACAAAATGTGATTTGTGACACATATTTCACGGCATGTGTGTCGCACAATGCAGGGAATTTTGGAAAAAAAAAGTTAGAAGGAAAAGGTCAAAATGGTGTAGCTAAAACCATGAGTCTTAGTTTGACGATGTTCGAGTAAAAAAATGGACATTTGCCGGTTCAGGCTCACGAGTATGATAGCTCCTCAATCTGCATTACAATATTGCTAACTCACATACGGGGTTCAGTGAAATGTACTTCGTACATTTTTTAATATCATAATCCAATAACGTGATAATACATCATCTCATGTTACAAACATGATTCTTGAAGCTAAAATAAAAAGCTATATAATGTGGGATGTTATTAATTAAAAGACTCTTCTTTGTATGAACAGGGCAATAGGGGATGCACCCAATGTAGAATATACATTATGAACAAACATAATCCATGGTCCCATGTTATTACACATGAACATACATCGACTATGATTCAAATGCGAATGCACGCTTATGCAAATCTGCCTAAACAAACACCCTCCTTCACTATTCAGGAACAATCCCTAGGTACATTTACAGTACGGTCATCTTCCTTTCAATTATACCTCCATTCCTGCATTTATAACAATCGCGTTGTAGTTGATGAAATAAAATAAGAAGTTGAAGTTCAAAGATGATGAATGAAGCATTACCTGAACTTATGCTTCACTTCCTTCGGGCAATGTTATCAAGCGAGTATCTTGATCAAACACTAGTGAGGTTTGACAGCTGAAAATCAGAGGATTAATTATGATGTTAATTTTCATGCGTAATTAAATTGCTCAGAAAGCAGGTAGGATAATGGGTTAAAACAAGTTCAGGTTGAAACGGGTCACTTTTAATATGGGTCAAAATAGGCTGGATATGGATGGGTTTCACCCGCAACCCTTTTTTGCCTATTGTTTAATAATAAATTTTAAGTAATCAAGATGTTAATAATGTTTTAACAAAAACAATACAATAAAGCTTTTAATAAAACAGGTAAACAGATGAGGTTACCCTTATTCGGGGAAGGCGAGTCTTTGACTCAGATGTTCGTAGTGTAAGTGGGGGTATCCCCATGGCCGTTTCCGACCCTTTCCTGGCCACCCCCAAGATTTGTACTTAGGGAGGTTTGAACCCAAGACCTCTTGTGAGGACATCAGGGGCCCTACCACTAGGCCACGTTGGTAGTGGTTTTGATTTGACCCATTTAAGTACATGGGTCGAAATTTCCACCGTTACCGACTACCAATATCTTGATTGTTTTGTGGATCATTTCATCATCTCTTATCAAACAAAAAGGACCCACAATCATATCCAAACCTCACTATATAGTCAGTGCAACCTTAGATTAAGGGTATAAGTTATAGAACTTACTTTGAACATTTGACATTGTTAATAGTACCCCCACTTGAAACTGACAAAATGGTTCCGAAGAATGATGTGTTCTCTGTACCACAGTTTGGGCAAAGGCCCTGGACAGATAAAATTTAGATGTTAAATACTTGGATAATTGGAGAACTTATCTTTAACGACTAAAGCATAAAATCTAATCACGAAGATGCTACCTTCAATATCAAAAAGTCTCTCACAATGACGTTGGTAAGGTTGAAGGATAGCCATAATATGAAGGGCAGAGCCGCAAACCAGGTGAATATGAAACTGAATGGCTCTGGAAGCTGATGATAGTAGTTACAATCTTATAAATGTTAGAAAGAATACACATATTTTTTGAAGTATTTATTAGAGGAAAAACAGTTGTAAAATGTGTGTAAGAGAGTTTTAAGTTGGAAGACGACATATAACATTTACCTCTAAAAGGTATGTAAGTTCAAACCCGGTAATGTCATCCAAAAAGAAGAACCTGTACCATATACAAACATATATAAAGCAATTAAAACGGAAAGTTGGTGCAATTCTAATGACAGAAAATACTTATCTAACAAGCAGTAGATTATTACTGTGGAGAATTAAAAGCATTAACCATAAATCGAAATGTAGAAAAATTAGTAGACTGTCACTTACAATCCTAAGGCAACAACAGCGGCTGGGACATTTATGAGGAACATTTTGAGATAATCAACAGTCAAATCACTGTAAACCTACAACCAAAGACGTAAAGAACATATAATATCAGCTGCTTCGTTCTTACAATCCAAAGTTTCAAGATTTTTCAACATTTTTTGAAACTGAACTAAAAGTAAGACTAAAGCTATTAATGGTATGAAAATCATAGATACTAGTTGTACCTTTCTACTACGAAGACTGCATCTTGGCCCTTCAGCCACTATGCTACTTCCATCTTTCTGAAAGAGTTATTGTAGAGATAATATTGTAAGTGGGTGAGCACGCAAAACAAAGCATAAGAAATAAAAAAACCGCCGCCATTTTGTATGATAAAGACTTATTTTCCACATACCTTCAATTGCATCTTCAGTTGATCAAACTCTTTATCAGTCATTATCGGGTTACCAGAAACATAAGCCATTGAAGCCTCTAAAAACTTCTGTTCATCAGAGCCTGCAATGTATATAGCACAACACAAAGATGACATACATAAAACATTAGGTAATTGTAGAGTTTAATAAATGACATGAAAAACAATTACAAAGTATTCATACTTAGCATTACGACACTGCTTCCTTCCCACATTAGTTCTTCCTTGAGGTTATCGAATTCCTCATTTGACATGATAGCTTTTCCTTCGTAATAGAATGACTGAACCAAAAACATAAGAGATTAATCACTATTTAACAAAGTCGTGAAGATCAATTAAATATGATAGGGATGGTTTACTTGTAATGCTTGAAGAAATTCGTTTTCCATTTCTCCTAAAGTCTTCTTCTCTTGTTTATTTAAGCTGCAATATGGATTAATGTTGCTATCGATAACTTCATCCTCTTTAACTTGACCTGAATAAAAAACCAGCACATCAAAAATGAATTATGCTGAAGTTGCGTGATTGTGAACAACATTAAAGCTAGAGTGTCCAAGTCAACATTTCCATCATGGACCAACTAAAGTATTTAAGTGCAGGTATCTCTCTCATGGTGAACCACATACATTGCTAATTACTCATGAAACAATACAAAAACACGTATCCAATGGAGTGTGGGATTAAGCTGGATCACCAGATACTGCTAGCCGCTAGGTCAAAGGCTTCTTGGTTGGGTGTGCGCACACTGTGCAACTGTTGGAAATTTGGGTGTGTGTGAATGGTAATAATCAAGCCATCCAGATATATTATCTGAACAGTGAAAAAATCACTTTCAAATTGAAGTATTTTGACCCTATATGCCTCGGGTATCACAAGAAATCCTCAATTGGATAATTCAGAGAATCACACTTTGTTTCTTAGGCGGTTCATGATTGATAATCCGAACGACTCTAAAGTGTTCATTATTAGTGTTAGAAGCAAAACAAAGATATGAAATTTAGACATAACAAATATAGGTGAGGAGTGGGAAAAAAACAAGAATGCAGATGTTTCTGTTGGTCTTGCCTTCTATATCACCCAAATCCATTAATAAAAACTTGAAACACTCCTAAATATTGCTTTAATTTCTGAAATTTTTATTGCTTTCAAGTAACAAGTGGAAGAAAAGGAAAACAATGACTAGAATATTAGACAAATAACATTTACATTAAATTCAAAAATTGTGCATGTTTCAGTTGAACATTACTGAACTGATAGAAGTTTATATAGTTCAAAATGACATAGTGTTGTTTTCTTATATATGAAATCGACCAGGTCTAACGGATCCTAGTAAAAAGTAAAGCATGAACCCTTTTAGGATCCAACATAACGAGCCAGGACTAATAGTTGATAATAAATATTCATGTCTAATTACTGACTATAACTTATTTGGCATAATAACCACCGCAAATGGCTTAGTGGGTAAGACACCTAACCTCCTCACAAGATTTCTAGGGTTCAAACCTCGCTAGGTACACATTTGGGGGTGGCCAAGGACAGAGTCGGAAACGGTAATGGGGATACCTCAATTAAGCCGCATACATCTAAGTCAGAGATTCGCCATCCGCATGTAACCTAAACAGGGAAAACCTAATCCAATAATTTGTAACTATATAATAATTTATAGATTAAGCCCTTCTACATCTAAACCATTCAACCACAAACAACAACATTGGTGCAACTGAAATTTCCTTCGTAGCACGACACAGCAATTTCTCGCTCAATAAGTAGCTCGACAATCATAAACCATGGTGAATGTATTAACTACTATTTTGGATTACTTCTTACAATCGATTTTTATTGTTTTGCTAGATGCAAACTTGTTATGGTCATCTGATTATCACACAATGAGTTTCAAAGTTATTCTACCAATTATAAGTCCTCCAATAATCAGAATTTTTAAAAATAATACTCGTAAGGGTGTATTTGAATAATTCGAATAATACTCGAAATCAATCGATATAAGTCTAGCTGCTCAAGTAGTCTTTCGAGTATCAAAGTACTCGGGCACATAAAGCTCACAAGCCTTATCAAGCTAGTGTAACTTGACATTTTTACCCTCTATATATTTACATAATTTCCATACTATATAAGCAATTCGAGTCGAGAACTCGAAAGTATCAAGTCATCACACTTACGTAACTAAGCTCGAGCTTGAAAATTAATAAGCTAACCTGACTGATCAGCAGTAGCTTTTGGAGAAATAATAATAACTCTCCTACGACCATTAAACTCTCTTCCAACCAACTGAACTGACCGAATTTTCGACGCAGAAAGCCGAGGTAAACCTAAACCAACAGACGGCCTTCGTATCGGAGCACTGAAGAAACGAGACGATGTTATCGTGAATCCAAGCTTTGACGCCATTACGCAGGAAATGGTGGTAGTGATGGTTATGAGTATGAGAAGTGTAAATTGAGTTCATATTTTTTTAAGTTTTTGTGGTGATATTAATTTGGTAAAAGAATTGAGACAAAATATGAGATAAGGTGAGTGTTAGAATGTGTGGAGGGAAATTCAGTTTCATTTTGGATTTGATGGAATTTTTTTGGTTTTTTTCCTTTTTGGTTTTTATAATAGTGATGATGTGGAAATGCCATGTTGGTTGCTTAGGTGGCATGAATATCGAAGATATCGGAGTTTTAGTGACGTGGAATATGCCATGTCGGATTTTGATGTGTTGGTTGCTTAAGTGGCGTGAAGAAAGAACCATCATTAAATGATCTAGCGGTAAGGTCATTGAGGTCAAGGGTTTAAACCTCGTTAGGTGTGTATATTTGGAGGTGGCCACCAGGGGTAACTATGGAGGGCTTTTTTTTTTGAAGGTTTCGAGTTCGAGGCTTGTTAATGAGGTTTTTTCCTAGATGGAGCGGAAAAAAGGAGTCTGGTTTATTCCTCAAAGGCGAAGGTTCGAAGAAAACATACTGCATGATTCAAACAATTAACTACTAACTAGCCGTTTTAATAAATAAATAAATAAATAATGGCATGAATAAAGACGGAATTGACAGCCGCGTTTTGCAACGGGTTTATACTATTAAGTTATCTAATAGTCGTAGTTTCTAAAACTTGTGAAGTTATAAACGTCGTAAGCGATTGATACGACTCCTCTAAGGTCATTCGATGAAAAACGCATAAGTCGATCACTGTGTTGTAAGTCAGAATAACTTAATATTGACAAAAATGAAACTAGCGTATTTTTCTTCATAAATATATATAAGTTGAAAGATTTCAGGTGGTGTTTGGTATATGCAGTGGCGGATCTAGGATTTTAACATAGGGTGTGCACTCGACTTGCTAAAAAAATCCACTTCTTTCTTTTTATCCGATAGTTCTCGGGTCGAGTTTTTAGGTTGGTATCGAGTATGTTTTCGGGTCGATTTTTAGATCAGTTTAAATGCATTATACATGCTAGTTAGCTAAAGTACAAGATTAAATAAAGAGTAAACTCCAAAATACATCTTTGTGGTTTACCTCATTGCGCACTATACATCCTTCTCGCAAAAGTTTCAACAGATACAGCACTCCGTTAGTAAAAGTTAAACTATATATATCCACGAGGACGAACGGTGCAAATTTTGTGTCGTTAACTTGGACACGTGACAGTTAAGTAAGGTTATTTCTGTCATTTTATATTTCCCATCTACTTAACCACTCTTTTAAAACCTTTTTCAGTCAAACAGACAAATCAAAAACCCAAATTAAAAACACAATTAAAAAACGCAAATCAAAGACACCCATCAAAAACCCACGCTTCTAATTTATGAAGAAAAAAAAACACAAAGATCTCAACTATGAAAAAAAACAATTCATACATCATCATTTATAAATATTTCAAACAGTCCGTACACTTTGCTAATTCAATACAAAACTGATCAATAAAATAAACAAGATCTGAGATATAATAAACAATCCATACACTTTCGTTTTCACTAGTCCAAACTCATCAATAATGAACAAGATCTGAGATATAAATACCCAATCCAGCATTACATATCTAAAAACAAACCATTCAAACAATCATCTTTTTTTCTTTTTCACGAACCCAAAAATCATTTTGTGGTGTTGGTACTGTGGATCTGATGGTTGGTGTTGGCGATAGTCACTCCGGATATGTGGTTGGTGACGATAGTGGAGGGTGAATATTGTGTTCTTGGTGCGGTGGTAGTTAGTGATGGGTGGTGTCCTAGAGCGTCGTTACGGGTGGCAGTTGGCCGTGGGTAGGCGGTGATCCCTGTTGATGTGGTGGCGGTGGCCTAACAATTCTAAAGAGAGAAGAATGAAGAAAAAGAGTGTGTTTGTGATAAAAGAGTGAAATAGGATTAAATAAGTGTGTGAAAGATTTAATGTTTTTGATCATGTGTAGTTTTTGATTTGTCTGTGTAGTTTTTGATTTGTGATAAAAGAGTGTCTGAGAGATTTGATCATGTGTAGTTTTTGATTCGTCTGTTTGATTTGTGTTTGAGATTTTGATTTGTGTTTATGATTTGGGTTTGACTGAAAAAGGTTTTAAAAGAGTGGTGAAGTAGCTGGGAAACATGACAGAAATACCCTTACTTAACTGCCACGTGTCCAAGTTAACGACACAAAATTTGAACCGTTCGTCCTCGTGGATGTATATAGTTTAACTTTTACTAACGGAGTGATGTATCTGTTCAAACTTTTGCGAGAGGGATGTATAGTGCGAAACGGGATAAACTACAAGGATGTATTTTGAAGTTTACTTTTAAATAAATTTTAAAAGGTTGAAGGTTCTAACAGAGTAAGTGATTAACAGACTATTGACTAACACAAACAATTACATGTCATTCGTTCATATTATTAAAGCCATTTGTGTGTAGATAGTTACAAATTATTTAATATACATTACATATTAGCTACCATTCACACATAAAGTCTTGAAAGTAGAAACAAAACAATGATTTGTTTTTTACGGAGTAATATCTAGTTCTCTCATCAAAGTCATTATAAAAGTAAAAATAAAAAAACTTACTCAACAACAAGTTTTTCAATCATTTCAAACAGCACTGCAATAGAGTAGCAGACACGATTCAAGCACTTTATTTACTTAAATCTTGTTTGTGTTTTGAGTTTTCAACTTTTAAGGGTATGCATTTTATTTTTTCAGTATTTTTTGCAGGGTATGCATTCAATGTATATTATTGAAAAATAATTTTTTTTCATATTTTTTACACTAATCCGTCGAATTGAAGGGTAGAACGTGCATACCCGTGCTATACTCTAACGCTGTGTTCTTGAGATGATTTTACAAGAGAAAGGAAAAGAAGTGGGAAGAAATTGAAAAAAAATCGTGTTCTCCAGATTTTTATAAGGAAGAAAAGAAAAGAGGTGGGAAGAAGTGGGAAGAAGATGCAGTGTTATTTTTTATATATGATGTTCCGCCCAAAATTGGGAAGAATCGAGAAGAAAAGAAGTGATCTCTTATCTCTTCTCTTCTCTTCTCTTCTTTTATGAACCAATCTAAAAAACACAGTGTAAATCCGCCCCTGGGTATATGTGAGTTGCACTATTGGTTGACTCAAACCAAAAAAAATTTGTTTGGTACAAAATTTGTGGGTTTAAGATTTGGCAACAATATCAAATGAAAAATGATTGTTATGCCTACTAATCAAGCCTACAAATATATCTAAAGATTTGATTGGTTGATTTTAAAAATGATTGGTGGGAATTTGGAGAGAGAAAGTACATAATACAATTGTACAAGTGATTTATGCATTAGGCATGTATTTAGGTTTGATTAGTAGGTCTAAATAGCATTACTCATATCAAATAGTCTATCCGAATCCTACTAATGAAGGTATGATTAGAACATAAATTACAACTACCATTTTGTCTTATTCCAGAAATGTAGGTCCCACATTAATCTACACCGGTAATTTTAATTTAATTTTTATTTTATAATAAAAAAATTAATTAAGTTCCTTTAATATATTTTTTAAATTATAAAATTATATTAATTATATATTTTTTTCTCTCCTATTTTTTTTCTAAAACTTATACCAAATCCAAATATATATCAAAATTTTAATTCAAATCCAAATCTATATCCAAATCCCTGAACAAATGTGACAACCCGAACTTTCAGGTCATTTCTCAAAACAATTCATGTTTTACAATTTCATCATTTATCGTAAACTAGGTTTGCGTGTTCCAAATTCGCGTAACCTCAATGGTTTAGCGGCGAATTCATGATCATATCATCACGGACATTTCATATAGACTAAGTTTAGTCTACATATCATTAACATCATTTCCATCATGTTAGTTCATTCATGATTTTGCATTTCACCTTAAACGCGTAAATTTCATATTAAATAAACGCTATCGCGTAAGTTATTATTTTGAACATTTAATCCGATACTTCCAAAAATGATCCCGATATATTTTTATACTTACATTTAGTTTATAAAAATAATATTTTGAGTTTACCTAGTGTTTTAAATTTATTTTGTATATAAATCGTTAAATTTATATTATTACGACACTTTTCTTAAAAACTACACGATAATTATTATATCACTCAAATTTTACAAGAAATGTATTTTTACAATTTTTATGATCTCATTATACTTTACTTTGATCCATTAAAACTTATTTTTAGTCCATACTACTCTAATTTCACAACTATATACAAGTTACAACAAATTTTACTTAACTACATTTTCTTACAAACAATTATATACAATAAATAAAAGAAAAAAAAAAGTATTTTTGTGAAATACTTCCCCCCTTGGCCGACCAAGGGGGGTATGCATTTATTAAGTTGGTAAAATTTTCTTGATTGTATAGATATATACTCCAAGTAACTCTTTCACTCATTCATTCATCTCAATTATTAAGTTCAAGTAAAGTTCTCTCCTCTTGTTTTTCTTCCTCTCCAACCGGTCATACATAGGAGTTTGAAGAGCTCATCCAAAATTTTCAAGATCAAGTTTAAAACAATCTAGTTACACTCTTATTAAAGGTTTTGAAATAAAAACCTAGGGTGTTTAGGTTTAATCCTTGTTCTAATCACCTCATCAAGTAACTAGTAAGCATATCATTTACATTTTACATCTTTCATTTTCATTTCATATCTATTTCATCATTTTTTTAAGCAAAACATGCAAGACATATGAATATTTATACCATTTTTACATTGTTTTAGAGTTTTATATATATAAGTCATCCTATCATTTATCCCTTGTTATATATTAGTCTTGATGATGTTTAGGAACCCATGACACCCTAAGAAGGTGTATGGTAGGATTAGAATAGCTTTGGAGTTGTTTTGAAGGGATTGGAATAGGTTTAGTACGAGAAAAACTCTTTTCGACAAGTATAAATAAGGGTCTGATCTTATTTTGTATTTCTGGAAAATCCGACTGTAGACATAAATTTTTGGCCTTGATATTTAGAAAATATACTTTAAAACGAATCCGTGGCCGCTTGAACGGATTAAAACGGAGCTATAACGAAGAAGTTATGAATTTTTCAAGTTTGACGACGAAATATATATATATCCTGAAATTTCAGCAAACTATTTTTGTTTTGTACGAGTCAAAAACGAGTCTTAAGCGTTATAAATTATTTCGACTTATCAAAAATATATTAGTATACTTTGATACGAAGATAAGGACGTATAATACGTAGAAAACGGATTTGTAACGACTAAAATATGCACGTTTTCACAAAATTGCCGTAACTTATTAGTTAAGAAAAACTATTTTATTTTTATTTGACAAGTGTTACGGATAAACAAAGTGACCATATTGAAGGCTATTTTTAACGTTGACGTAGAACTTTTTGTAACGAGATGTCTTCTAATAAAATTGAGATCACCAAGCATATTTTTCAAAATGACCAACCGTTTGTATAGCGGAGTTGTAATAAATTATTTACGGTTGCTTAAACTTTGCCGAAATTCACTTTTAAGCCACATTTTGGACAAATCACCCTACTTAACCTATATTTTTCTTTATGAACGAGACCTCTAGGATAAAAACTTAAATGCCAAAACTTCTAGATTTTGATACAAGCTTTCCAAAACCGTTGAGTTCGTTTCCTAACGTTCGACGTACACCATTTTACGACTAGCTTTTCGAGGCCATTTTTGTCACTTTCATGAAATTTCCAACGACATTATTTTACGACGAAAAGTTATAATTTCGTAATAAATCATTAAGAAACTATTGTAGGATGACATTTTGACGTAAATACTTGCAAAGTAATTTAAGAATGGTCAAGACGTCAAAAGAGTATTTTTCGACGATAAGTATTATTTTCAAAACTCACAAATGGTATAAATAACATACAAAATGCATGCATAACATTACATCATAACTCATTAAGTATCATATCATTCATAATAGGTCATTTTCGAGATTCACGCTACATTTCAGTGTATCCACTTTTGTCATCATAATCATTGCAACAGGTGAGTTCATAACCCCACTTTTACTCTTTTAACTGTTTTACAAACTCTTGTGGGAGATACATGCTACATTTCTAATCGAACACAAATGCTTTGAACTGTATGCTACATCCGAATGTTTTATTGTCACTAAGTATTTGCCATGTTTGAAGTCCCTACATCATGCACCATTAGTCACTTGCGAGTGAGCGCGAATATTGTGAATAGGCCTATTGGAATTAACACTCCCGCTCTTATTGACCCGGTTAGGGGAAATCGAGCGCACTATATTTGAATCATTAAGGTAAATTGGCAAGTTTACCTTTTAGGGCGGCGATGAAACGATGATTACCAATTTTTATTGGTGCGATGTTTACGCTTTGGTTGTCATGAACTTAGTGAAATAAATACTGTTTTGTTTTCAACGATGAGTGTGAAACAATTTAACTCACACTACGATTATTGTGTTCAAACGAATTAATTAAACCTATGGATTTCACTCAACCTTTGTGTTGACCTTTTTAAGCATGTTTTATCTCAGGTATCTAAGGCATTCAATTCATGGCATGCATTTGGGCACATCATAGAGTCGCGGTGACGACGCGTCTCACTTGGGTTTTACGTACTTTAAAACATCGTTTGAATTGTAACAAACTTATTTCCGCACAGGTTGATTTTCATTTGGGACCTACACTTTGTAAACTCTGATTGTTTTATTAAATCAAACGATGTGTTTTCCAAACGACACTTTAGGTCGTTCAATATAACTGTGATTGTGATGCTATGACAGTCAATCCCCAGGAATTCCATTCCGCTGCAAAACAGGTAATTTGGGGGTGTGACAACAAACCAAATAGACCCTTAAACTTTATTAAATTAAATTAAAAATCACATATATATAAAGTAATTTGTATGTTTATTTAATGTGCATTAAATACATAACTACTTTAAAGATGTAAACAAATTACTACATTAAATGCACTTAACCGTTTCCTATTAGACATTGTATAGCAAATTTCATATTTAAATCAGGGAAAATCTTGTTAGGAATTACTTGCCATTAGTGTTGCAAAACAACACAAGGCCGATTAATCGCCTCTTAGGCACTGCAAAGCAATCAACTTATTCGATTTGTGGAAATCGGTCAACCGTGGTCAGTAGTAGTCAACGACGGTTAATGTTAGTTAAACTTGCCGAAAACCTTCAAATCTTTCCGAAAATACTCAAAACTCGCTATAAAATTGTTTTAATAACTTATGGTCTTATATCTATTACAAGATCTTTGTTAAGAAATATATTGCCGGAAATACATAAACTTGTCTAAAATACCTAAAATTTGTCGAAAATACCAAAAACTTGTCGGAAATGTCAATCCAATTAATCACCGATTAATTCCGTCTAGACCGACTACAAGCTACAAAGAGATTGACCGTCCGACTATCGATTCGCGATTTTTGCGACATTGCTTGCCATATTAAACAACCTATGTATATACATACAGTTCATCTCCTATAAAATGGATGGCAACTATCAATATATAGATATACCCTCTTGAAACATCAAATGAATACAAACATAAGATATTGATATGGAGAATTTTACACCCTTCGATATGAGAGTAAGGGTGAGCAATCCGACCGGATGGATCGGACCGATCGACAAAACCGATCGGACCGAAGGACCAACGGTCCGGTCTCGATCTAGTGTTTTTCATTATTTCGGTCTTGGTCTGGACCGGTCTGGTCCAATCGGTCTGGTCAGGCGTACAAACCGGATATTTAGCGTATTTGGACCGGACCGATCGAAGGACCGACTGGACCAGTCCGGACCGACCACATTCGGTGCGGTCTCGGTCTAGGTCTAGAGTTTTTGCCTAACTCGGTCTCTGCCGGTCCGGTTTTTAGATCGTGAGCACCCTTATAAGAGAGTATTATATGCATCTTCAAAAATCTTTTACAACTTAATAGATATGAAAGCAATAGGAGACTTAGGGGGTGCTTTTTTTATTGTTAAATTGTCTGAGTGTTAAAGCAAGTGGGATCAAGTAATATTTTAATATTTTTTCTTGTTAAATGCTCTATATCATCAAGCCAAAGAAAACCCACTACTCCCAATGCAGATGCAACAAAAGAGGGGAGATCCGCTTGCCTTTAAATCCACTTATTTGAAAAAAAAAAAAAAAAAAAAAAAAAAAACCCCTAAAGAGCTAGGTGTAGTGGAACCAATGATATGTTATTGGGTTGTCATCTCACTACCTCACTAATAACACACTAATAACTAAAAAAAATGCTTGTTCGTGGGCTGGCTGAAGGACGAACGGCGCCACTGCCGGTGGAGAACAGCGACACCATTTGTGCGTTTTTAGCGAACGACAGACCAACGGCTTGCACCGTGCACTCTTATTGAAATCTCCAAAAGATTTTTGAGATGTGAAAGCAAACGGGCATTGAAGTAGTTTTAATCTCTTTTATTTTTCAAACCATTCATCAACTGGAACAAGAACCTTTTGTATGAAAGTTTTTCTTTGATTAAAGCTCACTTGAAACAGATTTAGATTAACACATTCTTCATTATTTTTCGTCAAATTACATTTGCAAATGAATCTCAAACAAATAAACATAAGAATGAAATACAAGTGGGCTTGAGCCCTTACATGACTTTGGACTGGCCCTATGACATGCATTCGGTGAATGCTTAACAATTAACAGCCTCGAACTCTTATATATTTGTGTGTGCGTGAAATACGAACTCATACGATAACTATTCCTCAAGAGTCAATATTTTGAAATTTCATAACTGTATTCATCCCAATTATATTGTTCAACAGTTTTGGATGTTACACTTTCCTGCTAGTTCAAGAAAAGTTGATTGAGCAAAGAGATCAGGTAAGTCTTCTGTAACGATCCACATGCTATGTTAGAGTACTAATACACCATTAACCATACATAAAATACGTGTGTTTATCGTGTGTTTGTAGTGTACTAATCATTACTTGTAGTGAAATCGTTATCCAACATGTTTATGCACGAATAAGATTATTGCAAACCAATAGGACAATAATAAGCAAACTTAAATCAATTTTGATCAATGAGGAGCCATGGAGCTTGAAATGAACGAAAGAAAAGACAGAGTTTAAGAGTTATGATTCAAATATGAAGCCCTAAAAATTAATTATATCATTGTAACCTAAAATACCCGAATCAAATAACGACATTTAGAGTGTGTTTAACATCTCCTACATGAAGAACATGTTCACCTAATGCAACTTTGTTATTGCCATCTTCATCAACAACACTAAGATGTTTACAAACATCCACTTTGAAACTAACCAACGTCTGTTGTTGTGAGCCCAAGAACACCTTTTTAAAATCGAGTAACTTCTTCTGAGGTGCATTGTGGATCTTTGGAGGAGACGAGAACAATAGCACAATATGGCCTCCCTCCATTTGCCCAACATTCATTACTCTAATCTCAACTTCAAATACTGAATCTCTACAAACATCATCCATTGCATCAATTGATGTACATTCAGATGATCGACAAACGTGAGTCCTATCTATAGGAATTGAGACTAAGTTTGGTGCTTTAGTTAGGTGGTGAACATGTGAAGCATAGCTTAGCCCGAAACCAAATGGATAAACAGTTTCCCCTTTGTAGAACCGGTAGGTGTAACCAGGGTGGCCTGTGGCTAGGTCTGGTCTCATGTTCATGTTGGTCATTGACACCTTTTCCGCAAAAGATTGTGGGTACCATGTCATAGGTAGTCTTCCACCTATAAACATATATACATAAAGCTCTAAATGAGATTGAAAAATGAGGTAAAATTAGGGTCAAATAGCAGTTCAAAACATAACGCACATTATCCATTTTTTATAAATGGCCAAAAATACCTCTTTTACATGCAACCAGTGACAGATTAAATCTTACTTGGATTAAATCGGCCGAAAATAATATCAGCTAAAGCAGCACCACCTGCTTCACCAGGGAACCCAACCCATAAGATGCTCGTAATTTTTGAGTTCTTCTTTGCAGCCCGAATATCCATTCCCCCTCCCGACATTAAAACAAGTATCACTGGTCCTTTAGATGCGGATGCGACTTCAGAAATAAGAGCGTTCTGTTGTCCGGGTAGGGTTATATTTATTCTATCTAAAGTTTCATCCTCTATAAAGAGATCTGAACCCATTACTAGAACCACCACATCAGCTGTAGCTGCTACTTTTTTGGCCTCGTCAAGTTGCGCAATATCACATTCAACGTTGTTACAACCTGGTTCGTATATGGTTTGGACCAAGGCTGATAACCCTTGTAGAGGAGTCGTATATTGACATGGAATTCCTGAATGTATTAACATTCTGATTAAAGCTTTGTTAAAAGGAAAATGTCACTTAGTAACCAAGTTTCTATTGTTTCAATATAGTCACACAAATAAAAATGCAACTGAATATACAGCTTCACATTTCTATTCTTATATGTCCAATTAGTTTGGTAAGACTCATTTGGACAAAATTTTGCATTCCAACTTTAATACTATATACTGAATACCACATTAAAGTCAGAGCTGATCTACCTGCATAGTTACCACCAAGCATGGCTCTTGTAGCATTAGCATTTGGTCCGATTACTGCTAGAGACTTAATTGTTGTTGGCACAAGTGGTAATGATCCAAGCTTGTTTTTTAGTAAAACAATTCCTTGTCTAGCAGCTTCACGGGCTAGTACCTGGTTAGCTGGGGTGCACACATCCTTTGGACCTAGAGTCCCATACATTTGCTTAGTCGGGTTACCGTCAAAGAACCCGAGTCTCATAAGCATCTCAATATTGTTTGAAACAGCTCTATCAACCACTGACTCGTTTACTAGTCCAGCTTTTATAGCATTTAGTGTGTGCAGCCTTAGTGAATCTCCACAGTTGAGATCCAACCCTGCAAAGTTTCCCAATATTTAACACATGTGAAAAAAAGTGTACAAGCTAAATAATTGTTGTACACGCAATATAATGGTATACGCCTAGTTTCATTTACCCGCATTCAATGCATCCGCGGCTGCCTCTTCTGCTGTTTTTTCTGAATGATGTGAGTTCAACATGACATCTAATGAATCACAATCAGAACTTATGTATCTGCAAACAAACTTATATATTAGCAAACACACATTTGTACAGTGTATATGGGCCAAGTTAAAATCAGATTTAAAGATTTACCCGTTTAGATTCCATTGTCCCCGAATAATCCCTTTCAAAAGATTGGGATCACCACATGTTGGCTTGCCGTTAACTTCATTATAAGAACACATAACACTCGCAACATTTCCGTCCAAAACACAACTCTTGAATGGAGGTTGGAATGTATCTTCCATATCTTGCTTTGTAACCTGTCAATAAAATAAACAAAACCCTTCATATCATGATCAAGAAACTATGCTTAAAACTTTGTAATAAGGTATCATTTGTGTAAAGAAGTAATATAGATTTACCTGAGCATCAAAACGGTACCGATCATTTCCTTTCCAGTTATCCACATCATAAGCAGTATAATGCTTACAACAAGCTCCAACTTTGAGTCGATTCTTATCACCATCATCTCTGTCTTGCAAACCACGAACATAAGCCACCGCGTATTTGCTAGTCAGAGTCGGGTCTTCTCCTGGTGTTTCTTGTCCTCTTCCCCATCTTGGGTCACGAAAGATATTTACATTTGGTGACCAAAATGTTAATCCCGCTAAACCCACATTGTGCATTGCTCGTGCTTCAGTAGAAACCGCCTAAAACAAAACATCGTAATTAAGATACACACATTTCACTTTGTATGCTAGTTAGACTATTTAAGTACGCACATCCTTTAGAAACAAACATAAAACATGCCCAAAATAACATGTTGGATGATGAAAAATATGTCATCTTTCGAAGTGTTTACAAGGTAAGGAAATAGCTACAATAACAAGAGTATTGTAAAAGCCTATACCGTAGTTTTATCAAACGAGTGTTCTTAACTAAAAGAAGTAAAATTTGGTAGTGGAACATGATACATATTACAAGCGTCCTAAGTAGTTTTATTATACGAGTGTTGTTAACTAAAATGTGACCTTTCCAATGGTTTTGAACAAAGTTTCATTGAACGATGCTGCAGTGAGGATGACTTGAGGGAAGCTAGTGGCTCCAGGGACCAAATTAGAGAAAAAGGTTCCACGACCCGTGCTCGAAAGGCCATGCAAAGCCTCCGACCACCAATTGTACTTTGCTATCCCAAGACGATCAATGCTACTTGCGTTGTTAACCAAGTATCCAATCTTCTCTTCCAGCGTCAACCTTTTCACTAGATCATTCACCCTTGTTTTCACATTCAGTGAAGAATCACAAAAAGCATAGTTTTTCAAGATTGGATTTTTATCAAGGTCACAGGCGAATTTAGGTGAATTTTGGGATGCAACATTCGTCCACTGTGATGATAAAACCAAAAGAAGCAAGGATAAGGCAAGAACACGGGAATTTAGTGCCATAATGAAAATGCTACTATTATGAAGGGGAAGACAAATATTTTTAGGGAAGGAATGGTATCCTGAACTTTGTGTTTTTTAAGATCAGTTGCTGTTTAGCTACATGTGATCGAGCGAGATTTGAGGTTCGTAAGGGTTGGTTTTATAATGCGTAGTCGAGCTGAGTCTCAACTTGTCTTACATGTGTCTAGCTTGCTGTGATTAGTGAGTCTTTCTTTGTGACGTTTTGCAATCCTACTTTTGGTGTGATCATATCTTATACTTAAACAAAGTACTTTTGGTGCACTAGAAAATTCATATCTAATTCGAATAATATCATCCAAAAGAAAGTTGTTACATAACATGATTCCAAGGCCTATATATTTTGTTCAAAGTTCTTTTGTCAATGAGTACATAAGTTTTAGGATCACATGGTTTCTGTATCTTTTTGTTTTCAGTATTCTCAGTGAGTATATATAGTAACGAAAACCATTATTGGTTCATCACAAAAGCATTATTCCATTCACTTACATGCATATATCGTTTGTGTTTGCATGCCCTTTTCACCCTTTTTCATGTTTTTTCTATAATTACAAGTTGCTTGAGAAAACTATGTGTATGTGACCATCATGTGATGTGGTTATCTGTTTATACATTTTAAAGTAAGTTGGCTATATTTGTTACTAAGATAAGATAAAAACAGGTCATCAGCTAAGTTTTATAAAAGCTTTATCAAACTAATGACAGTAATCAAGTTTTAAGTCAGTGCGTTTCTATGCTGATTTGCATATGCCCTGAACTAAACTTAATAACTAGGGGTGTTCGGAATTCGGGTAATACTCATATGAACCGAAACCCAAAATTGAACCGAACTGAATTTGTAATCGAACCAAATTAAATATTCGGTTTTCGATTTTGATATGGTTTTAGCAATCTAAACTGAAAACCGAATTCATATAAATATATATATTTTATATATATATATATATATATATATATATATATATATATATATATATATATATATATATATATATATAGGGTGAAGTTAAAATAAAAAGACAAATATCCGTAAAAAGAATAAAAAGATTTTTTTTTCAAAAAAAGTTCACGAAAAATTCCCAAAAAATCCCACAAGATCGGGTATGTTGGTGCATAAAACTTTTGTGAAAACATTTTTTATAATTTTGAGTTTTGATACGTTTTTTTTAATGCACAAAAAACGAATTTTGATGCGCAAAAAAATTTTGATGCACAAAATTTTTAACTTATTTTAGTTTGATGCGCAATGTTATTTTGATGAAAAAAGTCAAAAGAAGTTGGGTGCAAAAACCAATTTTTGATGCACAAAAAAAGGATTTGATGCGCAAACGTATATTTTCATAATTTTTTTTCGGAAAAAATATCCACTTTTAGAAAAAAGTTTTTCACAACTTTTTCATGCACCATCATACCCGATCTTGTGGGATTTTTTGGGAATTTTTCGTGAACTTTTTTTGAAAAAAAAATCTTTTTATCTTTTTACGGATATTTGTCTTTTTATTTGATCTTTATCCTATATATATATATATATATATATATATATATATATATATATATATATATATATATATAGGGTCACGTTCAATGCAGAACTTTACAGAACCACTTTAGACCAATAAGAATTTAGTATTATTAAATATTTTTATTTAAATGAAAAGGGTATAATAGTAAAAACTTATATTTACTTTTTTTTATTATTATTTTATTTTCTTTTGATTAAAAACGTTTTTTTTACCCTTAATTTTCAGTTTTTTTTGTTTTTTTTGTTTTTTTTTTAGAAGTTTTTTATTTTTACAGCATGCATGTTTTCAAAAAAAACTCAAGTACATATATGTTTTTTCCAACAGACATGTTTTTTAGAAAAATCAAGTGCATAGGTGTTTTTTTTATATGTAGTAAATTTACATGTCTTTTTTTGCTTTTAGACGTCAAACTTATTTGCTTAAAATGTTAATTGCATATATGTTTTAAGTGTACATTATTTGATTATCGAAATTTATGACGAAAAACATAAAAATACACATGTAGCCTCTAACAATTTATAACAAATCAAGAACACATATAGTATACACAAAAGTTAATATTAAATAAAATACAATTCACGTACAAGTATCTTGTTAAATATAAATGTGCACGTCGTTTAAAAACATGTGTGCACTCTTCACTTTCTCGTCCAATTTTTTTGAACATATGTGCACGCATTCTAAGGACATATGTGCACGCTGCGCTTTCTCATCAAATTTATTAGAACACAAGTGCACGCCTTCAAAAAAACATGTATGTTTCCGGTGGCCACATAAGCTTCGATCAAAGGCGTATTTCTAGAGCACCAAAAACACAATACTTGTTTCGAAACAAAAACTAAAAATTAAATATTTGGTCCAACTATCATTAAACAAAAACAAAAACAAAAACAAAAACTGAAAAAAGAACTTTGCTGTAAGTGTACACTAACAAGAAAACTTATACATACGCTATAGATTGTTTTCTAATTAAACTTTGCTAATTTTTAACTTGGTTCTCATGCTGCATTTTCTTAACCAGCTTTATACATCTTTAATATACAAAAATCAGCACGTAGCATTTTCCAAGAATCTAACTTGAACCTTTTCACTAAAATAGAAATTGTTCCAAGAATCTACATATCTACTTCTTTTTTTTAATATTCAAATTAAATAAACCAGAAGGTGCCAAATTATTATTTTTGGCTCTACACTTTGCGTTAAGAAATAAATCCTTATATTCATTGGGGTAGCGAGTGTTGTTGTTTCATTTAATAATTAAATTAAAAAATATTTATAATAGATAATTATCATATGGCAGCAAAAGAACCAAGTTCATGATTAGTCCACCGGTTGGTGTGTTTTATTAACGCTCAAGGCTTAGGTTCGAGAGTAGTGATTTATACAAGAAGAAAATACCATTAAAAAAAATGCAAACCTTTTACTTTTGTGGCCAATAACCATCGGGTGCGATTGGATCCGCTTCACTTATTCTTTGTGGCCGGATCTTGAAACCACAATCAAAACCGAAATCAATAATCAACAATGGATCTCTTTTGTGGCCGGATCTTGAAACCGAAATCGATTTCGAATATAAATGTTCAAAACATCAATGATAAACAATGGATTTATTTACTTTTGACTTTTGTGGCCGGATCTTGTTTTTTTTTTTCGAAATCGATTACCGGATAGCACAAGGTATGCTTGTGTTATTGGTATGCCAAAACCAAAAACAATACCAATCACATGCCATTGCCTTACCATCCCTTTAGCCATTTGCATGCCAAACTTCACTTGAGCCATTTGAATGGCTCACGCCATATGTGATGGTTAGTGTTTTTTTTTTTTAATTGTGAGTGAGTGGGTATTTTTAGTGGGGTATTTTGTGGGACCCAATAATATGTTAGTGGTGTGTTATGAAGGAGGGTGTTTTAGTTATTGGTGAGTTATTGAGAGGTGTATGATGTGGCGCTGAGGTGGCATACCAATAACGTGTTATTGGTATCCACGATACCTTGTGCTCTTATTACTTTTGTGATGGCTGAGAAAAAAAGTAAGGGATGATCGTGGTTTTGTGGGTGGGAGGAAAAGCATGTGGTATATCCCTATAATCAGGAATTATTTTTTAAAAGAATAAATGTAGATTTCCTATAATAGCCTTTTGGCTTTACACATAGCGTCCTAAACTTTCAATTAATTACATTTCTGGCACAATTCATTATAGCCTTTGATCAAACTTATCTAATGGCTGAAATTCATTTTAATGGTTCTGTAAAGTTCTGTACAAAAAAATGGTTCTGCATTGAACGTTACAATATATATATATATATATATATATATATATATATATATATATATATATATATATATATATATATATATATATATATATATAGTATAAATATAACATTAAATAAATAAATAAATTAAGTAACTCGGACTGTTCGGTTCATTTTCGGTTTTCAGTTCAGTTTAGTCAAATTTGAATTCAGTTCGATTTTATTCAAAAAAAATTAACCAAACTAACCAAATCGAATAAACTGAACAACCCGATAACCGAACTGAAGAACACCCCATTATACTCATGGTTGTTGTTGTTGTTGTTGTTGTTTTTTAGATGTATTAAGTAAATGTTAGAATTTGGTGCTTTGGTAAGGTTGCTATGTATGAGTCAAGTTATACATATAATATATCAAGAGTTGAGATCAATATAAATATCATATTTATCATAGATTTAATAAATCAATATTAGCCATTTATTTTTTATCAAAATTAATAAAAAAATCATTTTTCATATTTTTTTTAAAACAACATATCTTGCAAATGGTAAATCTTCAAACTATTAAAAATACACCATCGCGACGAGAATTAAATTATCTTTCTATAGATATGCACTTCTCTATATTTTCGACAAACTTTTTTTTTTCAAAAATTCCTCCCAGAATCACATACGATTTAGGCAAAAATGCATATGCATCTCTCCCAAAGTGAATAATTGCATATATATATATCCTTTGTACAAGTTTTTTATGCACATTTTACAATGGTTTTTATGCATGATTTGGATATATATGCAATTTTGCATTTTCGGAAGGATATGTATGCAAAATCCCCGATTAATAAAATCATATATAATTTTCAAAAATCACATGTGATTCGATTTTTTCAAAAAGGAATGCTACATCCACTCAAATTTTACACAAAAAAATCCGCACAAATGATGTGGTCATGTGTGATTGGGCTAATCAAAATGAAGAGAGAGAAATTGTACCAAAAGTCACCAATCATACATAGCCACATCATTGTGTGGATGTTTTTGTGTAAACTTTGAGTGGATGTAGCATTTCTCTTTTTCAAATCATATGTGATTTATAAAAATCGAATCACATATGATTTTTCTGGGCCGAAATTTTGAAAAACCAAATTGTTAGTTAAAAATATATAGAAGTGCATATTTATAGAAAGATAATTTAATTCTCGTTGCGCTGATACGATTTTTTTTTCTCGTAACGATTAACGGTTTGCGAGATGTTTAATTTTTTAAAAAATGGTGAAAGTTTATTTTTTTTTTGTTTTGAATAAAAAATAAATGACTGTGATTGGTTTATTGGATATATAGTAAATTTGGGATATATATTGAACTTTTGCAACATATCAATGTGATAGCCCAAATAGAGAGCATTTTACATGTTTGTCTACATTTTATATCCGAAGATTTAGGGCCCCAATAGTTTAAGGCTTCTATCTTATATCCAAGTATTGAATATAACATCAGCGCAGCCCAATGGCCCAGTTCATAGTCTTATGCTCTTTATACAATCCGTTTTCTATAGGTGACACAGGTGTTCAGAATTCGAGAACTGAAAAAAATTGAACCGAATTTGTTAAAAGCCGAACCAAACTGAATTGAATAGTTGGTTTTTGGTTTGGATATAGTTTTGACAAATATAAACCGAACACCGAATTCATATAAATATATATATTGTTTATATATTTATATACATAAAATGGTCATTAAAACTTTTTCATAATATAATTATAACATTTTTTAAGCTTTAAAAAAATATTTAAAATATTTTAGAAATAAAGAAATAAATAATTAAATGTAAGTATTTCGGGTTTGGTTTAAGCAAATTTAAATTCGGCTCGGTTCGATTTTCGGTTTTCCAAGAAAAATATTTAACTAAACTAACTTAATCGAATAAAGCGAACTGATAAACACTCCTATTAGGTGAGACAGAAATAGATAGTCATCAGCGAATGTATATGATAGAAAAAAACACACATGGCAAGGAACAAATAGCAAATATTTGACAGTTTATAGGGCACGGTGAGTGAAATATAACATGTTATAGATGTAAAAAATAACACTTATGGCTCTTTTATAAAATTTATACTACACCGCCTCAAGATGTTATAGGTGCCATAGCCATGGGACGACATTTGATGCCTTTTTTTTTTTTTTTTTTTTTTTTCGTCGAGTATCTTTTTGTGATGTTTTATAAGAATATTATTAAAAAGAGTTTTTATATTATAGGAGTATTATTGGTATATGCTAACGTGACGGCATCTATAAAACTTATATATGCTAACGTGACGGCAACTATAAAACTTATATTATAGAAGGATTTTCGGTCGTGAGCTTCCCTCAAAGGAGAATATTTTTGATGAACTGGTGTCTGATTTTTTTTATTGGTGTCGTTTTAGATGTAAAGCTTTGTTTAGTTGGATTGAGTGGCTAAAAAACCCTCATCTTATTTCTTTGTAATGTTCTAGCTTCTTGCTAGTTTTTTCTTATATAGTGCAACTGTAGCACTATGCCGTCTTAGAATCAAAAGTATGTTAACCATATAATACTTCGTAATGTAATTAAATATGGTGTAATATGTGAACTTTTTATCTTTATGTATAAACATGTAATAAAATATAACTTAAACTTTTAATTTGACAAAGTACTTTAAAGAGAAAGACCATTATATATTACTATTCTGTGCGACCTTTTTAAAAGATAACACCTGAAAATGGTGACAAAGAATACTTTTATTGGCTGAAATCTTCCCTTAAAAAAAGATAACACCTGAAAATAGTGACAAATGTAAATTAGTTCAATTGAGGGATTGGATTAATTATAATGGAGATGTGAATGTGACAACAAAAAGAAAAGGAAAGAGAAACACTTTTTCATCCAAAAAGATCAAATAATTATCATATAGAGTAAGGATCAAATAAGAAGAAAAATAAGAATGAGAAAAGTGAGAAGAAATCACAACCACACATATAAGATACACTTACAAAATTAGATGCATCTCCCCTTAAATTCTCCATTTTATTTAAAATATGTGATTAAAAACCTTTCTCATTTTTCTCATTTTAATATTACTTCTCACTAGATCTTTTCCTTTATCATATAATGGAAACATGGGTGTAATATATAACAAAATTGAAAAAGTAGCGCACAAGATTGTACGAACTTGAATTTTATAAATTTTAAATAATTGAATAGGTGAATTGAATTTGCAAAAAGGTTAACACATGTTTAAAGTATATATGAGGTCAAGGCAAAAGTTCTTTATAGATTTAAAAAATACCATAGATCTCACCATCCAATTCTCCATTTATCTCATCTCATCCGTCCATTTTTATCTTTCTTTGGCTATGTTTGGCGACACGTAGCAGTAAGCAGTAGCAGTCGCAGTAAGCAGTAGCAGTAAGCAGCAGCATTATTTGTTTAATAAACGTGTTTAGTAACGTAGTTGTAGCTGTAATTATAAAATGTAAAATTACGAAAAAGGGCATATATAAATCTGTTATATACTTATGAATGTTATTTTCGAGGGTAAATTGGTAATATTAAAAATAAAATGCTAGCAGTATATTAGAATGCTTCTTTAGGAAACATTAAGATTAGAAGCAGTTGAGGTGTTGCTAAATGCTAGCAACAGCGTTGCAAAACAAGCATTAAGATTGGAACGCTTGTCGCTTAACGCTCTTAAACGCTTCCAAAAATGTGTTGCCAAACATGACCTTTATCTTATACAAGGGGATTTTAGACAATTTACCGTCACCGCAAAACCTCTCAATCATGTTCTTTCTTTCTCATTTGATACTCACCCTTCACCCTCAAAACCGTCACCATCAATCACTCACTATTAAACACGATCAATCATCATCAATCGGAATCATCATCACCATTAAACATCATCAATCACGATTAAACACCATCAATCTCTCAATACCGTCACTCACCGTCGCCGCCGCCGTGAACCGTCACCATCAATCTCATCAGAATCATATATGGTGGAGATGGGGCTGATGAAGGTGGTGTTGGGGTTGATGAAGGTGGTGTTGGGGTTGAAGATGGTGGTGATGGTGTGGCTGTGAAAGGTGGTATTGCTTGTGTGATTCTGGTATTGTGGATCTAAAAATCGTGTTGTGGAGCTGAAAATCGTGATGAAGATGTTGATGATTTAGATGCACACCATGTGTTTGATGAAATGCGTCTGTGAAGAATCATATATGATTCTGAAATGCGTCTGTTTCTGTAATAAAAAAGAAAAGAATCACATAACATATGATTCTAGTAGAATCATTTTATGATTCTACTAGAATCATATATGATTGCAGTAGAATATTTTAGTTTTTCTGTATTATCTGTTAAAAGTTAAGGAAGAGGAATCAAAAGCATTAGCTGAACAGCAGAAGAAGGAACACGAGGCTGCTAAGAGACAAGCTGAATACGTAAAATAATGTGTTAGAAGAGAGGATGCTGTAAGATTAGACGCAGAAGAAAGAGCATTACAAGAATTATAGTAGAATCATATATGATTCTTACTGAAATCATATATGATTCTAGTAGACCTCTTTGATTATGATTTTGTGAAGCCGTGGTTTAATTTATTTTCTCCAAAGAAGTTGGTCCTTTAGCACCATCGTTGTTATATGTTGTCTCAAAGAGGGATCTTTATTTTTTATCATTATAATATGTGATTGTGTTAAAAGAAATTGCTAAGAACTTTTTCTCTAGTGGACATTGCATTCATTAACCAATGTTTCTTATCTTGGAGATAAGGTTGCAATTATATATGTAAAAATTTATTCTTTATAGGCTCTATGTATTTACGTTGCTTTGAAAATAATAATGATGCAGAAGCAACATAGTCAAAGGCGAGGAACTAGTTGGTCATGCTCTTATCTCTTCTTCGTTTTGTACATTTTTATGAACAGTTGAACAACAATTATAGTAAAATCATATATGACTCTTGTAGAATCATATATGATTCTAGTAAAATCATATATGATTCTACTAAAATCATATGGGACAAAAAAAGAACACAGATGTTAAAACATTCCGCAAAATGACATGTAAAAATATGTTCACTACTATGAACATTAATAATTACTAAAAGACTACCATCAACATCTAAACTCAATAATATGAAGAAATTTACATAAATCATCACTCGTACATAACACCTAATCAAGAAATTTACATAAATCATCACTCGTACATAACACCTAATCATCTTCCCCTTGAATTTCTTTAACACCTTCTTACATTAATCACTTTCAGAATCTTCCCCTTGAATAACTTCCTTTTTTCTCTGAATAAGCTTAGGCTTTTCTTCAACTTTTTTAAGCAATACATGTAGTTAGATAAAATACAAACATTTAATTAGTAACAACGATGATTGTAGTAGAATCATATATGATTCTTCTCTTCTTTATTATAGAAACAGATAAAACAAAAAAACTAAAATATTATACTAGAATCACATATGATTCTACTAGAATCATAATATGATTCTACTAAAATCATATATGATTCTACCATAATCATATGTGATTCTTTTCTTCTTTATTACAGAAATAGTCGCATTTCAGAATCATATATGATTCTACAAGAATCACATGTGATTCTATTACAATCCTTTATGATTCTACTAGAATCATATATGATTCTTTTCTTCTTTATTATAGAAACAGATAAAACACAAAAACTAAAATATTCTACTACAATCATATATGATTCTACTACAATCATAATATGATTCTACTAGAATCATATATGATTCTACCAGAATCATATGTGATTCTTTTCTTCTTTATTACAGAAACAGACGCATTTCAGAATCATATATGATTCTACTATCATATATGATTCTACTAGAAACATATATGATTATTTTATTCTTTATTATAGAAATAGACAAAACAGAAAAACTAAAATATTCTATTACAATCATATATGATTCTATTAGAATCATATATGATTCTTTTATTCTTTATTACATAAATAGATCGATATAACAGAAAAACTAAAATATGCGATTTTGCTTCACATGTGATTCTTCAGAATCACATATGACTCTTCAGAATAACATGTGATTCTTCAGAATAACATGTGATTCTTCAGAATCACATGTGATTCTTCAGAATCATATATGATTCTTCACAGACGCATTTCATCAAACACATGGTGTGCATCTAAATCATCAACATCTTCATCACGATTTTCAGATCCGCAACACGATTTTTAGATCCAAAACACGATTTTATGATATAGTTGACGGTTTATGATGATAACGATTTCAAACATATCTCGTGATGATGGTGGTGGATCGGTGATGGTGGTAGAAAGGTGATGGTGGTGGATCGGTGATGGTGGTGGAAAGGTGATGGTGGTGGATCGGTCATGGTGGATCTAAGTTAATAGTTGATGGTGTATGTGTGTGTGTGTGTTTTTTGCCCTAAAAATTTTGGGCAATAATGAAGTGGTTTTTTTTTTTTTTTTTTTTTTTTTTTTAATATAGTTGACATTTTTGCCCTTCTAATTAGATTAGATGGTTAATGAGGGATCTATAGGGATCTCAACTCATGAGGTCAATATACATCACTAATTTTTTGGTCACTTATTTTTTTTCAAAATTGAAAAAGTCATTTTTATTTTTAAAATAAAATATTTTGCAAATGGTAAATCGTTAACTGTTAAGGAACAAAAAATACAGTATCACGGAGAATCTTTTTGTTTTTCAATAAACGGTCACTTCGATATACTTTTGTCGAAATATTTTTTTTCGAGTTTTGTTTTTAGTGTTGAAATTTACGTCTAAAAAAATAACATGTGATTTGTTATTTTAAAAATCGCGTGTGATTTTACAAATCATATATGATTTCATAAATCACATGTTATATTAAAATAACAAATCACGTATGATTTTTCTATGCGTAAATTTCAACACATACAAAAAAATCGAAAAAAAAAAGTTCGTCGAAAGTATATAGAAGTGTCTCTCAATAAAAAGATGATTTAACTCTCTCGCGATGATATATGACTATTTTCGTGTAACGATTAACTGTTTGTGAAATATCTGATTTTTTAAGTCGGAACTTTTCTCTAAAGTATATAAGGCTGGTGACAGTGGTTCGGTTGGGCATGAGGTCGACCGTCCATTTCATTCGGTTGTGCCATTGTGGCAACTAGGTGATGCTCGGTTGGTTGTGGACATTTGGACAAACTAGTTCGTGCCTTCAACCGAGTTCCATGCACACAAAAATTCAATTTTTTGACCGTTTAATATTTTAAACAAAAAAAAAAAAAAAAAAAAAAAAAAAAAAAAAACTTTTTTTTTAAAAAAAAACTTTACCACTTTTACATCCTATAAATACTAACTCAAACACACATCTAAACACACAATTTCAAACACAATTCAACCTCAAACTACTTCTCAACACAAGATTTATTATGGTTTGCCGTCTCCCCCATTCCGTTGAAGATATGCAAATGTACGTTAACAAACAATGCGAAGAAGATGATGTGGCTCGAAAAAACGTTATTATAGACGTTATCAATCTGTTTGAGCAGGCAAGGGCAGAGAAGCAACGTATGAGAGCAGACTACACGACTTGCAACGACATTACGCTTGAACGAAAAGCCATGATCGACAAATTTTTGATGGATGAAGCCCGCAAAGACGACGACATTGCTGACAAGTTGTGGGAGTGTGTTCAACAGATATCGAACAACATCAGCACCAAAATCAGTTGGAGCTATCGGGAGAACAAAAAAGATGGTGTAGGTGCATCAACTTCGTCTGCTAGACCAGGAAGGCAATCTCTGCTAGACCAGGAACGTTTGGCTCGCATCGAGGAATTTGCCGGTTATCGGTCTCCCTCGTATGATTCTGCATGCGGGGAGTATTCAGATTAGGATTTATGATTTATGTATTTAGTATCGTTTTTATTTTTAGTACATTAATGTTTTTATTTAGTATTGTAACGTTTTTATTTTTAATGAATTTTAAATTTGTTGTTAAAAATATTTGAAAAAAATAATAATAAAATAAAAATAAAAAAAAAAAAAAAAAAAAAAAAAAAATCACCACAGTGGCAACTAGGTCATCGTCAGGTCATCGGAGAGAGAAAGCTGATGTGACAAGGTCGACCCAGGTTACCACTGTGACTAGCCTAATGGTTCTTTTTACGACGGATCTTAAAGAACATGCAGCTGTTCATTACTCGTGTACGAAGAAGAACATGATAAACATACTACTGTGGAATTTTTTAATGAAGGATTTACTAGAAATCTAGGATAGATAGAATGAAATGGACGTCATGACCAAATAATACAATACTCTGTTAACACTAGTAAACAAAAATTGATCCATATATAATACCACAATAATAATGTATTCGTTCATAGAATAATAATGAGATAAGTGTTTCTAAATGTATTCAAGTTACCCTGTTTTACTAAGTTGTGTATCAAAAAATTAATCCTCCTAAACAATGCAAACAACTTACTAATCATACTATTATATACATATTTTATCATTTGTTTAGAGATATTTACATAAATCGTCCTTGTGGCTAGGACCAAATTGCAATCACAGTCCTTAAAGTAATTTACATAATTCGTCCTTGTGGTTATCCCGGTCAAAGAACAGTCAACGACACGTGTCATCACCTGAGTGGTGCCACGTGTCATAGGGTCGGGTCGGGTCGGATAGTTGACGGGTCGGGTCGATTCGGTAAACGGGTCGGGTTGCCACGTGGACCAATGAGGTGGTGCCACGTGGCATTGGTAAAATATACCACACTTTTGGTTGGCCTAGGATTCGAACCGGGTTATTTGTGTGGGAAGCCAAGCTTCGCCCAACTGGGCTAAGCATAGCTTCAATAATATTACCCCTAAATCAATTACATAACCCTTCCTAAAATTTAAAGGCCCAATTCAATAATACTAAAAGGTTCAATTTAGTTTTTGGCCTATCAATTTAAGGGGTTATATGGACTGTAAATAAATAAATAAATATACCATCGGACTCGTTTTTTCGTGCTCTTTCCAATGGTATGCTCGGGGAATTTTTTTGACTTCGTTAGAACATCGAAAAATGCGAAAACGTCGTCGAAAAATGCGAAAACGTCCTTTTCCGAGGTGCAAAGGAAGTCGAAAAAATTCCCCGAGCATACCGTCGAACTCGTTTTTTTGTTCTCTTTCCAATGGTATGCTCGGGGAATTTTTTCGACTTCGTTTGAACCTCGAAAAATGCGAAAACATAGAAAAAACGCGAAAAATGCGACTTCGTTTAAGGGGAATATTGACTATCAAAAAATAAATAAATATACCGTCGGACTCGTTTTTTCGTGCTCTTTCCAATGGTATTATCGGAGAATTTTTTCGACTAGGTTTGAACCTCGAAAAATGCGAAAATCACTATTTTTTCTTTGTTTTTGCATTTTTAGAGGTCCAAACCAAGTCGAAAAAATTCCCCGAGCATACCGTCGGACTCGTTTTTTCGTGCTCTTTCCAATGGTAATCTCGGGGAATTTTTTCGACTTCCTTTGAACCTCGGAATAGGACGTTTTCACATTTTTCGATGACGTTTTTGCATTTTTCGAGGTTCAAACGAAGTCGAAAAAATTCCACGAGCATACCATTGGAAAGAGCACGAAAAAACGAGTCCGACGGTATATTTATATATTTTTTGACAGTCCATATAACCTTTTAAATTGATAGGTCAAAAAACATAATTGAACCTTTTGTTATAACTTGAGGCCAAACGTGGTTAAATACAAATCTGCACATGGAATTAATGAAGGTATGCACCAGCGCAGATGGTGCATCCTTTGCTTCCCACACAAATAACCCGGGTTCGAATCCCAGGCATGCCAAGCAAGAGTATTAATACTCTTTGCCACGTGGCACCACCTCATTGGTCCACGTGGCAACCTGACCCGACCCGATGACACGTGGAACCACTTAGGTTGTGACACGTGGCGACCCGACCCGTTGACTGACCCGTTGACCGACCTAACGAAAAGGACGATTCATGCAATTAATTTTACCTGAGAGTAAGGACCTTCAATGCAATTTGTTCCTTGCCACAAGGACGATTTACGTAAATATCTCTTAACAAATGTTAAATTATGTATATAATAGTATGATTAGTAAATTCGTTACATTGTTTAGGAGGATTAATTTTTTGATACACAACTTAGTAAAACAGGGTAACTTGGATACATTTAGAAACACTTATCCCAAAAATAATATATTGATTATCAAGAAAAGATATTTTTATATCTATACTTGTTTAAAAATATTAATAACTGGTAAAAAATAGCTTTTTAAAAGAGTTTTTTTTATATATAAAGGTTTTGCTAACAAGTATTTATCGGAACATAAGTTAGCGTATAATTAATAAAATACAAAAAAAACATTTTTTTAATAACAAAAATGCATTAAATACATATTAACATGTGACATGTGCTTAGTGAGCACTTGTAGCTAACCCTTTTTTATAATTTTTTTGTAAGAGATAACAGTTTGTATATTTTGTTCAAATGCACTGGAAAAGATACTTAAAAGATACAGTGATAATATGAAATGACATTTATGTAAATAGTGTATATTTATTTTGAGAACCCTGTTAAGTGCGAGAACTGCGAGAACTCTCATTGATCAATCATAATTTAGTAAACCATTTTTCTTTTAAATTAATATAATTAATTTGTAGGGGCATTATAGGTATTTAACATTAACACACTATTTAACTGATAATTCAAAATTTTCCTATAATCATGCCAAATATACGGTTTCTTATTTTACAAGTCAGATTTTTTTTCTCTAAGATTCGTATAATCAAACCCTTTTCCAGAATTGAGAGACACCCCCATAGCCACCTTCATGTGGTTTCCAGATCCGTGTTTAAGGGTTGTTTTCACCATAACCCTAATTAGATCCGATCAGATCCACCATAACCATAGCCGACCCTTTCAAATACAGTTTCAGTTTTCTCTCTTTGGCTTTCTCTCCCATAACCCTAATCATAATTAACGACTAGAAAAGAGGAAGGAAAAGGTTGCTGCCGCCGCTTGTGTTGCTGGTAAAGTTGCTGTTGCCGCTGGTTGAGATCTGAAAGGAAGAGGACTCACGACTGTAGACTAGGCCAAAAGGTTGAAAACCATGATACCGGCATAAAATGCCAATGATTTGCTAATATTTACCTTTAATTTGTTTGAGTTATCGGATTAGTTTATAATGTTTTAGGTTAGTTGTAACGTGTTTGCATGACTTTTGGAATTACAGGAACCACTTTTGACACGATTGATCCAGCGATAAAAGAAGTGTTAGCAACAGTGGCCGAAGGGAGAAAGTAAGACATTGATTTGGCCGTTAAGGCTGTCCGTGAGGCTTTCGACAATGGACCTTGGCCTCGCTTGTCTAGCGAGGTACATGATCTAAGAGCTTTAGATAAGGTTGTTTTCGTCTCAAATCTAGCATCTGATGATGTTGTTCAATTGCTAATTCCTGCGAAATTACTAACGGGGTTTCTGATTTTTTTTTATATTGTTATTTTGTACATACCATGTAGTTCCTACATAAACAACATTATTATTCCTAACTCAATAAAATTTCCCAAAATCAGGCACGCCGAAAAATCATGTTAAAGTTCGGAGACTTGATCGATGAAAATGCTGATGAGTTAGCAACCTTAGAAGTAATCGATGGAGGAAAGTTGTTTGGCCCAGTGAGGTACTTTGAAGTCCCGATTGCAACAGATACATTTCGTTACTTTGCGGGGGCAGCCGATAAAATCTGGGGAGCAACTCTTAAAATGTCAAGTAATATACACTACGTGAACCCATCGGAGTAGTTGGTCACATCATTCCTTGGAATGGTCCTGCCTACATGTTCGCTACAAAGGTTGCACCAGCTTTAGCTGCTGGTTGCACCATGGTCATTAAGCATGCTGAACAAACTCCCCTTACAGTTCTCCTTTTCGCTCACCTGTCGAAGCTGGTAAGCTCATTGACTAACACCGTTTGTAAATTGCATAAAACGTCTCTCATTCGATTTATGTTATTAAGTACTAATTTGGTTTAAGTAAAAATCTAGGCTGGTGTTCCTGATGGCGTGATTAATGTGGTTAACGGGTTTGGAAAAACTGATGGTGCTGCCGTTAGCTCCCATATGGACATTGATATGGTGATTATTTATTTGTTAAAGTAACCGCGCATTCATAATTTATGAGACCTATTTTAGTATTTTAAGTTTAACAATGTGTGATCAAATCTAGGTTACTTTACGGGATCACGTGGATATAATGGGTCACTTCCAAATTATTGAGAGTGTCATAAGAGTTGCAGCTGGGGAAAAATGTCAAGGGTTGGTTGGTGATCAAGTGTACTCAGGTATATTTGAGTGGTTCAAGAAAATTAAGTTAAAACTACAAGAACTTAATATCTGACGCATTCATTTTTTAGCATATAGTAACATCTACTGCCATGCTTTATGTATAGGTCATTTTGTTAAAAAAATGAATGAATCATTGGAAAGGGTATTCCTTATATGCTTCTGGTAGACATTAGATGTTCGTTCTTCTTATAACAGTAGTTTTATGTATAGTTTTTTTACGTATAAAACATATATGTTTACGTATAAAACATAGATATTTACGTTTAAAACATACATGTTTACGTATAAAACATATATGTTTTGTGTTTGATTTATAAAACATATATGTTTTGTGTTTGGATTATATATGTTTTGCATATATGAAAAAAAATTGTCTCATGTTTATTTGTGTTTGTTGTCCATGTATGTTATGTTATCTTGAGTTTTATTTTAAAAGTATTTAATCTTGGCTATTATTTTTTCTAGGCGTGAACACATACTGGAAGTACATATATGTTATTGGAAGGCGTGCATGTATGTTTTTGGAAGACATGCGCACATGTTCAAAATAATATGATGAGAAACTTCAAACACATACGTTTTGCGCACATATGTCCGTTTACGTTAATTATTGTTAGTGCACACGTGTAAAGATAGATTATATTCATGTATTTCTTCTTATTATAAATTTGTATTTTAATTGTATTTCAATCTATATCGAATTTTGTGTTTAACATTATATTCTAGGTTGCTATAAATTTACATGATCTAAAAACACATATGTACCTTTTCATTTGAAAAACATGTATGTCGAAAAAACTATTCCAAAAACAAAAATATTAAAATTAATTCATAAAAACACATATGCACTAAATCAGTTTTAAAACATGCATGTTCAGAAAAAAAAAAAAAAAAAAAAAAAACAGCAAAAAAAAAAAAAAAAAAAAAAACGAAAAATGATATAAAATTGACTTTTACTATTATACCCTTTTGAATAAAATAAAAAAGTTTAATAATTCAAAAATTCTATGTTGCATTGATATATTGCACAATATGCATTAATAGAAGTACATAAAGAGTTCTCGCAGTTCTCGCACTTAACAGGATTCTCAAAATAAAGCCCAATGCTTTAATTGCCTAAATCTCAATCAGCCTATTGTACAAGACTACAAGTACAACTATCACCATATAATGCATATATCTTCATACACACAAAAAATAATAATAATAATAAAATAAAATATCACAAGATATTTGTATTTTTTTGCTTTGTTGATATGACGTTCTTATTCTATTTACTCATTTCGTCCTTAAAGATTGTTTAATGTTTTAAAATATCCGACTAATTATATTTCATTAACTAAGTTCATATTTATTCACAATTTTTTGTTATTAGTAGAGATTTATAGAAGACACTTATTTTGTGACGTTTTAAATTAGTAATATGAAAACTAATTTTGAGACGAAGAAAATAATACGAAGAATGAATTATGATGTATGCATATGTATCTTTAAACTTAAATGCTTAAAAATTGAGAAATGTTAATAGACTATTATACCATTGATTAAAAATGGTAACATCATAAATTAATAGTTTTAATAATTTTTATAACCTGTGATTTTTTTTTCAAAATAACTACAAATTAAACTCGTAAGTTTTGCATTAAAGATAAAGCTAGAATACGATTTAGCTAGTAATTATTTACCGCTACATACCTCACTTGATATTCGTTTATTTTTTATATAAATTTGTAACAATCTATTGATCTTTTCATTATTACTCCGTAGTTGAAGAGTATCACGTCATTAAAGTCATTTTTTTTTGGTTTGATTATCTTAAAGTCTTTGCCATAGTCGGCTTAGCAAGTGAAACGAAACCACATCTAAAATCATTTCGTAGTTATTATGACAAAAAAGTCAAGATAACGAAACAACTTGGACCCGTAAAGTAAATGAATCGTTGACTACATTACTACTTTGAACTTCCATCCATACCCCTAGACCTTATCCATACGAATATACGATACGATTCAAACAAGTAACGAACACCATTTGCTCGATATCCCCTGACATCAAGGAATGTTGACAAAAATTGTAACGGTTGCTTTCAGCGAGATTCTTTTCTTAACGTACTTCGTTCATTCTCTTTTGAATTATTATACAAATAAGTCACTAAAATTTGTGTGAAAGTTATCATAAGTCACTAAAGCTTTAAAGTTGTCATCGAGGTTACTGAACTTATGAAAAAAAAAATATACGTAAACATCATTGAACTTGTAATAATACGACATTTATGTTACTTAACATATCAAAAAAATGCGTTCAAGTTACCTGATTAACACTGAAATTATAGAAGTGTATGCTTTTGATAAGTTCAGTAACCTGAATGACAACTTTGAAACTTTAGTGACTTAGGAGAACTTTCGCGCAAACTTAAATGACTTCTTTATATAATAACCCTTGTATTTTTGGCAAAACTAACGATAGCAGTAAATAATAACTGTTAACAGTAGCAGTTAAGGCATCTACTATGGTAATTCTTTTTAAAAGTCTATAATTTTGTTATGGCACTAATTTATAAACCCATCCTCACTATGTTTTTATAAATATCTCACATACTTCAAATGCATTAAATTATTAAAAGGTTCAATATTCTAGACATTTTCATGCCACGTAAGCTTGAAATGAATGTTCACTATGATTTACAAGTTTTTAGACCTCTTCATAGTTTTATAAACCTTTTTATAAACCACCATAGTGGATGCCCTTAGCAATTGAAGTAAACAATAACTGTTTTTTTAATAAAAAAACGTTTAACAACGCATCTATAGTTATAATTATAACATATAAAATGACGGAAATAAGTATATACACTATTTCAAAAGAAAAGTATATACACATTACGAGATAAAAATATCATAATACAAGAAGTTAATAGTTTAACAAAGTCGTTATGTTTAAACGCATGAACAATATATAAATATCATGCATAAAAGGTAATATGTTTTTAATAAATCAACGACAAGTTATGATTTTAAAGTTTACAAACTGAACACTAAACATTCTTTTCGAGTGATAATTACGGATATTGTACTAGCAAATAGAATAAAATAAGAGAAATGATAGAGAGGCCTAAACTTAGACTTAAAAACAAGTGACATCATTCTGATGACTACAAACAGGGACCCACTTATATTACACCCATCAAGATGATGTCATTTAGTTTTAGGTCTAAGTTTAGGCCTAACTTTAGGTCCCTCTATCATTTCTCATAAAATAAATGACACAAAATTCTAATATACAAACAAAATTCCGATATGCAAACCAAACCAGATATCTAATACATTAATTTAAATGCATAAACGCTAGTTCATATGTCAAATACTTCTTTAAGCAGCATTTTAAAATGAAGCATTTTGACTAAAATAAAACCACTAAATGCTTGTTGTCATACAAGCTTTAAATAATAAATGCTAAATGTTTAACGCTAAATACTTCAAAATGCTTCAAAACACTTGTTGTCAAACACAACCTAAGACAACAAATCAAGCTTATCTATTCTAATTTATTCTTTTTCACTTGTCAATTTCATAACCTAACTTTAAACATTCATATTTATCAAAACATGTTTTAATTAAATTTTAAATCATAAGTATGAAACTTATATTTTAGATATATACGTCATTTTTTAGTGAAACTTAAATCTAAATATTTAGAAACTCATAAACTTTGCTTGCTTCAAAAAGCATACATTTTATTTTAAATAACGGTGGTTATAAGGAAATTCTAATTTTACAAGTTGTACCTCCAGAATTTTTTTTCTATTTTTTTATATAATTTTATTTATATTAAAAAACTATAAATCTGAAAGTACGGAACAAAAAATATAAAGTATTAAACTGGCAAAAAGTACGGAGCAACTGTCAAAAAAACAGTATTGTACTATAAACTGATAGATAAAAAAAAATTTACTTTTACCCCCTTTTTTCTGGTAGGTCGGAGTTACCTACATCCCTTTTAAACATATAAAATTTTCAGAAATTGTACTATTCACTAACTAATATATTTTTGTCTTTTTCTGAAAATTTACAAAAATAGTCCATGTCATTGCAAAAATCATCACCAAACTTTTGTATGTTAGCATATTTACAAAAATGGTCCCCATCAAATTTCATCCTTAAAAACCAATAATTTACCAAAATTTTATAGTAATAGTCCTTGTCAAGTTGTCATTAACTGCGAAAGTCATACCTAAAGTTTTTTAAATGAAAATTTACATAAGTAGTCCTTTTGTTTTTAGTTTACGTTAAAATATTCGTCCTTAATAACCAACCATGTAAAAAGAAATTCACAAATGGTAAATGTATGCTATCTAACATCGCAAAAATCATCCATAAACTTATTTTCTTGAGAAAACGAAAATTTGCATATAATTAGTTCCTACGCTTTAGCTGAAATTGGGTAATTCGTCTCTAGAGGCGATCCGTGTAACAAAAAATAACGTAGAAACCCTCACCCAGCTGCAGTAAAGTGTAATTTGTCTCCATGAGTATTTGTTTTTTCAATGGGCAAATTCTACTCTCTCCCTCCCACAATTATTTTCTCCAAACAAGGAACAAGAATCACATTTAAGAAAATAAAAAGATGAACAATAATAAACTTTCATAAAAAAAATTTGTTAAAAAAAATGACAGAATGTCTCCTTTATACACGGTTTCATTAATACAAGTAGGGTTTTACTAACAAAAACCCAATGGGTGTTGTTTAAGCTTACTATAATTTTATAAATAACAACGTTTCCAAATATGAACTCATTATTTCTATAAAAACGATTGTTTAAGCTTACTGTTACGAAGATCTTTGGTTGATAGATCTCCAAAAAGACGATTATTTTACGACATAATAAAATGAAAATTAAAGATGAACAAAAATAACTGATATACTATGATTAAAAAGAATAGAATATATAAAAATCATTAAAAAAATATATAAACAAAAATATCATAGTGATGAAGACTGAAGAGTGAAGGACAAATAGGTCAATTGCAACTCCCGCGTCAACAACTTGTCACCTTCCAGGAAATTCACATCACAATCAACAAAAGCTGCTGTTTCCTCAACAACTTCAATTCATACAAAAACCTCACGAACCAACCTCGAAGCTTCCCTCTTCATTCCTCCATACTTATATCCACCTCATTCCAATTTTCTCATTTCAATACCTTCATCTCTCTTACATACACTCACCCAAAAAAAAAAAACACAGAATCCATGTCGGTTGCTGACACTAATGTCGAACCTACGACACAACATCGATGGCGAAACCAAGGACAAGAACAAGAACAAGTGGCGTCTAAAAGCTATGCTCTTAGTGGGAAGATTATGCTAGCTTCTATTATTGTTCTTTTTGTTGTTGTGGTGTTTTTGGTGCTTCTACATCTATATGCTCGATGGTACGTTAAGTTATATGTATTGCATAGTTTCTTTATTTATGTTATGTTATTTTGCATCTAAGCTAGTTTAAATTGTGTTGTACTAGTAGTATTCATAATCTCATAGTACTTGTTAATTAGAGAATGCTAAGCATGCAAACTTTTGTACTCTTTTCGTTTTAAAGTAATTGTTTACAGAAAAAAATAAAACACAAAGTTTAAAAAACATCTGTCACTACAACTTTTCTTTCTTATTTTTTACACAAAAGATAGTTTTATTCTTAAGCAATTAATTTATAACTTTTTTTTTTTTCTTTTTTAAATTTGTAATAATAACGTTAAGTAAGGTTAATATGATAAACTTGATCTATATTCTTTTTCTGTTTTTCAAAATGGTCAATTAATTTGGCACAATCCGAAATTGAAATATGGACTATAAATATAAAACGGAGGAGTAGTAATTAGGGGTGTTTGTCTTAGCTTATTTGGCGTTTTATAAAATAAATTATTGGCTTATAAGCTAATTTTTATGAACTTATCAATTAGGTTAATTATATGCTTTACCTTATGAGCTTGTTAAATTCATAAATTCCAGTTAATAAATTAAGCTTATATGTCAGTCAAATTTTCAATAAACTTATAAATTTGTAAACTTGTCAAGTAAATTAGCTAGGCAAAAACCTTTAATAAGTCCTAAACACCCAAAAAAGAAAGTGTAAAACTTAATTGAGAAAATGAAAAAAATTTCAAGTTCGCTAGTTTAAAGTTAATTATCTGCTTATTTTAACCAGATGATGAGCTTTGACTGTTAGATAAAAGTTCGCGTAAGCTAATTTTTAATAAAAGAACAGTGTAAAATTCTACGAAATATCTTTTTTTATGAATTGGCTTTGTTGTTGTTGTTGTATTTATTCGCTAACATAAAATACGATCAATTTATTTACAGGTATCTCCTACGTCTCCAACGAAACAACTCGAACCAACGTCGCAACCGTCGTAACCGACCACCTCGTGTCGTATTCTATGTCGACTCAAACAGAACACCAAGCACCCCAACTAGCGGCCTCGACCCATCTATACTAAAATCACTACCATTATTCGTATACTCATCAAAACCCGACTCTAGTACACCCGAATGCGCCGTATGTTTATCCGAATTCGAAACGGGAGAAACTGGTCGGGTTTTACCCAAATGTAAACATAGTTTTCACACCGAGTGTATTGACATGTGGTTTCATAGTAACTCGACTTGTCCACTTTGTCGGTCTGATGTTGAACCGGTTCACACTTGTGAACCGGAAGTGAAGATCCTAATTGAACCGGGTTCAAGTGGACAAAAAGAATGTGTTACTGAACCCGGTTCAAGTAATGTGAACGAAACCGTGTCATTTGGTGATAGGAGAAAAGATGTAGATATTAGGATAGATGTACCGAATCGGAGTGAGTTACGAATCGAGACGGGGTTAAGGATAATGTCACCGAGTAAAGGGTTTAGGTCACCACGAAATATGTTATCGCGGATATTGACTATGAGTAGAAAATCTCCCGCGGTGTCCCCATCAGGCGCTGGCCCGAGTTGCTTAGCTCCTCCGACCGAGTCACATGTCGAGTTAGCTAGTGAGTCAACTCGGTAATAGGCTGTTAGCTTTAGTGAAATTACGAGAATGGACATTGGACATATGGACAGATGGCACGATATTTGAAAAAAGTCGTGACTCGTGACTGTGGATGAGGTTGATAGGGATATATTCGGTTGTTCATTTTCCAAAACAATTGTAGATTTGTAGATATTTATGAAATCATGGGTTTATTCTTTTTTCATATGAAATTGTTGTCGGTTAGTGATAAGAATATTATTCTTGAAAGATATTGAGTTCGACAAAAAATCATGACCATGTTTTATTATTTCATTACATGTGTTCAACGCTCTTGAAGAAATTTAGATGTGGTTTGTTTTTTCCAGAGCTTTTATCTCTTTATCTGCAAAATATGTTTGCATAAAAAGAGGCACATTTAAAGTCTTCATCTGCATGGTAAAAAACTGTTTATTTTTTGTGCTATTGAAGTACTTTTTAAGGTTTTTTTTTTTCTTAAAAAAAAAAAAAAAAAAAACATGCTAAAACATTAAAAAAAAAAAACATTTGAAAACATAAAAAAACAGTCGAAAACAGATCAAAACGTAAAAAAACAGACGAAGCATAAAAAACGGTCGAAATTTAAAAAACGATCGAAAACGTAAAAAAAACATATGAAAACAGAAGAAAACGTAAGGAAATAGATGAAAAAGTAAAAAACGGACGAAAACGTAAAAAAATAGACGAAATTGTAAAAAACAGACAAAAACGTAAAAAAACAGACGAAAACTTATAAAAATGGAAATTAAGAAAGAGATGCAGGGTTTGTGAAAGAAGAGGTAAGAAGTGAAAGATAATGTCTGAAATTTAGAAGAGGAAAGAAGCGAAAAGAAAACTTATGTCGGAAAAAAAGCAAACATAAACCTCTGCCCTCTTGCAGATAAAAAGAATGAAAAGAGAAAAAAAATGCTTATTAGAAAGAAAAAAAAAAAAACAAACGACACCTTAGATAGTTTATTAGCTCATAAATGGTTTGATAGATTACGTTAAATTTGTAACATAATAAATAGATTTTTTACTTATATTTTATTTTATAATAACATGAGAATAATAGGATATGTATTTGTAATAAACGCATAGCTCATGAATAAACTATCTTAATTCTAAACCTAATAGATCCTAAGTCCAGGGGCGGAGCCATGCCCACACTAGTGGGGGGACATGCCCCCAACAAATCTCGTGATGACACACAACATATGTAGGAAAAAAACCAATTTTTTTAAAAAAAAAAGTGAAGTGCCCTCAACATAATACTCGGAGTGCCCTCTTCAAATTTTGATTACAAATAATTAGAGAGCCAAATTGTTCGCCTGAAACAATTTCCAAAGGTTGTTGATCGGAAAAAATGAAGAACCCAGCTTTTGCACACTAAAAGGGTAGTGGGTAGGGAGAAGTGGGTACTAAAAGTAAATTAATTAATTAATTAATTAATTATAGTGTATATATTATAGGAAAATGATTGGGGAACCTAATTGTATGACTAATTTTATGCCTAAACTGATAAGTGTTTTATTGGTTTGTGAATTAGTGGGTCCATCTACTGTCACCAATAGAGTGATGCCACATAAGATTAGGCATATGTTTAGACACACAAGTTAGGTATGTCAATCAATACTCTATAATATAAATAGTCTTTTGTTTAACTTTTGGACATAATTATTTGTATCGTTTGTTAATTTTTAGACACAACTTACCACAATATATGTTTAATTTGTCAACACATGATGATACGGTATTTGAAGAATAAGTTATATACAGTTATTTTTTTATATTCATATTGATTTAAAACTTTTAAATCTTGATATATTTGTGATTGCAATTTGTTTCTTTGAATGTTTATTGAGAAAGGTTCATTCCGAGTCACAAGAACAATCTTTCTTTTTTTATTTGAATTAATTTAAAACCCGATATTTCAAAGTAGGTAATGTTAGAAGGTCAATATTTTATGGTCAGATATCTCAGGTCGATATATCTTTGATAGCTCAGAAGGAGAAAATAAACGAACTCTTCGAGGGCTACTTAAGCAACTTTAATGCAAACGAGAATCTAGAAAGACTGAGTTGTTGGATGTTGGTGAGTGAGCGTTTTCGTATAACGATTACACTGCATTTTAATAATTTTTTGCAAATATGCAAATGCGTCTCATACAATTTGCCTCATGCTTTTTTTTCTTTTTCTTGTTTTTTTCTCTTTTTTTTCAAGCACATGTATTTGACATTTTGACCTATGTATATAAGTTGTACTATACAAAGTAAGTGAATGTTATTTTATATAAACTTGTTGAAATTACCTACTTCATAACACCTCTAATACGTGTTTATAGCATCAAAGTAAAGCAAAATATGCAACTTTTTTTTTTCTTTAATCAAACTTCGACTCGCCTCATTTCGAAATACGAAAAATGACATTTATCAACACTTTATTTCAGAAGAAAAAAAATTTACGATGCCCCTCATTACTACTTTTCCTGGCTCCGCCACTGCCTAAGTCTATAGTTAAGTTTGGCTTTAACCTAAGCCATCTAACACCTTTCTACAGTTTCGGTTGGAGGTTTCTAAATGCACAAACTGGGTAGAATCTTTATCCTTTTCACCTTCTTTTGAGTTTTGCACTTTTTGCTTTTTGTTTATTTTCACGTAAGTAGAGTTGTATTCAGTGACAAAAGTTGTACAATGCTTGGCAACTTCCTCTTTTTTGCGAAGTTTTTCTTTATGTCATGCCTTGCTTTGCATTAGTTAGGAGATGCCATTTTATGATCAACTTTTCTTGAAAACGACAATGATCTCCGAGGGTAAAACATATAGTTATGCTAATGAAACAAAACTAGTTGATTGATGACCAAAAGAAACATAATCAGGGTGGATTATGACGACTATGACTTTTGTATTCCCGGGTTCATGATTTGGATGATAATAATAACAAGAAAAAATTACACGTTTGGTCCTTATGGTATACCTCAAATAACAACTTTAGTCCCTAAGTCACTTTAATTACACCAGCAGTATCTAATTTTGAAACTATGCACGCTTTTGGTCCCTATTTTGGATGGGCTTTAGTTAAGTCCGTTAAGTATTTTGCGCTGTTAGTCCTTCGTTAATAATTTTTGCACCGTTAGTCCTTATTTTTTAAAATATAGTTTTCCCCTGTTAGTCCCTTAGTTAATAATAGTTATCGCCCGTTTTTTTACGTTTTTGTCCGTTTTTATTCGTTTTCCCCCGTTTTTTTTTGTTTTTCGTCCGTTTTTTACGTTTTTATCCCTTTTCGTCTGTTTTTATATGCTTTCGTCCGTTTTTTACGTTTTTGTCCGTTTTTATCCGTTTTTGTCAGTTTTTTATCCGTTTTCGACTGTTTTTTTACGTTTTAATCCGTTTTCGTCCGTTTTTTTACGTTTTCGCCCATTCTTTTACGTTTTTGTCTGTTTTTATCCGTTTTCGTCCGTTGTTTATTCGTTTTCGCCAGTTTTTTTTTATGTTTTTGTCCCTTTTTTTCCTTTTTCGCCCGTTGTTTTACGTTTTTGTATGTTTTTTTCCTTTTGCGTTCGTTTTTTATCCGTTTTCGGCCATTTTTTTTTACGTTTTTGTCTGTTTTTATCTGTTTTCGTTCGTTTTTTTTTCACAAAAAAATTCCAAAAAAAATTGAAATTTTTTCACAAATTTGAAAAAAAAATTCCAAAAAAATTTTGAAAAGTAAATTGGGAAAAAATATTTTCGAAAAAAAATAAAAAAATTTGAATATAAAATTTTAAAAAAAAAAATTTGAAGTAAAAAATATTGAAAAAAAAAACGGACATATTTTTTTTTTAAGATTTTTTTTAAAAAAATATTTGAAATTTTTTTTTTCAAAATTTTTTTTTGAAACTTTTTATTCAAAATTTTTTTATTGAAATTTGATTTTTTTTTTTTTTTTTTTTCAAATTTTTTTTTCGGAAATATATTTTTTCCAAATTTTTTGTCTTTTTGGAAAAAAATTTCAATATGTTGAAATAGTACAAAAACAAAAGAAAAACGGACCAAATGTAAGAAAAACGGATGAAAACCGATAAAAGCGTACGAAAAACGGACAAAACGTAAAGAAAACGGACGAAAACATATAAAAACAGACGAAAACGTAAAACAACGGGGGAAAACGGGAAAAACGAACAAAAACGGAAAAAACCGTAAAAGAACTGGCGAAAAAGATTAAAAAACGAACGAAAACGGATAAAAACAGACAAAAACGCAAAAAAAAACGGGCGAAAAAGGATAAAAACGAACGCAAAAGGAAAAAAACAGACAAAAACGTAAAACAACGGGCGAAAACGGGAAAAAAGCGTAAAAAAACTGGCGAAAACGGATAAAAACGGGCGATAACTATTATTAACGGAGGGACTAACTGGGGAAAACTATATTTTAAAAAATAAGGACTAACTGTGCAAAAATTATTAACGGAGGACTAACAGCGCAAAATACTTAACGGACTTAACTAACGCCCATCCAGAATAAGGACCAAAAGCGTGCATAGTTTCAAAACTAGATATTGCTGGTGTAATAAAAGTGACTTAGGGACTAAAGTTGTTATTTGGGATATACCATAGGGACCAAACGTGTAATTTTTTCTAACAACAATAACAATGCAATAACATAACAATAATGAGGACAATGAAACGAGATAATGAAGCACAAGAAAAAGTAATAAACTGGGATCCTTCGAATCATCGGCTAGTAGCCGAGAACCTGATGACAACTATTTTGTGGTGGGTTAAATCTCGGATATCATCATGTCATATAACAAATATATATTATTGATTGTGCTTCTTTTTATGATTATATGAGAATGATAATATATGCATTTATAATAAACATATAGCTTAGTGAACAAGCTATCTTAACCCTAAATTTAATGGACCTTAAACTTATAATTAGGCTTGGGCCTTAATCTAGCCATCAAACATGGTTATGAGATTGCCTAATCATTCGATATGGTGTGTTTCGATGTACAAGATAGATTAGTACTAGATCCAAGGATATTGATATCCTTGATGATGTTGTAGAAAGGAGTCGATCTCTTTTGGGATTAGTCGTTGGTGTAGTGTTGGGTAGTAGTTCTTCCATTGCAATGGAACTAAGTACTTAGCCTAGTACCTAATAAAGGGTAGGCGACGTTGTGGTAGGTGTGGTTCACCTCGGAGTGAAAGAACCCGGTGGTTAGCCTAGCACCGAATAAAGGGTAGGCGATGTTGTGTTAGGTGTGGTTCACCTTGGTGTGAAAGAACCCGGTGGTTAGCCTAGTACCGGAAAAAGAGTAGGCAACGTTGTGAAGGCTTCTCCGCCATAAGGAGTTGGTGTCGTGTAGTGTTTACGAACTCTCGAGTAGGTGACTCGGGGAGTGGAATAGGGCAAGGAAGGTGTCCTTGTAGCCGAACCACTATAAATACTCGTGTCATGGTTTTGTGCTTTCTACTCTTTATCTTTGCATTACTTACTTACGTACTTATCTATCAACATCCAACATACACATTCAATAGATTGACATAAGTCAATCTAAATATCTTAAAACGAAGTTTTAATCGGTAAAACTATTCAACCCCCCTTCTAGTTTTCCACAATTGGTATCAGAGATTCGTTACCAAGTCTTTTAAAGTATATTGTACTTTGAAAACTTGATACGATCCGTGTATGTTTGAAAACTACAAAGAAGGGAATTTCTTAAAACAAAAGGTCATGTTTTTAGAAATCATTACTTTTTTAAATGTTGGATAGTGATAGATCATTCTAACATTTCTTTTGAGAAATCTACATAGCAAAGGATTTGGGCATCTTAGAAGATCATGAAGTATTTCGCGTCTATGGTTTCTAAAACCATAAAGAGGGAATATATCAAAGGTATGTTCTCTTAGTTATAATTATTAGTCAAAGACATTCTAATTTGCTTGTGGATAAAATTACGATATATGCTTCTATCTTATAATAAGCATAATATGAAAAGTGTTTTTGTTGATTTTTTCTCTTTGAAGTTTTGTTGTTAAATATCTTGTTAAATCAAGCTTGAATAAAGGTAAAAATGGATAATATAACTTCACTAAAAAGTCTACAAAGGTTAAACCTTTTCGTCAGGTCAAAACATGCATTTTTGTAATTCTGTGTCAGATCCGCGGATCCCTCAGTTTACACAGGACGGATCCCTCAAGCAAGAGATCCATGGGATCCGTGGTACAGAAGACAGTTTTTGTCTGAACTTCAAAAATTCATAACTAATTAACCGTAAGTCGTTAGAAGTCGTGCCACCTATCGTTTTAAAAGTATTTGAGTCTACTTTCATTTAAAAATGATTTCATAAACTGATTCAAAACAAAAATTTACAGAATCATTGATTTATAATAGAAAGTCATTTTTTGGTCATAACTTTTGCACAAACTTTTGATCTAATTGGAGATGGATGTTTTCATCTTTGAATAACAATGTGTACTCTTTTGAAATTAAGGTTTTGATCATATTTATAAAAGAAACTAATCAAGCTTGGTATACATGTTTATATTTAACACAAAGCGATGAAAAGAACTTTCGTATGCTATGCTAAATGATAAATTGTCTTCCTTGCATTACTTGATTATTTGCTTATCTCAAATTGCTTTTGTTCTTGTTTGATTGAATAACATATGTGGTTTCCTTACCTTGCTATTCATTCTCTTGCTTGTCAATTTAGTAATTTTCTACTAATCAATGTGCTACTTGAAGGAGTGTTTGGGATAACATCTAGTTGTGTCGAAAATGTCAGTTTTATAAGTTGAAAAATGTTTAAAGCATATAACACACTAAATGGCTTTTTTTGATTGAGTTTGTCATGTGTGCAACATAAATGTTTTATGTGCTTATATGATTTCTTGATTTCATATTTTCTTGTATCGTTTTCTAAAAACAACAAGAATGTACATCGGATCTAACCTACACTTGTGTTGATGATGTACTCTCCCGTTTTCCTTTTCATGATCACTCTCCAAGCTTCATAGTAGGATTGACAACTTGATTATTTCATCCGATATACTCAAGTAAATTATTTTGCAACGCAAATATAATTGTTCATATCCGAAAGTCCAAACTCGAGCTTTCCAACAACATATGTTGAACTAGCTCATCCAACCATTTTTTTTTGTTCACCATATGGACAACTTTTAATTTTTTGACACCTTCGTCACCTTAGTTGTTTCAAGTATAATATTAATAAAAACGAAGCAAAGTATCATCATTGTTACTCTTCGATAGGCCATAGGAATATAAATTTTCCTAACTTGAGAATGAATACTGGAGAACTTATTGCACTAGAAACTCAATTTGACCTAGCGGTTGAATTGCTTCCTTGCTAGAAATTGGGTATGTGGAATCACCCGTAAAAATGGTTGTGTTTAGCCGTAATTGAGCACCACTAGTAATAGTATCATATTCATTCTCTCACATGGGAAATCTATACTCCTATGTTTTTCTAAAGTAAGTTTACAATGGAAATACTTTGCGTTGTCTTAGGATTACTTATCAAACAAGTTGTAAAATTAAATTTTCTTTTAGTTAATCCCAACCACTTGCCTCATCAAGCGATTATCTTGCTTTGATCGAGAAGAACTACATTACTTCAAGGATGAAGTTCATTGTACGCTAATCACCATCCGTAATAACTACACTTAGTTCATTACCTTCACTAAACCAAAACAACCTTCTAAACAATTCACTTTCTTAAGGACACATATACATGTGTTTTCTTACTCTTCAAAATACCAACACATAGGTAAACATCTCTTAGCTTAAACCAACTCACAAAACCGTACTTGAACACCATCATGTACTCTTTCCTTTCTTGACACATACCTTGCACGCCATTGTTAATACAAACGATTTACTAATCTTGATCATAAATCCGTTTTAAGCTTCTTGAATAGCGCTTACTAAAGTTGACAAACATGTGTGTTGTTTGTGAGCTCGATCTCACTTGTTTGCTTATGTGCCATTTCTACATGATATACTTAGTATGTTTTACTTGTATACATGTATACTTACTGTAGAGATCATTAGTTTCTAATTTCGATACTTAGAACAAAATGTTGCAATCTGACTGTTAAGGAATCTGTCTCAGATTCCGGATCCCTGGGCTATAACTAGCCGGATCCCTCAAGTGAAGGATCCGTGGGATCCGGGTGGACAGAAGTGCATTTCTTGCTTCCTTGCATCAATCCAACCTTCCAGACCTTCTCATACTAGCTACTCATAGATAACTTAGGATCATTTTCAAGGCACTTGTAGATCTATCGTTTCATCAAAACTCATTACTCTTCCGCTCTTATACTCACACATGATCCCTCACATGTTAATACATCTAGCTTTAGAAATCTTTGAATTTTAGCAAATTGATCGTAGTCATCCTTACCTCAAAATAGGTCGAAATGAGTCAAATTCTAGCTTTTCCATCTTAAGCTTTTAGGATATCCTCCAAAAGATTACCTTAAGTTACTATCTGATCTCTAGGATCATTTAGCTCCATTTGACACTCTCAAATCTTTAGTGTCATCCTTGGTCACTCATTGGTACTTATAAAAGTTCCAATTTCTTCCATAAAAGGCAATCATTAGCTATAACACTCATTACCTTCAAGTACTTAAGCACCCCTTCATTTAAGACACTTAGAAGGATTGAAACACTCAAGATGATATAGATCTTAGACCTTAGAAACATCATTTTTACTCTTTCATAGCTGCTGAGAGCCGGATCCCTAGGATTAGCCTAGACGGATCCCTCAAAGAAGGGAACCGTGGGATTCGGGGTGACAGATTATGTCAAACCTTGCTAAAACAATCATTTCAACTCATCTTTCTAACTCAAACACTCCATCTCATCTTAAATGAGTTCCTAGATCAGTACAAACTCTGAAGTTGACTCTTGTGCATGTTAATCATCACATTCCAATGAATTTTAGTGGCTTAAGGCTTAAATGCACTTTCCAAATCTCTTGCTTTATAAACCACATTGTTAGGACTTCCATAGTCATCACCTTCATCCTAATTTTCAGCACTTACGAAACCCTTACAAACTTCTTGAAATCATCTTATCATGCGGAAAACTCCAAGTAGTAACTTATCCACCAAATAACCACCCAAGAAAATTGCTCGTGTTGTACACAAAATTTCTTCAACCGAATCATCTCCGGTCAAGCCAACAAATGCAAGGATCTCTTCTCAACCAATCAAACCTATTCCTAAAAGGATAGTACCCACAAAACTACCTATGCCAAACACCACCATACCTCCTAGGCCAAACAATATCATCTCCACTAAACCATCACCATTAGTTCCTAGAGCTATCTCTTTTACATCTCCACTATCATCACCACACCTCTATAATTTAGAGGATTTGCCTCCTAGGCCGTCTCATCCTCCTCCGCCGACAACATTCTCCTCATTAGGAGGAATAATGTTACAAAATCAAGGTGTTGAATCAACACTAGCTCCAACTTCCTTTTCGCCGTTTCCATCAAATAATCCTATTTGGATTATGAGAAATTATCAAAGTCAATCACCCGACCATATGGAAGTTGACACTTCTCTACCACCACCATCATTCTTGGTCGAGCCATTCTCAAATGCGCCTTCACCAATCCCTCCGTCGTTAGAAGCTCCACAAGCCGCTTCACTTGATCCTTCGCATCAAGCCATTTCATTTCTTCCACCGCCACTACCTAGCCATGACAAAGATTGTTATCATTGTCAACATGTTGAAAGTTTGATACATGAAGTACGAGAAGACCAACGTTTCATGTTCTATCACCTCTTCGAACGTTTCGACGAGATTAAACCTAAACAAACTTGAGCTAGAAGATTTTAGTGGTGTCCTCATATCAAGCGTTAGTTGGTCTAGAAATTCCTAGTCATGTATTTTTTTATTTTCTTAGTTTTTTTTAGAGTCATGTATATCATAACTCTAGTTTTATTAAATGAAATTACATGCTACTTGCTATATTTCTGAGTATATGATTACGTTGTATTCATATCTTACTTTTGTGATAACATTATTTGTTATACCACCATTTGCTGAATTTATTCATCAGCCAGACGGATCCCTCTAATTTGGCTAGACGGATCCCTACTAGGAGGGAACCGTGGGATGCGTGATACAGTAAACTATTTTTCTACTAACTTGGACCACATTTGCAGGAAATTGTGAATTATACTTGCTTTCTAACCTTTGTTTTGTAGTTATTCAATCTACACTTAAAGACTTTGACACCCTAAAGCTAGGAAAGCTTTGTGTCACAGCAATACATTACAAATTACTTGCAATATTAGGATTACATTTCTTGACATCCCTTTGCAAAATTGCAATCATCAAGGGGGAGCACATTCGTCACTTAGACGAAATCTTTTTTGCAAACTTAGTTGCAAACAAACTAGTTTAGTATTACTTTCTTGACACCCTTACATAGGGATGGACTCGTCAAGGAGGAGTAAAGACGAGATCCTTTCCCGTTACTTGCTCTCTATTTCTTTTTATTTCTTTCACATGTTTTTCCTAAAACAATGTCTTAGTTTCCTTTCGAAGCTCTTTTTGTTTCGACAAAAAGGGGGAGAAGAAAGTAAAAACTACAAATTCAAAATTTTACGAATTTTTAGCTTTTCCTTAAAATAATTTTATGTTTTGTCATCAACAAAAAGGGGGAGATTGTTAATACAAATAAGCCGTAAAAACGTTTATTTATATTTTATGATCTTCTAATGTTTTGTCGATAACAAACATAAAATCATTTTAACGAAACAAATAAAATACGTAAATGGTTTTAACTAATAGTTTCTAACATATTAACATTTTCACATAAAACACTAAAACAAGTATAAGTGATTTTATGATTTAATATTACATATATACAACAACTAGTGTTTACATATTTGGGTAAAATATACACATAACTAGTATGTAGTATATTGGGTAATATAAATGGGTAAAAACTTAAGTATCATAACCCATTGGGCAAATACATTGAATGTAGTTGGGTACAACCCAAATCCCATGACCCATGGAGCTTGACCCATAACCCATTGCATGACATCATGCTTATATCATATATGGATAATATCCATAACCCATGGTTTTGACCCATACCCTTGTGACTAGGTGCATTGCACTCAAGAGATACATTGTATCTAGCTAAAGACCCATGGATCAACCCATGACCCATAACCAAAATACCCATGGGTAAAGGGGAGCGTCCCACGGATCCCTAGCTTTACGCTAAACGGATCCCTTGTGGAATGGATCCGTGGGATCCGGGGAACAGTAGAATTTTTCCTCTATAAATAGTGAGCCATTTCTTCATTGTTTCTCGCCCCTTTCTAACATACTTTCCCCTAGAGTTAAAAACTCTCTAACCTCAGATCCAAGAGATCTATGTTTGTAGTTTTGTTTTTGTGTGATCTTCTAGGTTCCTCTTAAAGGCAAGATCACCACCTTTGAAGTCGAGCAAGCTCAAGTCCATGAGTTGCCATGCTTCCTCATCATCAAGACTACTGAAGTCTTCTTGTTGATGATTGTTTTTCTTTTCTAAGAAGTGTTGAAGACATTTGTGAAAGGTGTCTCAAGTGTCAAGACGAAGATATTGGTGAAGGGTATCTATCGTCCTTATTATAAGCACTTGTGGTAGGTGCTTAGAAGTCAAGACTAGAAGCATTAGTGAAGGGTGCTTAGAAGTCAAGACACAAGACATTAGTGAAGGGTGTCTTGAAGATCTAGTTAAAGGCATTAGTGAAAGGTGCCTTAGATGTACATTCGATATGGTGTGTTTCGATATACAAGATAGATTAGTACTAGATGCAAGGATATTGATATCATTGATGATGTTGTAGAAAGGAGTCGATCTCCTTTGGGATTAGTCGTTGGTGTAGTGTTGGGTAGTAGTTCTTCCATTGCAATGGAACTAAGTACTTAGCCTAGTACCTAATAAAGGGTAGGCGACGTTGTGGTAGGTGTGGTTCACCTTGGAGTGAAAGAACCCTGTGGTTAGCCTAGCACCGAATAAAGGGTAAGCGATGTTGTGTTAGGTGTGGTTCACCTTGGTGTGAAAGAACCCGGTGTAAAAAAAATTCTTTGATCGGTAAAACTAAGTTTTAATCGGTAAAACTATTCAACCCCCTTCTAGTTTTCCACAAGCTCTCTTTGATCAACTATAATAAAGTAAAAAAAAATTCAATAAAATTTTAATGCTTATTATTTCATAATCTAGCGGTACCAATATTTTCAAATGTTGGATAACATTCTTAATTGTTGTAACGAGCCAATGAGCTATGACTTTTAATTTATTGGATTCAAATACAAATCAATATCAATATTATTGATCTTGAATAAATATATAGTGTCCGAAACTGTTAAGGAATCGAACATCTTTATTTCCCATGGCTCATTTCTTTCAACAGAATGACAATGTTGATTGTATACTTTGTTATGTTACTTTCCTTATTTTAGGCTTAGTAAACTATCATTACCTAAAAGCGTGTATCACAAATATGATTAAGCAACAACTCAACGCTCGAGGTTTGACTTGACAATAGCATCCTATCTCGAGTTTTGCCGAGCGGGAAAGGATAAGTCGGTAGCGAAAAATAAAGGGTTAATGGTCCAAAAAATACATGAACTTTCCACATTTTACTATTGTGACAATAAACTTTTTATTTTCCTATTAAAACCAAAAACTTTCTTAATTACCCTTATTGTAACAAAACTTGACACGTGGCACCCTTAATCCTTTAATTACCAGATTAATCCAACTCTTCTCGTTTTAAAATGTGGGGGCCTTTTTTGCCAAGTTTCGAAAGTATTAAGACTAAGGGTTAATGGTCCAAAAAATACATGAATTTTCCACATTTTACTATTGTGATAATAAACTTTTAATTTTCCTATTAAAACCAAAAACTTTCTTGATTACCCTTATTGTAACAAAACTTGACACTTGGCACCCTTAATCCTTTAATTACCGGATTAATCCAACTCTTCTCGTTTTAAAACGCGGGGGCCTTTTTTGCCAAGTTTCGAAAGTGTTAAAACTAAATACATAAAACGTTTTCGTTTTCCCGTATTTCCCTCACCCTTTTCCCCCAAACCTAAAACCCAATTCTGCTATAAACCCTAATCAATTAGTACATATTCTTCAGCACAATCATGCCTAGTTGGTGGTAATATTCAATACTATTGTAATTGTAATAGTCTATTAAAGGTTCATACTTCAACCACAAGGAGGAATCCGGGTAAGAGATTTGTCAAATGTCAAGATTGCAAAGTGTATGAGTTTCTTGATGAAGATCTTCCTACTGGAGTACTACAAAGAATTGGTGCTGAAGAAGATGTACTCATTGATTAGGGTTTATAGCATAATTGGGTTTTAGGTTTGGGGAAAAGGGTGGGGGGGGGGGGGATACGGGAAAACGAAAACGTTTTATGTAGTTAGTTTTAATACTTTTGAAACTTGGCAAAAAAGGCCCCCTGCGTTTTAAAACGAGAAGAGTTGGATTAATCCGGTAATTAAAGGATTAAGGGTGCCACGTGTCAAGTTTTGTTACAATAAGGGTAATTAAGAAAGTTTTTGGTTTTAATAGGAAAATAAAAAGTTTATTGTCACAATAGTAAAATGTGAAAAGTTCATGTATTTTTTGGACCATTAACCCAAAAATAAAAGAGCGCACGAAGTTAGGGTTTTACCCGCCAATTTAAACATTTAGAGAATAGTTTCGAGCTCATATAGACTTACCAATTATGGAATAAGTGAGTTCCTGAGAAGGTAAACATTTTCGTTTGAAGAGCTTTAAAAGAAAGACTTTCGGTGTGTGAGGAGCTCCAAAAAGAGGCATCTCTTTGGATTCTTTACTATGCCCTAGTTGTGATAGTGTGGTAGAAATAGAATCATGTGCTCATAGTTTGGTTATGTGTAACTTTACTATGAGTGTATGGGAAAAGATCTTTATATGGTGGAATGTTGGGAGTGTAAATGCGTTCTCCACTGGCAAATTATTTTTGTCTGACGGAAACGTAGATACACTAACCTTTCCTGCCGTCTATGGCAAGCGGTTATTTGATCGTCCGGATACTATATTTGAAAAGAAAGAAACGCTCGTGTATTTAAAGGAAAAGTTTCAAGCATTAATAAAATTATTTAAAACATTCAACTTAAGAGCTATGAGTGGATATATTGTGAGAAGATCGAAAAAGAAAAATGTGATAAATTGGCAACAATGGCTTCTCAATCCCGGTAAATGCCGCATTTAAAATTTATTTTGGCTTGGTCGTGCATTCTGTCATCATCTTCAAGTTGTTAGCGTGTTTTGTCATCATCTGCAAGTTCTGAGTTTTTCCAGTATCTTCAAATGCGTTTTTTTTTTTTAACTGAGTCAGTTTCTACAAAGCATGTTTGTGAGATGTTCCTATGTTCTTGTTATAGGTTCTATTGGTGCAAAGGAGGTTATTTTTGTCTCCCTGTTGTATGGGGCCTGTTTGTAAGTATTTTAGTGTGTGTGTTGTTTGGTGATATTATCAGGAGTGCTTGGTTTGTTATGTTGTGGGTTTAGATATTTCTTTGTATGTTTTTGTCTTAGTACTCTCATGTGAAGTCTTGTACCGAGGGTCCCATTATCTCAATCGCCATGTTTTGAGTTTGTGGGCATATCCCGGTGTTTTTGTTTTTAATAAATTGTTGCCAAAAAAAAAAAGTTTTTGGTACATAAAGTAGTAGGAGTACTAGTAATTGTATTAGTCTACTCGATGTTTTGAATTTCAACTCAAGTCTACTTGATTGTTTATAGCATGAGTAGTTATGTGTATATATTATAAGCTTGACAAGGCTCATATGCTTTAATTCCCGCATCATATCAAATATTACGAGTACCTCAGCTCAAGGCCGTCTCTGAATTTGCAGAGGCTTTGTGCAAAACCCAAACCTAGTCGTAGTCGTTTTCTGTCTAAAATGGAATATATGTATGCGTTATGTAACCTTTAAGCTTGTAATCCATTAGAGATTGAGAGATAAGGTTTAGATGCTATCTGAACATGACATTATTTCACTTTCTATCGCTATCCAAACGAATAATGCATCAATACTTGCAAATTTATCCCCCTTTCTACACCTTTATTCTTAATTCAAATATCTAATTTTTGATATTTTATTTTTGGAGAATAAAGGGTTTTACAGTGACTACCCTTTTCTCCCTGTATAAATTGTTTTTATTCCATAACACTCATAAACAAAAGATCAAGAACAGGGTCAGCTTTTCTTCAGTTTGTAAACATTAGAAAAATGGCACCACATCTGCCCCTTGTTAAACCTCTTCCAAAACAATCATGCCAGTATAAATATCTACCACAACGACCCATTGTTCTTCAAGTGGCTCCAACGAAAGAGGCCACTATGGTAAATCGCAAGCCCGGAAGCCTGATAGTTGTTGGATAGTACTAGATATCGTTTATATATAGTTCGTTGGATGCATGTACGTAGTGATCAAAGTTAGCTTATAATTAAGCATGCTTTTTTTGTTTAGATTGTTGTATGAGCTTGGTCATGGTTGTAAATTGAGTTTTGACTAGACTTATTACTATACTACTAGCTAGTTACCCTCTCTTTGTCTCTTTTACATAGTGCTAGGGATTTTAACCTGTGCAGAAGTTTCCACGAATTATGGTATGGGTACTCAATGTTGGTCGCTGTTTCGTATACTTTCATTTTCCTTATAAAAAGTTGGAAACCAAAGCCAAGAAGTTGGAATTGTTAAGCTTAATGTACATATGCGCGAATTAAATCGCAATAATTTGTTAGTTACAAGGTTTATTGACAAGTAAAGCCAAATTATTTATGGCTACTAGGAGTTTATGCTTGTTTTATCATCTATCATTTGAGTGTATATGTTACGTAGTATAATATTAAGTTGCCTATAATACGACTCCAAATGATTTGTGTAACTTTTTTTTTTATCTACAAGACCATATCGATTATCTCATGCATGTTCATGAATTGAAGTTAATTAAAACTAATGGAAACGATATGAATAAACATTTTCATACGATGTCTTAAGTTGTCAATTCTACTTTGGCTAAAAGTTTTGGGAGAATTGCATATATACCAACTAAAAGTTAAAAACTTACATATTTTCTCAAAATACAAGTTTTCAATGCATGATGTACAATGCAAGTTAAGCATGTTTTGAGTATATATGCAAATATTCAAGTTTTAGTGGATATATATGCAATTGCCCCAAAAGTTTTAGCCTAAAACTTTTAATATATGGTTAACCCATAGCTAAACTGAAAAGTAAATACTTTCGCTAATTCACTATAAATTATTTACATGCACAGACGTACTAATGGTTGAAACGCTACAAGATAATAGGGTTCTAATGACACAAAAAATATATAACCTTTTAGTGGACACTTTTAAAAAATGTGAGCAAAAGTCTGAAATTTTGATATTTAATGACACTTTTCATAAATAAAATGTGTCACAAAAGGCAAAACTCAGTACTCACACATTTATGTGTCATCATAAATAGACCTTTACCTACTAGATTTCTACCTACATTTTTTTAAGTGTGGGAGAATCACATAATTGTTTTAGTGACACTCTGTTTATACTTTTGGTGACACTTTTTTTTATACTTTTAATGACACTTTTTTATGTGTCACTAGATGGCATTTTTTTTAGAAGCTATTATAAAACCTTGAGGAACACCTCTTAGGCATAAGTTAACACTTAACATATATCAAAACCATATTAGTATATTCCTCTATTATTTCAATCATGGTGTAGGTAGTCGTAGTTTCAAAAGTATAAGATTCAAATATAACTTTAGCTAGGTTACAAAGAATAAGTTCTATCTAGGTGAAAAAGGATCGCATGTCACATCTTTATGCACTTGATCGCATGACCCTCACCATGTAGTTGAATAGTCGAATCGTGCTCTTGTTCCAAATAAACGATTACTCCTTTTATGAATAAATGTAGAATGTTTAGCAAATATGCTTTATTACTAGGTAAGTCAATAAATATTTTACTTGTAGTTGACTATTTAAATCATCCTGGCTTGGACAAAACTTAAAGAGAAATTCACAAAAATACTTAATTTTTTAAAGCTATTTCATAAAATACCCAATTTTGTTTTCCTAAAAAGTCAAAATACCTCTAAAATCCGCAAAATTTGGCATATTTTTGATAATTTTCGATATTTTTTGCAAAATTTAAAAGAAAAAATAAATTGATATTTTTTGAAAAAATAAAAAAATTCCGATATTTATTAAAAAACTCGTAAATTTTCGATATTTAAAAAAAAATCTATTACCACAACAAACACTTCTCACACTCAATTACAAAAATAAACATTTTCAAATGAGTTTACCAAAATCGATACTTTAGACGAGCAAACCATTTGCTGTACAATTCATTTCACCCATATATCCTTGCTACAAGACAAAGAACATGAAGAGCAAATGCTTTGATCTTCCTCTCAATTGCTCTCCGTCTCGCTACAAGACAAAAAACATGGAGAGCAAATGTTTTGCTCTCCCTTCCAATTGCTCTCCTCTTTGCTACAAGATAAAGAACTTCCAATTCCTCTCCGTCTCGCTACAAGACAAAGAACATGGAGAGCAAATGCTTGTTCGCCCCATGTTTGCTCGCCCAAAATGTAGATTTTGGTAAAACGGGTTTAGATTGTTCATTTGATAAAGGTGAAGGTAAAGTGTTTATTTAAAAAAAAAAACCTCTTTTAAAAACACTTATATCTTATATCTAAACTCACAGAACTTGCGATTTTTCTCCAAGTGAAACACGGTGATTTTTCTCAAAGGGTTTTATTCACAAAGGGATTTAGAGGAAACACATGAAATCCGCAAAGGGGTTTTAATCATTAAACTTTGCGTATTTGTGTATTAAGGATATTTTTTTTCTTCAAATTGAGGTATTCCCACAAAGTGAAAATCTCGCAAGTTTTATCCAAAAGTTTGCGGAATTTCTGAATAAACATCGAAATTTTTGATATTTATTAAAAAAATCGATTTTTTATATTTCTTAGATAAATCGCAAACTTTACGATATTTTTAAAAAATCAAAAATTTTTGATTTTTTTAAAAGGAAATTTTTTGATATTTTTAAGAAATATCGATCCTTTTTTATTTTTCGAAAAATTCGCAAAGGGTCCAACTTATTGAGGATTTTATATGGTATTTTTGCTTTTTATGAAAAAAATTAGGTATTTTATGAATTGGTTTAAAAATGAGATATTTTTGTGAATTTCCCAAACTTAAAACTCATTATGATGATGCGTACAATTCTGACCAATTCTCATCGGTTATTTAAAATAGAAAATGTAAACTTTCTCTTGATATGAAAAACAATCATTTTCGCTAATAATTTAGCGTAAATATTTTCCGGACAAAGATACGAAATCTTGTTGGGTCCCTCCTCACACGCTCATGCAAACCATGAATGATATGAAAAACAGTTTGAGCAAATGACGAAAACTAATGAACATTACGCTATTTTATGTTTAAATACTTTTCAAAGATAATTGGGTCGAATTTCAGACCCAACAATCTCCCCCTATTTGAATATAGAAATAGCCTAATCTAAATCAGTAGTAAGTGAGCATAATGGCTTCTTCTTACATACTGAATTACAACAAGGAAAAATTAACAAGCACAATATTCTTCCTCATTGTTGCTGAACATGACATAGACCCTCAACTATCAGAGTCAGTGGTATGTGTCACTAGTGGTTCAACTCTTTAGTATTGCAAATGGCTTATCTAAAACTAGTAAAAGACTGATGGGTCAGCTATTCTACCTCACAGTCTCATCTTTAAATACAGAGATAGCTAAAATTAAGTCAGTTGTAAGTGAGCATAAATGCTTCTTCTTACAAACTGATTATACAACAAAAGATAAGAAAGAGAAAAATCAGTGAAGATTTTTCCTTTGTTGTAACTGTCTTCAGCCAAGTTAGTTGAGGATCAGGAACTACACGACTCAGCGAACACTCCTTGATGCAGTATTGCATCACAGACTGAAGACAAACCATCCACCCCCTGATGCTCCTCTATCAACAGCAGTCTCAGATGCCTTTATAATAGCCCTTGATGTTCCTTTAGCCTATCTTGGTTACTATTGATAGTAACCATTGTTCATCTATTACAACCACTCTTCATATTTTGTGAGATAAACATACTCACACTTTCACAAGCACCTTAGAAACAGGAATTTCAGGATGAAAAGGACGATATGTCTTGGTGAAACTTAGTTCCTGAACATAGGGACTTGTAAATTATACACAAGATAACCGTGATATAACCCGATCTTGTAGAAATAAAGCAGAAATGTTGTTGTGAAGAGTATATTTTGGTGGGGTTTGAAGAGGATAGTTTTTATTTTGTGTTATTAGATGTCATTCAAGAACGACTATATATTATTAGCGGTCAATCAAGAACGGATTAGGATTAAGAAAAACCCACCCACTCTGATACCACTTATTGGGTCCCCCATCACATGCTCATGCAAACCATGAATGATATGAACAACAGTTTGAGTAAATGACAAAAACCGATGAACATTAACAGTGAGGTTGGGTTTTCTTGAGAACGAATCATACACGCTAATAACACCATTTGTACTTTTCTACTTTATAAATCTTATTAGAAATGAATCAAAGATTTACAAGGGATAGCTTAGGGAGGATTATCCCGATTGATGACAAATTACTCTACAAAATCAAACAACAAGAGGCAGCTAGTTTTGCTTTGTTATTCCTAGGAGAGGAGAATCCTAACTATAATACTTTGTATTATTTTCTATGTTTGAATCTCTACTTAGCTCGGTTACAACATTTGGTTTAAGTAGATGGGGAAACAATGGATGCACATGGGTACATAGTAACTTGCCGACTTGCTATTGATAGGCAAGTGCCTAGTATGCTAGCTTGAGCGTACTTTAGGTTTACCCGATTTGACAACTTATAGTCCCAATGCTTGCTTTCTCGTATATCGATAAGTACTTGATAACTTATCTTTCCCAAGAAGTTTTCCGCCCATGCCTTCAAAGGTTGAGGTTATTTAAACTGAATTAAGTCTTCAGAGTCAGAGAAACATTTTTCAGATCTCAGTGAACCTGATTTTGCTTGTAGCTCCTTGTACATCACTCCCTGACACTGCATCAGTTTGTGAAGTGTTTTCTTCAGCTGGTCTTTGACATCCCTGTAGCTAGATAGTTGGTTGAGCGTTATACAATACTCACTGATTTCTTTTATCAGTGAGTAACAACTTTTGAATAATAATCAGGGAGACGTGTTCTCTGATAACTATTCTTCTATCAGTGAGTAACACCTTCTGAATAATAATCAGGGAGACATGTTCTCTAATAACTATCAGGGCATATCTCACTTCTGATAACTATCAGGTTCATATGATAGTTATGAAGTGACTAACTATTTGATCTTTATCAGAGACTTTTATGCTCACCGACCTTCAAAGAGTTTATTAGACTATTTTATGTTTAAATACTTATCAAAGACAATTGGGTCGACTTTCAAACCCAACAAATCTAGTCAAAAATCTTTTTATAAAATGAAACAATCATTTTTATTTTGGAATAATCATTAAAAACTGCATTTAACTTACCACAAATTTTTATAGTGTGCAATTAACTATTTTTTTCAGGATTTTTTTCCCTTTTACGTGTAACCGGCTTTACTCTTCCTATTGTATGTATGTTTAAAAAAAAATACATTTCACAAATTAATCATTTTAAACTTATAAACATGACATCCAAAAATCATTTAACACCATTTACAATTTCACGCCACATCCACAACCAACACTCTTTTTTCAACTTCACACCCACTTCTCCGACCATTCAAAAATAGGTCATCTACAATTTTTAAATACTATGATCTAACAGATCGAAAGCATTATATGTTTTATAATTAACAAATCAATAATTTAACAAAATTAGATATATCTACAACCCATCTAACAAAACAAATCACCCAGCTAACCTCCCTTGATGATCTTTTATTAATAACTGCTATAGTAGATTAGTCCACGACTGTATGCTAACCAACAATACAAAATAGAAGACTACCCCCAACATGGATGCAACCTAACAATACAAAACTCACACTACAAACCCAGAAAACTAAGATACAATCAAACCCTACAAACTAAGATCAAGATGATCTTCTACTTAAACCTAGAAGATTGAAACTAATACAGAAACTGTAAGAAACTAAAACTGAAACTTCAAGATGACCCGAGAGAGAATGTATGATGTAAGTGAAACTTGTGATAAGAGAATGAATGAAACCCTAACAACTGATGAATCCTTTTATAAGCCCAAGTTACAATCTGAACCCTGCACATACACAAACTAACAAAACTAACACCAAAGTTTGTTAGATAAAAGTTATTGTAAAATATTTACACTTAAGACCCTGAAGTTACATAAGCTTGTCAAAGGATATTATAATTTTGACACCCTCCCTCAAGCTTATGCAACAAACAAGTTTCCCATTCCCAGCTTTCTGATCAACACAAAATTCTGAGCAAACCCGAGAGCCTTAGTCAAAATATCATCTACTTGATTCTTAGAATCAACGCTTTTTAGTTTTTCTCAATCTTGTAGCAACCTTTTCTCTCACAAGATGCACATCAATAGCAAAATATATAGTTTTTTCATGCATCATAGGATTTGCAGCAATCTGAATAGCAGACTTGTTATCACAATATAAAGTGACAGGAACAAGACTATCCATGTTCAAATCTTTCAAAAATTTCAAAATCCACATAATCTCACAAATAGCAGAAGCCATTTCCTTATATTCAGCCTCAGCTGAAGATTTAGATAATGTAGCATGTTTCTTACTTTTCAAGAAACTAAACATCCATTGACAAAAAACACAATAACCAAACACATAACTTCTAGTCCAAGACATTTTCCCCAATCAAAATCTAATATGAATATGAACAAACTTTAAACTCTATTTTACTCATAGAAAAATCAATACCGTTACCAGGAGCAAGTTTCAAATACCTAAGCACCCTTAAACCAAGATCACAATGAGACTGCAATGGTGCATACATATGTTGGCTTAGGCATTAAACAACATATGATATATCTAGTCTAGTCATAGTCAAATAGACCAGTTTTCCTACCAGTTTCTGATAACAAGTAACATTAGTTAAACTTATCACCATGAGACTCCTTACATGCCAAAACAATATTTATTGGCAAAAGGAGTCACAACTGGCCTACAAGCTAGTAACCTAAAGGGTTAATATACAAAGAAATTACTAAACTTTCAAAAAAAATTTGTCCTAAGTCACTAATGTTTATCTTCTGTCATCTAGGTTACTACACTTCACGCGTTTTTCACATATGTTACTAAACCTTTTTATATGTGCCACCCTAGTCACTACATGGAAGGGCAACCGGTTGTAGTATGCCACGTAGGATACCTATACAAACAAGTCACTAAACTTTGCGAAAAATTTGTCCTAAGTCACTAACGTTTCATTTTTGTCATCTAAGGTACTCAACTACACGTTTTCATCCGATTTTTTTACGTTTTCATCCATTTTTTTACGTTTTCATCTATTTTTATACGTTTTCGTCCGTTATTATACGTTTTTGTCCGTTTTTATACGTTTTATAAAACTTTTATAAGTTTTTATTCGTTTTCATCCGTTTTATACGTTTTCGTCTATTTTTATCCGTTTTCGTTCGTTTTTCTTACGTTTTTGCCTATTTTCTCATGTTTTCTTACGTTTTCATCCGTTTTTTATGTTTTCATACGATTTCGTCCTTTTTTTACTTTTTTATACGTTTTCGTCTGTTTTTATATATTTTCATCCGTTTTTCTTACGTTTTTTGCCTATTTTCTAATGTTTTCTTACGTTTTCATCCGTTTTTTATGTTTTCGTACGATTTCGTCCCTTTTTTTACGTTTTTATACGTTTTCGTCTGTTTTTATACATTTTCGTCCGTTTTTCTTACGTTTTTGCCTATTTTCACAAAGTGTAGTCACTTATTTGTATATTAACCCATTTAGGTCAATTTACACGTCAGAAGTGAACCGGTAACAATAGGTTGCAAAACTAGTGGTATCCAATATAACCGGTTACGTGAAGTATAGTAACTTAGATGACACAAGATAAACATTAGTGACTTAGGACAAATTTTTTTGAAAGTTTAGTAACTTTTTTGTATATTAACCCTAACCTAAACTCATGAAAATGTTCAAGATATCACTTCTTCTGGTTTAAACACACTTTAGTTTTACTTTTTAAGAATTCAATACCAAGGAAATACTTCACCTTGATCTTAAATTTGTTACTTAAAAAGTTCTTAAAATTTTCAATTTTAGTTTCACAGTTTCCAGTTATAACAAGATCATCAACATAAACCAGTAAGTACAAAGAAGCATTTCCTTTATGTTTGATATACAAAGAATTACCATTTTTAGACTGTTCAAACCCAGCTTCAAATAAAGCTTCCGACAACTTATGGTTCCATTGTCTGGGAGTGTCACACCACCCAAAATGTCGCAGCGGAAAGGTAACTGGGGCGTGACGTTCACAGCACAAACTCAAGAGTATAAAGAGCGACCTCTATATGAGTCATTTAAAAACATGCTTTGTTTGATTAATTTGCAAAGATAAAGTTTTACAACATGATACGTCCAAAAGTTTCACATCAAAATAGAGTAAGTTTTAGTATAATTAAATGAATATTTTTATGCATGGAATCTGTAACACCCCCAAATCTTGGTACAGCGGAAGACTTAATCAAGTTTTCGGGGCGTTACTTTTGGATTGGTATCGCACACAAGTATAGCCAAAAGATAGTCATTTCATATTCAAAAGCAATCCCAAATTTAAGTATTCAAAACATTTAATCCAAAATATAAATATTAGGCCCAAAACATGGTTTATTAAGATAGGTCCCCATAGTTTATCAGAGTCGGAAAATGATCCTTGAACCACGCCTCCATGCCAAGCTTCCACTGATCAAGTAATCCAAACATCTCTCAATTACCTGAGAAATCATGCTAAAAGGTCAGCTTACGCTGGTGAGTTCATAGGTTTAAGTTCAACAAAATCATAGTGGACCTGTAAGAGTTGATTTTCTATGCAAGACCTAAGATAGATAAATACCTTTAACACATGATCCTACCCGGATCTCCAATCAAATACCGCATCCAGGGATTACTCGGGCCCCTGCGACTCTAGTCCAGCACTAATATGACAAAATCTAGAACAATTGCCAACCCCGGACTAGGTCGATGTAGAAGTCTATTCTTAGCTAGGCACGGTTAAACCTAGACTAATGCAACAACTACAGCACAACTATCTATACAGTCAAGCACATAAGCAAATCCAAATAGTTTTCATGGTCCAAAAATAGTAGCATGATTCTCACCCCAAAATAGTTCAAAATGTAGTTAAAACGTAGATAAAAGTGGGGCTATGAAACTCACCTCAAGCAATCAACGCAAGCAATCAACACACAAATAAACACTAGCAGATGATAACGGTATCACAGCACAGCAACTATCGACTCGGCACAACCTATTAATGTAGACCAAACTTAATATATACATTCCTCAAAATCAACGTTATCTACCCCAATGTATTCCGTTTCGTTATTTCCAAAATGTCTCGTTTCACCATTTAATCCTAGTGTTTGGTATTCCTCATGCGGGTGTATCGACTCAATATGATGCACTCAAACAACCAATATATTACGCTTCACAACACAATATGCAACTCCATTCAACACAATATGTGACTCAATGCGACACAATGAGACGTCTAAGCGATAAGCTCCATAGTCCAATAAGTTTCGGAATAAACAGTAGACCTTATCGAATTCGTCAACTCGATAAACTCAATTATTCATTCGTATCGCTTATTATTCCATAAACCGGTCGCATCCTAACGAGTCATAAGGATAAGTCACCCATTAATAAGGTTATCCAACGTACCTAGCGGGTTCTTATTAGATTCGTCAACCTAATAAGTCCGCTACCCACGTGGATCAACACTATTAATGTTAGGTTATCCGTAACCCATGCACACAACAGCAATTAAATACTTAAACCAATATTAAATGTCCACAATCGACATTTATTGATAAACGTGTACTCAAAACATCAATTACTTATTTATTGCAAAACATTTCCAATTTAGTTGTTAGTTTCCGTTTAAAAATAGTAAATGACAAGATATGACTTGTTATCGACAATTTTGGTACAAAAGCCCATTTATCATTCCCATTTCATAGTTTATTAGCATTTTCATATATATATATATATATATATATATATATATTGTCAAATTCCATTATTAAACTCATATCGTTATTCGTTTCGAGTCCACAAGCACGAGTCATAACTTCTCGGCTTTTAATCAATCAATAGTCCAAATTATACTAAAGTCCATGTTACGGCTTTGTCGGAGTCAACTATTGACTAAAAAGTCAAAGTGACGCCGACGTAGCTCAAAGTCAACAATATATATATCAAGTCCAAATTAAATGTCACAATATCGCAATTCAATCCCAAACCAACTCAAAAAAATCTCGCCAACCAATCAATCAACCAAGTATACTCGAAGCCAATGTTATGACCCTAATGGTCATGACACGGTCGCGATCTAGACCACGTGAACCAAACAAGCTCTAGAAGCTTTTCGGCTCCACGCGTCTCATCCAAACCTCAACTACATCAACCAACAAGCTACCAAAGCGACCCGACTCGGACCCATGACCCAAGTGGGTCACGTACGCAAGCCAAAGGGCTCATACGTGCCCTTGATGGCTCGTACACCTCACCAAACCACTCAAACATTACCCAAATCAATTCTACAACACTCAAATCCAATCATTCAAGCTCTAAATACTAACCAAACACAAAACCCATCAACTATTCTTAATCAAGAACATGCAACTAAACCCTAAATGCACAAACCCATCAAATTAATACACCACACATGTACCAAACACTAATTACTTGTTTACTTAGTCACTAATTAGCTTTAATTTCATGTTCCACCCAAAAGCCCCAAAAATTATAATTGGGTCGAAACCCTAATTATCAATTCGTGGGTTATTATTGCTCAATCAAGCTCAAAACATGTTCTATTTACCTTCTCTAATCACCAATTGCAAAACCCCTTTGAAACCCTAAAAGTACGATTCTTGATTCAACGATTTGAAGGTGTTATGGAAGTCCAAATGGAGCGTATGATATATGGTTGGAAAGAGGAAAGAAAGATCTTTAAGATGGTGGTGGTGGTGTTGGGTGACGTACCGACATACGGTGGTGGTGGCCGGAATATGGCCGTCGGCCACTATGGTGGTGGCTAAGGTTTTTAGTGAGAGAAAGATAGAGAGAGAAAGTATAGTGTGTGTGTTTTTAGTGAGAGAATGAAAGGTGGAAGTGAGGGTGGATGACCCTTTATATACATGGGACTTAGGGACCTCAAAATAATTAAATTGGGAGGGGGAGCGGGCGCCGGTTACAATTAAAAGGGGAGGGTTCGGGTTGTAATTTTTCGTATCTATCTCGTTTACCCATTCCCGAGCTCTCATATCGTCCCCCGAGTGTCCCATGACATTTATTTAACTTTCCAACATCGTTACTTACGTTTTTCCACGAGTTTTGACTATTTATTTGTTAATTTTTGAGTTACGGTCTAAAAGTGACAATAACTCTTGTTTTAGGCTTTTCTAGTGCTGAATCGAATAGTGCCTACCAAATAGAGTTAAAACGCATACGATAACTCATTTTATAATGAAATAAACCGTAAAAACCAATCGACGATATAAAATCAAATCACGGTTTATAAAATAGTGATAAAGGCAAATCTCAGTTTAGTTTAACGTAATGCGGTTACCTAAAATAGACTCCCTAAATTGCCAGTTGTCACAGCCTCCCAGCCTCAGAAGAAACCCGTCCCGGGTTTCACTCCGAGTTGCTTGGTGTCATAAACAGTTTAGGATACTTCCTACGGAAAACGTCCTCACGTTCCCAAGTGAACTCCGGTCCATGCCGGGAATTCCAACGAACTTTAACAATCGGTATACGGCTATTCTTCAGCCTCTTAACCTCACGATCCATAATCTCAATCGGTTCCTCAACAAAATTCAATTTCTCATCAATACGAATATCTCTTAAAGGCACCACTATGTTTTCTTCCAAAAGATGTTTCTTAAGATTACTAACATGAAAGACATTGTGTACACTACTCAGTTCCGATGGTAGCTCCAGGCGGTATGCTACCGGTCCGACTCTTTCCAGGATTGGAAAGGGACCAATATATCGGGGATTGAGTTTTCCATGTTTCCCAAAATGAACCAATCCTTTCCAAGGAGAAACTTTCAACATAACACGATCTCCAACATGAAATTCTAAAGGTTTACGTCTCTTATCGGCATAACTCTTTTGTCTATCACGAGCGGTTTGCAACCGATTGCGAATCTGTACTATCTTCTCAGTGGTTTCTAAGACAAGTTCGGGACATGTAAGTTGACTCTCGCCAACTTCAGCCCAACAAACAGGAGAACAATATTTTCGGCCATACAGTGCCTCAAATGGGGCGGCCTTAATGCTAGAGTGATAACTATTGTTGTAAGAGAATTCGGGCAAAGGGAGGTGTCTCTCCCAGCCTTTGCCGAAATCAATAACGTATGCTCTAAGCATGTCCTCTAAAGTCTGAATAGTTCTCTCGCTTTGACCATCTGTCTGCGGATGGTAAGCAGTACTCATATCCAAATTCGTTCCTAACGCTGTTTGTAACGACTTCCAAAAGTGGGATGTAAAATGACTATCCCTATCGGAAATGATAGATATCGGTACTCCATGACGCGATACTATCTCCTTAAGATACAATCGAGCAAGCTTATCAAGACTATCGGTTTCACTAATAGCTAAAAAGTGAGAAGACTTAGTTAAACGATCAACTACTACCCAGATAGCGTCATTGCCGCTAACTGTTCTCGGTAATTTAGTGATAAAGTCCATGGTTATTCGCTCCCATTCCATTCCGGGAGTTCGGGTTGAACTAAAAGTCCTGATGGTTTCTGATGTTCGGCCTTGACTTTAGAACAAGTCAGGCACCTACTGACATACTGAGCTATATCGGCTTTCATATTGAGCCACCAATAAAGTTTCTTAAGATCCTGATACATCTTATCGGCTCCGGGATGAATAGAGTATTTTGATTTATGCGACTCATGCATAATCAACTCACGGATTCCACCATGAAATGGTATCCAGCTTCTGTCTCTGAAGCATAATGTTCCGTCGGAACGCTTCAAGAAGCCGTTTTCACTTTCTACCATTCCATGAAGATTCTCATAAGGACGGTTCTCTTCCGTCAATGCCTCTGCTTGGGCGGCTAAAATTTGAGATGGTAAGGGCGAAACAATGGTCATTCCTAAGGATCTAACAAGTAGGGGTGGAATGTCCTCTTTACGACTAAGTGCATCAGCCACAACATTAGCCTTACCAGGATGATAACGAATCTCACAGTCATAATCACTAAGCAATTCCAACCAACAACATTGTCTCATGTTCAGTTCCTTCTGATCTAAGATATGCTTCAAACTCTTATGGTAGGTAAATACTACACACTTGGTTCCATACAGATAATGTCTCCAGATCCTAAGAGCAAACACTACAGCACCTAACTCAAGGTCATGGGTGGTGTAGTTTTTCTCATGCTTCTTAAGTTGTCGGGATTCATAAGCAATCACCTTCTCACGTTGCATCAAAACAGCACCTAAGCCTTTATGCGAAGCGTCGCAGTACACAACAAAGTCTTCGCTTCCTTCAGGCAAAGCTAGGATAGGGGCACTACACAACTTCTCCTTCAGAAGTTGGAATGCTTCTTCTTCCTTTTCTCCCCATTCATACTTAACATCCTTCTGAGTTAGTTTGGTCAGCGACTTAGCTATCTTGGAAAATCCCACAATGAATCTCCTATAATAGCCTGCTAACCCTAGAAACTGTCGGATTTCTGATGGGTTCTTAGGAGCTGCCCATTCCTTAATGGCCTTAATCTTAGCTGGATCAACATGAACACCTCGACTATCTATCACATGACCTAAGAATTGCACGGACGGAATCCAAAATTCACACTTAGAGAATTTGGCATACAGCTTCTCCTCTCTTAACAATCCTAAAATGAGCCTCAAATGCTCTTCGTGCTCCTCACTACTCTTAGAGTATATCAAGATGTCGTCTATGAATACTATCACAAACTTATCTAGGTACGGTTTACACATTCGGTTCATGAGATCCATGAAAACCGCTGGTGCGTTGGTCAAACCAAACGACATCACTTGGAATTCATAGTGTCCATAACGAGTTCTAAACGCAGTCTTAGGGATATCCTCCTCTTGAACTCTAAGCTGGTGATAACCAGATCGTAAATCGATCTTAGAAAAGACACTAGCTCCTTGGAGTTGGTCGAATAGATCATCTATTCTAGGTAACGGATATCGGTTCTTCATTGTCAACTTATTCAACTCCCTATAATCAATACACATCCGAAACAATCCATCCTTCTTCTTCACAAACAACACTGGTGCTCCACACGGTGACGAACTTGGTCGAATGAATCCCTTCTCTGACAACTTTGCCAATTGTTTAGACAGTTCCTCCAATTCCCTTGGAGCAAGTCGATATGGTGCCCGGGCTACGGGTGCCGCACCGGGTATCAACTCTATTTGGAATTTCACTTGTCGGACAGGTGGAATCCCTGGCAGATCGTCGGGAAACACATCCGGAAATTCTCTAACGACGGGTACATCGTTGAGGTTTCTTTCACTCTTCTCCTCACTTTTCTTTTCAGAAATTCGAGCCAAGAAAAGACAACCTCCTCTATCGATGTACTTCTGGGCCTTAATACAGGAGATGATGCTTAACCGGGAAGGACTTCCATAGTCGCTCCGATCTCCTTGTATGCTCAGAACTTTTCCGCCATACGGTAAACGCACAACCTTCTCACCACAGATGATGTGAGCACCGTTCTTCGACAACCAATCCATTCTGATAATAACGTCAAAACTTCCTAAAGTAACCGACAATAAGTCTATACTAAACAGGCGATCTAAAAAACTTAAGGTACAACCTCGAACTACGGTGTGTATCTACTCTCTATTCCCATTCGCCAGTTCCACATCGTAACTAAACCCTAGAGGTGTTTGGGAGATTCCTAGTAATGGCATAAATTTGGTGGATACAAAACTCATATCCGCACCGGTATCAAACAGTATGGAAGCATAGCGATTATTGAGAAGGAACGTACCCGTAACTACGTTAGGGTCCTCACCAGCTTCCTCCCCAATAGCATAAACACGCGCTACTCCCATGTCTCTCTGCTGATTCCTAGCACCATTGTTTCCCCGGTTTTCCACAACCTCACGCTTCACAGGGTCTAAGCCATTACCTCCTACACCTCGATTAGCAAATCCTCCTACATTACCAGGATTTCCCCTCATCCACGGCTCTCGGCACTCATTCTTAAAGTGTCCCTTCTTTCCACATCCAAAACAGGTGACAGTAGCCTTCCAGTCCGCTCCTTGTGCAGTTTGAGCAGCAGCAAGTGGACGAGACCTACAGTCTTTGGCTATGTGTCCTACCTTAGAGCACTTCCTACACACAATCGGGCACGGTCCATGGTGGTGTCGGTTACAACGACTACACACAGGCTTACTACCTTCATAACCCTTCTTATCTCCATTTCCTATGGCGAACACCCTGGCTGTCTCTTGCCGTTTGTTGCCATTCCCTTTTGCAACTTCGTTCCTCTTCCTCTTATCACTCCTATCACTCTTACCCTTGTCTCATAATTCTAGCACACAAGAGTCCATCAAACTCTGAGCCACAACAATTGCCTCTTGCAAATTAGCTGGCTTGGCAGCGATGACATCATTTCGAGTAGCTAAAGGTAATCCATCAGTATACCTCTCAATCTTAAGTTCTTCAGTGCGAACCATTTCAGGGAAAAGCAACGATAACTCTTGGAAACGACGAGTATAAGTCGCCATGTCAGTACCCTTAACCTTATGGTTCCAGAACTCACTCTCTAACTTCTTAACTTCATTCCTAGGACAGTAAGTCTTAATCAGGAGAGCCTTAAACTGAGTCCAAGTCATACTATAAGCTACATCAATTCCTACTGATCTGTGGTAGTTATTCCACCAGGTCAACGCCTCGTCCTTCAACATGAAGGTTGCATACTTAACCTTACAATCATCATCACAGTTACTCACATCAAACACAGATTCAGTTTTCTCCAACCACCTAGTCAGGTAAACTACTCCCTCAGTTCCTCCGAACTCAATAGGACCACAGAATCGGAACTCTTTGTAGGTACAACCTCGAGTTCGATTCAGCATTGGGATTCCACTAAAGGTGTTAGAAAGATTAGCCTTAGCTAGCAGTTCAGCGACACGCTGCGACACTAGCTGGTCAATGTGGGTTGGGTTCACAGGTGGAGGGTTTTGTGGAACAGGACCATTCTCAGCACGGTCATTCAAATTCGGGTTTTCTAAAGCTGGGTTATCAGTGTTAGGGTTCTCAACATATGGTGTGGTCGGGGTCGGACGACGACCTCGACGACCAGAGGCAACAACAGCAGCAGGAGCTGCTCGGTTGTTCCGACGCAAGTTTCGTCTTGTTGCCATCATTCTATAGGCAAGAAGAACAGTTTCATAAGTTCACAATTCACGCTCTAAAATAGAGTTGGGTTCCAATGATCACTAAATAACCCTCAATATCATAATCAAGGTCAACAAGGACAACGCTATACCAAAGCGAAACAATCAGATACCGCATCATAACTAAAGGATGCATGTTCCCATAACCATAACTCATAGGTTTCAAAAGTGGAAATACATGGAAGGATACGAAGAAATCAAAAATGATCCTAATAACGATACTAGTAAGACAACTAGGATAATCCTACATCTCGAACCAAGTACTACTTAGTTTCAAGGTGGTACAAAACCATGAATCTAATACGATCTAGCCACGTCTACGAATATCACTCACTGATCTCCTAACATCATCAACCTCTCTCCATAACGATGCTAACTCTACCCGTCGAGCTTCGCGATCACTCTTAAGCTCTTGCGACCTCTTTTTCTAACTCACCAATCCTATGCCAAATCGCTCTATCAGCATCACGAGCTGTCGCGAACCCTCTCCGCAGGTCCCCAAATTGCTCCTGGAGCTCCGACATACCATCATGCAAAACCCTAGTCCTCCTGACTACAGTACCAATATCAACACTCAGATCCACAATGCTAGCCCTAGATACTCCAACCAAACGCTCCGTCAACTGACTAAGTCTAGTACCCTGAGAGGTAATCCTCTCCCACGTCAGACCCGTCTCACCATACTCCTTGGGCTCAGAAGCAATCTCTGATGGTATCTCGGATCCTAACGGGCTACCTATATAAGGTGAGTAAGGTGGTGAGTCGATATCTAAAGGCTGTCCAGGGGACTCAGGCTCATGCAAAGGAGAACCTGGTCCTGGAGAATGTGCAGGACTCTGCAATGGAGGAGTACCCCCTTCTAGAATATCCTCATCATCCTCCTCCTGAGGATCCTCGTCCTCATCAACATAATGCTCCTCAATCTCATCCTCCTCCTCGACCTCATGCTCCTCCTCGCCCTCATCCATAGGGGGAGAGTCCATGAGTCGGAGTCTCTGTGAAGGTAAATCCTGAAGTGGTACACTAGGAGATCTAGACCTCCTAAGACATGATGATACTGGTGGTGATGACAGAGGAGAGTGGGCTGCTAAACGGATAGGTGATGATGGTGGTCTCATGGACATACGGGCAGTGCTATAAGCAAGCCTAGGAGTCTGTGCTCTCGCTAAAACCTGATGTAAAGTGAGCTGCCTAGACGAACTAGGACGATCTGATGATGATGAACTAGTGTGATGGGCAATCTCATAAGGATCACCCTGCGCAACCGTCATGAGAGTCAATGCTGGCGAACTAGCTACAACAAGGACCTCCTTAGACACATCAAAATCTAGTGAAGGCATAGTCTGTGACAATGGCATAGGGTAGGTATAAGTGTTCCAAACAACCAGTTCTAACAAGCGCATCAACTTAACCCAAAACATATATCACATAATGAAAGCTTTAAAAGTAGAGGTACCGCATTACTCAAAATATGTCTTTAAATAAAACACATAAGTTCCGTTCCATCACATAATCACATATCAAATCAATCGAGTTCAAAATCATAAGTTTCGTTCCATCACATAATCACATATCAAATCAATCGAGTTCAAACTCCAGAATCATAATATACCGTTTACTCAAATCAAATTCCGTAATATCTCGATGATCACATCTCATTTTCCAAAACCAATAATCATATCTCATTTCCAAAATCAATAATCATATCTCATTTTCCAAAACCAATAATCGTATCTCATTTCCAAAATTAATAATCGTATATCGTTTCCGAAATCAATAATCATATTTCCATATCATAACGTTTCCATAATCAGTTCACAATATCCCTTAACATATCATCTCATAATTCAATTCGCAGTTCATACCATAATCAAATAAGAAGCTTCGGCTTGGCAAGCGGGCGTGCGTCGGTCGAGGATCAATTTTCTCAAAAGTGGTTATAGTTTAGGGTTTATAAAATACCTAATTCTCTATAACCTTGAGCTATGATACCAATATGTAACACCCCCAAATCTCGGTACAGCGGAAGACTTAATCAAGTTTTCGGGGCGTTACTTTTGGATTGGTATCGCACACAAGTATAGCCAAAAGATAGTCATTTAGTATTCAAAACCAATCCCAAATTTAAGTATTCAAAACATTTAATCCAAAATATAAATATTAGGCCCAAAACATGATTTATTAAGATAGGTCCCCATAGTTTATCAGAGTCGGAAAATGATCCTTGAACCACGCCTCCATGCCAAGCTTCCACTGATCAAGTAATCCAAACATCTCTCAATTACCTAAGAAATCATGCTAAAAGGTCAGCTTACGCTGGTGAGTTCATAGGTTTAAGTTCAACAAAATCATAGTGGACATGTAAGAGTTGATTTGCTATGCAAGACCTAAGATAGATAAATACCGTTCACACATGATCCTACCCGGATCTCCAATCAAATCCTGCATCCAGGGATTACTCGGGCCCCTGCAACTCTAGTCCAGCACTGATATGGCAAAATCTAAAACAATTGCCAACCCCAGACTAGGTCGATGTAGAAGTCTATTCTTAGCTAGGCACGGTTAAACCTAGACTAAGGCAACAACTACAGCACAACTATCTATACAGTCAAGCACATAAGCAAATCCAAATAGTTTTCATGGTCCAAAAACAGTAGCATGATTCTCACCCCAAAATAGTTCGAAACATAGTTAAAACGTAGATAAAAGTGGGGCTATGAAACTCACCTCAAGCAATCAACGCAAGCAATCAACGCACAAATAAACACTAGCAGAAGATAACGGTATCACAGCACAGCAACTATCGACTCGGCACAACCTATTAATGTAGACCAAACTTAATATATACATTCCTCAAAATCAACGTTATCTACCCCAATGTATTCCGTTTCGTTATTTCCAAAATGTATCGTTTCACCATTTAATCCTAGTGTTTGGTATTCCTCATGTGGGTGTATCGACTCAATATGATGCCATGAATGCACTCAAACAACCAATATATTACGCTTCGCAACACAATATGCAACTCCATTCAACACAATATGTGACTCAATGCGACACAATGAGACGTCTAAGCGATAAGCTCTATAGTCCAATAAGTTTCGGAATAAACAGTAGACCTTATCGAATTCGTCAACTCGATAAACTCAATTATTCATTCGTATCGCTTATTATTCCATAAACCGGTCGCATCCTAATGAGTCATAAGGATAAGTCACCCATTAATAAGGTTATCCAGCGTACCTAGCGGGTTCTTATTAGATTCATCAACCTAATAAGTCCGCTACCTACGTGGATCAACACTATTAATGTTAGGTTATCCGTAACCCATGCACACAACGTAAGCAATTAAATACTTAAACCAATATTAAATGTCCACAATCGACATTTATTGATAAACGTGTATTCGAAACATCAATTACTTATTTATTGCAAAACATTTCCAATTTAGTCGTTAGTTTCCGTTTAAAAATAGCAAATAACAAGATAAGACTTGTTATCGACAATTTTGGTACAAAAGCCCATTTATCATTCTCATTTCATAGTTTATTAGCATTTTCATATATATATATATATATATATATATATATATATATATATATATATATATATATATATATATATATATCGTCAAATTCCATTATTAATCTCATATCGTTATTCGTTTCGAGTCCACAAGCACGAGTCATAACTTCTCGGCTTTTAATCAATCAATAGTCCAAATTATACTAAAGTCCATGTTACGACTTTGTCGGAGTCAACAATTGACTAAAAAGTCGAAGTGACGCCGACGTAGCTCCTGTCAACAATATATATATCAAGTCCAAAATAAATGTCACAATATCGCAATTCAATCCCAAACCAACTCAAAACAATCTCGCCAACCAATCAATCAACCAAGTATACTCGAAGCCAATGTTATGACCCTAATGGTCATGACACGGTCATGGTCTAGACCACGTGAACCAAACAAGCTCTAGAAGCTTTTCGGCTCCACGCGTCTCATCCAAACCTCAACTACATCAACCAACAAGCTACCAAATCGAGCCGACTCGGACCCATGACCCAAGTGGGTCACGTACGCAAGCCAAAGGGCTCGTACACCTCACCAAACCACTCAAACATTACCCAAATCAATTCTACAATACTCAAATCCAATCATTCAAGCTCCAAATACTAACCAAACACAAAACCCATCAACTATTCTTAATCAAGAACATGCAACTAAACCCTAAATGCACAAACCCATAAAATTAATACACCACACATGTACCAAACACTAATTAGTTGTTTACTTAGTCACTAATTAGCTTTAATTTCATGTTCCACCCAAAAGCCCCAAAAATTATAATTAGGTCGAAACCCTAATTATCAATTCGTGGGTTATTATTGCCCAATCAAGCTCAAAACATGTTCTATTTACCTTCTCTAATCACCAATTGCAAAACCCCTTTGAAACCCTAAAAGTACGATTCTTGATTCAACGATTTGAAGGTGTTATGGAAGTCCAAATGGAGCGTATGATATATGGTTGGAAAGAGAAAAGAAAGATCTTTAAGATGGTGGTGGTGGTGTTGGGGGACACGCCGCCTTACGGTGGTGGTGGCTGGAATATGGCCGGCGGCCACTATGGTGGTGGCTAGGGTTTTTAGTGAGAGAAAGATAGAGAGAGAAAGTATAGTGTGTGCGTTTTTAGTGAGAGAATGAAAGGTGGAAGTGAGGGTGGATGACCCTTTATATACATGGGACTTAGGGACCTCAAAATAATTAAATTGGGAGGGGGGGGGGGGGGCGCCGGCTACAATTAAAAGGGGAGGGTTCGGGTTGTAATTCTTCGTATCTATCTCGTTTACCCATTCCCGAGCTCACATATCGTCCCCCGAGTGTCCCATGACATTTATTTAACTTTCCAACATCGTTACTTACATTTTTCCACGAGTTTTGACTATTTATTTGTCAATTTTTGAGTTACGGTCTAAAAGTTACAATAACTCTTGTTTTAGGCTTTTCTAGTGCCGAATCGAATAGTGCCTACCAAATAGAGTTAAAACGCATACGATAACTCATTTAATAATGAAATAAACCGTAAAAACCAATCGACGATATAAAATCAACTCACGGTTTATAAAATAGTGATAAAGGCAAATCTCAGTTTAGTTTAACGTAATGCGGTTACCTAAAATAGACTCCCTAAATTGCCAGTTGTCACAGAATCTCCATTGTGACGCAACCGCAACGTTGAATCTAACATGAGACTCCATGAATGATAGGCCAAGGAAACCGTAAGCACCTGAGAAATACATTCTAAATGTTAGCAATAATGTTGGTGAGTTCATAGGTTTAAGTAAATGTAAATTCAAGTGTGGACCACAAGATTACAATGTATGACCATTATAACACATACAATGTTAGAGAAAAAGTAATACTATTGCCCTAAGCTCATGACCTCAAAGCCTTAACGTAATCTGTATGAAATCAAGCACATGTAAAAGTATGCCTCATGTAGTTGTTCGCCAGACACCCAGTATAATCCAACTGATATGCGTCCGTTTAGAGTTGGTGCGACCAACCGAGACGGGGGTGTCAACCCATTAGATTTATTCACAATATTCGCGCTTAAGAATAATTAAAGGTTCATGATATGCGAGGACTTAATGGCTAATGTGGTAACTTAGGCAATATGTAAATGTATTATGCACTTATGTCCGTATGTAAAAGTAAGCATTGTATTCTCAGTTTTCAAAATATAAGTATAAACATGTAAAACGGGGCTATGAAACTCACCTTATGCGAAATAGTATTTCGGGAAAAGTAATCACAAGTACAAACACACAACGAGCACTAACCGCAACCTAGATAATGTATAAGTCGCTTTAGGTTTTCAAAATGAAATGAAACAATGCATATGTGTTTTGATAAACTTTTTATCACCCTTACGTATTTCTGTTTACGTTTTATAAATCAAATATGATTTTCACAAAAATCTAACAACTTATATTAAAGTTTTGGGAAAATTAGTCAAATAGACCGCGCGCCCTGAGGCTTATCACTTTCCGGACCACGCACTTTTGCCGAATGAAAATGGACCAGCTGCCCAGCGATTTCCTGGTATCCAACCATGGGGTGCCATGTGTCCGACAAAGGTATGACTGAAGTACGTATTTTGAGATTATATGTCATGTATTGTAAGGTATTGTTTTTTGGGCAACCAAATTGTATTTTTATAATATTGGGCAACTTGTATTTATACACGAGGATAATATGGTCATTTTTCACTGGGTGTATTATAAAACTAATAATAATAACGCACACAACATCACGCGCGTACTCACACAATCAAACATCTTCTTGTACAATTTCTAACAGCTTCCACAATTAAACGTCTTCTTCTACACATCACAAACCACATCTTATTCACAAAACCCTCTAAACCCTAATTAATTTAACTCTATAATTACATATGACAAAATTAAAGTTGTACAATTGTAAAATCGCAGTTCTTTCTACATTGAAGTTGCTGCCAGATATTAAACTCTGTTTGTCAAAGAACGAAAACCGGGAAAGGTTGTTCAGGCAAACAGTATTTGGTCCATGGTTGGATTTAAAGTCGTGCGAGAATGACTGCCTTCTGATGCATTATGTTTTGCAATACTAGGTATATGTTTCTAACATCTCCTCTGATTCCCCCCACTAACATTCCAAATTGGGGAACATTCGTTAAGGTTTGGCCAGAAAGAATTTTGTCTGATAGCAGGGTTTTGATTTGGCAAAGTTTCAAAACCTATTAAACCATCTAGCGCATTTTTCGACCGTGTATTTCCTGAAAAAAAAAGAGTAATGGTATAACAAATGTACATGCAATTGATCTTTTGGAACTTGTTAATGACGGAAAAAAGGATGGGAAAAGGTGGTTATCTCTTTCTGATGAGGATGCTGTTAGGGTGTGTATGTTGGTAGCTGCAGAGCTGGTGTTTATGGGAAAAGAAGACAGGAATTGCGTCCATAATCACTTATTGTCCTTGGTTGATGATTTTGAAGCCTGGAATGTATTTCCTTGGGGTGAATATATGTGGCATAAGTTTTATCAAAGGACTGTCAATATTGTTCATATTCACAGAAAAGATCATCTGTTAAAATTGAAAAAAAACCCAAAGTTCAGTGCCACATACAATCTATACGGGTTCGCTTGGGCTTTCAAGGTTTGAATTCTCTGTAGTTTGCTTTTGATTCTATTTTGTTGTGCTATTACTTATTCATTTAAAAAGTACCTATAATTAATGTTGTTGTGTTATTGTTATGAAATCATGGTGTTTTGTTCTGTATACACGTAATATAAAAGTTATCCGTAATTTAGATAACAAAAATGTTATGACACATTTTAGTTTGTGATTTATTTTTAAATTTTTAACCATAAAGGTATTGTTTTATCCTAAACAGGTGACCTTTACTTTTGTAAACCTTGAAACATTTTCAAAAACGATAGCTGCATAAGTACACGTTTTAAAGATGACAGTTGTGGCTATTACAGATTTGGATTTTGGAGACTTATCCTAGAAGCTCACGTTGGTGGGTGAAACACAATAAGATCATCCCACGTGGTCTTGCTTGGTCAGGACTTTCAAAGTTTCGGAACCCGGACTGTTGTCACCTCTTTGGACCGGTATGCATCACACAGTCTTACATTGCTGACCCCACTAACTTGTACCTGAATTAGTTCACAGTATTTGAGTAATTTCAACTTTTTTTTTTAAATTATTTTTGTTGTTGTTAGGATTCAACTCCCATTGCTGAACTTTCTGCAACACAAGCTAAAATGAAGCAACCGTGGTGTATTGCCAGCGCCCATTTTATAGATGGTTTGTCTGTTCCAGACACAGACGATGGTTACAAGACTGCAGAGCATTCAAATGAATTCGCGGACGATTTCAATTTAAACTTGTGCATGGACGATTTCAATTTAAATCTTGCACAAACGGGAACTACTCATTCGACAGGGCGTCTATTTCGTGAGTTAGTGGATTTGAATAAAAAAGTTTTGATGATAGAAAATGGCATTCATTCGGTCAGAAACACACCTTTTGTACTTGATGTGTTTATGTCTGTGAAAAGCAGACTTTCAAAAGTACACGAAATAATTATGCTGCTGTTGATCCTCAACATATTAAAAGTTGTGCCACCACAAACAACCCTGACGTTACTCCCGATGATCCGAAGGTTTGTATTTACTTTTCAGTTTACCTCCAATGTTTATACCAAACTCAAATAATCGTTTGTGTCCACACTTATATCAAACATTGGTTGATACAGACCACGTCGTCTCATATTGTAGGCCCTAACGGGGATAAGGTTGTCCATGCGGACCATTCAACGGACATTGACAATGATGATGGGCTTAAAGAAACGCAAACATGTAACCTTGGTATGCTTGTTGAAGCTTGTGCCATCACCCAAAAATGTCCTGTTATGGAATATGGAGGTGAAATTAGTACTCAACTTCCACCAGTTGCACCTAAAGAGGAAAATAAAATACCCGGTGACCCCATTATTGTACGTTATATTTCAGTTACAGTTTAAATATCGGCTAAACCATACGTCCCTACTTATGTATATATATTTAAAATTCAGCAGGAACCGGATTGTGGTAATGACTGGTCGTCTTACATAAACGATGAAAAAGATTTGGGTGATAATTCTGTAGATGCAATGGATTGAGATAACGAACAGCAAGATGTGGTTCAGAAAAAATTGGCTTGCCAACCAGAACCCGTTAGCAATATTGATTGTGTGCAGACAGAAGTAGAAACACCCACCAACAAAGCTCATGAGGTATCTACATTATTATTGTGTTGTTTTTTAAAACATCGCCGATAAATAAAATAGTTTAATGTGCTGTTTTGTAACATACTATATTCTCAAATGTCAGTTTAAAGACAACAACCTACCGTATGTAAATGTGGTTGGCCAAAATGATACTCCTGTTTCCTCTTAACATAATGTCAACATAAGCGTCGATACAAAATTGTGTCTTCCGTCTTTAGATTTAATGGATTGTGATGATCAACAAAAGAAAGAGGTTGACAAAAATTCGTTAGTTGCCCTTGAATCCAGTAACAATGATGTTGCTGTGGTTAGCCTAGAAGATACACCAACAAAGAAAGACGCTGAAGCCCCTCAATCTCAGGTTAAACTGAAGAAAGTGTCATTTGCAAATGTGGTAGGTCCTAATGACAAACCTCTGTTGGAAGATCTTTTCTCCTATATGAATACAAACAAAAGAAAGAGACTAAAATTGAACGACAACCTCAGTAAAAGAAGGCGCACTGTACAAACTTACGCGACGTTGTTTGGGTCCGTCAATTCGGAAAATGGGGTATCAAAAACATCAGCTACTCCTTGCCGCCGTGTTACAAGATCGCAGGGTGTCATTAACGAGGCTATTATCCCGGCTGCCGTTTCAGATGTACATCACCTTATTAAATTGTAACTGAAACGAATCTTTTTTTAAATATTTTCTGCTTATCTTTCAACTTTGTTTTCAGGAAACATCCGGAAACCCCAGAACGTGTCCACTTAGTCGATTCTATTCGCCCACATATGAACCGTTTGTAGAGGTAGGTTCTGTTTGTTAATCCAATAACATCATTATCATTGTGTGTATGTTATTGAATATATTTGATTTTTTAGGAACTTTTACGACACCCGAAATGCAACAAGAAGAAGGTTACTGTTCCTGATTACCTTCGCAAGTGTTTGAAGCTTAAAGAACCATTACTTTATAGGTTTCCTTGGGGCTCCGGTGCGGTTATTGCTTATAGGAATTTTTGGGTAGCCTTGGCATGTATTGAAGACTGCACCGGCGGGTGGCTTAGTGAGTTAGTGAGTAAAGCTGATGCCTAGCTGTTCTACTGCACTTGTTTATTATTTTGTTTTTTTACTTATGAAACCAATGTTTACAGTTTTGATTTGTTTTATCTGTCCGCAGCACTTGGATGCATGGGTTGAATTGATGTGGTTGTTTAGACCAGCTGATGCAGATTGGGCTTTGGCAGGGTGTACTTTTTGCAATCAAATCCTAGGTGGCAACATGCCTACCAGTTTTTCAGATGGCACAACATACCTTGTGGCTTGGCGAGATGTTGCAAAGGTCATTTTGGCAGACTCTTACCGTACATATACCACTACTGTTATAAACAGCTTATAATATCCTGCATTTGTTTTATATATCAGGTGTATTTTCCCATGAATGAAAGTTCAAAACACTGGATACTCTGTGAGCTCCATATCCGCACTGGAGTTGTTTACATTTATGACTCTCTTGGGTCAGCATCAGGAGGTGAACGGTGGTTGCGAGGTTCCAAGCGAAACTTACAAACACAACTTAAATCGTACCTAACAAACTCTGGTGTACTGCATAGTAAGGGCATATCACCGGGGGATTATAAAATCACATACAAGTGTCCAAAAGTACCAAAACAATCGGAGTTGTATGGTGACTGCGGAGTATGGGTGTGCATTATTTTGTACAGATTGCTCTGTAACCAGCCTCTGGAAGTAGACGACTCTCTGCAAACAGCTTTAGCTTACCGTGAACGGATGCTTGAATACTTCTGGAAGCACAAGGTTGAATACATAACATGATAGCGGTCTTTCAAGGTACTATTCTTAATGTCCATTTGACCCATAATTATTGTCTAACGTTGACATGTGAAGTATTTTTCTTTCAACGTATACTGTAGGTATTTCTACTTCTATTATATATTAGTCGATTATTATAATATTTTTTTAACTCAACGGAATTTCTTTAGTTAATACCCGTGCACATATACAAAAAAAGCCTATGCTTTGCAAACCACTTCTATATATTATGTGTTATGTATACTTTATTAATTTATTTGGTATATACAAGCAGAATTTAATATTTGGTTGCCCTATGGTACATTACGGTACATGTCCTTAAATGTCTTCTTTTCCCAATCTCTTTCTTCAATACAAATCTTTCTTAATTTGTTTAACAACATCTTTCTTTCTTCTTTTGGTCTATTCATTTCATATCTTTATCACAATCTTTCTGCTTTAGTTTAACAAAATGTCCGACTATATCCCACTGGATGTTCAACTAGATATCATTCGCAGGCTACCTCCTAAGTCTATACTCCAGCTACGTAGTGTTTGCAAGTTATGGAAGTCTAGTATAGATTGTGGTTTTTTCATCTCTAATTACGGTGTTCGTCCTAACGATGAGTGTTTTTTTACGCTAACATTTGATCAGGGTCACAAAGGTTTTATGTTAGCTTTTAAAGAATAGATGACCGCTTCGGTACTTCGTACAGATTTAATGCTTTCATCTATGATTGCAGTTGGCAATTCTCACGGTCTTTCGTGTTTTGTTTATGGCTCTAATCTAATGTCTGTTATTTGGAACCCGGCAATCCGAAAATCACTTGCAGTACATGTCCCGTTTTACACGCATCAAATTGAATGTAAAAACATTTGTTTTGGTTTTGCCGTCCGTCCGGACACTCTTGACCCGACGATTGTGAAGGTCTCCTATCCTGTTTTCCAAAGTGGTTTCTGGTATGTTTCTGTCTTTTCTTTCAACTCGTTAAGGTGGACATGCCTTGAAAATTTCCACCCCCCTCGTGAAACTATCAAAATGAAACGTCAAAGTCAGGCAGTTGTCGGTCATTTTATCTATTGGACTGGGAGTGAAAAGTTAACTAACGAGGACGGTGTTACATACAAGATTTATATGTTGATTTCGTTTGATTTGGTAACCAACAAATTTAAAGTTATAGACCTTCCGCAGATTTTAAAAAATGAACTCCCAGTTCCATTATAGGTTTTCGATCTTGGAACCTCTCTAGTCATTTCTGGTATGATCATTGATGACGATATGCCATTGTTTTGTGGATGGTTAGTGGAAGTGAATGGTTTTTCCATAAGATCATTTAGAAGCCTCTTTGCCATCCCCAGCCTATTATCTGTTTGTTTGCTTGGGTTTACAAAGGATCAGGCTCCAATAGTTGAAGCGTACACTGGCAACCATTTGGGTCACTCGGTATTCGTGTACAACAAAGAACTTGAATTATTTGTCAGCATGGGAATTTTAGGGGAAACGGGATCTTTCTACATCGCCCCATACAAAGATTCTCTTCTTTTGTTAAATCATACAAACTGTGCTGCCTATAGTATGCTTTATTTATAACTTACCATTCTATCCATGTTCCTTTTAAACATTATAACTTGATTTGGTTAATGATATATCAATGCCAATTTCAACAGGTTAGTTCGGCTGAAGTTACGGATCAGGCTATATGGGAATGAAGGTTTGTGGTTTTAGTACGTTGTGTGTGCGGGAAGGAAGCATTGGACTGCTTAGATTTTTCGTAGTCGATGAATGTTATCAATAAAGTTGTTATATAATATGTAACAATTAAAGTTACAACCATGTATTAATCGTAATATGTACTTGGTTGTCTGTATCAAACGTTGTATGTCAACGTATTTACTATTTCATCTCTTCTGTTATCCCATTATCCCTGTTTTTTTAATCTGGACAACAAGCAGTTGTTACCAACAAGCAGTTGTTACCCAAAATAATTTTGGCAACCTAATTTTGTTCTTAGGGCAACTTGTTTTCCATACGGAATACTTTTATAAACCCACGACTCCTTCTAGAAGTACATTTTGTATTCTAAAACCTACTAATAACTAACAACTTGAGACAATGCACACTTCCAAAAATAGAGGTTTAACATTCAACACTAGTACAAATTAAATAGCAGTTGTAAGTTTATTACAAGCAGTGGTAAACGACTGTCCCTGTTCAGCCCCACAAAAGCAGTAGTAAAAATCGAGCATAAAAGCAGTGTAGCATTTATTTTATGTTTACAAACGTCGTATAAAGCTCAAAATAATCCACTCAAACGAATGTCACTGTACACATCCGATAACCTGATGCAGTTGTGAAGAAGTTCTTCAAAAAATAATCCAAGTGAAGATGTTGATGTTTTTAGAATGAGCAATGGTCTTTACAATTGTTTCGTCCATTAACATTAAAATCTGTTTTAAATCCCAGTTTTGCGAAGGATCTACTATATAAGGTGACTAAATTAACACAACCTAGTACTCATTAAGAAGAATAATAATTAACGAACAGTTATTCTCACTAAACACCTCGATATGTTGTATTGGCGTTTACAACCTTGAAGTACTGTACAAGATAAATATACTTGCAATACTTATCTAATGGGAATTGATACTCACACCACACTTTTTTGATTCATGCACCACTAGTTGTGCATTACAGTATTGTATTGTACAATACTGTAATGCACAACTAGTGGTGCATGAATAAAAAAAGTGTTGTGTGAGTATCACCTCTCTTATCTAATACAAAACATCCTACCGAAGACATTCTAGAATATTACATGTTCATCTCTCACAATCATAGTAGCAGTGACAAGTACATTAGCAGTGGTACGCGACTTTTACTGCCACTGGTTAGATAGGCCTTTCAACTTCAATGGGCCTTTCTGGGGGTTTCCCGTCTAAATACGCCCATCTGCGCGGTACAGGAAGGGCTTTTGGTAATGTAGCTTCCCAACCCGCGCAGGTTTTATTTTATCCCGCCTCCCTCAAGCTGGTCATTTTTTCCATAGACCCAGTCTATCAAACCAGATATCCCTAAATTAGTAGACGCACACTTGAATGGGGGCCGGGCTGCACCAACAGAGGAAGAAGGCATAGCTTTCATCCTCAGTTGTTTGACTTTCTTAGGGAAGGTTCTTGTTGGAAGAGTCTGGTTTACGTACTTCGTTAGCCCTAACTTCCTTTTGTCGCCCTTCCTACGGGACCCATCTGCCGAACATATATTATCAGTCACTCCTATGACCCAATTCCCATGATTTATTTCCTTCTTCCGCTCTCGAACGACGTGGTTAAGACGGCAAATGCCTGCACTTTCAAGATCCCATATTGCTAATGAGAGTCTCATAGGTTTAGACTCCCACCTTTGGTATGCATATGGTCCTGGCAGACTACCACCACGTGAAAGGACATGGGTTTTGGGTGAAGGTGTGTTGTGGATGTTAGCGGAGATGGGTTTTTAGTCGTCATTTTAGAACGACTAACTGTTTTTAGTAGTCATTTTAGAACATGTTTCAGTTGTCGCATCATCAGCTTTGCGCTTTTTTTTTTTTTTTTTTTTTTTTTTTTTTTTGGGGTAAAGGTTTAGGCTGTGTATGGGTTTTTTGGAAACGGCCGTGCGTGGGCAATGAGTTGTTGTTGATGTCCGTATGTATTCTTTTTGCACTGTGTACCGTCGGTGTCTTTTTCTGAATAACATATTCAACTTCTCTTGGGTTTTTTAAAATATTTCGGTTGCCTGATTTGCAGGTGGAAATATTTTTGTAGGTGAAGGAATTGTTCCTTTTTTGCTTTTTCTGGACTTTCCCCTTGATTTACATCGTGTATTTATAGCGAGGATTTTACTGTTCGTGCACGCGTTATCATTAATTTTCATTAACTGTTTTGTGGGTAGGCACGTGCCTAGGCTACTACACTGTTGCTTCTATATTAGACATAATATTACTTGGGAAGGAACAAGAACCTTTACATGCAGATTTTATCTCCTTTTTTGGTATTTGAATATAAATGATCACGTAAACACAATGAAATTTGCTCGTTGCGTTGAAACTAGCGGTGGTTTTTGCTAGGAGTGGGTACAACGATGTTAGCAGTGGTTATATCGACGTTGGCAGTGGTTGGGGATTTACGTATGAACAGACTTTAGAATTTGTTCAAAACATTTAGCCTCCTTTCGCGGCAGCAGTTGTAACTGTTAACCGAGTTTGTATCCCCAATTCAATCCAAATTAATTTGTACTAAAAACTTACTTTTTTAACACTTGTAGCAGTTGTTACCACTATGACTTTGTTTTTAACTAAAAAAAATTTCATCTTCATATTACTACTTTATTAGTAAATTTTTTTTATTTTGTAAAGTGACTTACTATCTCGAAGACAGTTTGAATAACTACGCAAACAAATACAGTAAATACTAGTAAGTAGTAACATAAAAGGGATTACATCCATAGGTTAACATGACATACACAGACTATACAAAGATGAGATAAGTGACTCCAAAATGTAACAACGATCCCCTAATAAACAAAAGGCAGCAGCTTCCATGTAATTAATACAAATCACATCAAACCTCCATTGACTCCAACTTTTCAATTAAGCCATTCAGCTCTTTAACACGGTCATCTTTTCTAAACCAAGAATATAGAAGTTTGGAACTCTCAGCCAGATCCTCATTTTGCATCCTTAACAGGTGATTAATAGTTGGCAACCAACAATCCGAACCGCATAAAAGCTCCACTTCCGCTATCATTTGTTGTCTACGGTTGACCCGGCACCTAATTTCAACAGCATTCCTCCTATGATCTGCTTCGTCACGTAAAGCAACTTCCAATTCACCTCTGTAGTACGCGATCGTAATATCTTTTAACAACTTTGAGCCACCAAACATTGGTAATTCATCACAAAAAACCATGACAGCAGACATCGTTATGTTTGCTTTTATAATAGTATCACTAATAGATATAGTATTAGAACTGTTTTTGTTACATAGCGTCATATATAAACACGAAATTTGTGAAAAAATAGTTATGGCAATTGTGTGTTTCCAATGGACAAGTGGATCACACCAAATAAGTACCAACCCACAATATATATATATATATATATATATATATATATATATATATATATATATATATATATATATATATATATATATATTTTATAGTTTCTTCCTATTTTTTTTTTAAATATTTTTTATGACGAGTTTGCTAGTGCATAGCTAGGAAATGGTACTTTGGGCGCCTAAATTGTGTACTCATGGCAACTATACTTTGGGCAACTAAATTGTGTACTCATGGCAACTAGTTTAAATAGAAATACTTTTAGTAAAGTGGTGATGTATGCAACAAGGGGCTGGGCTTTTACTGGATTTAATTTACATCTTTCTATTTTTTTTAAACTTTTTTTATGACTAGTTTGCTAGTGGATACCTAGCAAATGGTACTTTGGGCAACTAAATATTGTAATGATGGCAACTAGTTTTAGTAGTAGTACTTTTAGCCAAGTGGTGATGCATGCAACAAGGGGCTAGGGTTTCACTGGATTTATTTAATTTACATCTTTTTATTTTTTTCAAATAATTTTTTTGACGATTTTGCTAGTGCATAGCTAGCAAATGCTACTTTGGGCAACTAAATAGTGTACTCATGGAAAGTACAAAAGTACTTTTAGTCCAGTTGTGATGTATGCAAAAAGGGGTGGGGATTGAGTGTATATAATTTGCATTCAGTGTTTTTTTATTAGTCATACGTGTATTCATGTAAACTGGCCAACTAGTTACAAAAATTGACAAATTTATTTCGGTCAAAAAATAAAATACAATAGACATTTGGGTAAATAAAACATACAATATACATAGCCAATTATTTTTTTATGTGTGAACGTTTGGAATAAACTTATGCCAAGTTCTTTATTCTTATATTGTTATGCCCCAAAAAAATCAAACCTGCAAAGTGCAAGAAAAAAGTAAAGAATTAAAAAATAAAATAAAATAAAATAAAACAATAAAAAGTAACATATTGCAAGTAAGTAAGCATAGAATATGAATAAGTGTTCATAAAATAATAAGGATAAATCCGGCATTTCTTACGTTTCCAGTTTTATGTTATTTTATTTTATTATTATTTGTAATTTGTTAAAAAAAAATTTGTCCTCCTGGTTTCATATATATACACGCAATTTTTTTGACGTGGTTTCGTTTTTAACCTTAATAGTAGTAAACTGCGGTATATGTAATAATAATAATAAAAAAAAATAAGGTGGGGGGGGGGGGGGGGGGGGAGGGGGGGGGATGAAAAGGCGTGTATGTGAAAGGTTGGTCATTTAATGCAACTTCTTGTGGTAGACAAAATGGTAGGGTGGCTGTCAACTCAACGGATGCAACACTAATTATATTAGTATAACTTAAACTAAACCTTCTGTTTAAAACACACACATACCAATGCAAGGGGGAAAAAATAAAACATACAAAACAAAACTTAAAAAAGTATGAATACACCAATGCCATGCTGTGAAGAACTTGCTGGTGTTGCAGGATCTAGTTTTGTTAGAGATATGATGATAGTTCGTTTTCGAAGGGATGTGAGTGTTGTCATGGTGGATGAAGCAGAGTTGATGAAGAAGGCTCAAGAAATCAGGGCACGTGTGGCTGAAAGGGACCACGTTATTGGAGAGTTGGAGCTTTTATACCCATTTGAATCTTGTGTGGAAAGTATTTCAGAATTAACCAAGTTGCAAACCGAAGATCTGTCAGAAGCCGCATCGATATTGGTCAATGTAATGAAGAAGCAGAAACGAGCCCAGGAGCTTCTGTCATTCATAGAGAAGCTGAAAGGCATGGTGTACTGATTCGGTTAATTGTTGTCTTGGCGGTGACGATGTCTTGTTTATGTTGGTATTTCTATTTCTAGTCATGTATCTTGTGTTGAATTTTAGTTTGATTGCTGTTGTGAAATGTGGGTCTAGGCTTTGGCAAATGGATGTAAAATATTTGAATAAATAAAAGCCATGATTTCTGTAAAATAATTATATTATGGCCACCTTTAATTGTGCCTGCATCTCATGATCTATTCTGAAAGAATACCGCCTCCATTGTTTCAAAAATAAATCTGTTTGAGCAGGCGTCATTGTGGACCTGTTTACCTGGTTAATGCAAGTAAATCTTATTATTAAAATATGCATATGGGAATGTAACGTTTAAAACATATACCCTAATAACAATTTAAATAACTTTGAAATAAATAAAAAAATTTACTAATAGAATATAAAATATAAAAGTGCATAGTTATTTATATTCATCTATAAATGTACGAACTAATAAGGTAACAAAACTACATACGGGAGAGTACCTGGATTTGTTTCTAAAAATAGACGAAAAAGGACAACGATATATTTTTATTTGGATTCTTCGCTGAAAGTGACCTAGTGTATATAACAAGGAATGTGGTGATGTTTGATTGTTGGGACTTGGGACCATAAACTGATGTGTGGGGTATAAAAGGTTTAAGTCTTTGTCATTCTAGGTCCCACATGTATCTTACAGCTGTCACACTAACGACTAAAAACTGCTAGTTAAAGTTAGTACTGCTAGTGCTAAAGACAATTTATCATATAAACGTGTTCTCACTACATGTTGTCTAAGGTTTCGGAATTAAGACTTAAAAATGTTATTTCATGTTACTACTGCTAGTGGTGAAGACCAAATAATATAAACATGGTTTTACTACAATTTTTCTAAGGTTACTCCTGCTATAACAAGCTTGACTGACCTTTAATTTGACTAGTCACAAGGTAATTGAATATTTTAGAAACAGTGTGTGTTACTCTTCAATTAAATTTTGCAACCAACTAGTATGGCACACCATTCAAGTGTAATAAATGAAGAGGAAAAATACAGATGGTTATGCTAGTAGACGTTCTTATATAAACCGTGAATGCTATTGTTTACGATATAACATCGAAACCGGTTGAGTAAATGGTATGCATTCGGTGCAGGATGGAAAGAGAAAACAAGTGGTACTCTTGTCCAATGAATTTTTACGCAAGCAAAAACAATACTCTTTGTGGGGTTGATGCATGTAGACTTGGTGGTGTACATGTTAGCAGGTAAAAAACAAATGTAGTTCGTAGATGTGAAGGTGTGATGGTGTGATGGGGCTACATGTTCCACCATCTTGTATAGGCGGTGGTTCAGAGAGTATGAGGTACTAGTGAGACTACATCAACAGCTGATGAAATTCATGATTCTATGTGTACACAACCCAGTGACCTTAGTGATGAAGAAAGCCAACCACTTGCAAGTCGAATAACAAGTGAGCCACAACCAATTCTCGTTATATGTTGTATTTCATAATTTATGTAGACTAAATTGTATTATGTATTTGTTATGTTATGCCAATGCAAGGACGTATTTAGTTAGCAAAAAGATGGATAAATCCAAACACTAGATACACAAGATGCAAACTGTATAATCAAGCTGCAAAACTGTCAAATACAATTTTTTAAATGTTATTTATTTATTTTTTTATTTATTTAATTTTTTAGGTGAAAGTGCAAGGGTGGATAAAGCACTAAAGCAGGAAGAGATAGTTACCATGCACGTGCCCAAAACATAGTTGAACACGTGTATAGCCACAAAAAAATGATGACTGTTGAAATGAAAAAAAAAATTATCTACAGTCCCCAAATAATATGAAGTTGCCCTATATGATAAGTTTCTACTTTGTTTAGTTATCTAAAAAAAAAATTAAGTTGCCCTATAGGGTTGCTATCCTAAAAGCAGAGATGCCCCATCAAGGTTGCCATGATATACATCATACTATAAAGCATTCATACACAACATAGTTGTCAGGATCCCGATCCTGATATTAGGATCTTACGATTTTACGATACTGCAAAGCAAAAACGATCCGGATCCTACATAGGATTTTGCAGGCTTAAGATCTTATAGGATCCCGATCTTTACCATACGATCTTACAATCTAATCCGATCCGATCTTACTTTTCTCAGATTACAAACTAAAAAACTGCAAATTTATGGGTTGTTTGTTTGTAAAATTCAAAAAACAACATGATAATCTTTTTAAACATTTTATAATTATAATTTAGGACAACATTTATATGAAACATTCATAGTATTTTATTGTTATAATGTATTAGAATTTGTAAATTTGTATAAATTTACATAAACTATTAAGAATTAACATTCGAGTAGGATCTTATGATCCCGATCCGATCTTACGATCACGATCTTGCAAAGACGAAAACGATCTTGGGTAAGATCCCGATCTTGACAACCTTGATACACATTATTGTGTAAACGGACACCGAACGTAGATCAAAAAACAGGTGCATGCTACGATAACCCCAAAGCACATGGTTACACAAAAACATCGCATGTTAATTTTATGCAATTGTTGAACATTTTTTTTGGTAATCATAAGAAGCACAAACAAAAAAATGTTTAACAATTACATAACGTCCGCTTACAAAAAAGACTAAACTAGACAAACTATTTTGAGTTTTAAGTTATGCTAACACCCCAGTTTCTAAACGTTATCGGCAGCATGAGCATGCTGCATAAAAATACCTGCAGTCCAACCTTCCGTTCCTTAAAAACCAAGTTGCTTTTAATCCGGCACCTCCTCGACGGCGGTCTGTTGTTAGAGCCTTTAAATGCCTCGACATCTTGTACTTCCGTAAGGCCGATCTTGGTTTTTGAAGGCAGTGCCTCCTTGCATAAGGTTTTCTAGAGGCCTTATGACCAGAACTGTCCTTAACGGAAGAAGAAGATGGCCCAACATCCATAGACACAGACCCAAGAAATACCCAATAGTACCATTCATCGTCACTGAACCCAATGTCAGCATCAACAATTTCGCTACCCAAAAAATCCATGAATAGATTCTTTCCTTGACATTCAATTCCTTGACTTCTAGTTTGGAACGGAGGGCTTCTTAGGGGAGGTGACCGCCTTTCTTCCTCCTCCCATGCAGCAATATCAGAGGCAAAATCAGAAGTAGCAAGCTCCACAAGTTTATCATGTATTGCTATCCTGTCACGCGTTGGCTCATCAAGAAGATCCACAAATAGGTTATCATAGTAGAATAATGCTAAGTTATCAGGTGCATGTGCAATGTACAAGCTGATCAACCCACATTCCTCGGCAAGTTGAAACATCCTTTTAATGTCATTGTCGCATTCAACAACTGTCAAACCGGTTGATAGAGCAAATACTGGCCTACATAAATACAAAGCCCGTATCTCAGACTCTAACTTGTTGGCCAAAAAGTCAAGCATTTGATTAAAGTTCATCCTTGTGGACTTACTGAACGTTTGCACAAGGGTGCGCCCATACGCGTAAGTTAATTTGGGCAACCGAATGAACTCACCATCGTAGTGAATCTCAACTACAAGATTCTCAGATACATAGCGTGTGGTACTCCTGTAATAAAGGAACAAAAATGTATACAAATGAGATTAGCATGTATGGACAAAAAACTAGTAAGTGCAAGTGACAATCAAGAAAGGTAATGGCAGGCATACCTTGGCTTGAAATCAAATAAGGCAACTGGAGGCTTAGCAGAATTTTTTGATGAAATAGAGGAGATTGCCATTATCACTTGTGTACAAATGTGATCTATATGAAGATTTGATATATATTAGGATAGGTTGTATTATTATTTTACTATTAATAATGTACTTATTAATAGTATGAAAAGTATGATCCGTTTATTTTAATATGGAAATAGTAAAAGGGAAATTTTAGGTTACTTTGTTATAAGTTTTTATGTCTAGTGTGTTTGTGTAATGATATGTTAATAAATCAATTGACAAACCTATGTATGGCCCTTTTTAAATTTTTCTTGGAATGGACGGCCAAATGGCATGATTAAATGGACGTCCAAATGTAGAATAAATGAATTGGAGTTGTGGAGTTTTAAAAAGAAAGATTAACTGTACTGTACAACAAATTTAGATGTAAATGTGTACATACTTTTACGTCGTGTCTCCCATTGATTTTTGAATGAATGTTACACGTACACAAGGTTGTTGCATGCAAGGTACAGTGTGATTATTGGTTTATGTATGCATGTTATAAGTGTGTTTAGTGTAGTAAATAGTTGTTATGAATCCATTGTCTAGACATTAATGGCTTACATCAATAGATGGTGCATGATAAAACAATGAAAGTGCTGTTGAAGATAAGTTTAAAACTGTTAGTACAAACGATAAAATCTATGTTTATAAAAAAAGTTGGAGATAAGTTTAAAAGTGTTAGTACAAACGATAAAATCTATGTTTATAAAAAAACTGAATCATCTTCTCGCGATATGCTAGCGCGACATCAGCGGGATCATCAACGTGCAACGATAGACCATGTGCCAATCGATATAAAAATATACAAACCCACACACCACAATCACCAAAAATCCCACATTGCTTAGGAACGTTTTCGGCTAACCTAAATGAAATCTTATAGTCATTCGGATGTATTCCAGTCTTATCAAAAACTTTTGCTTGCTCTAGAACAACTGGTAGTTTGACATGTAGAATAACAGAAACTGTTAAAATAAATAGATGGGTGATCTTGTTAGAGGCTTGTCAGAAAAATGTAAGTATTATATAATCGAAATAACCACGTTTGTCACCAATTATTGATGAAATATAGGTGTTTGTTCAAGCCGTATTAAATATGATATCTAGTTTTCATGTTGTAAATTATATATGTGTTCAAAAGTATTACATGTTTTATATTGGTGATTCATAAACAACGTTCGAACATTTGAGATGTGCTTCGAAATATTTTTATTCATAATAGATTTCATTTCAATACATTAAAGGATAACAAAATACATCAACGTAGCAACGACATTCATGAAGATACCAAAAAACATAATATGACAATCACATAACGTCAGAGAGAACACATAGGAGTAGAGGATTAATAATTTTTGCGCAGCTTTGCCAGAAAGGAGATTTTTTTTAGAACTTGGAGCTGAGTCTCACTCATTAGCCTCATCAGCGTCCTGGTTTTCTCAAGCTCCTCGTCCTGAATTGCACGCAGGATTTCCAAAACAGCACTGGCAAGCCTATACCCAACCACGCACTCCAACTGCTTGATTTGATCGACCCTCACAGTGCAACGACGAGTTAGGTCGATCACCTTTGCATGCATGTCACTTAAGAACTTGAAGTCACGTTCATTGTCACGCACAAACACGTTGTTAACCATGTCTTTAAGTACGTTATCCATTTCTTTTGTAGTAAATTGTGCTGTGGCTAGTGTGTGTCCCCTGACAAAAGTTGTATGATATTGGGATATATGCTGTCCGTTTATATAAACCAAATGGGGTGGGGGGAAAGAGCGGGGGTGGGGTGACATGGAGTTTATTTTAAATTGAAGTGTATCTGAATTAATGTGGATAGTCAAGTGATGAATAGTTGAGTCATGTCAAGTAATTACTGTTGCACATTAGCCCAAGTTTAAATAATGAAGCTTCTCTTGTACTCAAACGATTCCTGGCCACAAGATAATCATTTTGGGCAACTAGTTTCAGTTTGGGGGCAAGTAAACCAGTTTGAATTTTGTTTAGTTCCAAATGCAACAAAATTTTACGTCCCTTGGGTTAGAAAAATTATTAATTTACTATGTTTGTAAATAGACGCCATTATACAGGTTTATATTGATTACTTTTTGGTTACATGAACTAAAACACATATGCTATTATTATATATTTTATGTAATAATACACTACCATGACTTTTATATCATAAAGTCTGACTAAGTGTGCACTTGGCTGTGGTATTTCAATATTGAATGGATATTTTGTAAAAAACCTAAATCGGGGATGCACATAAGTAGGACAAACTTCATTAATTAGGAAAGGACGTAATGAAATGATGGTGGTAGCTAGTGGCATGTACCTGAAGAGAACTAGTCCATTACTTTTTCAACTTTAACTATTGCACAAAAATTTGGGTAAACACATACATACGATGGGCAACTAAATGATACGTGTCTGTATTAAATCATTGAACCTTATGTGCAGTTGTAAATCTAAAGTAATCAAGCTTGCTAGCTAAGTATATATTTCCTATATCGTATTATATGTGCGGGACACAATGTAAATTAAAATCAGGAAAATAAATTGTTAAAATACGAAAGCAAGCAGATTTATGTACTTTATCTTTGGTTGGTTCTAGTTAATGTACACATATTTTAGATAATCTGTTGTTGGTTGTGGAATTCATTTGATGTTACTACTATAGAGTATAGACGGCTTTGTTTCTTTTTTGTTATGAATTAAATGGAGTGGGACCCCTTTCTCTAGCTTGATCTGATTGGAAAGGAGTGAATATTTCTCCGTCTCTCTAACCAGACCATTTAAGGGAAAATGAAACATAAAGCTTTAATTTGGTAGGACCACACTTTTAGCTAAGGACCCGTTAAGCACAAAATAAACGCCCCCTAAGTATAACAAATGTTTATGAGAAACTATGTTGTTGGTTGTGGTAAATAAAAAATAAAAATGGGATTTCAAATAAGAAGGACGGTTTATTAATGGTGAATAGATGTAATGAAATGATGGTGGTGCATAGTTGCATGTACTTGAAGGGAACTAGAGTGCAGAAAACTCAAAGTCAAACTGCTACAACACAACACCCAAGAAACTTTGGCCAACAATAAATTTGTTCTTGGGCAACTACACACAAATAATGGGCAACTACTCACAAGCATGGTTTATTCGTGCCTGGTCACAAAGTATAACAAATTACTGTATAAGTTTATTTATGTATGTGTTGTCCGTAATTGTATTATATATGTTGGTTATAAGAAGCATGGTGTATGGTCACAAAGTATAACAAACAAGTAATAACATGACTGGGTTATAATAAGAAGATACCTGTAAGCACTCCCTAACACGGACATACCATACACGTGACTCATAATCACGCGTGTCGCCGCTATCATAGAATGTTACCACTCCAGTATGTATGTTAAATTGGGAAAGACACCAGTGTTTAACAGTCTCGTTGAGAGGAATAAAAACCTAAAAGAAAGTTGGCTGTGTATTAGGATATAGTTGGTCAACGTCTGAAATTAATAAAAGTTCATTTTGTATTTATCTGGTCAAAGGTAAATACAACAATACAATTGTCATGTTTGTATGTGTTGTTGACATGACTTACGGCTGGTAAGCAATATGTTAGTTACTAATGGACGTTTTAGTACTGCTATTGGAAATCTTACTACTGCTAGTGTGTATGAATCAACTGCTTGTTCTTTTTGTTAAGTCCTGCTAGTGGATATCATGTTTTTGTGGTTGGGTTACACTTGGATTTTTTTGGCCTTAGATGCTGGAACTTTTAGTGTAAAAAAAATAATAAAAAATACAAAATTAAAAAAATAATAAAAAAAAATAATAAAACGAAAAAAAAAAAAAAAAAAAAAACACCGAACAAAAAAACAATGAATTGAAACATTAAATAAATAAATAATTAAATAACAAAGAAAAATAATAATAATAATAACATTGTGTAAAAAAAATTATAATAAGTTGGTTGGAAGATTGGAGTGCAAAACTATTGCAACTGCTAGCTTGCATGGAGAAACTGCTAGTGTTACGAAAACACTGCTAGTTAGTTTATCATGAGGATACCATGAAACTTATAAAAAGGAATTGACGGAGAAACCACAGCTAGTGGCAATGAAAGAACTGCTGATAGATCAAAAGCTGTGGATAAAGTTTGTGAGTATCAAGTTTGTTAATACGTAAAGGAAAGTTTATGATTTGCTATCAAGTTTAAAAGATGAGGGACAAATATCAAGTTTATTCATACTTTAAAAGATGTCGTTTTAAAAAACTTGCTATCATGAACTACGTGATTGTTGAGTGACCGTAAATGATAAAAATAGGAAGAAATGAAAAGTAAATGTATTACATGTTCAACATCATTCCAGGGCATGGGATACCTCGTCCCGTCTGCATAAAACACGGGCATGCCATTTTGAAGAAGAATCTGAACAAAGTAACTACTAACCATCGCCCAGTTAGCATTCTCAGGTCGTACGTGCCACATGTAGTCAACCCATAGGTCTATATGCTACGCATTTGCAGCAAATAAAATACCAATTTAAGAAATGGTGAAAATCAAATACATGTAAAAAAAGAAAATCTGAATAAGAAAGCGTATATAAACTAACCTCTTCAGTTAGCCAACCTTTTCTAGCAGGGTCTAAGCAAACTAAGCGAAGCCAGAAATTGCGGTCTACAGTATAATCATCTGACCATGGAAATTTACACCGGTGTCTATCAGGATCACAGAGGAATTCTTCAATCTCATCAGACAGACAAAGAGTGTCGAGACAATGAAACCATCTACTTAGATCCTAGAAAACAGGTTCAATGTATTAGTTTGACAGAGCATTATTGATAGGCAAGTATATTGACAAGTTCGTAAAAACTATCACAATACCTCTACCCAAGGTTTCACTCTGTTAAGCTCCTCAGCAATAGTTGGGTCGTTCATGTTAGGACCGTGTTTTTTTATTTTACGCCGTTTAACCACCTGATTGCTTTGTGGCGAAACAGGTTCCATGAGAATCCTCTTGTCGGGTGGTAACCGACTTAAAGCCTTTTGAAAATGTGACGAATTCATAAACGCGCGTCGTTTTTTCCTCTTCTCCTCCTCCAACTTCAACATGTCAGCTTCTTCCAACCGCAACCTATTAGCCTCTTCGAGCCTTAAGATGTTGGCCTGAGCATTCAGCTTCTCTTCTTCCAACTGTAACCTTTCTTCCTCTGCCAACGCGAATCTCAATTCCTCTAAAAGGAGATACTCCTGGAACAGACTAGCGCTGATGACATTTGTATATAACGGCCATTCAACTAAATGCAAAGAAGAAATATTAACCTGAGCAACGTCCACGTCAGATTCCGGCAAGTCGATCAGTTTGAGATAAATGATGTTAAGTGAATCGGAAAAGGCAGTCCTTGTGTTTGGAAAATGTGACTCAAAATCAAGTTTGTCCTGTAAAAAAATATGCATGAAATTTCTAAAAATAAACAATGGCAGCGAGAAATAACTATAGATTAGTTGAAAGGAATACCCGAAGACCACCAGTTCTGTCATGTGCAAGAACCTGTCAAGGTCTAAGTGTTAGGAAATTCCGGCAGTTGATGTTAAAAAAAAAGTGAATCTACTATTCTTATATTATAATGAATATAAAGAGAACCTGAATAATACACTCAAGTTTAAAAACTTGGCGATTCAGACCGGAAATTACATGATCCTTAAGGCTTTTTGTCCTGGAACTACTTCCACTCTTGCATTGTTTTGAATTTACTTTCAAACCAGTTTTCGCACGTTGCCGTGACTTTTCCAGCCTCGAAAAGTAGGTATCAACAAGGCTGTGCTGGGTCCTGACCGGCGGTCTGGGAACGTAGTCATTGAAAAAATCTTCGCTATCTATCCACCATGCACATTGGAACTCATGTATAGTAGGTCTCAGATCAGCAATTCTAGTTGAATCCTAAAGTTCAGTAATGGTTAAAAAATAAAAATAAATGGTTTAGTTAATTACTTTGAGATACATACGACAAAATTTTATAAGGGATTCGTAATTAAAGTCATAAACTGCTAGTTCTGGGCAATCACTGAAAATAATATTTCCACTGCTAGCTAGCTTGAAAACACTGCTAGTTCTTGAAAATCACTGCTAGTTAGTTTCTGATTATTGTGGAAACTATAAGAGCTGTTTTCTAACTTTTTTGGTGATAACATATTTATTGCCCAAATCACTGCGGAGGCAGGGCAAGGGAAACGTAAGAACGACCCAACCAATGGCAACTCCTTATGTGAATAGTTCTTTGCAATTCAACACAGGTGAAGGAATCCCTAGACAACTGGCTAATTTGGGGGACATGGATGTTCAGGCTACGTCTGATGCAATGTTCGACACATCTCAAATAGATGAGGGTAGTTTGGATATATTCACAAGTCTGGAGTCAAAGATCACTAGTCTTAAAAATTCGACAACAACTCGCGCTGAAATAATCAGGAGGTTCAAAGCACAGGGTAAGTGTTTTGGAGAGACTAAGAAGGCCAAGGTTCCATGCATTCAGAAAAGTGAAGAAACTGGGAAAGAAGGCAAACTGCAATATGATTAAAAGTTTAGAGGTAAAGAAGCAGTACTGGATGATCTTTAAAGGCTGCAGTTGAAGAAAAGGATAAGGAAGTGGTGCAGGCAATCATTGCCAGTGTTGTTGCATCCGCTGATAGTATTTAAGTTACCACTGCTGCAACAACTGTTGGTATTATTATAGCCACCGCCAATTCAGACGTTTCAGGGCCAGAGGCAACATCTGCTACAATAATAAGCACCACAATAACACCAGCACCAAAACCAAAATAAGCCTTGGAATGAGGTTGCCATACAATTGGTCAACTTAAAGCAATCTGACCCTATCCCTGCACCCAAACCTATTGCTAAGAGTATTTAGATTGGTGAAACTGTGCAGAAAGGTGTAGTTACTGAACCTGATATTGGAAAGGGTATAGGGATTGCAGAGCCAACATTCAAGTTTAAAAGTAGAGATGACCATATAGCCTTAATTTGCAGTGTACTAAATCAACTAATCCAATTGTTCATCCACTGCTGATTATGAAATGCATTTGGCCATCAAAGGCAAGCCTCAAGGTAGAATGAAAAGAAAGGCAGACAGATAAAAAAATATTTGATGAACAATCTGAGTCTGATAAGATATTGTGTGCTTAGATAGGTGGAAATGGAACATCTAATTTTGTGTGTAGGTTTACTTTTATTACCTATAAACAATAAATAAATAACAACAAAGTTTAACTGGCTTACATTTGAAAAAAGGTTCGAACGATCAGTTCTTTTAAAGATGGATTTCCTAGACCAGGCAAGTGCTCTTGGTATCACATTTGGATGTTTATTCCACCAAGCATGAGATTTTTCAAACGACTCAAGGATCCACACCTATGAGAATAAAAAAATAAAAAATGAAAATAAAACATAAACTTATATACAAATCAGTAAAAATGTTAAGTTGGAAAATGGATACCTGAAACCCAAACACAAATCCAGACAGTGTGTATGTTGGACAATGCTTTGGATCTTTCTTTAATCTTAAAAGGTGGTCATCCACGTGCTTATCAAATACATTATGAAGTTGGTCGTATAAATGAGTCCAAATATGCTCACCCCATGGAAAAGCATTCCAATCATCTAGATTATCAACTAACCTCATCAGTGTATCATCCACCTCGCATGTCAACAAACGACCCATAAAGATCACCTCTAAGGCTAACAAAAGACATAGACGTACAACATCTTCATCAGATATCTGTCCAAACCGCTCTTCATCCTCGATAACACCAATAACATCTAGGTTGGTTAGAATATACCCTTGCTTGTCAGGAAATACCCTGTTACGAAAATTTAGAGAACCTGATGTATACAACCCAAAGCTTACAGATCCAAACCGCGGACCGGTCATTAGACGAAACTCACGACGACCAAAATGCAAAGCATGCCCTTCAATGTAATAAATGAAGGGCATATCATAGTGAGAATCGTCGACTTTATGCTGTTTCCTTAGCATATAATCTATGATGTGCGTTTCATGTTCAAAAAACAACAGATCAATCCATCTTCCAAAGCAGGTATTCCTAAACAAGATGCGGCGTCTTGCGTCTAACTTTTGCTTTATCAACCAAAAGTAGTTCAGTTTACTGGTAATGATTAACTTAGCTTCATAGTCCTAAAAAAGGTCCAAAAAAAAATACAATTTAAATCAGACCATGCATGGAATCTATACCAACGCCGTAAACAATTGCGTATACAATGCATATAAAGCACTCCTTATTAGTCTAGAGAGTGCCACTAAAATTTTTAATGAACCAGGTTATGTTACATACGTAACAGACATCTACCGTATTATACTACATAATTACGAATAAGACAGACGTTAAAGAGGAGAAATCAAAGGTATTAATCGAATAACAACAGCGATTTGTTGAAGCATATAACCAATTGGAAATAAATAATGTACAGTAAACAACGAGGAAAATATTTACGTACCATATTTGGCCACATTTTTTAAACAAACTTGATCAATCCAATGTGCGTTGCACTCAGCAGTGTACCTTTATAGCTGGTGACATAACTGATGATACAAGGAAAAGATGGACTGACGAAGAAGACGGTCTCAGTTGTGAAAACAACTTAGTTACAACGTTTTTATGCGAGAAGCAAAAACAGATAAAACTGGTAACTATGAATGTTTTTGTGCGAGTGGGAAATTGATTTTGAATACATATGTAATGTACTTTCACTATTCGATTGTGTTCGTTCTATGTAATGTAAAATTACCAAAAAATACTTCTTAAAAAATACGGTTGCCCACCGCTTTTTCTTTCGCCAAAAAACAATACCTTAGACATACGGGACACGTGTCACAATGTCATTGAGTTGCCCAATAACAGCGGTTGCCTTTGGTCCATTTTTAAATTACAATTAAAAGTGGTCCAGAAAGTGATATGGACCGGGGCGCGCGGTCTATTTGTGTCATTTTCCCTAAAGTTTTTAACACTTTTAAAAAGTGATTTTTGTCCATCTTTAAAGCGTCGTATCTCTCTCGTCCTTTAACCTTTTTGTATAATTCCAACGCGTATATTTAGTATCCAGCGAGGTCTACCTAATGTCTAAATACCATGCACCATGAATCGAAACCTAGGACACATAAAAATCGGCCTAAAGTAGTGCAGTCTTATTTTATGTCAAAATATAAGTTTTTAACACTTTTTATCAACAACTTTTTCTCAAAATATGTAAGTTAATGTGTCCAGATCGAAGTATAAGTATCCCGAAAGTTCGTCGCAAAATGGTAGATCAGGCTGTTTTTTTCGGTCTTCGCAGTTTTTTACCCATCTTTACGAGGCCGTAATTCAGCAATTACATATACGTTTGACACGAGTTCGGGCTTTCTGGAAAGTACTCCGCGAGAACTATCTAAAATATCTACTGACATATTTCATTAAACGGACTCTAAAGTGCCCAAAAACAACCCTAAACTAGCTAGGTCAGACCGGTTTCAACACTTTAAAACTGTTGCAATTTTTCAGAATTGACTTTCGCCCTTTTTAAATGACCATAACTTTTTCATTAATTGTCTATTTTACTCGATTCAAATTTCTATTATTAATTTTCTACCTTGGATACATTTTTCTCAACTGTCACTGTCTACCAAACTAAGTCTAGAGTAATGATAATCGGGCATAAAGATGATTACTCAGCAAGGTCTTACTTCTAGATTTTCGTTTTGATTCCCAAGTAAAAACACAACAACACTTTAGCAAGTGCTAGATTTCAAATATTTTGTACTTATAACATTATATTTATGTGTAGTAACAAGAGTTTTAACAAAAAACCAAATTTATGTGGTGAAATAATTAAAAAAATGCAACATCTGTTACTTTACATTGATTTGAAAAACAAGGTTTTTAAGCCACAAACACATATTGGGGATATAAGATGAGCATGGTATGATAAATAAGAGTATAAATGTGTATGAAATGAGTATGAAGAAGCTTACTTGATGATTGAAAATGATTAGTGCAAAATAAACCCAAAAACACTACTCGAAAATCCTAATTTCCATAAACCCTAGCTTTCCAAAACCTTTAACCAATAAGCTCCCAATAAGCTAATAACCAAAGACTTGTGCACCACTTCCTTGCCTTAATTCAGCCGAGAGCAAGAGAGAAAAAAGAAAGTGTTTGTGTGTTTTTTAATTTTGTGAGAAATGAGTTGTGAAAGTATGCAAGTAAATAATAGTAGTTTAGGTAAGGTATCAAATGGCTTTTGCAATGTATAGTGTACTTTTAACTACAAATGAGATTGAGTGTATTGGTGTTGGTGTTAGGCGTGTAACAAGAAAAGAAAGAAAAGGGAAAGCACCAAGCTAGATTACGTGAATGCTTATGCAAAAGTGTTTAACACAAAAATGGCATGATTAGTAAAACAAAAATGTTGCATTTTCTTCTTTTGGCGGGGGGGGGGGGGGGGGGGGGGGGGGGGGGGGGGGGTTAAGAAAATACAAAAATATTTTTGAGGTATTAATTATAAGTATGCATACGTGTAGATAAATGAGTATTATTTAGAAATGTGGTGAATGTACGTATGTATGCGAGTACGTAGATGTGAAATGTAAATGTAAGCGTTTACGTAAAACTTGAAAAATAAAATGCATAGACTAATAAAATATGATTGTAAAAGTCACATGACATGTATTTGACGTAGACTTAACTTAGTCTAGTGCCGGTTTACGTTAAATGTTGTTTTCCGGTTTATGCGATTTAACCTAACGGATATACGTCAAAGTAAATGTTTAAACTTTCAAAGTAAATAGTTTGGAGTTTATAGGTAAGTAATGACATGAAAAATATGAGTTGCTAAAGTCTACCCTTGATAAAAGAATTTCGTCCCGGAATTTAGTTTGTGTTAGCTGCCGGATTGGTATCGGTGAAGAGGTGTGGGTACTTACGACAGATTTTGTCTTCTCTTTCTCAAGTGAACTTAGGACCTCTTCGAGAATTTCAGCGAACCTTGACAATAGGAATTCGGCTCTGTTTCAAACGTTTGATATCTCGGTCCATGATTTTCATTGGTTCTACCACAAAGTTGAGCTTGTCGTCAAGCTGAATCTCTTCCAGCAGAATGACGAGCGATTCATCCGACAGGCACTTCTTTAGGTTGAAAATATGAAATTTCTTGTGTACATTGTTGAGCTCTAGTGGAAGCTCGAGTCGATAAGCAATTGGGCCGACTCTCGCCAAAATCTTGAAAGGCCTAATATACCTCAGGTTCAACTTCCCTCGTTTCCCATACCGTATCACGCCTTTTCAAGGCGAGACCTTCAACATTACCATAACTCCGACTTGGAATTCCAGGGGTTTAAGCCTCACTTCATCGTAAATCTTCTGAGGGTCTCTTGCAGCTTGCAGTCTGTTTCTGACCTGAATAATCTTATCGGTTGTCATGAATGATCTCCGGACCAATGAGTTGTATCCTACCTCAGTCCAACAGACAGGTGATCGGCAGTTTCGACCTTAGTAGGTGGTGGTGAAAAGAATCGGGCCCTCTTCCGATACGGTAAGACAACCTCGACAATAGTGCTACGGGATGGTGATGATGGTGGTGATGGTGAAGGTGATGTCACTGATGATGGTGATGGTGATGGTGTGGCTGATGATGATGGTGATGGGGATGATGACGGGGATGGTGAGGGTGTCCCACAAGCAATATACTTGGCGATGGCCACTAGAGTATATGGGGAAAGTAGTCATTGTAGTCGTACCATTTTCCGCGGACTAGTCTTGGTCTTGCGGCATCGATACAAGGAGCTATGTCATAGCTGGACAGTGGGTGTGGGAGTAGGTGATGGGTGAATGGGAGGAATAGGTGCAACCTCGTCCTCCTCGAACGGTTCTGTCTCATCCTCAGGTTTTGGTGGTGCAGAGGCGGTCTGAGCCGGTAGTGGCTCATCCTCCTCTGAGGACTCCTCGGGCTCAGCCTCCTAAGGGTCCTCCTAGAAAGGCTCCGTCTCAGCCTCAGATGCTGGGACATAACCCAGGGATAGTGGTGGTACTGGTAGGGTGGTAGATGAGGCGGCATCCTCAATCTCTGAGTATCCTTTTTACAATTTCCATAACCTATCCCACGCTACGTCTAAAATGTGCAACTAGTAACCGATTGGAACAGAGTATTTTCTTAGGCCTAGATATTTGACGTTTTCTTTAGTGCAAGTTTTAGATCAAAGCTATATATCTTTTTCAATTATGTTCTTTTCTCTTGTTTAGGGTAAAGTTGCTAACAAACCACTCAATCCTCGTGTTTTTTTTGGTAAAAAGGGATCACCCTGGTAAATATATTACTCCAAAAAGCGTTTAAGTACAACGGATGAGAGTGAGTCTCATCTCGGCCCGCTACATGGGCACTGAACAAGCACCAAACGTGCAACAACCAAAATCTCTACATAAGAAAGAAATATCAATCTTATGACCTACCAAACATAAAATTACTTCGTACACGACCTTAAAACTTGACATCATACAAGTTACAAAAAACATCCAATTGCCTTAACAAAAAGCATGCTCCTGTTTGATTATGTTGGTAATTCAAAGACAAAACAAACAAACAAATTGACAAACGAAGCGGAAGCTTAATTCAAATAACCTAACCAAATTCAAAAGTACCACCAATACAAAATTCTAATTCAAAGGGTACCAAACTATTATTCAAAAGGCACAAAAAAACCTAATGCTAACAATCCCTATTTATAGCCAAAACTAACCGTCATAGATTAGTTACCAAATTACAAACAAACTTGTAGCACAAGTCGAACAAATTACCAAATAACCCTTAAAGTTTTAAGTCACTTTCTAACAATCTCCACCGTGACTTCAACTCCATTCGAAATTTCAAACCAAACGAATCTTTCGTCTTCAAATTCAAATTTTCAAAATCCAAATTCCAAATGCTAGAGATACTAGCCTAATTCAAAGCGAACAATCGATTCCCAAAAACTATCCGAAACAAACCGAACAAATACAAACGCCGATAATCTTCAAAACGAACAATCAAACGTTAACCGACAAATTCAAACTCGGTCAACCAAACAAAACAAATCGGATCAAGCGATCTTCAACAAAGACAATCAAATTCGGGCAACCATCTTCAAAAGCCCGACAAACGAAGATCCAAAATTTCAAACCAACAAATTTCCAATGATCGAACAAAATTCAAACGACTTAGCTTGAACCAATTCTTCAAGCACCAAATCTTCAAATTTCAAATATCAAATTCAAATTCCAATGGTCCACTTATATAATAAGAATTATAACCCAAATATCAAATTCAAATTCTAATAACCCACTTATATAATAAGAATTACGGTCCAAATTCAAATACCCAAAACAAAACAAATCTTCAAAGACAAAATTCAAATACAATCCAAAACGAAACAAATTCAAACAATAACGTCAAATTGTCAAGACCACGATCTTTAGATATTCCCCAAAAACCCAATATGGATCCAAAAGCTATTGCAAACAAATAAATTCCCAAACAAAACATATACAAGCATACTTCTTGAATTCCATAAAGATATACGCATAAACCAAAAGCAAAGTGGCAGCCCAAAAATAAAAAACAAGCCCAATGACCAATACTAACCTTACGATCAAATTCATATATTCAAACGATTCAAAAAACTTTAGACGATTCTTCAAACGAACAAAACAACTCGATACCTCAATCCAAACGAATACTAAACGATTTTTTTTTTTTCTTTTTCTTCATGGCTAAAAGAACCTGGCTCTGATACCACTTGTTGGTAATTCAAAGACAAAACAAACAAACAAATTGACAAACGAAGCGGAAGCTTAATTCAAATAACCAAACCAAATTCAAAAGTACCACCAATACAAAATTCTAATTCAAAGGGTACCAAACTATTATTCAAAAGGCACAAAAAAACCTAATGCTAACAATCCCTATTTATAGCCAAAACTAACCGTCATAGATTAGTTACCAAATTACAAACAAACTTGTAGCACAAGTCGAACAAATTACCAAATAACTCTTAAAGTTTTAAGTCACTTTCTAACAGATTAGATATAAATGGCGTAACACTCTAATCAAATAACGAGATATTATAAGCAATTATTTAAACTTCAGGTTACATATGATACAAAAATTGTTTGATGTGGTGCATATTCCTACAACACAACAGTTACGAGGTATTGATTAATTTGTTAAAGATTATATATAATACATTCGAACACTCATTTATATGAGCAAACTAGATTGTTAAGTAGGTTTCGTTGTTCAGCCTATTAATCGATTTGATAGATCACTGAGATGATCAGAAACAAATACTTTTTATCACTTCAAAATTCAAATCACATACTTATACTATTTTCTCAATCACTTTAACATAAAAACGTATTTTCATGCTTAATAAATAAATACAACTGATCGAGCAAGCCTAAATTAGCATGCATGTCAGAAACTTAGTTGCATGCTTAATAAATATAGCTGATCGGTCGGTTCTTCGGTTCCGGAACCAATACACACGGTTCTGAACTGAACGGAACCGAGAACTGAAATCTTCAATATTGAAGAACCGAGACCCGAACCACAAGTCTAAAATTCGGTTCGAGTTGAGTCGGTTCCGGTTAGATTCTCGGTCCATTTGCTCACCTTTAGATTAATCCACGTATATCTAAAACAAAGACTCGCTCTTCTGAATAATCATAATCAAAACATCATAAAATTCAACGTTTACCTCATCCATTGTAAAATCACGGCGTGAAAGACATGCTTTTCACAAACAAGGATACCCAAAATATCGAGATGTAAATGATCTGGCTAAAAATTCCAACATAGTGTGTAAAGTTGACCCGCAAAAAATGCATCGTTAACTTTTTATTATTGTCAATATTTGTCACAAGGTTACAGTACCAGATTATAAATTTAGTTTATCATGCGTCAATTTCTCAAAAATTGAATGGCAAATATGTAAGAAGTGAGCAACTAAACTAAGTCTATAAGTTACTCCCAGTATATCGCCATAATACACTTGAACCGTTTTATGAATTCAATACACTGGTGCATGATTTGAGACAATATAAATCAACAATTAAACAGGTGTTAACACTCTTTTAAGCCAAAAGTTATGAAGAGACCATGATATAAACTGCGATTATGAATGCACGGAGAGCCAAATATTGGCTTCCAATTAGCTACAAGCCTACAATCTTGAATTATAAAGGAACATGATTGAAATGACTAACGCATAAGACTAATTAGATTGCCTTCCAATTATAGAATTTTCCTTAGATTTCTTGCAATATGTATTTATGCACACTTGCATAACATACTAGCTTAAGAGGCACTCGAATACGTATGAGACCCAAGCCACTCGCTCACCATGGACAAGGCTTCTTCTGGCTTTGTAAGTACCACCACGTGACCCGCACCCTACGAAAAGAAACTAAATATGAGAGATTTACGAGAATACATATTGGACCAATTTTCCACATTCGTGACTTCATATCTTATTTGAAAGTTAATAACACGTAACAATCTGTTGTTTTCTTATACATTGTTTGTGCTTATTTCTTACTAGTGCCATATGCATACCTTAATAGTTGCATGTTTCAACGAGTATCCATTCCGTTCATATGTCGTTTGATAACTGAAATTTTAAACAGAACAACAACTTTGAATAACTGTGTTTAACGACATAAGTCATATATACTATGTATTATTGATATAAAATGAAGTAGCATAAACTAGAAATCGAAGGTTACCCTCCAACTTGGGAGCGAAGGAACCATGGTTTCCAAGGGCTTGCAATCGGGACGTCAAGAGACTTTATCCATTTTTGAACTCCAACGTATGGAAAAACCATGTCATGATCACCGCTGATAATTGTTCGAATACAAAGATGAGTTAGCCAATAGCCAATACCAAGAACCAAATTTAAATTTTAACTCAGAGAGTTTTAAATGGTACAGATTACATCATGCAAGTGGTTTACGTCATGATCACCGCTATGGCTAAATCCAAGCGGCATAATAATGTTTGTTGTTAAATCATGTCATAACATGATAGCAGTGTTTGAATTTGACTTAATTGATCTAAAACTGAATTCAGAAAAAGTCATATTAAATCTGTTTATTTATCACTTAATAATGATAAATGACTAAAAATATAGTGATAAACTGAATGTGTCTTGCATTAAGTCATCTCTTATTTAAACACAACTTGATACAAAACTTATACAAAGAACTTTTAAACTTTGTTTCATATGTTAAAGACGATCAACTGGGTCCATAATTATCTATTAACAAAAGAAGTTCGCTTATTTAATTAGGAGAGGTGAAATAAGATGTAATGATGAAAATAGGAGCATGGTATTACCTAATGATCAAAACTTGACAAGTTTCCGCAGTAAGTTGTTTTTGCCATTCAATACTACTAAAAATGTCGAACGAGTAACATGCGGTATCTTCTTTATCGTAAAAGTAACGTACACTCATGTTCGTGTATGCCCAACGTTCTATTGTTCCCTGCACATGAAGAAAAGACATTCAAGCTATGTTCTGTTTTAACGCCAACCATTTAGTATATAGTTTGAAATTGCTAACGGAAAAGCTCATATGTAGCACCATCCGCATCGAGAGATTATGAAAAGAGGTTGACATGTAAGTCGATCTAGAGCATATTTCCTCGTGATTTAAACTTTGTAAATCCTTAGACAGGTGGTAATAGTGACCTTCATCAATTCCGTCAACTCAGCGCCACATTAGCTTTTGTACACCACCAACATAGTTTAATAAGACAATAACAATCACCATCAAATATACCTCACTTAAACACAAATATACCCCACGACACACTTCAACACACAAAAAATAAAGAAGTTGGTCATTCAGATGACTGACTTGTGCTCGACTGATGAAGATGCGTCATGAGGGGGAGGTCTTTTAAGGACCACATATCGTTTGGGTGCCAGCGAGGATAGAGACGCGTCATCTCTATCCTTATTACCACGAGTCTTATGTTAACTATACTTGGATGCTAAGAAGGAAATGACAACCTACACATCTACATTGAGATGTGAGACTAATGGATACATGACTGTTCGAGCCGCCCCATGGAGTGAGCTAGGGTCATAAGGCAATAGAGTGCCCCCGTTAGAGTCCCTTAAACCAAATTTTTAAGCTTAGCTTGTATTGAAATTTGACTCAAATTTGCATGCTTGGGACTAAATTATACTCCTCCCTGCTCAAAATTATAATATTTATTTTTTGGTTTCCCCAAATAATTGTCTTCCATAAATAAATGGGTACATTGTATGTTAATTTTTATATTACCTTCACTAGAAATTTACATCACAAACTTAAATGTTAAGCAGTGGAAATGAATAATGGCTAAAGTATCATTTCATAGAGAAAAAGCAACCATCATTAGATATTTTTAAGCATTGTGCATATGGTCAGGGAATATTAATTTTGGGATGGCGGGGTAACTTCGTGCATAATTTTGTATTTTAAAGACAACGTGCCCTAGTTGATGGTTAATAAAAAGTGGGTTGTTATCCAAAGTCTAAACCCCTTCCCGTCGTTTACCTCATATTATCAGTTTTTGTGTCGTATTTTTTTGTCTTTTAATACTTTTAGTTTGTCAACCTTTATATTTTCTATTTCGTGTTTTATGTTTCGTATTTTTGTCATACAACAACATAATAAAAAAATTATAAAAAATAGAAGGTATTGGAATCCATTTTGGGGTATGTATATATTCATTCCCTAATAAAAATCACAACGTGATTTATGTCATTTACTTTTTGGAAAGTGATTTGTTGATTGATCGTTTTTAACAAATACTATATGCACTTTAGTTATTCTAATTGCTATGTGAATCACGTTTTTATACACGACCAACATAGTTTAATAAGACAACAACAATCAACACTAAACGTACCTAATTTAAACACAAATATACCCACAACACACTTCAACGCACAAAAAATAAAGAAAAAGAAGTTGGTCATTCAGACGACTGACTTGTGCTTGACTGATGAAGATGCGTTTGGAGGGGGAGGTCTTTTAATGACCACGGATCGTTTGGGTGCCATCGAGGATAAAGACGCGTCGTCTATATCCTTATTACCACGAGTCTTATGTTAACTATACTTGGATGCTAAGAAGGAAATGACAACCTACACATCTACATTGAGATGTGAGACTAATGGATACATGACTGTTCGAGCCGCCCGATGGAGTGAGCTAGGGGTCATAAGGCAATAGAGTGCCCCCGTTAGTGTCCCTTAAACGAAATTTTTAAGCTTAGTTTGTATTGAAATTTGACTCAAATTTGCATGCTTGGGACTAAGTTATACTCCTCCCGTTTTAAAATTATAATCTTACTTTTTTTTGTTTTCCCCAAATAATTGTCTTTCATAAATAGATGGGTACATTGTATGTAAATTTTTATATTGCCTTCACTAGAAATACGTCACAGACTTAAATGTTAAGCGGTGGAAATGAATAAGGGCTAAAGTGTCATTTCATAGAGAAAAAGCAACCATCATTAGATTTTTTTAAGCATTGTGCATATGGTTAAGGGATATTAATTTTGGGATGGCGGGGTAACTTCGTGCATAATTTTGTATTTTAAAGACAGAGTGCCCTAGTTGATGGTTAATAAAAAGTGTGTTGTTATTCAAACTCCTTCCCGCCGTTTACCTCATATTATCAGTTTTTCTGTCGTATTTTTTTTGTCTTTTGATGCTTTTAGCTTGTCAACCTTTATATTTTCTATTTCGTATTTTTTGTTTCGTATTTTTGTCATAAAACAAAATAATAAAAAAAAAATTATAAAAAATAGAAGGTATTGGAATCCATTTTGAGGTATGTATATATTCATTCAATGGGCGGAGATAGAGAGGGGTCTCGGGGGTCACATGCCCCCTAGCAAAAAAATTTGTAGTGTAAATTTTCTAAATGCCTGAATTTTTTTTGTAGTTTGCCCCCTTAATAACTATTTTGTAATGTAGTTTTTAAAAATTATCAAAATTTGCTCACTCGAGTAAAAATTTTTGGCTCCGCCCTTGATTCCCTAATAAAAATCACAACGTGATTTGTGTTTTTGGAAAGTGATTTGTTGATTGATCGTTTTTAACAAATACTACTTTAATTATTCTAATTGCTATGTGAATCACGTTTTTACAATAGCAGCGTGACATGAAAGGGGAGTAGGTTTGAAAGGTATTATTATTATTATTATTATTATTATTATTATTATTATTATTATTATTATTATTTATTGTTTTTTTATTTTAGCGAAAGTAATTGTCTAACTAAGATATATCTCTGATGATTTGTTGGGTAAAATTGGTTAAATTGAATGTCAAAAATGTTTGTTCAAAAAAAAAAAAAAAAAAAAAAAAAAAAAAAAAAAAAAAGTACCTCGCGAATGTTAAGAGCTTTTTGAACATCTTTGTTGTTTGCCCAAACTTCTGAAAATATTTGAGTAGCTTCCTAAACAAAAGTGAAAAAAGGTTAACGTCGTCAACGTATGTATATTACTTATAAACGTGTGATATATGCACCAATAATAATCTAATTTGCACATCAAAATTTGGAGATCGAGAAGAATTACCGGACAAGTTGGCTCTGGATTTACTAGTGCACAAAATGGCTCCAAGGTATTGGATAAGTTGATATCGCCTATGCACTTCACTTGAAAATTCAGATCAAAGTTACACCATATGATATCTTATGGATCTAACTATATTGATCTCTAACTTTTAGTTTAAAATTTTTGACTACCTGTTCCATTTGTTGAAGGCTATTTGAACACAAGGCATTGTTGTCATCAGCATATACATAGTTACCATGACAACTTTCTATTGCAGACTGAAATAGATGATACAAACAAATTGAATTTAAATATACATTTAACTCGAACTATGGAATACTTATGTACTATTTTGGTACAAATAACTTTCATAACCTTATAGATATCATCTGATATAAGTGCAAGACGATGAGCGAGTTCAAGTCTTGAATTAAAATCAGCAAACTTGTCGGTGAGAGGGCTAATCATTATGTACCCCTATAAGATTCAAAGATATGAATAATCGTAAGAGCCGGAAATATATTAATTCAAGATGAAAGTTTTAATGATAGCCAAGTTTATGTAATTAGGCATTTACTTCGATATTCAGCCGTGGTTGATTTCCGACTTTGTTACCTAAAAGATAGTGAAATGCAAGATTAAAAATTATCTAAAAATCACACCTTCCAATCTCAAGAACAAATACATGACATATAATTAAATTTGATAGTTCATGGGTGACATGTTTTGGGGACTTATAGTAGCTAGATAGACTAGAGAAATGATTAAAATATTAATGGAACACAGAGAAGATTATAAACACATCAACAACATGTGACAGTAATACTTCCTATCTTAGTTACCAGAATAATCATACCATGGTATGTCTCTAATACAACGCGTGGTATAATAAGGCCCATGTATGAAATCCCGGACACGTACAAGGGATTGCTGAGAAATCTCGGGTGCTCCATTAGCCACTGTGTAAGTATATATACATGTCACATTATCATTATCAGAAACAAAACCTCACCAAGAAACTAAATTTACTGATTTCTTAGGACAATAATACCATGTTCAATGATTCGAACCATTGAACATTAGAAGTTGTCTAACCTTTCTCAAAAAATCATAGACGTTTGAAGCTAAAATAGAATCACTGCTCCTTGATGCTTCCCATGTTTTAGCATACGAGAACCCAACACCAGCAGGCGTATCTATGAAGATAATATTAGCCATCTACGAAATTTCGAAATTCTTTGTCATTGCATGTATCATACATGAAAACTTGCATCTAACGCTATAAGAACTGTACAATTTGTAATGAATCGCTTGAACTAGAGGGAACGCATGTGTACCTTTGTCCATGAATATGGATTCAACTCTAACGTAATGTTATTCTTCCAACTATTTTCAATGTTGAAACTAAGCGGACCTACATGCATTAGGTATGTCTTATTAGGTTTGATATATCAATCATGAGCTTCTTCAAATAGATCCTTAGATTTTGAAACACGCAGTTAAAGAAAACACAGGTAACTAGCTTGTGTCCAATACATGGAAATTTATTATTCAGAATAACATATATCTTTCTTTGAACAAGATACTTGTTATAAAAAAAATCATGTAAATAACGAATGAAAATTACCGATTTGATAGAGGAAGGAAGATAATGCTGCGACGCCTGGGCCGCCGGTTAGATATAAAAGAAGAGGGTCTTCTGATGGGTTTCTTTGAGACTCGACAAAGTAGTAAAAAAACTCAGCATCATCGTGTTCTCCCACTCCAACATATCTATTGATACGAGAAAACTTTCATAGTATGTAATTTACTTAACTTAAAATACAAAAATAACATACCCGGTTTCAAAAGTGAAAGGAAGATCGCCATCAAAGCCCGGGAGATTCTTGACGATTGATTTCGAGTTTGATAAAGTTATAGAATGCATGATGATGAAAGAAAGATAAAACACTATGCATTTCAACCCCATAGCATATGCAAACTCCTCTAGACCTAATTTGAATGATGTTGGTATGTACTAGTAGTAAGTTGTGATTAGTGTCTCTCAGTATATATAGCTAGCGGGGTACCTGAAATATCCGTATTCTAATTTTTGAATTAATTTGGCATTACTTAATTTTTTTTTTGAATTAATCTAGTTTAACGATAAAGAAATATTAAATTTGAAGAAAAATACTGTTTTCTGCATTGAATTTAGCGTTAATGGTCTAGAAAATATACAAACTTTCCACTTTTTACTATTGTGACAATAAACTTTTTTTTTTCCTATTAAAACAAAAAAACTTCTTAATGACTATTAATGTAACAAAAATTAAGGTTTTATCCTAATATTTTATAGGGTTAACGGGATAATTAACATTGCCACGTGGCATTTTTTGTTACAAGAATAGTCATTAAGAAGTTTTTTTGTTTTAATAGGAAAAAAAAATTTATTGTCGCAATAGTAAAAAGTGAAAAGTTTGTATATTTTCTATACCATTAACCCTTGAATTTATTCACATTCACATTAAAGATAAAGAAATATTACGTCCCCACATTTTTTACACGCGAAAGTTTCACGAACAGGCTTGGCAAGTTTAATACATCAATCATATTGTATTATAACTTGCATATAATATTAAATTTCAATGTCCTTTTATTCAAAGTAGTTTTTTTGACATTACATGAATTTAAGTTCGATTCAAGTTTCATGACTTTCTTAAGTTTGAATTTCAATCTCAAGGATTCGCAGTGATTCTTGGGCTGTAGAGCTTTTCTATCTTCTTTCCCTAACAGTCTCAATAGATTATTTTCATACATAACTGAATGTGTTAAATAATTATGTTAAGGGAAAATCATACCTACATTACAATGTAGTCAATTTCCTACATTTCCTTTGAAAAAAGTTTTAAAAACATACATTTCAGTCCATGCGGTAAGTCTTTGATACATGTTTTCCCCATGTCCCTACCTTTTTTTTCAAAGAAAATGTAAAGAATTGCCTACATTAATGTAGGTATAATTTCCTCTATGTTAACTATAAAGTAATAAAGTATATACACACAACAAAAAAATAGAAATTTAGTGACAGAAGTTTTAATTAAACAAATTTTTTTTTATTAAGTCTAACATTTTAGACTTTACCTAAAAAATAAATCTAACATTTTAATGACATTTTTAAAAATATGGGCAAAAGTCAAAAAATTTAAGATTTAATAACACTACAAAAGTAAAAAAAAAAAATACGTACTTACAATTTTTTTTTACTGTAAATAGACTTTTACCTATTGGATTTCTATCTACACTTTTTTTAAATATGGGAGAAGCAAATAAATTTTTTAGTGACACTTCTTTTGTACTTTTGGTGACAACTTTTTTACTTTTAGTGATACTTTTTTGACTTTTGGTGACACTTCTTTTGTGTCATTAGATTACAATTTTTTTTGAAGCGACAAACTGCATATATATCAAGCTCAAGATTATAAATAGCGTGAGACGTGATGTGGTGGCATGACCAAGCCTCTCATTTTAGAAGCTATGGCGAAGCCAAAGCATTTTTTAAGGCGTAACTTAAATGGCACAAAATATAATAAATATTTATAAATTTATATATTATTTCATATTTCATGTATACGAGTTTACAAAAAGTGTTATACATAAGAAATTAAGTCAAAACTCTCTTTCATTTATTTGAATAAAACCTTATTAGTCGCAGTCTTGGTTTAAAATTGCGTTTTGCGATCTGATGCTTTAAGGTTCCAGAGGCCGATGCGTGTTGCAAATGCGAGGCATTTTGGACGCGAAGCGTTTTTTTTATTAAAAAATACAAAAATTATGTATAAGTAGTATATTAAACAAAGTACCAAGTAAATATAATAAATTTATAAATAAGTCACTAAGGTCGTTAAAAAAGTAGGTAGATAATCTATTTCTAAAACAAATAAGTTATTAAGTCCTGACACAAAAATATTTAGAAACAACATTATAAACTCCAACCAAATGTTATTTTAAACGAGCCCAACCTCTTTACTTACTTTCGAATAGATCTTATACAATAATATGATGACATGATGTTATAATATACTCAAGGTATACATATAAGTTATACCAGTGACTAACACTATTAATTCATTCGTAATTAAATCAATAGCATAAGTCAAAACTGAAAATTTTAGTCAAATTGGAATTACACATGATTTTCATCTCAATTATTTGACATATTTAATTATGTATGATCAAAGAATAATATGAACCCTTGCAGAACATAATATTAGAATAAGTAAATTGTTTGCAGTATTTTAAATCATGTTAATGTTGCATGATCATGAACCAAGGGGTAATTTGGATGTCATTATTCTGCTTGTTTTGAACGTCTTTAAACAACTTCAATTTTCAAGATCGATTAAAATATATTAGTTTCTTCTAAATGGTTTAAATTTTCTACAATGACCTAAATTCCATATTCACAATTTCGACCGTTGCTAGCATTACACAAATGTGGCAAATTATGGTCTAACGCGAGCGTATTTTGGGATGGCCTCGCATTAAGCACCATGATGCGAAATCCTAAATGCAACGCAATGATGCCCGCAATTTACGCAATGATGCGCGCGTTTTTAAACCAAAATCGAAGTTGAATTCAAAAAATGTGTCACGCCTCGCACTTTAGCACGCTTTTTCACGTCTCATCTCACGTCACGCCTAGAACCGACGCTTTGATCTATTTCTTAATATGGAGGCCACGCCTTGCATTTTAGCACCGTCATAACGCGTTTTTTAGAACCCTAATCATGCTAGATTTCCACCTACTACAGAAGAAGCTAGTATAAAAAAAAATGGGAAACCTTCGTTAATGTGATGAACGTTTGAGAAAGCACTCAAATTATAGATTATCAAAAGAAAATTTACGAAGCTAAAAGCTTTTAAAAAGGCTGAAAGGAATGGGAAGCCTTTGATTTGTGTTCAAGTGTTTGGTGCAATGGTCCTTTATATTTTAAAAACCTTGCCTAATCATTTATACTGGTGGTAATAAGGCTTCGAAAACGCGTCTCCGAACCTCTTACTACACGTCCTCGTTGTCATACACACTCACACACCGCACTTTTTGGAAGAAAAAGAAAGTGAGAAATCGGCCGTGACTTCAATCAAGTCGTGGGAGCGTGAAAATGGGGCCAATTGTCAAAAAAAATGTTGTTGGGCATTTATTAAAAAGAATCTTCTAAAATTTATATAATTTTTATCCTTATAAATACCACGATACTATTTCATTTTTATTCACACTTTCAAATAGATTCTTTCTTTATAAACTCTAAAGTTTTCATCTAAAACAAATGGATTCCGAATAAATCATGTTAACATCATCGGATGAAGAATACAAAGTTAACAATATCAAGTTAGAAATTTTAAAAAAAGTGACGGCATACTATATGAATTCTACTATATGAATTCCACTTCTAGAATTCCAAATACGTCGATACCACGAAACACGATACATGGAGATGGCTACGTTGCTCATGATCGTCTAATGGCTACTTACTTATCTCAAAACCCAATGTATGACGAAGAAATATTTTATACGCGGTTCCGAATGAGCCGATCACTATTCTCACGCATTGTTCGAGAGTAACTATTCAAACACATTGTTTCAAGTGAGCCGATCACTCTCCCGACTTTTACTCATAATAGTAATATCGTGATTATGATCTCGTACGAACGCATGAAGAAACGGTACAAGTTATTAGCGAGTTAGTCAACGAGGAAACACATCTAAGCCTTAAAGTCGATTTAGTTGAACACATTTAGCATCGAACTAATGCACACTAATTTGTAATTTTATTTTATTTCAGTTTTTGTTGTAATGTTTTTTTTTTCTCTATTTTATTTGAGTGATTAATGTAATATTTTTAATGATTAATAAAAATTTAATTTTAGTGTTGAAAAAAAAAGTTAGTGGTGAAGTTGGTGTCTTTTTACACTAAGTTGGTTGTGCAAAAAAATGACGTGATGCTAAGATGACAATGCTGAAGCTGGTGGTTGTTACCACTAGCCTGACATGCTAGATTGTAATTTTGTTAAATTATATTTTTCATACTTGAGTTATAATTATGTAGTAATTAATTGTTTGTCAACCATTCATGTAATATTGATGAAAGCTATCAAAAGGTTGATGGATGACGTTTTACACACCAAAATAATTTATAAAAGTAGAAAGATTATACAAACCTTAATACAAAAGTATCTTAGCAAGTTTTGATTTCCATAGTTACGTTTTATAAAAGTTGTGAATTTGCAATACGTTGGTCAAATTTTGTCTGATGCTTAGTAGCCACAAAAGATTCATTTTACTAATGCAGGCTAAGGTTATAAAAAATAAAGGCAAACTAAAATTAATCTGAGGGAAGATAATAAAAAATTACATTAGCGGAAATATGTTTGCCTATAAACGGGTGGTTATTTGTTAGAATTTTTACAACCAATGAAGTTGTGTGGTGAACTTATACTCGAACAAGCGTTAATTTATTCATACGGATGCGTATTTCAATCTTAACCCTTATTGGCGCACATTAAAGCTTGTAGTCGATTTTCTAGGTTAAGATATTAACTACTGAATTTTACATTTTAAACAAAACAAGACGGTATATTGATGCGCAACTCAAACTCGCCCGTATAAAGAAGATAAAACCATTTAAGTAAGCTATAGGTCGGATTTCTCCCGTTAATAGCTCACTAGACTGAATTAGGCATTTATAGTTACAGGCTCATTAAGTAGATTCAAATACGCTTAACTTACCATATCTTGAGATAGAGATGTCCACTAAAAATTTAAAGCTCAAAAATCGATCAGGCGGACCATTCACGATTTTAGTCAAGGCAAGTTTTTATCCATTAAATGGTTTGTACCAAAAACGACTAACCTAATAGTTCGCTTGGGACTAAGATCACTTTTCAGGAAAGTTAATGATAATGTGCCACAAGATGTTGATTACGATGTCGGTTTACCTATAACTTCGGTTCTTGAGATTCATGAGAGGTTGAAAAATTCCCTTTAGGGTATTTCATTCGTAAAAGGCTTTCCTTCCCCGTTGTCGAATGGTTTGTTCATAATAACTAAAAAAAATTATGGTGCTGAGAAAGAAACAATGAACACGAAAGGGTTTTTCTTTTTTAAGTTCTCAACTATTTAGGGTGCTGAATCTATTCTTCGTGATGTTCCATGGATGATCGAGGAATTCCAATTATTCTCAATAAGCGGTCTCCTGAGACTATCCTCCTGAAGGAAGATCTGGCTTGTGTTCCAGTTTGGGTTAAGTTTCATGATGTTCCAATTGTTGCTTATTCTTCTGATGGTTTGACCTCCATTGCCTCTAAAATTGGAAATTATATGCTTCTTGATTCGTATACTAATGCGATGTGCTTGGAATCATGGGGTAGAAGTAGTTATGCTAGATCCTTGGTTGAAATAAATGCGACTAATGAGCTTCGTGATACTTTGGTTGTCGCTGTCCCTAACATCAATGAAACTGGTTATACGAAACACACCATTCATGTTGAATATGAGTGGGATCCTCCTTGATGTAGTAGATGTTTGGTACATGGTCATCTTCTTAAGGAATGTCCCCAAGCTCCTCCTAAACGTGTTCCCAACTCTTCAGGAGCTAATAAGGGGGTGTCGAATAATGTGTTCACTACTGTCAAGTGAAAGGGCTTTCAGTCTAAGCGGATGTTTAGAGTTACAAAGAATATGAAATTTCGGCCGGTTGCTTCTAAGAATACAAAGAATGCGCCTCCTACTATTAAGGAGACATCTAAACTAAGCAAGGTTGCTGAAGTGATTACCACGGCTAATGCTTTTGACGCCCTTGGTGATTTGGATGAGGATCCTGCTGTAAGTGATTACCATTGATGCATGTGATAGTCTAAGTAATACACCTTTTGTTGAAAAGATTAATAAGCTTGAAAGTCAAATTGTTGAGGGGAAGCATGTACTTATGGGTGATGATGGGTAGCTGTTTCCTTTGCTAAAGGAAGCTAATCGTAAACCTGTTATGGTTAATGAGGAAAAAAGGTAGGTAATCCGTTTTCTAAGGTTGAGAATGTGGTTCATTCATATAGTGATAGTAATGATGAAGTTGAAGATGCTTATGATGAGACTTCTTATTTTATGACGAGTGAAGGTTCGTATAATGCTAGTTTACATGAGGATGCAGATTTTGATCTATATGACACTTATGACTTGCAAGGTTTAAATCCGGAACAACTCGCGTTTTGTGACTCAGTAGATATAAATCTTCGTGGTCAGAATAAACGTTAGTTTTATTCTTATGTCTTTATAGTCGTTTATCATAAGATTGGTATTTCTTTCTTATGTTAGTTTAGCTCTTAAGCAATGTAGGTGTGCTTGGTTTGCTTTTTTGGGCTGAGGTGTGGGATTCACCTACATTCGTTGTTATGTAATTGTTTTTCAAAATAATAATATTTTACCGAGAGTAACCGTTTTACAAAAGAAAATATATCTAGTCAATAAAGTAACCTAAGATTCAAACTAAAATCGCCAACATACTTGTAACCATAATCCTAACTATCTAACCACCAATTTCTAAACAAATATAAATAAACTACTCATAAATCATCAATCTACACTACTAGCATCAACAATGTGACAACTCGTAATTTCAGGCCATTTTCAAACTTTGAAAATTTCACTATTCATCTCGGGAATTTACTATTCATCATTTTACTATTCATCGTTTTTAAGTCGATTTGATATTCTGAGAACGTATTTCAAAATTTACTATTCACGAAACACTATTCATTCCCGGAGAAAATCACTATTCATGATTCACTATTCATCGTTTCCGTAAACTAGGTTTACGAGTATCAAATTCGCGTAACCGTAAGGGTTTAGCTGCGAATTCATGAACATATCATCGGGGACATTTCATATAGACTACGATTAGTCTACATATCATTAGTAATATCATCATCATATTAGTTCATGCATGGTTTTGCATTTTTCATTAAACGTATAATTTCCTATTAAATAAACGATATCGCGTAATCATTTATTTTGAACATTTGATCCGACACTTCCAAAAATTATCCTGATATATTTTTATACTCATTTTAAGACTATAAAAATTATATTATTATTTTACCCGATGTTTTATATTTATTTTGTATATAAATTGTTATGTATATATATATTTACGACGATTTTCGTAAATTCAACTCGATAATTATTATTTCACCCAATACTTGTAAGAAATGTATTTTTATAATTTTTACGACTTCAATATATTTTATTTTGTTCCGTTAAAATCTATTTTTAGCTAACGCTACATTAAATACCTAATTATATTTACGTAATACACAATAAAGTTAACATTAAAATGCATTTACTCATTCAAAATGCATCACTCTTTTTTTTTTCTCCTTGGTCGACCTCCATATACTAGTCATCTTTTTTTTACAAAATATCCTAATTAATGAATGCATACTCATCTTAATGACTACGCATTTGATATTTACTAGATATTATTTTCATTTCAAACACATACAAACACATTCTCAAGGTGAAAAAAAAATGGAACTCTCTCATTCTCATCTCTAAAATTCAGCCAACTCAAAAACACCAAGAGGAAACCATAAATTTTTCAAGATCTAGTGATTATCAAGTCTTAGAAGTAATCTATGTTAAGGTTTTGAAATAAAAACCTATAGATTAATAAGGTTTTCATCATTTTCTTTCACATAATCAATCAAGTCGCGGTTAGAGGTTGCGCCTCATTTCAGTATTGCCATTATATCATCATAATCATTGCATCAGGTGAGTTACATAGCCCCATTTTCAATTGTTTTTATACTACTTTTGGGGGAGATACATGCTCAACAATTTTTATGACATTCATGACTATTTGCAAACTATATGTTTATCTGAACTGAATGTTTAGTCATACGAAGGAACAATTTTGCCATACTTAGAATTTCTATATCATAAATCATTGGACTAGCGGTCTTGGTATAATCATTGGGCTAATTGTCTTGGTATAATCATTGGACTAACGGTCTTGGTATAATCATTGGGCTAATTGTCTTGGTATAATCATTGGACTAGCGGTCTTGGTATAATCATTGAACTAGCGGTCTTGGTATAAGGTTGAACTAGCGGTGTTGGTAATATCATGAACTAGCGGTCTTGGTACAATCATGAACTAATGGTCGTGGAACTATTTGAAACAACACTCATATGTGTTATATCGATTGAATATTGATACATTAAGTAATGTACTATTATGTGAATTCATTTGATATCATGTGCTTGAACATAAACTATACACATTTTGGCAGTGGGTTGTGAACACACAGGTTGCAAGTTTTGTATGGACGGAACTTAAAACTGAGTGGATTTACAATGCCTTTGTTGCATAAACGATTTTGAAAGGCTTTACATTTCAACACAAACTCTATGAACTCACTCAACCTTTGTGTTGACACTTTTAGCATGTTTTATCTCAGGTATCTAAGGCATACACTTCATGGCATGCATGTGGACTTGTCATAGAGTCGTGGTGACGACGCGTCTCACAGGGATTTTATGCACTTTAAAACATCGTTTGACTTGTATCAAACTTATTTCCGTACACATTGACTATCATTTGGGACCAACACTTTGTAAACTCTGATTGTTTTATTAAATCAAACGATGTGTTTTCCAAACGACACTTTAGGTCGTTCAATATAACTGTGATTGTGATGCTATGACAGTCAACCCCTAGGAATTTCATTCCGCTGCAAAACAGATAATTTGGGGGTGTGACAAACAAATGCAACAATAATAATCTAAACTAAACATGTCGATAATCATAATAATAAATAAAATAAAAATATAAATGAAAAGATGAAAACCCGATGTTTGCTCAATATGAAAAGATGATAACATTGCATCCTCCAATATAAAAATAAAAAATTTTAACTTGACATGAAAACTATGAATTAAAAATAACTAGTTTGTGATTTAAAACCTTAAAACTAAAAATTTTATAAAATAAAATGATGTAAAATGATGTTTATATATGAAGATTTAAGCTTTATAACATAAAAACATAGGAATAAGGTTTATAAAGAAAATTTTGTAAAATGTTGTTTAAAGAAGATAAAAATGAAGATTAAGAGAATAATACACAAATAACTAAAACATTAAAACTAAAACTTGAGATTTGTAAAACATTAAAGTAAAGTAAAACCTTACTTTAATAAAAGTTAATACAAAGTTTTACTAATTTAAATCTAATTAAAACCTAAACTAAGGCTTTAATCAAGCTAAGCCGAGTTCGAGCTTGATAGGGCGTGAGTTCTGCTCGAAAGTAATAAAGTAGGCTTAAGTTTAGCCTGACAAGTTTTAATTATCCAAGCTTGAGCACGGCTCGAGTAATATTCAAATGAGGCTCGAGCTTGGCTTGAAAAGCTCGAATTTATACATAAATATTGTTTTTGATAGTAAAACTCATCAATAAAGTTAAAAAAATACTCGATTACCTCAAGAGCAAAGACTTATACAAAACATTCGGGAACATTAGGGTTTAAAATTTTCTTCTACGATAAATATTTAATTATTATACCAATATTCACAGTAGCATTTAGGTACGCTGTTTTATAAATATGTATGATTAAAATATTTATTTATATGAAGGCTCGAAAAGCTTGATAAAAATTCGTTATGTGTTTAGAGCTAGTTTATTGAGCTCGAGATCGAACTCGATAAAAACTCAACTCGAGCAAGTCAAACTTTAATTCGAGTTGCTTAATAAAAGCTTGTCTTATTTGCAACCTCGCCCTAAACTAAAAACTAAAAAAGAAAGAAATTAAAGAAATGAAAAAGGTTGAAAAGAAATGCTCGTAGTATGTCCTTTCATATCCCTTTCAACTTTTCAAGTGTAGACAACAACAAACAGGGAAGGCCCTTGTCCATAAAACAAAAGTCCACGTAGCCATGTTGTATACATTGCTAGCAATTTAACGCACATGGCTTTTTAGGTTTTTTAGGGTTGTTCACAATTCGGGTAATACCTCGAATTCAGTTTATGATTTCGGCAAAATATAATTGCATCAATTCTGAAAATATGCACTTTACATATTTTTAAAAGTACATGAAATTCTAAGTTGTCCATAATCTGAAAGTAATTTACGCAAATTATAGTTTTTCATTGTTTAGCCAGCTTTTCAATTTTTTGTTTTCTAACATTAATTTCCTACAGCTTGTCCACATACGTACTTGCCGCTGAGTTATAACGTTTTATTTTAGTCTAGTAATCACTTCAATATCTCATGTGCTCAAGAACTGCTTGTAAAACACCTACAACATAAAATAACAAATTAATATAATATATGCAATTAAATTCATAATTTTGTTATTTATTTAGCCTAAGATAAAGGATTTCAACGTTAAAAATATATATATTTTATTGACTATTAAAGGTCGATATATAGTAATGTTTTTTTCAAAATCAGATATTGGTCGGAAGAAGATTTGCGTTCGTGATTGGCTGGCCCACCTTAATTAATCATTTAACTACCAAGTAAGCTTATACAAACTAATCTGAGATACGTACAAAAATATGCACCACCTAAGTGGCAGATGTGAATTGTGCTTTTAAGCAGCTAAGCTAGATGATTCACTCGCTGGCACACCTTGGAAGAGATGAACATTGAATTTTTTGGGTAAAAGGTTAAAGACTCGGTAAATATATTACTCCAAAAAACGTAATTGTTGATAATATTCGGCATTCCATCTAGACTAATTATTTTTTTATCGACCTCGTGATGCATGCATGGAAATAAGTTAAACGTTTTACCAAATGTGCGTTATTTTAATCACATCATTTGTCTCAAAATATTATCCACCATATTAAATTGCATACATTATTGGAAACTTGTAATTATTACATTGCTTACTAGCTAAAGGTCAAACCCAATGCATCTCATATTCGATTTTCTATTTGTAGCAATCGGTTTGATTCAGTTTTCGGTTTAAAAGGGACAAATTATAAAGTTATTCCATGAAACTTGTATAGAGAACTTGATAGTTAAAACCTCCCAAAATTGGACCTGATCGATAAATTCGACCATTCTCGACTTTTTTTTCTAGATTAGTACTAAAATAATCATCTAAGTAAATCAACATATATTAAAGGTTTGTTTGGTAGGACGGAATGAAATGTCAACTGAATGGAATAAACGATGTAATGGAATGAATAGTGTAATGTGATGATTCATTGTTGTTATTAATCATGTTTGGTTTGTATGATAAGAAGTAATGAAATCGATAATAAAAAGACTAAAATACCCATTAATGATAGAAAGTTTATTTAATGTGGTTAGTTAATGATAGAGTTTTATGTAATTTTGATTCCATTACAAGATGTAATGAAAAAAAGTAGGGGACCCATAAGGAATGATTTTGGTGTAATGAGTCATTACTTGTAATGATTCATTACATTCTATAAATGTAAACAAACAACATTCATTCATTACATCGTAATAATCTTTTCCATTACGGCTTTGATTACGACATATCAAACACTACGTAATAATGTACATTTAGTGGAGACTTTTTAAAAATGGTACGTGATTCACATTGCAAGGATTAGCAGCGTACGTGATTCACGTTGAAGGAGTAAAGCTACGTAGGCCATTTTTCCTTTTTTATAAGTTGACGATTTGTTTCAATCGGAAAATGAAAAATAGGTTATATTATTCAATTGGAAAGTGAAAGAATATAATAGTTAATACTTTTAAGTAAACTATACAATGGCAAATATGTTTTTTAAACACAATTAGTTGGTCAAAAACTCAGTAAAATACCTAATGATCAAAACTTGACATGTTTTGTTAGTAAGTTGCCTTACACTGCTAAAAACGTCAAAAGAGCAATAAAATGTGTCTTCTTTGAAAGGAAGATCGCCATCAAAGCCCGGGAGATTCTTGACGATTGATTTTGAGTTTGTTAAAGTTATAGAATGCATGATTATGAAAGAAAGATATAGCACTATGCATTTCATCCCCATAGTATGCCAACTCTTCTAAACCTCAACTTTAAATGATGTTGCCTTGTACTAGTAAGTGTTGATGAGTGTCTCTCTCTATATATAGCTAGCGGAAATATCAAAAAGAGTTTGCTCAAAGAAAAAAAGAATAGGAAATGTCAAAAAGAGAAAAATATTTATATATAATTTTTTAATTGATTAGCTATCGGAAGTAGCTGTAATTTGGCATCATTACTTAAATTAATGGTTAAAAAAATAAAGAAATATTACGCCCACACATTTTGTACTAGCGAAGTTCTACGAACACGTACGCTTGACGAGCGAATACATCATTTCATAGTGTTTTTTTCTTTTTTTTTTAAGAAAGGAAACAATGTTGTATTATACTCCAACTTGCATATAATATCAAATTTAGAACTTCCTCGAAAGGCTTACGTTGGGTTTAGTAATGAAAAAGTTTTTTCAGTTTTTTTAAGAATGAGAGAGCTATTTTTCTCTAAAAAAACACTTGAAAACGTGTTTAGATGAGGTTTTGTTAAATGGGAAACTTATAGAGAACTCATATATGAATTTTTTAAAACTTAGTTATAAACTTAGAAAACAGATTTTCCATCTTTCCAAGAAAACTTTTGGACAAAAACTAATTTGAACGTGTTTTCTAATTTCTTAGGTTTTCTAGGAAAATCATTCTGGAAAACAGAGTTTTCCATTACTAAACACGCCCTTAGATTGACCAAAAAAATCTTAGACCAGGTGAAATGGTCACCATTCACTTTCGACAAATCACCACTCTCTTCATTTTTCGGGTACAATAATCACCACTCCTTTCATCTTTCAAACATACATCATAAAAAAAAAACAATAATAAAGCCACCCGTTTTGCACAATATGTTGGATAATACAATATGTCTCATTATAATTGTGCATAAGAACCGTTCCTCTCACATATATTTCGAGTGTGTTTGGCAAAAGTAGCTGTGAGCTGTAGTAGTGTAGTAGCTGGGCAGCTCACTGCTCACCGCTCACAGCTTCTTAAAGAAGCATTAAAAAATTGAGCATTCCTAAAAAATAGGAAAGCTCACCGCTCATTTGCCAAACGACTAATAAAAATCAAAATGCTCATTGCTCACCGCTTATCGCTCCAAAAAGCTTCACACCGCTTCATGCATAATTTAGTCTTGCACATGTTTAAAGTAAAAATATACATATAGCTAACATGTATTTTTGAAGTTAAAAAAAAAAACATGTATTTTTGAATATCTCACCTTCCGTCCCATAATTATGTTAGCGGATCATATTTAGCCCACTCAACATGCAGCTTATTATTGTATTTAGTTGTGTACTTAGGCCCATTAGATTAGTATTTATACTTAATGATGTAACACATTACGATTCATTCAATACAATCCTCATTTGCTTTACATGGTATCAGGCATCTAAAGCAACTGATCCATCCCTAACCTAAACCCTAAATCACGACTTAACAGTCGACCCTTCAAGCAAACCCTAAAGTTCCCAACCTGAATTAACAGTCGACCTCCCTCCCCATCATCAACATGACTAATTCCAACACACCACCACCCCCTGCACTCACTCTCGTTGAAAAGCTATACGCGGTACACAACATCAACAACCTGGTACCCGTCAAACTTGACCTTGATGATTTAAACTACTCCTCTTGGTGCTACTTTTTCATCATTCACTGCCAAAACTTTGGTGTCCTAACACACATCCAAGGTACGACAGCAAGCACATCAACATCGCCTCCACTGACTGATGAGTGGGTGACGGCGGATTCCATTTTCAAATCATTGATTTTCCTTACTCTTTCACCTACCCTTCAACGTAGGTTAATCAAAGCAAACCCCAAGACAGCTAAAGACGCTTGGGATCAGGTTGAAGCGATCTTCCAAGAAAACAAACGTACACGGACAGTTGCTCTAAAGGGCGAACTACGTGTAATACAAATGGGAGAACAAAGTGCTGATGCGTACTTTTCCAAGATCGAGTCCATCATCACCTTACTTAACGACCTTGGGTCCTCCATGAGTGACGATGACGTCGTTACTTATGCCATCAACGGCTTGAGTGACAAGTATGCTAACCTTGCCACAATCATCGCCCACAATGATCCTTTTCCTGATCTTGCAACAATGAGGTCCATGGTAACGACCGAAGAGATGAGACTTCGCTCCAAGTCTCCAATCTTAACTGCCAATACCACTTCGTCTGCTCCCCAAGTTTTGCTCACCGAGAAAACCCCTGCTCGTACTCAAGTGTCACGCAACAACCGTGATCGAGGCTCTCAGTCTAACAACCGTACCGAGGTGTGTCAAAATTTTCGAAGGGGCTTCTGTCGTTGGGGAGCAAATTGTCGCTATCTTCATTCTAGTGGCTCCTCACACAACAATAATAACCAGGTTCATAATAATAATAACAAGCAGGTTACCTTTTCACATAACATGCACACTGGACTGGCCTCTCATGGACTTGATTTGGCGGGCCAACAACAATTTTGTCCCTTCTCCAGGCTCAAAATAATTTGTTGGCTCAATATGGGTTAAACTATACTAATACTCTAGGCTACACTTCTCAACAGCCCAACAGGAAATCCATCATGGGCTTAAAGCCCACTGCACCTCCTGGTATTCCACTAGCCCAACATGCAGCTCATGGTTTAACACCTCAACATCATGCATTCTTTACATCTACTGTTCCAGGTTCGGGTACTCAGTCCGCGCCAACCGGTCAGGAGACGTTGCTACCACAAGCTTTCAATGCCATGACACTTCAAGACCCCGACAACGCCAATTGGAATATGGACACTAGTTCGTCTTCTCATCTTAACTCCTCTGCAAATAATCTTAGTATTATTTATAATTCTAGCATTTATCCTTCTGTTCTTGTTGGTGACGGGAAATCCATTCCCGTCACCAACACGGGCCATAGCACTCTAATACCGACCACTTCTATTAAATAATGTACTTGTTACACCCAATATTATAAAAAATTTAATTTCAGTTCGCCAATTTGTTCGTGAAAATAAATGTACCATTGGGTTTGATGAGTTTGGTTTTTCTGTGAAGGATTTCTGGACCCGTCAAATTCTACTCCGATGTGACAGTACGGGTGATCTGTATCCCTTCACAAGTCCTACCAAACCACGAGATTTTCTTGTCAGTCAGCATACGTGGCACCAGCGTCTTGGTCACCCAGGAAGTGATGTGTTACGTACTCTAGTGTCTAATAATTCCATTTCATGTAATAAGACTAAGTCTCCCCGTGCTTTGTCATGCTTGTCAGCTTGGCAAGCACGTGCGACTTCCTTTTTCGGTTTCTGAGACAATTGTTAGGTCTCCGTTTGATATTATTCATTCTGATTTGTGGACATCACCACTTTCGAGTGTTACTGGTATTAAATATTATGTATTGTTTTTAGACCATTTTTCGCATTATTTATGGGTGTATCCTTTACGTAATAAGTCTGATGCCTTGTCAAAATTTGTTCATTTTCGTGCTTTTGTTAAGAACCAATTCAACTGTGACATTAAATCTCTGCAATGTGATCATGGGGGCGAGTTCGATAACAACGCCCTACACCAATTATTTGCCTCTAATGGTATTTGTAACATATAGGATTTCACAAACACATCACACCATAATCATATGGGGCGTATACAAGGTTTAGAGAGAGAAAGTTCTAGAGAGAGAAAGGGAAGAGAGTTGGGAACTATGTGAAACAAAAAAAAATGGTATTGAAGCTCCAACCCTCTACCTTGGGAGGTAGAGGGTATTTATAGTTTTCTTACAAGACTCGCCTCTTACGGGCTGTGGATCAGGCATACAGTGGTTAAAGACCCGTCCGTCCTCCACGGTGTTACTTAACTAAATACTAACTAATATTAAATGACTACGACTATGAGCTTTCTAACGATTACATATACTTGAGGTAACCGACACTTTAATGACTGGATTTTCTAAATCCTAACAATCTCCCCCTAAGGGAGGTCACCTCAAATTACACAGAATACAAACAGATATTACATTAAGATTTTTCTTGGATTCTTGTTTAAGTTAATTGCTTTGTAGCTCGTAGTCTTTGATTCTTCATGTTTTGCATGTTTGGTTAGTCCAAGTGGAGGTCTTTAACTGATCTACGTGATGATGAGTTTTGAGCCAGCTTTGAGATCATCAGCTTGCATAAATCTCTGACTCTTCCTTTGTAGTGTTGACATTATGTGATGTTGTGACAGTGGACCGGCATGCTCACATTCTGGATCATGATTTCTTTTTATCAGAGTAGCGAAAGCTTTATCATGATATTTGCAGCAGCGTTGCAGAAGCATGGAGTGTAAATATCAGAGTTGTTGATGCACTTATCATGATTTTGAAGTGAATGTGTTGTGTGAGCATGCGGCAATGGATTGACCTCTCAATTCTGATCAGCTGCAAACGTCGGGTGTACCTGCATACAACAGTTAGCAATAAAGCGCACGAAAATGTCTTTGATCACTTTCGTTGAATTGAGGTACACGGCCCACGGTTCCCCGTTGATCAGTACAAGTACTGCCTGTGATCAGGTATAATTACGAAGAATTTCCTTGACAGGGTTTCGCAGCTGCTCTAGCCGTTCTCAAACCGGAACATCTCAAAGAAGACAACACGGAGTGAGTGAACCAACGAATTGAGATTCACTGATTGATGAAAAGAGATTTGAAAAACAATCGTGTACTGCTCAATATAAATTGTTTTTGCAATACAACGAAGGTTTTAATAAAAATCAATTATCAATCATAAACACCTTTTATTTTATAATATTAATACACAGTTGATGTGCTAGAGAAAAGAATTTTAAGCACAACGACCGGTTTTTCAAAGGTATCCGTCAATCCATAACCTGAACAAGGATTGATTCATAAATCTGAATCGCTCCATTGTTTCTGTTCAGTTGTCACATGGTTGATCTATTTGATAGATCTCACATGCCACCTACTAAGAGCTTGTTTGATGTTGGCTCTAGAAGGCTTTCCATCTTCATTGTGAATGTTTTATCATATCACTCAGATGTTCTGGCAATACCACAAGGATACTGCGTAGGACTCTTAAAATATGTTCTCTCTTTCCACATTGTGTGAAACAGAGAGTCTTCATTGACAGTGTCCTAATGAGATTTGTAGATGATCTCGTGGCTCTAGACTCAATTGTGCACATTTGGTTCCTATGCCAGAGACTGGGGAGAGGGTCTCCTTCTTCAATATCAACCATCTCTAAGAGAAAGTCGATAGATAATGTAGGTTCCCCGTGAGAATGAAACAAGTCCTTTTAAGAGGAACTTGAGTAGCTTGGAAAGATATAGTGCAGTGCGTCACTGGGTCCATGACTTCTTGTCTTCAATACCGGTGTTACCTTGGTAACCACCAGTATCATATGAATTGAACCCGGTTTCTGCCCTAAGGTTGAAATAATGGAGGGCTATTTATTTTCACCCTTTTCACATTTATTTCTCTTTCATTCTTCAACCCCTTCAGTGCTTACCGAGACTCCTTTACTATAACCTTGTTGGGTTTATTCCAGTTCTAGCTCTATCTCAGTCCGCACTCTTCCCATATCTCACTTTTCTCCTTTTTTTCATCATACCTAAGGACTCTACACTATCTAGTGGATTGTCCCTGGGTAGATCCCTCCAGCTTTGGCGGGATCGTGGGAACGAATACCTAACCTAACCATCCTTATATCACCATACATAAAGTAAATTTAGTCGGTCTTTTTGGTATTGTTCATCAGCCATTGGAACCAATTGAAAACCATTTGAAAATCAATCCAGGTACTTGTGGTATTTTATCAAAGCATTTTGTACCTGAATCGTTTTTGATATTTTAGAAAATAGCTCCCCTTCAACATGTGCATCGTATGTTTGAAATCAGTTTGACACATGGAGGCAAGAGGAAGAATTCACTTCTTTGATCAATTATTTTCTAAAAATATCGACATTACTTTCCCGATCAAAATCAGTGTTTCACATACAGTTAAAGTTATTTTCGGGAAAGAATGTGGTTTTCAAAAATTTGCTCCCCATCAATATGTGCATCTGATTTTGAAATTGTTTAGCACATATTAGGGAAAACCCTGCACTTAGAGATAAATCAATCACTATTCAATCCATATTGGTTTAATGTAGATGCTCCCCTTAACATGTGCATGGAAAAGTTGAAATCGTTTGGCACATGTAGGGAGGAGAGCATGTTAATCACGTATAAAACCATTTATCGAATTATCAGTTTAAATCCAATTTAAATCACAAATTCTCCCCCGATCATAATTTTCAAATCCTTTAAGATTTGTGATCTCTATTGATTTAAATTAAATTCTGAGAACTTTTGAGGAGAATAGTGACTTGCTTTTGAAAAAACATTTTAACTAATAAGGATCGGATTTTGAGACTTTAAACTCCATTGATCAATCATGCATAAATATCTTTTGAAAACATAACATTCGCCAAGGTCTTGAATCAATTGTATAAAACATTGTTCTTTTTTATTTTCCAAAAGTAGACTTTGCTCTTTTACGTGCCAATTGTTTGAAAAATAACCTTTTTGGTTGAATTGAAATCATTCTCCCCCTCAATCAATGACATGAGTTGTTGATTGAGTGTTAGAGAATTTGACAAAGAATAAGCCCAGATGATTTTCAGAAATATAGTCCAAGTAATTTTCAAAGCAATTTGTTTTCAAAAGATGATAAATATTTTACAGAAGAATATTTAGAAGGAAAAATATTTTTAAAAGAAACATTTGTCTTTTTTTTTTTGACGACAAACATTTTGTTTTTAGAATCAGAGCATAGGATTTTAAAACCAGATAAAGCACGGCTCTGTTCTTTCCTTTTAAACACATGTTACTGTCTGAAATAACAGTAAGCCACCATTTTTCATCGTCTCAAAGTCCGTAGATGTTTATCGAATTAAGAAAAACATGACAAAAAGACAATAATCTTGGGATTTTTTTTTTGAGTTTTTAAATTTTTATGGATTTTTGAAATTTTATATTTTTCTATTTTCTTTTGTGGGTTTTATAATTTTGTATTTTGCTTTTTGAAAAAAGATATTTACAAGAGATAGATGAAGAAAAACATTTACTCATCGTCTTCCTCTTGAAGACGTTTGAGTGTTTCCGGTTGTAGACTCTTTAGACCAAGTCGTGGAAGGATAAACTCAAAACGCTCTCTAGGAAGAGCTTTGGTGAAGATGTCTGCTAACTGGTATTCAGTCCTCACAAAATAGAGTTCTACCAAACATTTTTCCACCTGTTCCCGAATGAAATGATGTCGAATGTCGATGTGCTTTGCTCTTGAATGTTGAACGTTGTTGCAAGAGAGAGCAATGGCACTTTTGTTATCACAATACAAAGGGATTTTGTTGAATTCAAAGCCATAGTCAGATAATTGGGATCTCATCCATAGGATTTGAGCACAACAAGATGACATGGCTATGTATTCAGCCTCTGTAGAGGATATAGAAGTACTCATTTATTTCTTTGAAGACCAGGTCACAAGCTTATAACCCAAAAACTGAGCACCTCCAGACGTACTTCGACGTGTATCTTGACATCCTGCACGGTCAGCATCTGCATAGGCTGTTAGTGACATACCGGTGTCCTTCGGGTACCAAAGTCCCATGTTGATGGTTCCTTGGAGATACCGAAAGACCCGTTTAACAGCTTCAAGGTGCTTTTTGGTAGGCTTAGCCTAGTATCTAGCACACATGCATACAGCGAACAAAATATCAGGTCTACTGGCTGTGAGGTACATCAGGGATCCAATCATACTTCGATATTTCGTTTGATATACCATGATCCCTGAGTGGTCCTCATCTAGTTTGGTACGCTCCACCATGGGAGTGTCAACGGTGTCACAAGTGTCAAATCCAAATTTCTTTAAAATTTCATTAGCATATTTAGATTGATTGATAAAAATGCCTCCGGGACTTTGTGAAATTTGTAATCCCAAGAAAAATGACATTTGTCCCATCATTGACATTTGAAATTTGGAGCCCATCTCCTTAGAAAAACGGTCACATTCATTGGGGTCAGTCGAGGCAAAAATAATATCATCAACGTAGATTTGAACGTGAATTAAGTGTTTGCCTGACTTTCTGGTGAACAATGTCGGATCAACTGCTCCTTTGCTGAATCCAGTAGATAGAAGAAACTTTGATAGTGTATCGTACCATGCCCTTGGAGCTTGATTCAAACCGTAAAGAGCCTTTTTCAAGCGATAGACATGAGTAGGATGCTCTGGATTCACAAAACCTTCAGGTTGGCTGACGTATACGACTTCTTTAAGATCTCCGTTAAGAAAAGCCGTCTTTACATCCATCTGATAGACTACCATGTTCATACTAGCAGTGATGGCCAGGAAGATTCTGATTGCCTCGATCAGCGCAACTGGAGCAAATGATTCTTCAAAGTCAATACCCTCCTCTTGACGGTATCCTTTTGCAACTAATCGAGCCTTGTTCTTTAACACATCACCATGCTCATCAAGTTTTACTTTGAAGATCCACTTTAGAGCAATGATCATAGCACAGTCAGGAGCAGGTACTAATTCCCATACATCTAGTCGATCGAACTCATGAATTTCTTCTTGCATGGCATTGAACCAGCTGTCTTCATTCATGGCAGTTTTAACGTCTTTAGGTTCGACCTTGGATAGTACTGAGTTGAAGAAGCACCATAAGGCATCAATTGTAAGTTGTTTACGAGTGGATACTAGACGAGAGGGATTTCCAATGATGTTGTCCAATGGATGGTCATGTGTCCATTTTCTAAGGTGTTCGTGTGGTTGTTGTTGATGAACTGAAGTAGCAGAGTCGTTTTCCCCTGATGAAGATGGTTCTGATGATGGTTCAGGAGAAAATATGTTCTCAAAGGGAGCATCTTCGGGAGTAGCAAAGGGGTTATCTCCATCATAGGTGCCAGAAACAATTCCATGATGTACACTTGATGATTGAGGAATTGATGACGAGACTGAGTGATCAGCAGAAGGCGCTTCTTGACTCAATGACATAGAAACTGAAGGGTTATCTACGTTGACAGGGATAGGAGCAGCCTCTGTTGATGGATTTGACAGATCATTAAAAATTGGCTCATAGTGTTCATCAAACATTGGATAAAAAAATTTCTTCAAATCATCTTCCGAAGGAGGTACATATGGAGTTGCTGGTGAGGGATTTTGTACAAGAGAAGAACTGATGGGACTACTTGATGAAGGTTGTGATGCGGGTCCAGAACTGGATTGTCCTGGAGCCATTTGACCGGTCAGCTCATCGAACATAACGTGAATTGTTTCCATGATATTTCAGGTTCTTTTGTTGTAGATTCGGCATCCTTTTCTGTTTGGTGCATATCCTACAAATACTCCAATGTCTGCTTTAGCTTTCAGTTTACCTAAATCTTGACCCTCATTAGTTGGATAACACAACGCACCAAACACACGAAGGAATGATAGATCAGGTTTTCGATTGTGGATTAAGGATCGATTTTGAGTGTAGCATACAGTGGCAATGGCTTCAGCCCAGAGAAACGTTGGAACCTTTGAGTAAATCAGCATTGTTCTAGCGGCTTCCACAAGAGTTCGATTTCGTCTTTCAACTACACCGTTCTGTTGAGGAGTTCGTGGAACACTTCTTTGATGATTGATTCCAACACTTTCATAAAACTCACTAAGTTCTTTATTGACAAACTCAGTTCCATTATCTGTTCGGATGATTCTGACAGTCTTGTTACGTCGAACCTGCAACTGTTTGATAAGTTTAATGATGACATCTGGAGTTTCATCCTTTTTCCTCAAAAACTTAACCCAAGTAAATCGAGAGTAATCATCAACCACAACTAACACATAGTTCTTCCCGTTAATAGTCTGCACTCTCATGGGGTCCACATAAATTCCATGTGAATGGTATGAAGAACCTCCATAACTGAATTTGTAGGTTTGGGTTTGTGGGTGTACTTCCTGCTTTTTCCCAATTGGCATGCTGAACAAAGATGATCCTTTTCATACTTTAGTCTAGGTAAGCCTCTTACTAAGTCCTTTCTGGAAAGATCATTTATGGTGCCGAAGTTCAAGTGATTGAGATTACGATGCCATAACCATGACTTTGTTTTCGAAAGCCTTTGACAACAAGAAAATTGGAGAAGACTTCATCATATCCTCGATAGAGATGGTGTATAGGTTTGAACCACGTGTTCCTCTTAAAAGTTCTGCACCATCAAGTTCTCTAACGAAACAAGTATGTTTTCTGAAGACCACTTCTAGATCAGAATCACAGAATTGACCGACAGAAAATAAGTTATGACCAAGACCTTCAACGTAATATACCCTGGAGATTACACTATCACCTACAACATAATCTTCATAACCCATAATTGCACCGAAATGGTCATTCCCGAATCTAACAGTCCCGATGAATTTACTCACGAAGTTCATGAGCCGCGACTGGTCTCCAGTCATATGCTTGGAACAGCCTGAGTCCAAGTACCACATAACGATTTGAACGACCTGCAGTTGAAAACAGACAAGAATGGATAACTGGATAATTGGGATCCCCATGCAAGAATGGGTTCCATTTGGTTAGTAACAATGATTGGAACACCTACATCGGAAGTAGAAACACTGGAATCATCAGGGATAGATGCAGTGCTAGTGTATGCATTAGACCTATTCAAAGTATGTTCACTTCTTAAAAGAATAGTTCTACCAGTAGGCATCCATTTCCTAATGGGCATCGATCTGGATAATTTAGGGCACAATACATTAAGACTAAATTTGTGGCCAGTAGGTATCCACTGATAACCTACATTACTAAATTGTCTTCCTGTGGATTTCCAATGTTTTCTAACCTTCTTCCGCCTTTGCTTTCTAGCCTTCTTAGCTTGTTTTTTGGCATTAGCAATTTTAACTGGGTATTTAACCGCATTAATCAAATCATTCACACCACATACATGATTAGTAACAAAAACCAAGCAATCATCATTACATGTTTTGCCAAAAGTAGCAGAATTCGCATTAATTACAGCATGCTTAGAGCTAACACTAGAATAAACACGATTCGTTTTATTCAAGTTCTTCCTAAGATGATCTTCTACTTTCTTCCACTGAACATTCCTAGCTTGCGAGGTCCTATTATTCTTTGTGTTGCCTTGAGGCTTTGACCTGCTCGCTTTGGTGTCACTTTCTACTCCTGTGGAGGGAATGGGAATATTAGTTGGTTTTGCTACTTTTTGCAATTCAGGTTTAGAAGTGCTGGGATCTGAGCTACTTGAAGGCACATTAAAATTCACTTTCTTGATACTAGGCATAGAATTGGTTGCATACTTAGCACTAGGCATAGAACAAGGTATCACGGCTTTATCTTTCTCACATAAGGATTTAGGACATGTTGCTCTTAAGCATTCTAACAGCTCTTGAGATCGTTTGGCCTAAATGCAAGCAAACCTGATTTCACTATCACGTGGCTTATTTATGTAATCCTCTTCTACAATCTCACTGAGACATTCTAGACTATCCTTAAGGTGAAAGAAATAGTTATGAAACACAAGTTCGTTATTTCTAAGATGAGGAGGAATATATTTAACAGTCACAGTATATTTAGAGTCAGCAGATGACTTTGATGCAACATTCTCATTAAAGACAAGTGGCATTTTCCCTTTTACCTGACTCCTCAGATTCTCAATTTCCTTTTGTAACGAAGTTATTTTTTCATTGTTTTTGTCACGAGTGACTTTCATTGAATCGTATAATTCTTTGAAATGTCGTTTGACCTTTTCATTTTCTTCTAGAAAACTCTCATTTTCTTGTTGTAATACGTTAATGATGTTTTGAAGATGAAAGATTTGAGAAAACTGAGAATCTAAAAGAGGAGGCATTTGGGAGCCAGTCACATTGTTCTTTTCACCCTTTGATTGTGAAATTTGGGCTTTCAACTTTCTGATCGTGTTACAGTGAGCTTGAATATGTTCGTCACATTTGTTTATTTCAAAAACTACATCAAACTCTGGAACATTTGAGGATGTCTTGATGTTTGAGGTTTTGACATTTTCTTTGAGATGTTGATATTTTAGTTGCAAATCAAAATGTTCAACTTCTAGCCTAGAAAGATGTTTTACCAAATTATCGTGATCATCCTGATCAATTTTCTCATTTAGTTCTGAGTTTTTGGTTTCAAGCTCAATGACACGATCATGGGAAACTTTCAAAGCAACAGTTAATTCATGAAATTGAGAAGCAGTAATAGAATGCTTAGTAACAGTATAAAACACATCTTGAGCCACACAACTCAATACTAAGTTCTCATTTAAGATATGCAGATTCTTCCTTTCAATTTCATTATACTTGAGTTCCCGTTCATAATCATTGACCTCAACAATCATTGCATCAAATTCCTTTTCCATTTCTTTAATATCTGAGTCTATCCCTTTTTGAAGACTCTCAAATTGACCTTTTAATTGTTTAAAGAAATGCATGACCTCAGTTAAATAACATTCTTTAGTTTGCTCAAAACCCCTCTCCCATTTAGTTATCCCTGTAGGTGTGATTCTTTTCTTACATGTCTTCTCAAAATCAACGAATAGTTGATAAACAACATATAGGTTGATTAAGGTCTTGCTCTTAGTGGGAATAGATCTAGGAACTAAATGCATTGGTGTATTCGGAGGATACACAGTTGCTGGAGGCATTTTCCTAAGGGAAGTGTTTGTTTTAACAAGTGCATTAGCCTTTTGCATATCTATGTCCTTTTTCCAAAAAACTTGTTCTGGGGTTAATAGAGTTTGAGGCTTAAACCTGTTCAGGGAAATCCAATTTTCTTTAGTGTAATCATGGGGTTTGAACGTTATGTTTTGCTTTTTACACTCAGGATCTTTTAGCTTCTTATTCATTTTCTACCTAGTGACTTCATCTAATTGCCTATCTTCCTCAGTACACTCAGCGCAACTAGGTTTCTGCCTAGGGTTAAGGATTTCATTACCATCATATATTACCTTCTGAGCTTCTCTAGCCACTTTACCATATTCAGGATTAGGTTCCTTTACGAGGGGAATGCTATGCTTATCGCTGAAAACTCTATGCTTAGTGACCATGTGAGCAGTCTGAATGGTATTCCCTTGTGCGTACAACTTATTTTCAAGCTTGTTTTTCAAAGTTTTTAGATTGGAAAAGTCATTCAAAAGTTTTGATTCCTTAGCATTAAATTCTTGTTTAAGCACTTTAACATTATCTTGGAGTTCTTTTTTTTTCTTAACAGTTTTAGAAAGCTTTTCTTGTAAGGAGTTTAACTCTTGTTTTAACACTTCTTCTCTAAAATTACTTTTCTAATAATTGTACACATTTGGTCATCCATTTCCTGCTCACGGGTAGTTAACTCAAACTTAGCACGTTGTTCATAAATAGCAACTTGTTCTTTATAGGCATTCAGTTCAGAGATAACAGAATCATCAGGGGCACATGGAGTGTATTCATCAAAAACATAGTTATCATTGACTGCTGAAGATGCATCACTTGGTACAATCTCACTTTCACTTTGTATCACATATTGATCATATGGAACAACATTACTGTTACCCACATTATTAATATCTGATTCATTAGTTTCATTTGATTGTACTTTGTTATGTATCTCTTGCTCATCAACTTCATTGTATAGTTTAAATACCTCTGAGATGATTGAATCTTTGGATGGACCAGCCTGCTGTGGTGATGAAACCTTTGGAGAGACCATTGGTGAAATGTTAGCCATGAAGATTGTCTGGGCAGTAGGTTCATCATCGACATCAGAGTCAAATGCATCACAGTCAGCAACTTGAAAGGCATTTTGATGATTGTGACCTATTTCCTGAATTTGCTGCTCATCCACATCAGCATCATAGGTTTTGGCATTTCCCTCAGCAAGAAACAGCAACTCTTCTTCATCCAAAACCGCTCCATTGTCCTGAGCTTGCACCAGCAGCATCTTGTCCCTGAAGTACTCTGCATTTTAAGGGCATTTTGGAGATGTGCAGTTCCTTGCAATGTGTCCATCACCACCACAGTTGTAGCACTTGATTGGCTTTCCTTGTCCTTGATTTGCATTCCTTCCACGATTCTGATTAGCCACATACCCTCCACCTGCTCCAATATTACCGTAACCTGCTCCAATCATCCCTTGTTCATACCGTCTTCCTTGCACATTCTGCACCACTACCTTACCATCTCTGACAGTAGCTTGATTGTGTGGATTGGATGCTGTTATGAGGTTATTGTTGGTGTGTGGAGTGGAATTCAGTTTTTGACTAACCATGAGAAACAGTTGATTGATGAAGTTTTCCATGAGTGTGTTTGGATCTGGTGGCTTATATGCTGGATCTAGAATGAGCATGTGGTTACCATTACCAGTAGGTATGACTTGAGATGCTTTGGTGGTTATTCCTACATTGGTGTAAAAGGCTGTTGAATCATTTGACGAACTTGCATTACCAGAATTTGAATTGAATTTATCCAAGATCATTCGTTCAAACATAGCACGTCTCTCATTCTTAAGCAAATACGCATACAATTGCTCATAGTTGGTGTTCCTCAGACCTTTTGTTAACTTGACTGAAGAGACAAATTTGTGCCATTCGGGATTTATGTTGTTCACAAACTTTGAATTTAGCTGAATATTTGGCATAGTCATTTTGATATTCCTCATGTCATTCACAAGCTTGTGGAACCTCACGTAATATTCAGTGACACTCTCCCCTAGTTTCATCTTAAAGTGCTCAAAGTCATCATATAGTTAAGATTCTCTATCTTCTTTAGTTAATTCAGAACCAGAGAGAAGCATTTTGACATTGTCCCAAACTGCTTTGGCTTCAGTGTTGTGATTGATTAGTTTGTAGATGTCCTTTGGTAGACCCTGAAGTACAATGTTAGAAGCCCTGATGTCAGCATCATATCTCTTTTTCTCCTTATCACTGAGCTCATCATACGTCTTAGGTCTGTCCAATCCTAAGGTCACTGTACCATCCGCAGCAGTTTCAAGTGTGTCTCTTGTAGTCTCAATTTGATAAGGTCCTTCATCAATTGATTTGAGAATGTTAACCCCATTTTCCTTTCTCAAACAGCACAACCTAATTCGTTGAGCCCATGAGTCATAATCAGTTCTGTCAAGCATAGGTGGACGAGTATCTGATCCAGCTGCTTGAACGTCCTCAGCTACAGTAGAAACGATAGTAGGTACGTTGTTAGACATGATTCCAGATTCTACGAGATTTTACTATTCTTTGATTAAACCGGGAAATAGATTCTTTCACGGGATTTTACAAAATCGAAAGAACAACCGTAAAACGTAGCATGACGAAGTGACAAGTCTCAATAGACAAGTAGTGAACTTGACAAGTCGCACCCTAACCAACTCGCTTAAAGATCAACTCGCTTAGTGGACAAGTCGCATAAATGGACAAGTCACTTAAAAGCCAAGTCACATAAACCAACTCGCTTAATAGACAAGTCGCTTAAAACCCAAGTCGTATAAAGATACAACTCGCTTAATAGACAAGTCGCTTAAAAACTCAAGTCACTTAAAGAGTCAACTCGCTTAATAGTCAAGTCGCATAAACCAACTCGCTTCCAAGAAAACTCGCTTAAGTGTCAACTCGCAACACAGACAACTCGCTTACTAGCCAAGTCGCATAAACCAACTCGCTTCCAATAACAAAGCAACTCGCTTCCTAGAAACGTAATACCGTGGCTCAACTCGCTTCGTACAATATTCAAAAACAACCACTTTATCAATCAAAAACAACCCAACCACGATGATTCAAGCCTTCCAATTCAAGACCTAAACACATATGATGATCCTAAACACAAAAGTACAATCAAAATTCAAACTTTAACACTAGAAATTGACCAAATGATTCAAACTCTTCTAAACACTTATAACCCCAAAAACCTTATGAAATCCACCAAAACAAAGAGCATGAAAGATGAGTGATCAAACCATGGCTCTTGATACCAATTGTAACATATAGGATTTCACAAACACATCACACCATAATCATATGGGGCGTATACAAGGTTTAGAGAGAGAAAGTTCTAGAGAGAGAAAGGGAAGAGAGTTGGGAACTATGTGAAACAAAAGAAAAATGGTATTGAAGCTCCAACCCTCTACCTTGGGAGGTAGAGGGTATTTATAGTTTTCTTACAAGACTCGCCTCCTACGGGCTGTGGATCAGGCATACAGTGGGTAAAGACCCGTCCGTCTACCACGGTGTTACTTAACTAAATACTAACTAATATCAAATGACTACGACTACGAGCTTTCTAACGATTACATATACTTGAGGTGACCGACACTTTAATGAATGGATTTTCTAAATCCTAACAGTATTACCATTCGCTTCTCTTGTCCAAAAACGTCACAACAAAATGGCAAGTCTGAGCCGATGATTCGTACTATTAACAATCTCATTCACACCCTTTTATTTCAATCACATTTACCACCTACCTTTTGGGTCTAAGCCCTCCATATGGCTGCCTACCTTTTAAACATCTTACCCTCCACCGCCATACAAAATGATATCCCCCACGCACGCCTCTACAAAACCACACCCAACTACACTGATCTTCGTGTTTTTGGTTGCCTTTGCTACCCTTACTTACATACCAACCATAAGCTTGAACCGCGGGCCACCCCGGCCATTTTCCTTGGATACCCCACAAAGCATCGTGGATATCAGTGTCTAGATCTCAACACCAACAAGATAATACTTTCTCGTCATGTTACCTTTGACGAGACGGTTTTTCCCTACGGGTCTATGACTCCAAATTCATCACCATCATATACCTTTCTAGACACCTCCCCTAATCTCATTCAACAACACCTATTAACTCACCACATACCTCACGCAACCCAACACTCCACTACCACCACTGACCCACCCTCTTCTCCATCATCCACCAACGGCCCACCACCACAAACCCAATCCACTATTTCTCCAAGCCCACATCCCACTCCAAATAACACCACCCCTACTCAGTCAAATAATTCGGTTCAACCACCACAAAACACAAATCCCAATCCCGTATCCACTCACCCCCATGGTCACTCGCTATCGTGTTGGTTCTAATCGTCCCACTCAAAGCTATACATTAAATGTGTCTACTATTTAACCATTGCCAAAGTCTTACAACCATGCGTTTAATGACCCCAATTGGTTGAGTGCTATGCTTGATGAATATAATGCTTTAATTAAAAATAATACTTGGATTCTTGTGCCCCGACCACCGGCCGCGAACATTGTTCGTTCCATGTGGCTTTTTCGGCATAAACATAATGCAGATGGTAGTCTTAATCACTACAAGGCTCGCCTTGTTGCGAATGCTAGCATTCAACTTGCAGGTATTGATGTTGATGAGACCTTTAGCCCGGTTGTCAAACTGGCTACTATTCGTACTGTACTTAGTCTTGCTATTTCTCGACACTGGCCTATTCATCAGCTTGATGTCAAGAATGCCTTTTTGCATGGATCATTATCTGAGACTGTTTATATGCATCAACCTCCTGGTTTTCGGGATACACAACATCTCGATTATGTTTGTCTTTTGCAGAGATCACTTTATGGGCTTAAACAAGCCGCTCGGGCTTGGTTTCAGCGGTTTGCAGCCTATGCTACTCAGGTTGGTTTTCATCATAGTCGCTGTGACTCTTCACTATTCATTTACAGACAGGGGACCGATACAACTTATTTGCTTTTATATGTTGATGATATTGTCTTGACTGCATCTTCTATAGCTCTTCTTCAGCGGGTTATTACTTCTCTGCATCATGAGTTCTCTATGACTGATCTTGGCCCGCTTAATTATTTTTTGGGCATTTCTGTGACTCGTAATACTTCTGGGATGTTTCTCTCTCAGCAGAAGTATGCTACTGAGTTACTTGAGCGTGCTGGTATGCTCACTTGTAATCCATGTCGTACTCCTGTTGACACGGATTCCAAGCTTGCAGCTAATGGTGATCCAGTTTCTGACCCAACATTATATCGTAGTCTTGCTGGTGCTCTACAGCATCTTACTTTTACTAGACCGGATATTTCTTATGCTGTTTAACAGGTTTGTCTCATTATGCATGACCCTCGGGAGCCACATTTCTCTGCTCTCAAGCGGGTCTTACGTTATGTTCGGGGTACCTTAGACTATGGACTACAACTTTACTCATTGTCGACCTCCTCTTTAGTGCCATACTCCGATGCAGATTCGGCTGGTTGTCCTACTACGCGTCGGTCTACTTCAGGGTATTATGTTTTTCTTGGCAACAACCTTATATCTTGGTCCTCTAAGCGTCAGGCTACACTTTCTCGGTCTAGTGCTGAAGCTGAGTATTGGGGTGTTGCTAATGCCGTTGCTGAGACTTGTTGGCTTCGTAATTTATTGCGTGAGCTCTATCAACCGGTTTCGACTGCTACAATTGTTTATTGTGATAATGTAAGTGTCGTATATCTATCATCGAATCCTGTGCAACATCAACGCACGAAGCATATAGAGATTGACATTCATTTTGTTCGTGATTTGGTTACCGCTGGGAATGTACGTGTTCTTCATGTTCCTTCGCGTTATCAGTATGCAGACATCTTCACCAAAGGCTTGCCGACTGCTTTGTTTGATGAGTTTCGCTCCAGCTTGAGCATTCATCCTTCTCCCGCTCAAACTGCGGGGGGCTGTTAGCGGATCATATTTAGCCCACTCAACATGCAGCTTATTATTGTATTTAGTTGTGTACTTAGGCCCATTAGATTAGTATTTATACTTAATCATGTAACACATTACGATTCATTCAATACAATCCTCATTTGCTTTACAAATTATTGTCCAGTGTTGCCTTTTGAAATCTTTAATTTTCAACTTTAACTTTAACTATTTTTATTTGTGTTTTATATTACTTGATGCAAAATATATGAATAGATTGAGTTTTAAATAAATTTGTATTGGTATAATTTTCATTAAGTAATATATAACACAAATAAAAATATTTAAGGTCAAAGTTGCAAAATAAAGACTTCAAAAGTAAATACTGGACAATAATTATGAGATGGATGTAATAGTCTATATAAGATCTATAAAGAGATTTATAGAGGTAAAATACCTTTTTTTTTTCTTTTTTTTTTTGGTTACAAAGCATACAAAAGAGAATTTTTAGAAAACTCTCCGTGTATAGCAAATTCTAATGAAAACATCACAAGTAGATAACTAGTCATATTAAATCAAATGTAACAACTCAACATGCAATATGACTTAATAGAAGTCATCTATTAGATCAAGAAATATGCAATCTTAACCATCCAACCTCTAGATCCCAAACACAAGATTGAAACAACTTGTTCGCTTTTTCATTTAACTCTAAAATTCAACACAACTTTGTTAGGATTATGTGTGAGATATGTGTTGGAAGATAAGCTAAGGGCTTATTGTGTCAATTGTGTATTCTTGGTTTGTCTGTTTTATGTGTGCAGGTTTGTTGATAGCAAGGAAATGATAGTTCAAGGGGCTTTAGTGTCAATTGTGGAATTTGAAGGGTGTTGATAGCACAAGCTGGATTTTGGAAGTCAAGGGTCTTGGTCAAGGCTATATAAGCTCTCATCTTCTCATAGTTATTCAGTTTTTTAGTTTCTCTGTATGTTCGTTTCTCACACAGTTGGTTTCATTATAGTTAGTCAATCTTTGTATTCTGAATCTGTAAACTCTTTGTATTGTATAAACACTATATGAAGTATCAACCATAAGGGGTGGTTGGTTGGGTTGATACTCATAAATTTCAGTTTTGTATGAATTGGTTTTGTGTTTGATCATCACTTTGTATAAATTTAACATGGTATCAGAGACAGGTTGGCTTTGATACGAAGTGTTTTGATCAAAATTGATTTTTCCTAAAAATTAGGGTTTCGTTAAATTTGGGGGGTTTTTTTTTTATTCTTGGTCAGATCTTACTGGATCTAAGTGTTAATTGACTGATTGGCTATTGAATTGAGTGTTTTGGGTATCAATTGAAGGTCAATTGATAGTTACCAATTTTTAGGGTTTTTCTAAAATTGGGGTTTTCTTGTTCTGGTGTTCTTGTTGTGATTAACGTGTGTTAATCGGTTGTGTATAATCAAGATTTGTTAATCTTAATTGTATTGACGTGTCTTCATAAATTAGGGTTTTCTGTATCAAACCCTAATTCAAGATTAAAGTTGTTCTTTTCAGTTGATTCAATTGATTTTTTGATTCTTGATATTTGGTGTTTGGTATATTGGTTATAGTAACTAACTTTTGTATTTCTTGTTTGTTTCAGGTACTTTGATTCTGGTTTCCGCTGCTTGAATGGTTAATAGATCTTCTTGATCAATTGTTGCTGGTTTTTTGCTTGCATTGTAACACCACTCACGCTCTCTTATAGGTTTTTTCTTAGGATTTTTTAGAATTGCATGAGACGAAGTGTAGGTTAAGGGATTGATTGTGTTGGTGTTGTTGGATAATTGGTGGTTTGCTTGTGATTGAAGGTGGTATAAGGTGTATTTGTTTTTTTGTTGTTTTTATTATCCTTTGAGTCATCAGTATGGCTATTGATGATAAGAATAAGGATAAGGCATCTGGTTCTAATGATGCTGATCATCTTGATCAATTTGACCCATTGTTTTTGCACAGTAATGACACTAATGGTATACCTTTAATTGTTTTTAAACTAGAAGGACCTGAGAATTATAAAGTATGGTCTGCTGCTATTTCTATGGCAATCCATACTAAAAACAAACTTGGTTTTATAAATGGAAAAATAACTAGACCTGAAGAGGGTGGTTTTCTGCAAGAACAATGGGATAGATGCAATTCTGTGGTTCTTTCTTGGATTCTTGGATGTGTTTCTCAAGATGTGTTTATGGGACAGATTTTTTCTAAAAATGCTAAGGATGTATGGGATGAGTTAAAAGAAACATATGATAAACATGATGCTTCTATAATCTTTAATATGCATTATAAAATACATTCTTTCATACAATCTGGAATAACTCTCTCTGAATATTATCATAAGTTTAATGCTCTGTGGAGGAAATATGACTCCCTAGTCTGCCTTCCAGAGTGTACTTGTGAAGGCTCTGCTGAATTAAAAGATCATAATAATCTCATTAAACTGATGCAATTTCTCATGGGGTTAGATGAGGTTTATGCTCCTATCAGGAGTATTATCCTCACCACTGACCCTATTCCTGATGTGAAAGGGGCCTTTACCACTTTATCCAGGGATGAGTCTCACAGAAGTACTTCTAAATCTGATAATACTGCTTTTGTTTCTAGGACTAATCCTAGAAATTCTAATTGGTCTGCCAATAAGAACACTAATTTCCATAATAACAATCAGTTCAGAAGGCTTACTAGGCCTAATTTGGTTTGTACTCACTGTAAAATGAATGGTCATACTGCTGATAGATGTTTTGAATTGGTTGGGTATCCTTCTAGGTTTCAAAAGAAAATTAATGATAATCAAAACCATGCTAGTAACAATGCTGTTTCAGGACAAAAAGATAGGCCTGCTGGTTCATCTAATTCCTTTACAGATGAACAGTTTAAGAAGCTTATGGCTTTGATTAGTGATAAATCTGGATGCAGCAGTATGCCTGCAAACATTGCAGGTATAAACTGTGTTATCAGTTTTAGTCACTCAAGATTTTTTAATCATAATACAAATATAAGCACATATAATCTGTATATTGGTTGGATCAATGATTCTGGTGCAAGTCAACATATGACTTACACTGTGTTAAACATGTTTAATGTGATTGATGTGTCCAAACTTAATATGACAGTTGGTCATCCTAATGGTACTAAAGCTCAAGTTACTCATATTGGAAGTTTAAAATTGACTGATAAATTGATTATAACTGATGTCTTGGTTATACCTGGATATCAAGTCAGTTTGTTATCAGTTCATAAGCTGAACAAAGATAATAAGTGTAGAGTAACCTTTGATGAAGATGTTTGTATTCTTCAGGATTCTGTTCTAAGGACCCAGATGGGGACTGGTAATCAAAATAATGGACTGTATTTTCTTAATACAGGTGAAAAGCTTATAAATCACAATATTCAAGCTTGTTGTTTATCTAAATGTATATGGCATAACAAAATTGGTCATCCCTCTGATCAAGTTCTGAACATTCTAAAACACAAACTTAATATTGATAATGAATCCAAAAATGATCCTTGTGATGTGTGTCACAAGGCTAAGCAAACTAGGGAACCCTTTCCTCTAAGTGAACATAAGACTACTGCTGTTGGGCAGATTGTTCATTTGGATGTCTGGGGTCCATACAAAGTTCAAAGTAAAGAAGGGTATAAGTATTTTTTGACTGTTGTTGATGATCTTTCAAGAGCTGTTTGAGTGTTCTTGCTAAGGGGGAAAACTGAAGTGTTTTCACATATTGTTACTTTTTATAATTTGGTTAAAAATCAGTTTGATAAAACTGTAAAAGTTTTTAGAAGTGATAATGGAACAAAGTTTGTTAATCAAAATATGGAAAAATTTTGTAAAGAACAAGGGATTCATCAACAAACTTCTTGTTCCTATACCCCTCAACAAAATGGTTTAGCTGAAAGAAAGCACAGACACTTATTAAATGTTGCTAGAGCCCTCATGTTTCAGGGGGGATTCCTTTGAACATGTGGACTGAATGTGTTCAGTTTACTTAATTAACAAGACACCTAGCTCAGTGCTGTCTGGAAAAACACCATATGAGTTATCTATAACTGTGAACCAAATCTCTCTCTTTTAAAAGTGTTTGGATGTCTATGTTTTTCAACTGTGTTAAATAATTCTGATAAGTTGTCTTCTAGGTCAGAGAAATGTGTTTTTGTAGGATATTCTTTTGATAAGAAAGGATATAAGTTGTTCAGTTTAGAAACAAAAAAGATTTTTTACACAAGAGATGTGAAATTTTATGAAACTGTTTTTCCTTTTAAACACATGTCTGAAAACAAAGATTTTGAATTTCATTTTCAAAATACAAACAATCAAAATTTATTTAACTCTGGCCTAGGAAACTCAGATGATCCCTATGATGATAAGAGAGAGAAGTACAGTAAAAAATATGAAAAAAGTGCATAGACCAGTCTTCTTTAGGAGGTACATCTGATGATATCAGTAAGGATGAGGGGGAGCATCTTGATGTCAGAGATGATGCAGCTAAAGAAGACTTGGAGAATGCTACACTTGAAGATAATGAAAATATATCTGAGGGTGATGATGATTATTATCAAGAATTTAATGATTTGTTTCATGATACTGTTATAACACCAAGTTTCACTCCAGACAGACAAGCTAATATTAAAACTTACACCAGAAAGTCTAATAGAAAGCCAAGTATTCCTGTTAAGTTGAGTGATTATATTTTAGATGGAAAAGTAAAATATGGTATTGATAAATCTGTTAACTATAGCAAACACAGTAAAGAAAATTATGTGTTTTCTATTAGTCTCAATAAAGTTATTGAACCTAAAACATAATATGAAGTTATAAAGGATAACAGATGGATTGATGCCATGAATCTTGAAATAGAAGCTCTTAACATAAATAATACTTGGGTTGTTGTTGAACTCCCTGCTGGGAGATGAGCAATTGGGTGTAAGTGGGTTGGGAATTAAATATAAGTCTGATGGAAGTGTTGAAAGATATAAAGCCAGGTTGGTTGCAAAAGGCTATAGTCAAAAGGAAGGAATTGATTATGAGGAAACATTTTCTCCAGTTATCAAAATTGTTACTGTTAGAATCATAATAAGCATTGTTGTACAAAATGGCTGGCCTTTATTTCAGTTAGACATTAATAATGCTTTTTTGTATGGTGAGCTTGAAGAAGATGTTTACATGCAATTACCTGAAGGGTATTTTGATAAGAATGATAAAAGGGTCTGCAAGCTAAACAAGTCTTTATATGGTTTAAAACAAGCACCAAGAAAGTGGAATGAGAAACTTGTTTCTGTGCTAAAGGAAAATGGTTTTTGTCAAAGTAAAAGTGATTTTTCTTTGTTCACTAAAACTGATAAAGATGTGTTTCTTGTTTTACTGGTATATGTGGATGATATAGTCATTACTGGTAATAATGTTGATGAGATCAATAAAGTTAAAGATTTTCTAAGAACAAAGTTTCTTATTAAAGATTTGGGAAAGTTTAAGTATTTTCTGGGCATAGAAGTTTTAGAGGATAATACTGGGTTGTGTCTTACTCAAAGAAAATACTGTTTAGAAGTTCTTGCTGAGTTTGGCATGCTTGCTTGTAAACCAAGTAAGACACCAATTGAATCAGCGAATGTCTCTGATAAGAATAAGCATAAAAATAAAGTTAAAGATGAGCCTTTATCTGGTGTGAACAATATCAAAAGTTTGTTGGAAAACTTATTTACTTAACATTGACTAGGCCTGATCTGTCTTATGTTGTACATTTCTTAAGTCAGGTGATGCATAGTCCAATGCAATCTCACCTAAAACTTGCTTTTAGAATCTTAAGATATCTTAAAGAATCACCAGGTAAAGGGATCTCATTTAGCAAAAGTGATAGTTGTGATATGAAAGTATTTGTTGATTCTGACTGGGCAAAATGTAAAATCACTAGAAAATCTGTGACTGGTTTTGCTATTTTTCTGGGAAATAATCTTGTTTCTTGGAAAAGCAAGAAACAATCTGTGTTGGCAAGATCTTCTGCTGAGGCAGAGTTCAGGGCTATGTGTAATGTTTCTTGTGAGATTATGTGGATCTTAAAGATTTGCAAAGATCTTAAGTTGCAGGTTGATGTTCCTGTAGAAATGTATTGTGATAACAGTAGTGCAATGCAAATTGCAGCAAATCCTGTTCTTCATGAAAGGTCAAAGCATTTTGAAATTGACTTGTTCTTTATAAGGGAAAAATAGCTGAAGGCATTATTAAAACCATCAAAGTTAAATCTGAAAATAATATTGCTGACATTTTTACAAAGGGGCTGAGTGTGATTAAGCACAGAAAATTCTGTGATATGTTGAAGCTTAAGGATTTCTATAAGCCTTAGCTTAAGGGCGAATGTTGGAAGATAAGCTAAGGGCTTATTGTGTCAATTGTGTATTCTTGGTTTGTCTGTTTTATGTGTGCAGGTTTGTTGATAGCAAGGAAAGGATAGTTCAAGGGGCTTTAGTGTCAATTCTGGAAGTTGAAGGGTGTTGATAACACAAGCTGGATTTTGGAAGTCAAGGGTCTTGGTCAAGGCTATATAAGCTCTCATCTTCTCATAGTTATTCAGTTTTTTAGTTTCTCTATGTGTGTGTTTCTCACACAGTTGGTTTCATTGTAGTTAGTCAATCTTTGTATTCTGAATCTTTAAACTCTTTGTATTTTATAAACACTATATGAAGTATCAACCGTAAGGGGTGGTTGGTTGGGTTGATACTCATAAATTTCAGTTTTGTATGAATTGGTTTTGTGTTTGATCATCACTTTGTATAAATTTAACAATATGGCATCTACATCAACCAACGTAATAGTGTAGTTGGTTTACATTACATGAATTTAAGTTCTCAATAGATCACTGCATAATTGAATGAGTTAATGAACTATGTTATCTATAAAGTATATACATGCTTGTATCATGTTGGATTTCCACCCACTACAGAAGAAGCTAAAATCCAAAGAAAAATGAAATCTTTGTAGTTTGATAAACGTTCGTAATAGCACTCAAATTATAGATTCTCAAAAGAAGATTCACTAAGTTAAAAGCTTTCTGTCAATATCAAAGGAATAGGAAGTCTTGGTTTGTGTCGGCTTCATGTGTTAGGTAGTCTTTTATATTTTGAAAACCTTACCAAATCACTTACTTGCTAGATTTTAAGTTTTTTTACTAGTAAAATACACCATTGGTCTTTTTATTTTATACCCAATATACGCGGGGAGTTTAAAAAAAAATACGCCCAATATCCCTACTGCACATTTTTTGCATTGCTCAAGGTCTTTTTGATTGACGCCCGTCAGTCAACAACGGTTAAGTGGCTCATGTGCAACGGCACATGAGGGTATTTTGACTATTTCATGTCTTGTGTTCTTCCACCCTCCTTCTTCTTCATCTTCACTCACCATCACCAATCATTACAATCATCAACCACCAGCTACCGCTATTACAACCATCTGCGACTCTCCCACAATCATTATTAAGTTTTTTATGCTAACTTTAGCTTCTACCATTAGTATGAACTTAAAATGTCTATTAAAAGGAAAAAAAATCATGCCCCTATGATATAAGCCACTCAATTTGAGATCCAACATAAACATAATTCAATACAAAATGATTCACATCATATGGATAAACTACGAGGCTCTCCTTTAACATATTCTTGTATATTTGTGTATTTTATAATATTCTATGGATTGTATCAATGCCCTCGTTATTTGATCAACAAAAATGAAACAAAACAATAAAAATTAGTACATGATGACGTATAGTCTATATCCGGGTCACGAACCCGCCCAAAGCCCAATATTGATAAGCCCAGCACGAACTGGGCTACGCTGATAAGCGTTTAGGCCCACGAAGGCCCAAATACAAATCTATTTACGGAATAGATATCGGATATCTCTTAATTAAGGAGATAATCATTCCCCAACCGACTTAGGCGGGATACGCCGAAGGTTGAGGAACACGAAACCAACAAGGATTCCGTGTGTATATAAAGAGAATCACATCCCTCGTTAAAGGTACGATCTACAAACCCTAATTCTCCTTTAACCCTAAATCTTCACTCACGCCGGAGGATAATCGTGGGAGACAATCCCACGATAAGCCTAACGGTGTTTTCTGTCTCTTAGTGGCGCCATCCGTGGGACCATTCACTAAGAACTAAGAATTAGGATGACGAAACATGGAAATCAGCGATCGCAAACAGACCTTACTGGAAAAAAGCCGCATGCTGGTTCAGCTTCCAAGCAAACTTCTGGGACAACCAGTGTTGCTAAAAACCAGAGATCAGGCCAAGATTTGGACTTCCCTCTGGTGGAACCACGCCCGGGGACAACCCAGGCCACGGTAACTACCGCTAGCGCAGGAGATCCACTGTGCACTCCTTTTGCCACTCCATTCCAAACGGTGGTGGAAACAAATTTTACAAAAGCACCTGATGCACCTGATAAAAATAAGGGTATAGTGGTGGAAATTGATACTCCTACTCTAGAAGGGGTTGTGTCAGAACTAGCGCCAGATGAGTTCGTATCACAAAACTACGAAACCTTGGCTGCTCTTATGGAAAAGCAAGCAAAGAAGAGGTCAGGTCGGAGTCTGCATGCCCGACTCGATTTTGGCCCAGAGTTCGAAACATCCCCATCGCGCCGTCAGAAGGAGAAGCGCGGGAGGGATAGCCGCCGGCCCCAAGTGTTTAACAGAATTGGGAGGAGAATTGAGGATGACGAAACGTCCAACTCACAGCATCTGGAAGGAAGTGAGGAGGATGAACGGTGTACCAGTGTCCACACCAGACTTGGTAGCCGCAGGATACAGGACAGACTTGGGCGACGATATTCCCCAAGTGAAAGCCCTTCGAGTACAAACTCTGAGGAAAGTCGGCGCAAGCGCCGAAGGAAGGAACATTCGTCCTCTGGAAATTACTTGGACAACGAGGATAGCGAAACCGGACACTGGAAGACCAGAAACAAATATAATGACCAGGAAGATGAAGATATATCTCTCCCTTGGCGTCGTCAAAAGGTGGATGCGTTCACTCGACGCATCAGTGACTTCTCAAACAACAAAAGGAGGCGCATGCCTGCCAACGTAAAAACCTATGACGAAACAGGTGATCCAGATGATCACCTCAAAATTTTTGAATCAGCCGCTACAATTGAAAACTGGCCACAACCTGTATGGTGCCACATGTTCAACTCCACGCTGGTGGGAAACGCGCGGAACTGGTTCAGCAAGCTTCCACGCAGAAGCATCAATGGCTTTGAGGAATTGAGAAAGGCGTTTCGCCTAAACTTTACTCAGCGGAAGAAGTGCACTAAAAATCATGTAGAACTCGCTAGGGTAAAGCAGCGCCAAGGAGAATCTACAAGCGCATTCATGGAACGCTTCAAAGACGAATGTATGCAGGTTAAAGCATGCCCTGAAGTGCTAAAGATTTCTGGTTTCATGAATGGGATTAATAACCTAGAACTCATCAAGAGGTTGAATGACAAGATTCCCGAAACCTTTGATGAACTCATGAAACGCTCTCGGTCCTTCGTCCAAGGAGAAGCTGCCGCATCGGATAGCAAAAGAAACTACTCGAACTATCGGTCACAGGAACAACCTGGGAGACAATCCACCGACCGGGGTAGCAACCGTAATAGGAGCTATCGCAGTCAGGGGAGCGGAAGGGATAATGACAAATACACCCCGCTGACCAAGACTCCAAAGGAAATACTCGCAACAGAAGGTGCGAACTTCCCAAGACCGCCACAAATGCGCACTCCAGAGGATCGGCGCACCGGGAATGGATACTGTGACTACCACGCACAGAAGGGCCACACCACTAACGAATGTGTCCAACTGCGCCAGCTCATTGACAAAATGGTTAAAGAGGGCAGATTGGATCATTTAGTCAAAAACATCAAGGAAGGAAAGGATAGACAGAAGAGTGGGGACAAGAAAGAGACACCTAAAGACAAGGCGGACACCATCTACATGATACAATCATGGCAGCGGGTCACTAGGCAAAAGGTCAGCCAGGAGTTTTCTCGAGGAAGCGAAATCTCTTTCCCCACCTTAACGGCGGACAACGCAGTGGTGGAACCACTCACCATAGAGATAAGTGCGGGGGGTCACGACATCCACCGCATGTACATTGATGGTGGAGCATCTGCAGACATCATGTATGAGCACTGCTTCAAGCGACTGCGGCGTGAAATACGCAGTCAGTTAAGCCCGGTCAGAACGGCGCTGACGGGTTTTACGGGTGAAAAGATATGGCCTATGGGGCAAATACGATTACTAGTCAGCATCGGAAATGAAAAACACTCTGCGACGGCCTGGATGGAATTTATGGTGATTAAATCTCCCTCGCCATACAATGGCATTATTGGGAGGCTTGGGATATCAGCTATGCGCGCAGTGCCATCAACAGTGCACGGGATGCTTAAATTCCCAGTGGAAGGTGGTATTGTTACTCTTCACAATGCCACTGTACCGCATAGAGAATGTAACACGATTACATGCAAAACGGCACCGATCCGAGAACAGCGCGCAACCAAAGTTCCAAACCTGAAGGTTGCAATTCACCCTGAATACCCGGAACAGGAAATATCCATCGGAGGGTCACTGTCGGACAACGGCAGAGCAGCTGTATGTGCACTCCTGCAAAAGAACTTGGACATTTTTGCATGGGAGCCAAAACACATGACTGGGGTACCACGCTCAATCACAGAGCATAAACTGAGAATCCGACAAGGATACTCACCCATACGCCAGAAGAAGCGTGGGTATGACCTGCAGTGGCCGCTAGTATAGCTTCCTCTCCTTCTTTCAGGGGACGTGTCCCTACCTTCACCTCAACAGACTTCGCTAAGTGCACAACGGTGAAAAGATCCATCTCTGCGCAATAGAAGACAACAAATAACACAGGTTATATAATGCACGAAAAGGACAGAAAGCTCTTACATTAATTATAAAATGGGGTGCGAGGAACGAGTACCCACCTTGGCCATTGGCGCCTAAGAAGATTGGCATCTCATCCGGCATACCAAAATAATTACGGCTGATGCCCATATGCACCAAAAATTCCTCAGGATAGGAACTAATGGGGACGCGGTTCACATTTATCAGTTCCGCATCCTCAGCAACATATGATCCAGGCACGGGGCACTCATCCCTCGGCAACGTTCCCCGGGTATAAAATTCATAGTGCCACGGGAAGCATGTGTCGTCTACCAAGAAAAATGACTCCCTCAAATTTCTAAGCGCATCTAGTTTCTCAGTATAACACTGAAATCTACCGGCGCACTTAGCAAAGGATACCCACCCATGTGACCATGTCGTGTGATAAAAGGCACAGAATAGGTGGATGGTTGGGTTAACCGCCAGCAAACGACAGTTCACCTCAAAATTGGTAATTTTAGCCGCACTGATGCAGTGCAGCTGGGATAGGTGTAGCTTGTAATAATTTAAAACATCGTACAAAAATCAAGATAGGGGCACACGTTGATTCGCGAATTCAAAAAACCGTGTGTATACCCCTATTTTCCCTTTGGGGAAATCCGCAATAGATGCCCGCGCACCCGGAACAACCGGATGCACGTCAAGAGGTATAAAGTAATCCGAAGTGAATTCTAGAAGATCGCTTTCGGTGAGGTCGGAGGTGAAATCAGACAACTGTTTGACCATGGTATTGTTTTTACAAAGCGCACGCGCGGTTACCTTTTGAATACAGTGTTTTCCTGGGTTGTAGTTTGAAGTTTTGTTAGCAATGGCGGATGAACCTTTTTTTTACTATGAGAAACAAAGTGGAAATGAAGCGATGGGTTATATAATTTTTCTCATCCATACGATGAGTGACACGTGGACCCCACTAACACTAACTGTGTGGCTGAGATTGCTTGATGGGACGTTACTGCAGTTACTTTCCCCCGACTTACGAGGCGCCAATTTTTTAATCCCATGTCTAGATACAATGTACGGGAGGATATATTTTTATGACTTCTTGGCTACGCTTCGACATTGTTTCATTTACTACGGTTATTAGTCTAGCATCAGCAGTTATTCACTGCGCATACTAAACTGGGGGGAGATGATGACGTATAGTCTATATCCGGGTCACGAACCCGCCCAAAGCCCAATACTGATAAGCCTAGCACGAACTGGGCTACACTGATAAGCGTTTAGGCCCACGAAGGCCAAAATACAAATCTATTTACGGAATAGATATCGGATATCTCTTAATTAAGGAGATAATCATTCCCCAACCGACTTAGGCGGGATACGCCGAAGGTTGAGGAACACGGAACCAACAAGGATTCCGTGTGTATATAAATGGAATCACATCCCTCGTTAAAGGTACGATCTACAAACCCTAATTCTCCTTTAACCCTAAATCGATTACTTACTCTCACGCCGGAGGATAATCGTGGGAGACAATCCCACGATAAGCCTAACGGTGTTTTCTGTCTTTTAGTGCGCAGGTCTCGAGCAACAATCAGTAATTGGTACGAGAGCCGGAGCCTCGAACAAGAAACGCCCAACTTTTGTATCAACAGTACACACCTCTCCATGAATGCCACTTCAATTTCAACTAGAACGACAGTCCCTTGATTTAGCCTATCTCTAATATTATAAATTAATCATCACATGATATTTTTTTCGTTCATGTGGTAATGAGTGAATTTTACTCTTTTCTTATTATCAATTTTTATTTTTCTTTGTTTGGAAAAACTCCTTCAGTGCATTACACAAATCTTCACCCACCACTGACCAAGCAGATTTGAAGTACTTAACTGTATATTCATTTGGCCCACGTGCCTTATTATCATCAAAAAATTTCAAAGCTTCCTTAATTTCTTCCATACTCACAGCAGAACACATATTCTCAGCTTCTTGTTGTGATATTTGTTCAGTAAACAATTCCCTTGAATTTCTGAGACTCCTGGTTTCAGTAGTAGTCCCAAGAAAATGTTCAAACTGCTTAACAAACTGTACTGGAACCTCCTTTCCATCATGCCTCTTCCCCTACTCGTCATACACAATACAAATATGTCTCATGTGCTTTTAGCCTTTAATGACTTGATGAAAATATGCAGTATTCTTGTCTCCTTGATTTAACAAATCAAATTTAGCCAATTGGACTAAAAAAATTTCTTCATCAATCACTGCTTCATTATATTCTTTTAAAACTAAAACAACTTCCTTCCTAAGATCAGCATTATGAGCATCCATATCCACTCTTGTCTGCAAATGCTTCACTTTCTTTTTAAGCAACTTTACCCTCTCAAATAAATTCTCATCTTTCCAACTGAGCTTCTTCAGGCATTGTTTCAAATTCTTCATCTTTTTAACAAGTATAAACATCTTATACCCTTCAACAATCTTTCCCCATTCCTGTTTTTCCAAAGGAAGAAAATCTGCTTTATCAGTAACATAATTTGAAAATCTGAATGACCTCCTTTTTTTCTTCAAACACTTAGGAATAATTACGACTGCAGGACTATGATCAGAGAATATATAAGGGAGAAAGCAAGCTTGAGCCTCAGCATAATCACTCATCATACTATCATTTCGCATTATCTTGTCTAACATTTTAAGAGTGGCAGTACTAGGATTCAGCAGACTTTTGGTCCAAGTGAAATGAAAGCAAGCTTAAGCCTCAGCATAATATCCATTGTAAAATCACGGAGTGAATGACATGTTTTCACCGATGTTTTAAAAACCGGTTTTTTTATCGACCCGGTTTAGTTGCCGGTTCACCGGTTCACCGGTTGAACCGCCGGGTCGAACCGGTTCTATACATATATATACTTTTTCCTATATTTAATAATTCGTATTGCATGATCTAATAATTTATCCGTTTTTATTCATATATTCGATTAAACCGATGAAGAAAATTGAGACTATACCAATAAGTTTTGCTTTTTAAGTCTACATCTATAAAAATATAACCAAAATTTTTAAGGTGATTGTAAATTATAAAATAGTTTATAATAAAACTATATTAATTAGTGATTCTACATATATAACTATAATTTATTATTTTATAAAATTTTAACAAACATTAGTTATCAACATTTTAACTTTTCAATTAAACTTAGAAAAGTTAATGAAAAAAAAATCATTTTGTTAATTTTTTTTTGATAAAAAGTAATGACCCGGCCGGGTTTATCAAACCGGGTCAACCCGGGTCAACGAAAAACCGACGGTTCAATCCGGTTCTCAACCATGCAAAAACCTGGTCCTATCCGGTCCGGTCTCCGAGCCGGTTCCCGGTTCAACCGGTTGAACCGGTCGGGTCAACCCGGGTTTTAAAACATTGGTTTTTACAAAAAAGGATCTCAAAATATCAAGATGTAAATGATATGGCTAAAAATTCCAACATAGTGTGTAAAGTTGACCCGCAAAAAATGCATCATTAACTTTTTCACAGTCAAAAATACTGCCCCTTACCCGACATTATCGTCAATATCTCGTAAATTGAATGGCCAATATATAAGAAGAGCAATTATATATGTATGTCATGTGTCAAAAACAAATGAGCTTACTGTCCCTTCATTGATCTAACCAATCTAAACATTCATATGAGACAAGTCTTGCACTCATTATGCCGATCTGTGTTGTTTTCTTGGATTGGGCTTCTAAACTAGTAAGTCTGTAAGTACCGATATATCGCCATAAGACTAATAGTAATGGTGACCCTAAGGGTGACAATATTAGTCTCGCACCTCAGCTTCTATCTCTAAAATCAAACACATGACCAAATGCCAATAATAAGACGACCACGGTCACAACAAATAACATACCCCACAAAAATTAAATAATAAAACACTCACGCACACAAACCATGCAAACCTTTCAGTCGCTTTTGCAACCCAACCAAGCAAAAACGAGGGGGGGGGGATTTATTTGGCTAGAATTTTGCAAAGGTCTACATTACGATCAACCTAACACACAATTCGATACAGTGGTGCATAATTTGATACAATATACATCAACAACATAACAGGTGTTAACACTCTTTTAAGCCAAAAGTTATGAAGAGGCCATGCTATAACGACTACGACTATAAATGCACGGAGAGCCAAATATTGCCTTCCATATAGCTACAATCTTTAATTATAAAGGAACATGATTGAGATAACTAACGCATAAGACTAATTAGATTGTTTTCCAATTATCAAATTTTCCCCTAGATCTCTTGCATGTATGCATGCACACTTGCATAACATACTAGTTTAAGAGGCACTAGAATACGTATGAGACCCAAGCCACTCGCTGACCATGGACAAGGCTTCTTTTGGCTTTGTAAGTACCACCACGTGACCCGCACCCTACGAAAAGAAACTAGATTTAAGAGAATACAGATTGGACCAATTTTCCACATTCGTGACTTCATATCTTATTTGAAAGTTAATAAAAAATAACAATGTGTTGTTGTGATACATTTTTTATGCTTATTTTTTACTAGTGCCATATTCATACCTTAATAGTTACATGTTTCAACGAGTATCCATTCCGTTCATATGTCGTTTGATAACTGAACTTTTAAACAAAACAACAACTTTGAATAACCGTGTTTAACAACATAAGTCATATATACTATGTATTATTGATATAATATGGAGTAGGATAAACTAGAAATTGAAGGTTACCCTCCAACTTGGGAGTGAAGGAACCATGGTTTCCAAGGACTTGCAATCGGAACGTCAAGAGACTTTATCCATTTTCGAACTCCAAGGAAAAACCATATCATGATCACCGCTGATAATTGTTCGAATACAAAGATGAGTTAGCCAATAGCCAATACCAAGAACCAAATTTAAATTTCAACTCATAGTTTTAAATGGTACAGATCTTACGTCATGATCACCTGTAAGATATTGGATTTCACATACACATCAAACCATAACACAAAGTAGGCGTACAAGAGTTTTTAGTGAGAGAAAGTTAGAGGTTTAGGGAACTTTAGTGAGAGAAAGAAAAATCTTATTATTAGCTCCAACTCTCTACTTTAGAAGGTAGAGAGTATTTATAGTCTTACAATAAAACGCCACACAACGGGCTGTGGATCAGGCATACAGTGGGTAAATGTTGGGATTTTAGAACAAGTTAACCAGTAACCTCTACGAGTACGCAGCGGATATAGGATCTAGTTAATGCAATTATGTTAAGCACGTATTTAATAAACAAATAATTAATACAATATTAATTAATTAAAAGGGATAAAAGAAACCCTAACCTTGCTTGGCAATTGATCTCTATTAACGGACAATAAAACCAAACGAAACCAAGCACCTAAATTAGATGCCTCGAAGAGTATCACACACAAACCCGATAATGTATACGTTCGATTAATGGCTAGTCGAGAACGTAATAATAAAGCAATCAACAATTTGAACCCACTTGAATATTGCTTGAACAAGAAAACCACCCAAGAAATCAAAACTTGCTTCTTATCCAAATATGCTTACTGCTCGATGAACAGTAGCAATAACCAATACCCGATATCATGTTCTATCCGATAAAATAAAAAAACATGAAACCAAAACTCTTTGTCTTTTGCTGCTGCTGTTCGAGAACCAGAAACAAGCAGGAGAAGCAAAATCTGAAACTTCTTCTTGGATCGAATAGATGCAAGTGTCTCAAATAAAATAAAATAAACCAAACAACCTTAATCCAGATTCTATAAAATCCGATTGGTTATATAAAATAATGGATAGATTGACTGGTTTGTAGAGTTTTAGGATTGCATGTGAATCGTGAGACATATCTCAGAATGCATGTGAGATTTGTTTATATATATAGGTTCAACTATTAACCCACATATGGGCTTTTTACTTGCTCAACAAGCAAGAAAAGCCACACCCTTTTTAATGCCCGATCAGATGTTGGACAGGCCCAAGGCACCAACTAAAACGACCCATTTAACTATTTGGACAAGCCCATGGATCGTGTATAATGATCGGGTAAGCATGCATGTATATCGGGTTATATATTCAAGTAATTATACGTTCAACACGTATACTCGTGTTTATCGCGTGTGCCCCCATCGGCTCACACACTTCTAGTCGTTTACGTGTGTTCGTAACTCCCACAAACCAACAGCTCCCACTTGGGAGTTGGTGTGTCGAATGGCACACAAAACTAACGACGGAAACGCCTAGCAAACGCTCTCACTCGCTTTTTAACTAAAAGTGTCTGAGAGAATAGTTTCGTAAAAGTTTCTCAGTAGCATGGTCATTCAATGTCTTGCTCTAATCATCCTTTGTTATAGATACCGTTAAACCATGGATTATGGATCTTAAATCATTCCATATAGTTTAACCATTTAGAATCTCGTTATTGAATTTAATTAGATATACCAAATGTAATCAAGTATCATCTTGCATTACTCTTTGGGTTCGGCCGAACAATTATCTTATTAAATCTGGAGAGGCGCCATGGTATCTTTCTGCACATATCAAGTGGAGTAACAAATCCTTTATTGACTACAAGTGTTGTGGATGCTGCTTCACATCACTCCGAAATATAGCTTTTATAACTACCTTATTCAGATAGCGTTTTGCGTATACTTACAAAAAATGGTATCCACACATAACAGAACTTGCTTGTATCTCAAGTCTAAGGATGAAGATAACAAACCATTTTCAATATTTTACTTATGACAAGGATCCAAAAGTAAATGTTTGAAAGTTGGGGAATCCAATATGCATCTCTAGTGAATACATATGAGTTTGGCGGGAACAATCCAAATTCTCGTTAGAATATAACCAACACTCACATTTGCCTTACATAACAATATTCCCATATTGTTAACCGACAATGGACATATTTAGAATAATAAAATTACTCAAGGATTAAACATGCAAATATAGGATAACAATTATTATATGAATGAATAACAAATACCAAGTATCTTTATTCATCATAAAGTAAAAATTGTCTATCAATCCCAATTATCCAAATACTAAAACAGATATGCATGAAACTCATTTAGTAAGTTGAATCCTAATGTTTCCAACATTATCAACCTTTCTTTTACAAGAAAAACTAAATAGTTATCTGAGTAAACTTTCCGAATACTTATTTCAAATATCACATATAGTGAGTGATTTGAAATATATAAGATGAGTGTCTTATCTCATATGCTCATACTATTGCAAGAATTATAGTATGGAGATGTTGTCTTACCTTGCATGAGGTAGTAAAATTCAACAACATACTGACAGTCATCTTTACAGTTTCTAAAAGTGTAAAGTATTCTCATTCATTAATGTGTAATGCAACAATGCTCTATGTTGAGCATAACTAGTTAGCAGATTTATCATAAAAGATGAAATCCTACTACAACTAGTATTAATAATCCTCTAGCATCATTTGTACTTATACAACACTATGCTTTATAATTCGTAAACATTTATAAAAAAAACAATAATCTAAACACTCTTAATTAGATATTGTTGTTGTCAGCTCATTTTGTTCTTGTACAAAAGCAACACTTAGTCTTATACACAATATAATATACATGATAAACCCTTAGTTTAAAAACACAAGGTTTCCATCCATGCAAATTATTCCAAGTGAAATATACCATTTTAAGACTTGCTCAAATGATATATTGCATTTGTGTCAGACTTAATTACCCGCATTTGTTAATTCCAAATAAACATTTATTCCAAGGTTGTTTGTTTTATTCTCTAAATTCGAAGTGAAGTTTCATTCTAAGCTTAAGGATCAATATCTAGCTTAAATACAATGATATCCTCAACATGTAAATTTAAAGGAAAAACACATTGCTCCCACTCAATGTCAGATGTACTCTAGAGATATCTTAATTCAATCAGAATAATATTGTAATTAAATTCAAGATCTCAGCTCTTAGATGCATGATTTAATCCAAAACTTGGATTGCATAAATCTTGTATACTACATAAAGATTATACAGATTCATAACCCTTTTGATTACACACCGTCCTCGCAAAAGGTAATCATAAAGAAAGAGTTATAAAATCTAATTGTCATATTCAACATACAAATCGCATGTATGACAATTAAATATCTTTATATAATTAATGCATGTATTATATAAGAAAATTTAATCACATTCAATTGCTTAATTATGATTAAACACTTCTTATAAAATGCCAAACATTAATATGTATACAATTTTGTCCTTGTGAGTCATTCTTCAAAAGAAACTCATTTCAACCTCATAGGTTAACTATTAGGCAGAATAACAATCAATCACAAAACTTGATTTGCCTTTTAAGGACTGCATCTTATCATTCATAGTTCTAAAACATTTATCAGATTCAAGATGTGATAATATATTTTAGTAGTTAGCTGATTTACAATAATCTCCTAACTTATATCCCTCAGCATTGATAATAAAATATATCACTTCAAGTGATGAGGCATCCTTGCGGATTTATGAATGAGAGTAATCATTATACTTCTGTCAACATTTTCATGTTTAACCTTAGTATGACATTAATAAGTGGATATTAGAAGGTCAAGTATTTTGTTCTCAAAAACTTTGAGATATGTATATACTCCCACTTACTTTTGTAAGTAGAGACAATTCTCTTAATACTAAGTATTTAAGCAACAATAAATTTGTTCTTTATGGAGAATTACAAAATACATTTTAAGTTCTCATCTCAAGATTTGTTAATAAAATGCTTCATAAGATTTTAACAAATTCAGAACTTAAATCAAGACATAATGGAATTCATTCCAACAACTTAAATTAGGGTTTATAGAAAAACTCTAATTTAGTATCACTCTTTAACCAAAAATTCTAACAACAGTTTTGTGTTTCGTCAAGCTAGGAAGAACACCAAAACTACAATCTTCAAGCTAGGAAGTGTAGAAAAATCAAAAAATCCAAAAGTATTTATGATTCAATTGGTTTGAGTGGTAAAACCTCAAATCCCTGATTCATTAGGGTTTTCAGTTATGGGTTGTCTTGAATACCTTCTAGGTTTGAACTATATTGAGTGTATCCTTGACACACGCAATTTCTAACCTTGATATGTTTTGGAGGTAGAGCAATTAAAGCTATCATGAACCAAACAATATGAATAAGGTTTGATTCAACATATCAGACATACCATAATGAAGTGGTATCCTATGAGTTATTAGAATTGTGAAACTAAATCAGAATTCTATAGATAACTTAATTCTCTTTGGACCAAATACTTGTCAATTGGGTCAAGCCAAATTGCATATAAAGTATTTACGAACCAAGTACATGCTATAATGTATATTCATTGAATAATACAAGAACCTTATGTTCACGTGTTCACAAGAAGACAGAACTGTTCAAGGATTATATGTTCATGTGTTAACAAGAAAACAGAACATTTCAATAATACATTATCAGTCTTTAAATAATTCAAAGCCTCATGTTTATGTGTTAACGAGAAGACATAACACATTTACTATATATACTTTATGTTATAAGACATTGATTAATACAAGGACTTTATAATTATGTCTTAACATGTAAGCATAATTATACCAACAAAAGTAATCATGAACGCAAACTCTTGAGTTCTATAGTAATTTCAAGTTAATTTTATACTTCAGAATTATGATCATTATCATATAACCATAATTATGTTGACTAAACATGTAGTCAAATGTTTAAGTATCTTTACACTATATCATGACATTTGAATGTAGTAGGGCAACAAACATCTAGCGTGTTCAAGTCCTAGTAGAATCATTATTAGAATGTAGTAGGGCAATAAACATCTCACGTGTTTAAGTCCTAGTAGAATTCTTATTTTACATGTAGTAGGGCATTAAACATCTAGCGTGTTTAAGTCCTAGTAGATTTATTAGTTTCCTTTACCTTGCGGTCAAGAGATACCAATAATATTGTTGTTCCTTGCACACACTTTGAGATTTCGCCCACTTGTGAAAGGTACAGCATCATATTATGAAAACAAACAACACGTGATTGAGTGTTCAAACGATACGATAATGTCATACATATCATAAGTAGTTTTAGAACCATAACCTGTAATAAGGAATTGTGGATTATTATTCTATAGATAACATTTCAGAAAAAATGCAATTTTCCTTTAAGCAATGGTTGTTCATATTCGGAAAGTAATGGATTATTTCAAAGCTAGTTTGAAATGATATGGGTGACTAACAGGAAATAAATCCCGTAGCTCCCACTGAAATTGACAACATTACATGAATGATATACTTTCCTATTCTCTACAATTGCCTACTAGTAGCATGTACTTAGGTATTGAGCAGAGTATATGAAGTTTTACTTATGTAGACAATGGACTAGCCATTCTATTATTCAATTAACTTGAATCTTTAGCATGCAATTCCTCCTTTATCGTCTACAAAGCCCCAATGGTATTTAGCACTTTAGGAATAAACAAGAGTCCAAGAAAATTACCTAGCAAATATGCTAGTAATTTCCTTTACTCTTTGCGGTTTAAACTCATACATCGTGACAAGTGCAGGATGTTATTTATTTTGGTAGCTCTAAACACAATGTTTCCAGTTACACAAAATATTCTATCTTTCAGTTCACTCTAGACCACGAAAGGGTAATGAAAGATCATAAACGAGTTTATCAATTTTGGAATCCTATCTTAGTTAGTCAACTAAGGAGAAAAGATAGGAATAAGTCTCACTCTTCTTACTAGGAAAAGAGACTAAGTTTGTCTTTCGAAGAAAAACAAATTTTGTTTACGAATTATGTTGCAATAACACAATTAATCATAACATAAAAAGTTCAAATCTAGTATTTTCGATAATTACATTCTTAAAAGAATTAACTACCCAATTAATTACTAATTAAGACTAAGATCCATCTTGCAACCCCACTTAATTACCATAGGTCTGACCAGTGTGTAAAAAAATAGGACAAGAGGTAAGCGACGAGCGTTAATTGCAAAATACAACTCTTAGATTTATGAGACTGTTTAAGGCATTAGTATCAAGTAATAATGTCAAAAGCATGTTTGGTTCTCATCTTATGCCTCGGGTCCGAGGTCTGACCAGGTTAACTCGATATAAGTCGACCAAGTATGAACGTGTAAAAATAACCAGAGGTCTGACCAGTGAGAAATAATTACCATGGGTTGGAAAGGCCCTTAGGTCTGACCAGAGAAGTCAATCCAAGTGCACGTGTTCATAGTTGGATGGCATAGACTTAAAATTAAAAATAGGTATGCACATATAAATGTGGTAAAAGTCATGTACAAAGAAGCATGCAAAACAACTTTGTAACACTAATTTTAAAAACTTTGGTAATGACACTGTAGTGATCATCATGGTTCACGGTAGCTCCAATCGAACGCACAGGGAGGCAGAGGACCAGGTAAGTGCTGAAGCATAACCTTAGACATCTTTTCGGTGCGACTGTGCGCACCTCTTTGAACCCCCTTTTGAGTTTGTTCTAGTGGGTGAGCCGTACATCCCAAGTGTCCATAGCGTCTAGTTTTTAAATTCTTGAAAACGTGTTTCATATATTAGGTCACTTTATTTTACAAAAACAATTTTCCACGAATCAAATAGCAGGTCACAATGAGCATGGTATTTAGGCGTGTAAATAAAGACCCATATTAATGTTATGGTTACGATATGTATTATTCCATATTGCATACAATTAGGTGTCAAAGCAAGTAACAATAATGCACATAATGGAATCACAAACATATAAACATAAACATCAATATAAATAACCACATATTGTTCCGAGTTCTCTTGCGAGTCTTCCCCAAACGGAGAACCATAAGACCGTCACTAGGATGTAATACCTAGATCGCCCCATACATCACTTAGAAAAGCAATTGAGTGGGTCTTGTGGCCGGAAAAACACATAAAACATGGCAATCTCAATTAACAAGTAATATCGCAATTTATGTATTTAATAACCAATATGTAATTCTAATTATCATAATAATTCTAATTAACAATTAATAAATTCTAATTAACTTTTAATTCTAATTAGCAAGTAATTTTAATTAACATGTAATTCTTAATTAACAATTTAATTTCAATTAACAAAGTAATTTATAATTAACATGTAAATTAAATTCTAATTAACAAATTAATTCCAATTAACAATTAATTCTAATTATCAATATAATTTTAATTTGTGTGTGACTAGTTATTATTTATTAAAAATTGACAAGTATTGCAAGTAATTGTCAAAATTAAAATAAAACAAATAATTAAACTAGGTTTCATGCAGCCTTTTAAAACATGTTTATTAATTAAGAAACGTGTAACCCATAATCGCAAAAACTAGTTGACTCGTGATGCCACTGTTGGGATTTTAGAACAAGTTAACCAGTAACCTCTACGAGTACGTAGCGGATATAGGATCTAGTTAATGCAATTATGTTAAGCACGTATTTAATAAACAAATAACTAATACAATATTAATTAATTAAAAGGGATAAAAGAAACCCTAACCTTGCTTGGCAATTGATCTCTATTAACGGACAATAAAACCAAACGAAACCAAGCACCTAAATTAGATGCCTCGAAGAGTATCACACACAAACCCGATAACGTATACGTTCGATTAATGGCTAGTCGAGAACGTAATAATAAAGCAATCAACAATTTGAACCCACTTGAATATTGCTTGAACAAGAAAACCACCCAAGAAATCAAAACTTGCTTCTTATCCAAATATGCTTACTGCTCGATGAACAGTAGCAATAACCAATACCCGATATCATGTTCTATCCGATAAAATAAACAAACATGAAACCAAAACTCTTTGTCTTTTGCTGCTGCTGTTCGAGAACCAGAAACAAGCAGGAGAAGCAAAATCTGAAACTTCTTCTTGGATCGAATAGATGCAAGTGTCTCAAATAAAATAAAATAAACCAAACAACCTTAATCCAGATTCTATAAAATCCGATTGGTTATATAAAATAATGGATAGATTGACTGGTTTGTAGAGTTTTAGGATTGCATGTGAATCGTGAGACATATCTCAGAATGCATGTGAGATTTGTTTATATATATAGGTTCAACTATTAACCCACATATGGGCTTTTTACTTGCTCAACAAGCAAGAAAAGCCACACCTTTTTTAATGCCCGATCAGATGTTGGACAGGCCCAAGGCACCAACTAAAACGACCCATTTAACTATTTGGACAAGCCCATGGATCGTGTATAATGATCGGGTAAGCATGCATGTATATCGGGTTATATATTCAAGTAATTATACGTTCAACACGTATACTCATGTTTATCGCGTGTGCCCCCATCGGCTCACACACTTCTAGTCGTTTACGTGTGTTCGTAACTCCCACAAACCAACAGTAAAGACCCGTCCGTCCTCCACGGTATTACTTAACTAAATACTACTTAGATTAAAATAACTACGACTACGAGCTTTCTAACGATTACATATACTTGAGGTGACCCACTCTTTAATACCTGGAATTTCTAATTCCTAACAATCTCCCCCTAAGGGAGGTCACCTCAAACATAGACTAAAATTACATTTAATACAAACAGATATTACATTAACAATTGTTCTTGCATTCTTGATGTAGTACATTGCTCCGAAGCTCGTAGTCATTGATTCTTCTCATTGCATGTTTGGTTAATCCAAGTGGAGGTCTTTTACTGATCCACGTGATAATAATTATGAGCCAGCTTTTGAGATCATCAGCTAACAAAAATCTCTGAGACATCCATTGTGGTGTTGGTATTATGTGATGTTGTGACTTTCGGACCGACATGCTCACATTCTGGATCATAACATCTTCTCATCAGAGTAGCGGAAGCTTTCGTTGATTCATGATATTGGCAGCAGCGTAGCAGAAGCATGGGGTGAAAATATCAGAGTCATTGATGCACTTATCATGATTTCTTGAGAAATGAATGTATTGTGTGAGCATGCGGCTATGGATTGACCGCTTCATTCTAATCAACTGCAAACGTCGGGTGTACCTGCATAAAACAGTTAGCAATAAAGCGCATGAAAGTGTCTTTGATAACTTTCGTTGAATTGAGGTACACGGCCCACGGTTCCCCGTTGATCAGTACAAGTACTGCCTGTGATCAGGTATAATTCTGAAAAATTTCTTTGACAGGGTTTCGCAGCTGCTCTAGCTGTTCTCAAACCGGAATGTCTCAAAGAAGACAACACGGAGTGAGTGAACCAGCGAATAGAGATTCACTGATTGATGAAAAGATATTTGAAAAACAATCGTGTATTGCTCAATAGAAATTGTTTTTGCAATACAACGAAGGTTTTAATGAAAATCAATTATCAATCATAAAACACCTTTTGATTTGAAATATTCGAACACGGTCGATGTGCTAAAGAAAAGAGTTTTTAAGCACAACGACCGGTTTTTCAAAGGTATCCGTCAATCCATAACCTGAACCAGGATTGATTCAAAAGATTGAATCGCCCCATTGTTTCTGTTCAGTTGTCACATGGTTGATCTATTTGATAGATCTCACATGCTACCCACCAGGAGCTTGTTTGATGTTGGCTCCAGAAGGCTTTCCATCTTCATTGTGAATATGTTTGCATATCACTCAGATGTTCTGGCAATACCACAAGGATAATGCGTAGGACTCAAGATATAATCTCTCTTTCCACATTGTGTGAAAAAGAGAGTCTTCATTGAAAGTGTCCTAATGAGATTTATAGATGATCTCATGGCTCTAGACTCAATTTGTGCATATTTGGATCCTGTATCGGAGACCAGGGAGAGGGTCTTCTTCTTCAATATCAACAATCTCTAAGAGAAAGTCGATAGATAATGTAGGTTCCCCATGAGAATGAAACAAGCCCTTTTAAGAGGAACTTGAGTGGTTTGGGAAGATGTAGTGCAGATCGTCACTGGGTCCATGACGTCTTGTCTTCAATACCCGATTTTACCATCAGTAGCATATGAATTATACCCGGTTTCTGCCCTATGGTTGAATAAATGGAGGGCTATTTCTTTTCACCCTTTTCTCATTCAATTCTTTTTCATTCTTCAACCCCTTCAGTGCTTACCGAGACTTCATAGCTAGAACCTTGTTGGGTTTATTCCAGTACTAGCTCTGTCTCAGTCCGCACTCTTCCCATATCTCATTTTTCTCCTTTTATCATCATACCTAAGGACTTCTACACTAACTAGTGGATTGTCCCTGGGTAGATCCCTCCGGTTCTGGCGGATCATGGGAACAAATACCTAACCTTATCATCCTTATATCACCGTACATAAAGTAAATTTGGTCGGTCTATTTGGTATTGTTCATCTGCCATTTGAACCAATTGAAAACCATTTGAAAATCAATCCAGATACTTGTGATATATTATCAAAGCATTTTGTACCTGAATTGTTTTTTATATTTTTAGAACAAGAGCTCCCCCTCAACATGTGCATCAAATGTTTGAAATCGTTTTGCACACGGAGGCAAGAGAAAGAATTAACTTCTTTGATTACCATTTTCTAAAAGATATCAACATCACTTCCTTTATCAAAACAAGTAGATAAAGCATTTTAGGGAAGGATGAGGTTTTCATAATTTTGCTTCCCCTCAATATGTGCCTCATATTTGAAAATGTTTTGCACATATTAGGAAAAGACTGCACATTGAGATAAATTGATCACGTTTCAACTATTTGTGGTTTAAAATAGATGCTCCCCCTCAACATGTGCCTGGAAAATTTGAAATCGTTTGGCACATGTGGGAAGGAGAGCTTGTACATCCTTATAAAACCATTTACCGAATTATCAGATTAAATCCAATTTAAATCACAAATTCTCCCCCGATCACAATTATCAAATCCTTTGAGATTTGTGATCTCTTGTAGATTTAAATTGATTTTGAAAGCTTTTAAGGAGAATTGTGACTTGATTATGAAAGCGTTTTAACTGATAAGGATCGGATTTTAAGACTTTAAACTCCATTGATTAAGCATGCATGAATATCTTTTGAAAACAATTGAATGACAAATAACTTTTTAATTTAATTGAAATCGTTCTCCCCCTCAATCAATGACATAGGTTGTTGATTGAGAGATAGATATTTTGACAGATAAGTCTAGATGATTATCAAAAATAGAGTCCGAGTTATTTTTCAAAGCAGTTAGTTTTCAGCAGATGAATGTTAATAGAATCAGAGCATGGAATTTTGAAAAACATGATAAAGTATGGCTCTGTTCTTTCTTTGAAATGCGGGTTACTGCCTGAACTGACAATAAACCATTGTTTCTCTTTCTCTCAATTTTTTTTTTTTTTTTTTTTTTTTTTTTAATAAGAATTCGAACAACATCTATAGTCCCGTGTCATTCTTTGAATGACAGCACAAAGACCGTAGATATTATCGAACCGAGAAAAATATGACAAATTGACAATATTTTTTGAAGATTTTTCGAATTATTCAGATTTTTAAGGATTTTGTAAGTTTTATAATTTTCTATTTGATTTTTGAGAGTTTTATAATTTTGTATTTTGTTTTTCGAATAAATATTTACAAGAGATAGATGAAGATAGACCTTTATTCCTCGTCTTCCTCCTGAAGACGTTTGAGTGTTTCTGGTTGAAGGCTTTTCAAGCCAAGACGTGGAAGAATAAACTCAAAACGTTCTCTTGGAAGAGCTTTGGTGAAGATGTCTGCTAACTGATAATCAGTCCTCACAAAATAGAGTTCCACCACACCTTTTTCCACTTGTTCCCTGATGAAATGATGTCGAATGTCGATATGCTTAGCTCTTGAGTGTTGAAAGTTATTGCATGAAAGAGCAATAGCACTTTTATTATCACAGTACAGAGGGATTTTGTTGAATACAAAGCCATAGTCAGTTAATTGAGATCTCATCCAAAGGATTTGAGCACAACAAGATGACATGGCTATGTATTCTGCCTCTGTAGAGGAAATAGAAGTACTCATTTGCTTCTTTGAAGACCAGCTCACAAGCTTATCACCCAAAAACTGAGCACCTCCAGACGTACTTCGACTAGTATCTTGACATCCTGCATGATCAGCATCTGCATACGCTGTTAGTGACATACCGGTGTCCTTCGGGTACCAAAGTCCCATATTGATGGTTCCTTGGAGATACCGAAAGACCCGTTTAACCGCTTCAAGGTGCTTTTTAGTAGGCTTAGCCTGGTATCTAGCACACATGCAAACTGCGAACAAGATGTCTGGTCTACTAGCTGTGAGGTACATCAGGGATCCAATCATACTACGATATTTTGTTTGGTCTACCATGATCCCTGAGTGGTCCTCATCTAGTTTAGTTCGTTCAATCATGGGAGTGTCAACAGGGTCACTTGAATCAAATCCAAATTTCTTTAAAATCTCATTTGCATATTTAGATTGATTTATGAAGATGCCTCCGGGACTTTGTGAAATTTGTAATCCCAAGAAAAATGACATTTGTCCCATCATTGACATTTGAAATTTTGAACCCATTTCATTTGAAAAACGGTCACACTCATTGGGGTCAGTCGAGGCAAAGATGATATCATCAACATAAATTTGAACGTGAATTAAATGTTTGCCTGACTTCCGGGTGAACAATGTTGGATCAACTGCTCCTTTGCTAAATCTGGTAGATTGAAGAAACTTTGATAGTGTATCATACCATGCCCTTGGAGCTTGCTTTAAACCGTAAAGAGCCTTCTTCAAACGATAAACGTGAGAAGGATGCTCTTGATTCACAAATCCTTCAGGTTGGCTGACGTAGACGACTTCTTTAAGATCTCCGTTCAGAAATGTCGTCTTTACATCCATTTGATAGACTATCATATCCTTACTAGCAGCATTAGCCAAAAAGATTATGATTGCCTCTATTCGAGCAACAGGATCAAAAGATTCTTCAAAGTCAATACCCTCCTCTTGACGGTATCCTTTAGCAACTAATCGAGCCTTGTTCTTCAACACATCACCATGCTCATCAAGTTTCACTTTGAAGATCCATTTTAGAGCAATAATCATAGCACAATCTGGAGCAGGTACTAACTCCCATACATCAAGTCGATCAAACTCATGAATTTCTTCTTGCATGGCATTGAACCAGCTATCTTCATTCATGGCGGTTTTAACATCTTTTGGTTCGATCTTAGAGAGTACGGAGTTAAAGAAGCACCATAAGGCATCGGTTGCAAGTTGTTTCCGTGTGGATACTGGACGAGATGGATTTCCAATGATGTTGTCTAAGGGATGATCGTGAGTCCATTTTCTAAGGTGTTCATGTGGTAGTTGTTGAGAGACTGAAGTAGCAGAGTCGATGTCTCCTGAAGAAGATGGTTCTGATGAAGATTCAGGAGCAAATATGTTTTCAAATGGAGCATCTTCAGGAGTAGCAAAGGGATTAACTTCATCATTGATACCAGACACAGTTCCATGATGTACATTCGAAGATTGATGATTTGTTGATGAGACTGAAGGATCAGCAGCAGGCGCTTCTTGACTTAATGATATTGAGACTGAAGGATTGACTTCATTCACAGGAATATGAGCAGCCTCTGTTGTAGGAATCGACACCTCATTAGCACTTGGCTCATAAAGTTCATCAAACATAGGATCAAACAATTTCTTAAAATCATCTTCAGATGGAGGTACATATGGAGTTGCTGGAGAAGAATTTGGTACAAGGGATGAACCAATGGGACTGTTTTGAAGAGCGGGTCCTGAACTGGATTGTCCAGGAGCCATTTGACCAGTCAGCTCATCAAACGTGACGTGAATTGTTTCCATGATATTTCGGGTTCTCTTGTTGTAGATTCAGTATCCTTTTCTGTTTGGTGCATAACTTACAAAAACTCCAATGTCTGCTTTAGCTTTAAGTTTGCCTAAATCTTGGCCCTCATTAGTTGGATAACACAATGCATCGAACACACAAAGGAATGAAAGATTAGGTTTTCTGTTGTGGACAAGTTCATATGGAGTTTTTCCATGAGCAGTGTGAATCAGGGATCGATTTTGGGTGTAGCATGCAGTGGCGATGGCTTCACCCCAGAGAAACATTGGAACTTTTGAGTAAATCAGCATTGTTCTTGCGGCTTCCACAAGAGTTCGATTTCGTCTTTCAACTACACCGTTCTGTTGAGGAGTTCGAGGAACACTTCTTTGATGACTGATTCCAATACTTTCATAAAACTCACTAAGTTGTTTGTTAACAAACTCAGTTCCATTGTCTGTTCGGATGATTCTGACCGTTTTGTTAAGACGAACCTGCAGCTGTTTGATGAGTTTGATGATGATATCTGGAGTTTCATCCTTTGTCTTTAAGAACTTTACCCAGGTGAATCTAGAGAAATCATCAACCACAACTAACACATATTTCTTCCCAAAGATATTCTGCACTTTCATGGGTCCACATAAGTCCATGTGAATTGTATGAAGAACTTCAGTGACAGAGTTAGTAGGTTTGGGTTTATGGGCATACTTCTTGCTTTTTCCCAATTGGCATGCTGAACAAAGATGATCCTTTTCATACTTAAGTCTAGGTAAACCTACAACTAAGTCCTTTTTGGAGAGATCATTGATGGTGCCGAAGTTCAAGTGATTGAGACGACGATGCCATAACCATGACTTTCTTTTAGAAGCCTTTGACAACAAGCAAATTGGAGAAGACTTCATCATATCTTCGATAGAGATGGTGTATAGATTTGAACCACGTGAACCTCTTAAAAGTTCCTTACCATCAAGTTCTCTAACGAAACAAGTGTGTTTTCTGAAGGCTACTTCTAGATCAGAATCGCAGAATTGACCAACATAGAACAGGTTATGACCAAGACCTTCTACATAATATACCCTGGAGATAACACTTTTACCAACAACATAATCTCCATAACCCATAATAGCACCGAAATGATCATTCCCGAATCTAACTGTCCTGATGAATTTGCTCACGAAGTTCATGAGCCGCGACCGGTCGCCAGTCATATGCTTGGAACAGCCTGAGTCCAGGTACCACAGAACGATTTGAACGATCTGTAGTTGAACACAAACAAGAATGGATAACTGGATAATTGGGATCCCCATGCAAGAATGGGTTCCATTTGGTTAGTAACAATGGTTGGAACACCCACATCAGAAATAGAGGCATTCATATCAGAAATTGATGCAATGGGATCATTATGAATAGATGCAGTACTAGTGTCTGTATTTTCCCTATTCAAAGTGTGCTCACTTCTTAAGGGAATAGTTCTACCAGTAGGCATCCATTTTCTAGTGGGCGTTATGGCCCACAGGTATCCATTGATAACCTATCTTACTAAATGTTCTTCCTGTGGGTTTCCACTATTTTCTAACTCTCTTTCGCCTTTTCCTTTTAGCCTTTTTAACATGATTGTTTTCATTAGTAATGTTAACTGGGGGTATGACAGCATTAGACAAAACATTCACACCACATTCATGATTAGAAACAGAATTCAAGCAGACATCATTACAAGGAATGCAAATAGTATCAGAATTCGAATTAATTACAGTACGCCTATAGCTAATACTAGAATCAACACGATTCGTTTTATTCGACTCAAGCTTAAAGTTCCTAGGTTGTTCTTCTACTCTCTTCCAATGCACATTCTTAGCTTGCGAGGTCCTATCATTCCTTGTATTGTCTTGAGACTTTGACCTGCTCGCTTTAATGTCACTGATTACTCCTGTAGAGGGAATGGGAACATTAGTTGGTTTTGCTACTCTTTGCATCTCCTGTTTAGATGTTATGGGATCTGAATTACATGCAGGCACACTAAGGTTCACTTTCTTAACACTAGAAGTGCTGGGATTTGTACTCCTAGAAGGCACACTAGAGTTCGCTTTCTTAGCATTAACAGATCTGGAATCTGAACTACTTAAAGGCACACTAAGGTTCACATTCAAAACATTGGGCATCGAATGAATATCATACTTGGCACTAGGCATCGAACATGGAATCAAAGGATTAACTCTCTCACCTAAGGACTTTGGGCATATTGTGATTAAGCATTCTAGATATTCTTGAGATCGTTTGGCATATAAGCATGCATGCCCAATTGCATTGTCAAGTGGTTTCTCTAATTTATCCTCTTCAACAATCTCACGTAGACATTCTAGACAATCCTTAAGGGATGAGAAATGTGTTTGAATAGCAAGTTTCTTATTCCTGAGATGAGGGGGAACATATTTCACAGACAAAGCATATTTATTACAAGAATGTACCTTTGATACACCATTCTCCCCATTGGTCATTGGCATTTTCCCTTTTACCTGGCTCTTCAGATTCTCAATTTCCTTTTGCAATGAAGCTATTTGTTCGTTGTTTTTGTTACGAGTGACCTTTATTGATTCAAATAACTCATTGAAATGACGTTTAACCTTTTCATTTTCTTCTAGAAAACTTTCGTTTTCCTTTTGTAATGCATTTACTAAGTTTTGAAGATGAAACGTTTGAGAATTCTGAGAATCTAAAGGAGGAGGCATTTGGGAGCCTGTCATATTGTTCTTTTGACCCTTTAATTGAGAGATTTGGGCTTTCAACTTTCTGATCGTGTTGCAATGAGCTTGAATTTGTTCATCACGTTTGTTAATTTGAAAAACTGCATCAAACTCTGGAGCATCTGAGAATGTCTTGATATTTGAAGTTTTGACATTTTCTTTAAGATGTTGATATTTTAGTTGTAAATTAAAATGCTCAACCTCTAGTTTAGAAAAATGTTTAACCAAATTGCCGTGGTCATCCAGTTCAATTTTCTCATTTAGTTTAGAATTAGTCTTTTCAAGCTCAATGACACGATCATGGGAGACTTTCAGGGCAACAGATAATTCATGAAATTGGTAAGCATTAATAGAACAATTTGTAGCAGTGAAAAACACATCTTGAGCAACACATTCAGTAATAAGAGTCTCATTTAATGTATGCAAGTTCTTCCTCTCAATCTCATTATATTTTAGTGCTCTCTCATAGTCACTAACCTCAACTATCATTGCATCAAACTCCTTTTCCATTTCTTTAATGTCTAGGTTAATTCCCTTTTTAAGACTTTCAAAATGATCTTTTAGTTGTTTAAAGAAAGGCATGACTTCAGTTAAATAACATTCTTTTGTTTGCTCAAACCCCCTTTCCCCTTCAGTTATACCAGTGGGTGTGATCCTTTTCTTACAAGTTTTCTCAAAATCAACAAATAGTTGAAAAATAACATATTGACTGATTAAGGTCTTGCTTTTCGTGGCAGTAGTCCTCGGTACTAAATGCATTGGTGTATTTGGAGGATACACAGTCGCTGAAGGCATTTTCCTAAAGGGAGGGTTCGTTACAACAAGATTCTCTACCTTTTGCTTATCTAAATCCTTTTTCTAGAACACTTGTTCGGGTGTTAACAACGTCTGAGGCTTAAACATGTTCAAGGAAATCCAATTCTCCTTTTTGTAATCATGGGGTGTAATATTTATTTTCTTCTCTTTACATTTAGGATCATCTAATTTCTTGTTCATCTTTTCCCTAGTGACTTCATCTGATTTCTTATCTTCCTCAGTGCACTCAACGCAACTAGGTTTAAGGATTTCATTGCCATCATAAAGAACCTTATGAGCATTTCTAGCCTTTTTAATGACCTCTGGATTTGGTTCCTCAACAAGGGGAATGCTATGCTTATCGCTTAAGACTCTATGCTTAGTGATTAAGTGAGCAGTGTGAATGGTATTTCCTTGTACGTACAACTTATTTTCAAGCTTGTTTTTCAAGGTTTTTAGATTAGAAAAATCATTCAAAAGTTTTGATTCCTTAGCACTGAATTCTTGCTTAAGCATTTTAACATTTTCTTGAAGTTCTTGTTTTTGCTTAGCAGTTTTAGAAAGCTTTTCTTGTACGGAGTTTAACTCTTGTTTTAATACTTCTTCTCTAAACCTACTTTTTCTAATAGTTGTACGCATTTGATCATCCATTTCCTGCTCACGGGTGGTCAACTCAAATTTTGCACGTTGTTCATAAATAGCAACACGTTCTTTATAGGCATTCAGTTCAGAGATGACAGAATCATCAGGGGCACATGCAGTGAATTCATCAAAAACATAATCATTATTGACTGCAAAAGATGCATCACTTGGTACAATCTCACTTTCACTTTGTATCACATATTGATCATATGGGACAACATTGATATTACCCATATTTTCAATATCTGATTCAATAAACACATTTGATTGTACTTCGTTATGTATCTTTTGCTCATCAACTTCATCGTATAATTTTAATACCTCAGAAATGATTTTGTCTTTGGATGGACCAGCTTGTGGTGATGGAGAGACTTTAGGAGAGACCATTGGAGAAATGATAGCCATGAAGATGGTTTGTGCAGTGGGTTCTTCATCAACATCAGAGTCGTATGCATCACAATCAGCTACTTGAAAGGCATTCTGATGATTATGGCCTATCTCCTGAATTGGTTGCTCATCCACATCTGCATCATATGTCTTAGCATTTCCCTCAGCCAAGAACAACAACTCCTCTTCATCCAAAGCTGCACCATTATCCTGAGCTTGCACAAGCAACATCTTATCCTTGAAATACTCGGCATTCTGAGGGCGTTTTGGTGATGTGCAGTTCCTTGCAATGTGTCCCTCACCTCCACAATTGTAACATTTGATTGGCTTTGCTTGACCCTGATTTCCATTCCTTCCTCTATTCTGATTTGCAGCATAACCTCTACCAGCTCCACCTCTTGCTTGTTCGTACTGTCGTTCGTGAACTGGCTGCACCATAACCTTCCCATCTCTGACAGTGGCTTGATTATGTGGATTGGAAGCAGTTCTGAGATTGTTGTTGGTGTGTGGAAGAGAGTTCATGTTTTGACTAATCAGAAGAGCTAGTTGATTAATGAAGTTTCCCACGTGTGCATCAGCATCAGCTTGTTCGAACATAGGATCAGGAATGAGTTTGTGATTACCATTACCCATGGGTATGACTTGTGAGGCTTTGGTTGTGATTCCGATGTTTGAGTAGAAGGCAGTTGAATCAATTGAAGAGCTTGTCTCTCCCTGGTTGGTTTTGAACTGATTAAGAATCCTTTTTTCAGACATAGCATGTCTCTCATTCTGAAGGAGGAAGGCATAGAGTTGCTCATAGTTTGTATTCTTCAATCCTTTGGATAGCTTTACAGAGGTGACAAACTTGTGCCATTCGGGATTCATGTTGTTCACAAACTTTGAGTTCAGCTGAATGTTTGGCATAGTCATTCTGATGTTCCTCATATCATTCACCAGCTTGTGGAATCTCACATAGTACTCATAAACACTCTCATCTGGTTTCATTTTGAAGTGTTCAAATTCATCATAGAGTTGTGATTCTCTGTCTTCCATAGTTAATTCAGAACCTGAGAGAAGCATCTTGACATTATCCCACACTGCCTTTGCTTCGGTGTTGTGATTGATCAGCTTGTAGATATCTTTTGGAAGACCTTGAAGTACGATGTTAGAAGCCCTGATATCAGCATCGAATCTCTTTTTCTCCTTATCATCGAGCTCATCCTATGTCTTTGGTCTGTCAATTCCATAGATCATTGTTCCATCTTCAGCTGTATCAATTAAGTCTCTAGTAGTCTCAACCCGATATGGTCCTTCATCAATGGATTTGAGAATGTTGACTCCATTTTCCTTTCCAAGACAGTACAGTCTGATTCGTTGAGCCCAAGAGTCGTAGTCAGTTCTGTCAAGCATGGGTGGACGAGTATCTGAACCAGCTGCTTGAACATCCTCGGCAACAGTGGAGATGATTGTAGGAACGTTGGTAGACATGATGACAGATTAAACGGGATTTTATAACTCTATGATTAAACCGGGAAATAGATTCTTTCACGGGATTTTACAAAATCAAGAGAAAACCGTATTCAAAGGATATCACCCAAGTTGCTAGGAAACCTTAAACCAAGTCGCTAAGTGCCAAGTCGCTATATAACAACTCGCTTCAATCCAAGTCGCTAGCAAAATTTTGACAGCAATTCGCTAAGTACCAAGTCGCTAATTTGTCAAGTCGCTAAATAGCAACTCGCTAGGTACCAACTCGCTAACACCAAGTCGCTAACAATATAAAGTACAAGTCGCTAACTTACACCAAGTCGCTACGTGTAGTGGAGAATCCACTACGTGTACTTTTTGTCGGGTTGTCTCAGTAGACAAGTCGCTAGCTCAACTCGCTAAGACCTTAAACAACAACTCGCTACCAAATAACAAAGCAAATCGCTACCAAGATAAACTATCCGTGGCTCAAGTCGCTAGCTAGAAAATCACAAAAACACCACTTTTCAATCCAAAAACAACCCAACCACGATGATTCAAGCCTTCAAAATCGAAACCTAAACACTTGTGATGATTCTAAACACAAAAGTACTATCAAAACTCAAAATTTAACACTAGAAATCACCCAAATGATGCAAAAACCACTAAACTTTTTCAAACTTAAAAACCACCTAAAAACCACTAGAAATCCAAAGATATGTAAGAGATGATCTAACCATGGCTCTTGATACCAATTGTAAGATATTGGATTTCACATACACATCAAACCATAACACAAAGTAGGCGTAAAAGAGTTTTTAGAGAGAGAAAGTTAGAGGTTTAGGGAACTTTAGTGAGAGAAAGAAAAATCTTATTATGAGCTCCAACTCTCTACCTTGGAAGGTAGAGAGTATTTATAGTCTTACAATAAAACGCCACACAACGGGCTGTGGATCAAGCATACAGTGGGTAAAGACCCGTCCGTCCTCCACGGTGTTACTTAACTAAATACTACTTAGATTAAAATAACTACGACTACGAGCTTTCTAACGATTACATATACTTGAGGTGACCGACTCTTTAATACCTGGAATTTCTAATTCCTAACATCACCACTATGGCTAAACCTCTAAATCCAAGCGGCATAATAATGTTTGTTGTTAAATCATGTCATAAAATGATATCGGTGTTTTAATTTGACTTAATTAACTTAAGAGGAGAGTTATTTTACATACCAAACTTTTCTCACATACCAAGGGACTCATCTCCACCATCCATCTAAAAAGAAATCAATGGTTGAGATTAAAGGCATTTTATTATTTCACCTATTTTTTATAATTTAAATATCTCTTAAACCGTTAATCGTTAAGTGAAAATATTTACACCATCGCGACGAGCATTTAATTATCTTTCTATAGACGGGCACTTTGATATACTTTCGAAAAAAGAAAAAAAATTCGTTTTTTTCACGTTTTTTCGTTATTTTTTTCGTTTTTTTACGTTACTGAAATTTGCATTAAAAAAATCATATATGATAAAACACTAAATTGAATATCACATGTGATATTAGTATAATATCACATGTGATATTAGTATAATATCACATATGATATGTAGTGTTAAATCATATATGATATGTAATATCATATGTGATATTACACTAATATCACATGTGATATTACATATCATATATGATATTACACTAATATCACATGTGATATTCAAATTAGTGTTTTATCATATATGAATTTTTTATGCAAATTTCAGTAACGTAAAAAACTTTAAAAAAAAACGTGAAAAATACGAAAAAAAAAATTTTGTCGAAAATATATCAAAGTGCCTATCTATAGAAAGATAATTAAATGCTCGTCGCAATGATATATTTTTTTTCGCTTAACGATTAACGGTTTGAAAGATATTTATATTTGAAAAAAATGATGAAAGTGGGTTTTTTAAATTGTTGGGATTAATCTCATCCATTAGATCAAATAAAAATGGAGGGTGGAGATTGATCCCTTGGTATGTAAATAATCTTTTGTCCTCAAATGATCTTAAATCTTAACTTAATATGAAGAAAAAAAAAATTCAGAAAGTCATAGTATTAAATCTGTTTGTTGATCACTTAATAATGACGAATGACTAAAAATATAAAGTGATAACTCAAGCTGTCTTGCATTAAGTCATCTCTTATTTAAACACAACTTGATACAAAACTTAAACAAACAACATATAACCTTTGTTTCATATGTTAAAGACGATCAACTGGGTTCATTATCTATTAACAAAAGAAGTTCGCTTATTTAATAGGAGAGGCGAAATAAGATTCAATGTTGAAGAGAACAGTATGGTGTTACCTAATGATCAAAACTTGACAAGTTTCCGCAGTAAGTTGTTTTTGCCATTCAATAGTACTAAAAGTGTCGAACGAGTTACATGCGGTATCTTCTTTGTCGTAAAAGTAACGTACACTCATGTTCGTGTATGCCCAAGTCGCTATAAAACATAGGGACTAAACATGTGAAACCAGATAAACCACAAGGACGATTTAAGTAATTAACTCTATAGTCTATATAAGATCTATAGATAGATTTATAGAGGTAAAAAACCTTCTTTTTTTTGTACAAAGCACGCAAAAGAAATTTTTTTAGAAAATTCTCCGTATAGCAAATTCTAATGAACACATCACTAGTAGATAACTAGTCATATTAAATCAAATGTAATAACTCAACATGCAATATGACTTAATAGAAGTCATCTATTAGATCAAGAAATATGCAATCTAAACTATCCAACCTTTAGATCCCAAACACAAGATCGAAACATCTTGTTCGCTTTTTCTTTTAACTCTAAAATTCAACACAACTTTGTTAGGATTATGTGTGAGATATGGCATCTACATCAACCAACGTAATAGTGTAGTTGGTTTACATTACATGAATATAAGTTCTCAATAGATCAATGCATAATTGAATGAGTTAATGAATTATGTTATCTACATGTTGGATTTCCACCTACTTCAGAAGAAGCTAAAATCCAAAGAAATAGGAAATCTTTGTAGTTTGATAAACGTTTGTAATAGCACTCAAATTATAGATTCTCAAAAGAAGATTCACTAAGCTAAAAGCTTTCTGTCAATGTCAAAGGAATAGGAAGTCTTGGTTTGTGTCGGCTTCATGTGTTAGGTAGTCTTTTATATTTTCAAAACCTTACCAAATCACTTACTTGCTAGACTGTAAGTTTTTTTACTAGTAAAATACACCATTGGTCTTTTTATTTATACCAATATACGCGGGGAGTTTTTTTATAAAAAAAATACGCCCAATATCCCTACTGTACAGTTTTTGCATCGCTCAAGGTTTTTTTGATTGACGTCCATCAGTCAACAACCGTTAAGTGCCTCATGTGCAACGGCACATGAGGGTATTTTGACTATTTCATGTCTTGTGTTCTTCCACCCTCCTTCTTCTTCATCTTCACTCACCACCACCAATCATTATAACCATCAACCACCACCCACCGCTATTACAACCATCTGCAACTCTCCCACAATCATTATTAAGTTTTTTATGCTAACTTTAGCTTCTTGGACCATTAGTATGAACTTAAAATGTCTATAAAAAGGAAAAAAAAAATCATGCCCCTATGATATAAGCCACTCAATTTGAGATCCAACATAAACATAATTCAGTACAAAATGATTCACATCATATGGATAAACTACGAGGCTCTCCTTTAACATATTCTTGTATATTTGTGTATTTTATAATATTCTATGGATTGTATCAATGCCCTCGTTATTTGATCAACAAAAATGAAACAAAACAATAACAATTAGTACACACCTCTCAATGAATGCCACTTCAATTTCAACTAGAACGACAGTCCCTTGATTTAGCCTATCTCTAATATTATTAATTAATCATCACATGATATTTTTTCGTTCATGTGGTAATGAGTGAATTTTACTCTTTTCTTATTATCAATTTTTATTTTTCTTTGTTTGGAAAACTCCTTCACTGCATTACACAAATCTTCACCCACCACTGACCAAGCAGATTTGAAGAACTTAGCTGTATATTCATTTGGCCCACGTGCCTTATTATCATCAAAAAATTTCAAAGCTTCCTTAATTTCTTCCATACTCACAGCAGAACACATATTCTCAGCTTCTTGTTGTGATACTTGTTCAGTAAACAATTCCCTTGAATTTTTGAGACTCCTGAATTCAGAAAATGTTCAAACTGCTTAACAAACTGTACTGGAACCTCCTTTCCATCATGCCTCTTCCCCTACTCGTCATACACAATACTAATATGTCTCATGTGCTTTTAGCCTTTAATGACTTGATGAAAATATGCAGTATTCTTGTCTCCTTGATTTAACAAATCAAATTTAGCCAATTGGACTAAAAAAATTTCTTCATCCATCACTGCTTCATAATATTCTTTTAAAACTAAAACAACTTCCTTCCTAAGATCAGCATTATGAGCATCCATATCCACTCTTGTCTGCAAATGCTTCACTTTCTTTTTAAGCAACTTTACCCTCTCAAATAAATTCCCATCTTGCCCACCCTCCTATGGCGATTTTGGCGATTTACCCATAACACTAAAACGAATTTTCTCTTAATCGGTTCCTAATTTATTCTCAAACAAGTTTGTTCCTGTGTTTTGATTCTACTTGTGTATGATCTTTGCCTTGAACTTGTCTTGTTTTTGATTATTTTTTAGATCGGTTAGGATTAATTTTTTAGGGTTTCGTTTTTTTTCATTAATCGCTGCATAGGGTTTCGTCCCAATTACTTTGTGTTTGTAGTCGGTTCCTGTTCCAATTAAATAATCCTTCATTCAATCGACTCTATCATCATCATATCATGTAATCTTGACTACTTGTCTATGGCTTATAAGCCCTAGTTTTACTAGGGTTTTACTCGTTGTGTTTGAAGAATCAGACGTTATTTTCTTCTTGTTTTCTACTGTGAATTATTGTCTTTGGTATTCTTGTTTGCTATAATGGTGATGGTGGGAGAGGAGAATGTTATTTTGCCACAGCCTGCGACTTCTTGTTTTGAGGGGAATGCAATCGCTGCGGGTACATCTGTTGGGAGTGGTACTCGTTTGCTGAATTTGGATGTTGCTTCCACTGGATCTGATAACGCATTGATCAACCCTAGGGTTGATGCAATAAACGATCCTGGTGTTGTACAACAACCTGCTGATGGGAGTACTGGTCAGAACGAGAGTCTTGTTGATCATATAGAATGTGATGGGGCTGATAACGTGAATAAGGTTAAGGATAAGGTTGTTTTGGATGATTTGGAGCAAAGCCATGATACCCCTGCTTCTGATTCGGCCTCTAATGTTTCAACACAGCCTAATGTGGAGCAATTGATTGCTAATGCGCATCAGAAATTTGATGAAGCAATGAATAAAATTGACAGTGACATTGCTAAGATGGCTTCATCTTCTAATGTGAACAATTCGAGTGGTATTGGGCTTCAGTCTAAGTCGAATAGTACTAAAGTTTATTCAGCAAATACTCCTCTGTCGAGTTTTGATGTGGCTATGCAATCCCAGATGTATGGTACTATTCATAGTGTTACTTCTGATCCTACTGCCCCCAAGGTTGTTACTACTAGTGGTAATGGAGTTAAGTCGGTTTCTTACGCGGGTGCTGCTTCTAATGAATCCCAGAAACACGTGTCTAATTTTCGGAGGTTAGAATGCAGCAAAAAGAAGGATAACGTTGACCTTTCAGTCCCAATGAAAGTGGTGGAAGAGGTGAACATGAGGTTTGAGAATACTCTCTACGGATACTTCCTTGGTCAACGCCTTGCTTTTCCTGTTGTTGACTATTATGTTCGCAATACGTGGGCTAAGTATGGTTTACAAAAGGTTATGATGAACGCTAGGGGATTCTTCTTCTTCAAGTTTAATTCGAAAAAAGGCGTTGATGATGTTCTTGATAATGGACCTTGGTTGATTCGTAATGTTCCTATTATCCTTAAACCATGGACATTGAACACCAACTTGCTTAAAGAGGATTTGACTAACATTCCGGTGTGGGTTAAATTCCATGATGTTCCTTTAGCTATGTTTTCTGATGACGGGCTCAGTCTTCTTGCTACATTGATTGGTACACCCAAAAGGTTAGATGCTTTTACTAGTCAAATGTGCAAAGAATCTTGGGGCCGTAGTAGTTTTGCTAGGTGTATGATTGAAGTGAAGTCGGATGAGGTTCTTAGGGACAGCCTCACTGTCGAGATTCCTTTACTTGATGGTACGGGTTCGACTATTGAGAAGATCCGTGTTGAATATGAATGGAAACCGCCTAGATGTGAGAAATGTCGGGTATTTGGACATATTTTGGTGGATTGTCCTAAGGTTGTGATTCCGAATGCTCAACCTCATATGAATGTAAGTGATGGTTTTCAGACGGTTAACAATAAGAAGAAGGGAAAGCACGTTGGGCCGAATCCGGGTCGAGGAGGTTCTACTAAATCTGTGGTGGGCAAGCATTTTGAATATCGGCCCAAAAAGCCTCCTCCTGAACCCAAGAAAGTAAATGTCGGTAAGACTATGGCTTCTGATGTGGCTGGTACGAGTGGAACCAAGATCACTACGTCTAATCAGTTTGGTGCTCTTAATATGGACGATACTGATGTGGATACTGGTTGTACAATGGAGGTTAATGAGGAGGAGTTGACTAAGACTGGTTCTACATCACATGTACCGCTTGTGAGCGATCCAATGGGAACAATGGATGTTGGTTCTACTCCCATTGTTGAGAAAATTGGTAAGCTTGAAAAACTTCTTATTGATGGGAAAGCTACTCTTGTGGATGATGAGGGTCAACCTATTCCGTCTACCTCTTCTACTAAGAGAGTTAACCCTTTTTCTAAAGTGGGAGAGATTGAGGTGTCTGATTCTGAAGATGAGGTTGTTGCTAACCCTTTTGATGAGTCTGCTAATATATTTGGTGGTGGCCAAGAGTTTGAGGATGAGTATGATGAATATGACTTTGATGACTATGCGAAACAGGTTCGTGATCTTCCGGGGAATTTGGATGCCTTTAATGTCATGTATGGCACAAAGTTTCAAGGTCCTAGGAAGTAATTTTATTTCGTTGTGTCATATGTTATCATTTGAGTAGTGGTTTGTTTTCTTGTTTAGAAAATAGGAAATATCTTGTTATGTAAGCTTTACGCCTATGTAACGGGCTGAGATATGGGATTTCGCTCATATCCTTTGTATTTAAACGTTTATTTGGTTAATATATTTACCAGGGTGCAGGATTACTCCCCTTTACCAAAAAAAAAAATAAATTCCCATCTTTCCAACCGAGCTTCTTCAGGCATTGTTTCAAATTATTCATCTTTTTAACAAGTATAAACATCTTATACCCTTCAACAATCTTTCCCCATTCCTGTTTTACCAAAGGAAGAAAATCTGCTTTATCAGTAACATAATTTGAAAATCTGAATGACCTCCTTTTTTTCTTCAAACACTTAGGAATAATTAAGACTGCAGGACTATGATCAGAGAATATATAAGGGAGAAAGCAAGCTTGAGCCTCAGCATAATCACTCATCATATTATCATTTCGCATTATCTTGTCTAACTTTTTAAGAGTGGCAGTACTAGGATTCAGCAGACTTTTGGTCCAAGTGAAATGAAAGCAAGCTTGAGCCTCAGCATAATATCCATTGTAAAATCACGGAGTGAATGACATGTTTTCACTTTTCACAAAGAAGGATCTCAAAATATCAAGATGTATATGATATGGCTAAAAATTCCAACATAGTGTGTAAAGTTGACCCGCAAAAAATGCATCATTAACTTTTTCACATAGTCAAAAATACTGCCCCTTACCCGACATTATTGTCAATATCTCGTAAATTGAATGGCCAATATATAAGAAGAGCAATTATATATGTATGTCATGTGTCAAAAACAAATGAGCTTACTGTCCCTTCATTGATCTAACCAATCTAAACATTCATATGAGACAAGTCTTGATCTGTGTTGTTTTCTTGGATTGGGCTTCTAAACTAGTAAGTCTTTAAGTACCGATATATCGCTATAAGACTAATAGTAATGGTGACCCTAAGGGTGACAATATTAGTCTCGCACCTCAGCTTCTATCTCTAAAATCAAACACATGATCAAATGCCCATAGTAAGACGACCACGGTCACAACAAATAACATACCCCACAAAAATTAAATAATAAAACACTCACGCACACAAACCATGCAAACCTTTCAGTCGCTTTTGCAACCCAACCAAGCAAAAACGAGGGGGGGAGGTTTATTTGGCTAGAATTTTGCAAAGGTCTACATTACGATCAACCAAACACACAATTCGATACAGTGGTGCATAATTTGATACAATATACATCAACAACATAACAGGTGTTAACACTCTTTTAAGCCAAAAGTTATGAAGAGGCCATGATAATAGTACGACTATAAATGCACGGAGAGCCAAATATTGCCTTCCATATAGCTAAAATCTTGAATTATAAAGGAACATGATTGATATAACTAACGCATAAGACTAATTAGATTGTTTTCCAATTATCAAATTTTCCCCTAGATCTCTTGCATGTATGCATGCACACTTGCATAACATACTAGTTTAAGAGGCACTAGAATACGTATGAGACCCAAGCCACTCGCTGACCATGGACAAGGCTTCTTTTGGCTTTGTAAGTACCACCACGTGACCCGCACCCTACGAAAAGAAACTAGATTTGAGAAAGATTTAAGAGAATACAGATTGGACCAATTTTCCACATTCGTGACTTCATATCTTATTTGAAAGTTAATAAAAAATAACAATGTGTTGTTGTGATACATTTTTTGTGCTTATTTTTTACTAGTGCCATATTCATACCTTAATAGTTACATGTTTCAACGAGTATCCATTCCGTTCATATGTCGTTTGATAACTGAAATTTTAAACAAAACAACAACTTTGAATAACCGTGTTTAACAACATAAGTCATATATACTATGTATTATTGATATAATATGGAGTAGGATAAACTAGAAATTGAAGGTTACCCTCCAACTTGGGAGTGAAGGAACCATGGTTTCCAAGGGCTTGCAATCGGAACGTCAAGAGACTTTATCCATTTTTGAACTCCAACGTATGGAAAAACCATATCATGATCACCGCTGATAATTGTTCGAATACAAAGATGAGTTAGCCAATAGCCAATAGCCAATACCAAGAACCAAATTTAAATTTCAACTCATAGTTTTAAATGGTACAGATCTTACGTCATGATCACCACTATGGCTAAACCTCTAAATCCAAGCGGCATAATAATGTTTGTTGTTAAATCATGTCATAAAATGATATCGGTGTTTTAATTTGACTTAATTAACTTAATATGAAGAAAAAAAAATTTCAGAAAGTCATAGTATTATACATATAACTAAAAGGCGGGGATTCGATGTGGACACGACACGTGTCCCCCGCATTTATTGCAAAGTTTTGCGACTTGGCAAGAATAAAGATTTGTCCCCGGGTCTCTACACTCGTATTATACTAAAAGGCAGGACCACTTTTGCAAAACATTTGCATTAATTGCAAACTTTGCCAACTTGGCGAAAACAGCCCCTGAAGTTCAAGTGTCGTTGCAAAGTAAGTCCTTTAACATTAATAATCTTTCGCAACTTGACAAAAACAATCCCTGAGGTTTAAGTGTCCTTGCAAAATAAGTCCTTTAAGCAATCCCGCTGCATCGCGCGGGTTTTCCAACACTCGTTAAATCTGTTTGTTGATCACTTAATAATGACGAATGACTAAAAATATAAAGTGATAACTCAAGCTGTCTTGCATTAAGTCATCTCTTATTTAAACACAACTTGATACAAAACTTAAACAAACAACATATAACCTTTGTTTCATATGTTAAAGACGATCAACTGGGTTCATTATCTATTAACAAAAGAAGTTCGCTTATTTAATAGGAGAGGCGAAATAAGATTCAATGTTGAAGAGAACAGCATGGTGTTACCTAATGATCAAAACTTTACAAGTTTCCGCAGTAAGTTGTTTTTGCCATTCAATACTACTAAAAGTGTCGAACGAGTAACATGCGGTATCTTCTTTGTCGTAAAAGTAATGTACACTCATGTTCGTATATGCCCAACGTTCTATTGTTCCCTGCACATGAAGAAAAGACATTCAAGCTATGTTCCGTTTTAACGCCAACCATTTAGTATATAGTTTGAAATTGCTAATGGAAAAGCTCATATGTAGCAACATCCGTATCGAGAGATTATGAAAAGAGGTTGACATGTAAGTCGATCTAGAGCATACTTCCTCGTGATTTAAGCTTTGTAAATCCTTAGATAGGTGGTAATAGTGACCTTCATCAATTCTGTCAACTCAGCGTCACATTAGCCTTTATACACCACCAAAATAGTTTAATAAGACATTAACAATCACCACCAAACATACCTCACTTAAAAACAAATATACCCCACAACACAGTTCAACACATTAAAAATAAAGAAAAAGAAGTTGGTCATTCAGACGACTGACTTGTGCTCGACTTATGAAGATGCGTCATGAGAGGGAGGTCTTTTAAGGACCACGGATTATTGTTTGGGTGCCAGCGAGGATAGAGACGCGCCGTGTATATCCTTATTACCACAAGTCTTATGTTAAACTATACTTGGATGCTAAGAAGGAAATGACAACCTACACATCTACATTGAGATGTGAGACTAATGGATACAGGAGTGTCCGAGCCGTCCCATGGAGTGAGCTAGGGTCATAAGGCAATAAAGTGCCTCCGTTAGTGTCCTTTAATCGATATTTTTAAGCTTCGCTTGTATGAAATTTGACTCAAATTTGCATGCTTGGGGCTATGTTATACTCTTCCCGTCTCAAAATTATAATCCTTCTCTTTCTTTTTCTGATTTCCCCAAATAATTGTCTTCCATAAACAGATGGGTACATTGTATGTAATTTTTTATATTACCACTAACTAGAAATTTACATCACAAACTCCAATGTTAAGCGGTGGAAATAAATAAGGGTTAAATAAAGAAAAAGCAACTATCATTAGATTTTTTTTAACATTGTCCATTTGGTTAGAGATATTAATTTTGCGATAGCGGGGTAACTTTCTTTTTATTAACTTTGTATCTAAACCCCCTCTCACCATTTACTTCATATTATCATTTTTTATTTCGTATTTTTTATTTTTTAATTTTTTTTAGCTTGTCAGCCTTTATATTTTTTTCCTCGTATTTTAATGTTTCGTACTTTTGTAATAAAAAAAATTATAAAGAAAAGAAGGTATTGGAATCCGTTTTCGGATGTGTATATATTCATTCCCCAATAAAAATCACAACGTGATTTGTGTCATTTACTTTTTGGAAAGTGATTTGTTGATTGATCGTTTTTTAACAAATACTATATGCACTTTAATTATTCTAATTAGTAATTACTATGTGAATCACGTTTTTACAATAGCAGCGTGACATAAAAGGGGAGTAGGTTTGAACGGTTTATATTAAAAATTAGTGATTGACACCATCATAACATGGACTTGAAGGTCAAAGTTGTTTTTTTTTTTTTTTTCTTTTTTAAGAGAAGGTAATTTTCTAACTAAGATGGTTAAACTGAATGTCGAAAATGTTTGTTCTAAAAACAAATAATAATAAAAGTTAAAAAATGTACCTCGCGAATGTTAAGAGCTTTTTGAACATCTTTATTGTTTGCCCAAACTTCCGAAAATATTTGAGTAGCTTCCTAAACAAAAGTGAAAAAAGGTAATGTCATCAACGTATGTATATTACTTATAAACGTGTGATATGTACCAGTAATAATCTAATTTGCACATCAAAATTTGGAGATCGAGAAGAATTACCGGACAAGTTGGCTCTGGATTTACAAGGGCACAAAATGGCTTCAAGGTATTGGATAAGTTGATATCGCCTATGCACTTCACTTGAAAATTCAGATTGAAGTTACATCATATAAATCTTTTGGATCTAACTATATTGATCTCTAACTTTAAAAAAATATATATATATATGACTACCTGTTCCATTTGTTGAAGGCTATTCGAACACAAGGCATTGTTGTCATCAGCATATACATAGTTACCATGACAACTTTCTATTGCTGACTGAAATAGATAACACAAACAAATATAAATATACATTTAACTCGAACTATGGAATACTTATGTAATACGGAGTAATATGGTACAAACAAATTTCTTAACCTTATAGATATCATCTGATATAAGTGCAAGTCGATGAGCGAGTTCAAGTCTTGAATTAAAATCAGCAAACTTGTCGGTGAGAGGGCTAATCATTATGTACCCCTATAAGATTCAAGGATATGAATAATCGTACGTGCCCCAAATATACTTATTTAAGATGAAAGTTTTTATGATAGCCAAGTTTATGTAATTAGGCATTTACTTTGATATTCAACCGTGGTTGATTTCCGACTGTGTTACCTAAAAGATAGTAAAATGCAAGATTAGAAATAATCTAAAAATCACTCATTCCATTGACTCACGCGTATAATGAAATACAAGGGATATCATAACACTATCAATCTCAAGAACATATATATAACATATAGTTAAATTTGATTGTTCATGAGTGAGATATCTAAACCAAAAGTTTGTTGGTTCAAGTCTGATCAGTTGAGACGAATGTGGGGTATTATGTTGTATAGAGGGGCCAGTATTTGTCTTTCTATTAGAAAAAAAAAGCATAATAGTTCATGATTTAATTATGTGATATACTGTAGACCTGTAGTAGCACTTTAAACCTATCAAATGAAGTATTAGTACAATAATAATTCAAAATTTAAATGCACATGGGGTTTTTGGTCACGGTAAAATTAAATGAAAACTTCATGATTTGGACCTCATGGCCTCCCACGATGTGCGGTGCATAAGCTATTTGTGGTTAATTTATATATCCTGTTCAATGGTCCAAATGTTTAACCATAATGTTAGGGGCTTATTTCATTGTCCACTATGATGTGTTGCAGCACATGTTATATGGATACTTATGGACATAGACTAGAGAAATGGTAAAAATATTAGAGAAATGATTGGAGACCTAAACTCATGTCTAATATTATGCCTAAACTAGGGTGTCACTTTTTCATTAGTTGTAACTGAGGGACACACTTTATCATAAATGCCACATATTTTTAGTCATAAAATTAGGCATGACTTTAGCCATCCCAATCATTTCTCAAAATATTAATGGAACATAGAGAAGATTATAAACACATCAACAACATGTAACAGTAATACTTCCTATCTTAGTTACCAGATTAAGATATTTAGTTAGAAACTCATACCATGATATGTCTCTAATACAACGCGTGGTATGATAAGGCCCATGTATGAAATCCCAGCCACGTACAAGGGATTGCTGAGAAATCTCGGATGCTCCATTAACCACTGTGTAAGTAAATTTACTGATTTCTTAGGACAACAATATTTTCAATAGTTCGAGAAGTTGTCTAACCTTTCTCAAAAAATCATAGACGTTTGAAGCTAAAATAGAATCACTGCTCCTTGATGCTTCCCATGTTTCAGCATACGAGAACCCAACACCAGCAGGCGTATCTATGAAGATAATATTAGCCATCTGCAAAATTTCGAAATTCTTTGTCATTGCATGTATCATACATGAAAACTTGCATCTAACGCCATAAGAACTGTACAATTTGTAATGAATCACTTGAAAGGGAACGCATGTGTACCTTTGTCCATGAATATGGATTCAACTCTAACGTAATGTTATTCTTCCAACAATTTTCAATGTTGAAACTAAGCGGACCTACATGCATTAGGTATGTCATATTAGGTTTGATATATTAATCATGAGCTTCTTCAAATAGATGCTTAGATTTTGAAACACGCAGTTAAAGACAACACACGTAACTTGTGTCCAATACATGTAAATAATAAATGAAAATTACCGATTTGATAGAGGAAGGAAGACAACGCTGCAACGCCTGGGCCGCCGGTTAGATATAAAACAAGAGGATCTTCTGACGGGTTTCTTTGAGACTCGACAAAGTAGTAAAAAAACTCTACATCATCGTGCTCTCCCACTCCAACATATCTATTGATACAAGAAAACTTTCATAGTAGTATGTAATTTACTTAACTTAAAATACAAGAAGAAAAACACAAAAGCAACAACATACCCGGTTTCAAAAGTGAAAGGAAGATCGCCATCAAAGCCCGGGAGATTCTTGACGATTGATTTCGAGTTTGATAAAGTTATAAAATGCATGATGATGAAAGAAAGATAAAGCACTATGCATTTCAACTCCATAGCATGCAAACTCCTCTAGACCTAATTTGAATGATGTTGGCATGTACTAGTAGTAAGTGTTGATTAGTGTCTGTCAGTATATATAGCTAGCGAGGTACCTGAAATATCCGTATGTACTAAATTTAAGGTTTAATGATAAAGAAATATTACGTCCACACATTTTCTACAAGAGAAGTTTCACGAACAGGCTTGGCAAGTTTAATAATACATCAATCATATTGTAACATAAGTTGCATATAATATTAAATTTTTATAACTTCCTCAAAAGGCTTAGATCGACCGACAAATATTCCTGACATCGTGCAATTTTAACCTAATTTTAAGGCACAAACAATAAGTACGATACATGTTTCAATGTCCTTTCATTCAAAGTAGTTTTTTGACATTACATAATTTTAAGTTTTCAATATGATTATTGGCTAAGGATCCGGTGAGAAGAAAAATTAAAATGAGAAATAACTATAATCGCATATTTGAGATGCATCGACTTGAATTAGATACATCTCTATTCATTTAGATGCATCACAATTAGTTTCAAAAGTGATTTTGAAATGAAAACGATGCAAATTAGTACTATCAACAAATTTGACCCGCAGAGGACCAAAAATACATAGGATTCGTATAACTTGATGAAATGCGTCTAATATATGTATATGCATATAATTTTTTGCTATAAAATATATTATGATGCATCTAAAAGATTAGGGATGCATCTAATTCAAATTGATGCATCTCTAAAGTGTAGTTATATTTATTTATCATCTTTCTTATTTTAAAGATTCTTCTCATTTGATCTTTAGTCTAAGATTATTTTCATAATTGAATGAGTTAAAAAATTATGTTAACTATAAAGTATATACACAGAAAAAATAAATATTTAGTAACAGAGGTTTTAATTACACAAAAAAATGTCATTAATCTAACTTTTTTGTGACATTTTTAAAAGTGTGAACAAAAGTAAAAAAATTTAAGATTTAGTGACATTTTTTATAAACAAAATGTGTCACAAAAGCTAAAAAAGTATGTGTTTACACCTTTTTTTGTCACTGTAAATATAATTTTACTCACAGGACTTCTATCTACACTTTTCAAGTATTGGAGAAGCAAATAAATTTTTTAGTGACACATTTATTTATATTTTTGGTAACACTTTTTTACTTTTATGACATTTTTTAATTTTTGGAGACACTTTTATTGTGTGTCATTAGATGACATTTTTTGTTGAGCTAATTTTGAAAAAGGGACAAAAAGTAGAGACAAGGTCATCATCTAAGCAAAAAATAACACCTCTTCCTTAAATGGTTATGTGCGACCGTGCTACTGTGCTACTCCATTAAATGTGCGACACTTGTACTGCGGTAAGTGGATGTTTTCCCAAATATTCTTTTTTTTCTTATTATTGATAGTATTAAAAGACTAAAATACCCTCATCTTTTATATAAAAACACATGTTTACCACAAATACCCCATCACCACCACCAAATCCAGCCAGCCATCACAAAATCCGGTCAAACACTCTCCATAAAAAACAAAACCCAGTTTCATCAATAACAAAAAAAACTACGCCACACTTACACTCACTCTCGATTATAAATACATATCAAAACACACAAAAATTAAAAACACCGAAAATCTCACCACATAACCCATAAATCTAACACTTCATCACCACTCGATCTGAAAGCCACACCCATAAGATTTGTATTTTGAGGTTGATTTACTTTCAAGATCAATAAATATTTGCAAAATGAATAGTGAATAAGTGATCATTTATCTTTTTTCTTTCATACCAATTCGCTTCACAGGTCAATTGAACACATCACATATGTTGTTCACATGGGCGTGGCTACCCTTATGGTTGTTAGGATCTCGATCCTGATATTAGGATTTTACGATACTGTAAAACAAAAATGATCCATATCCTACATAGAATCTTTGAAAGCTTAAGATTTTATAGGATCCCGATCTTGTCCATAGAATCTTAAGATCTAATCCGATCTGATCTTACTTTTCTCGAACCACAACCTAAAAAACTACAGATTAATGGATTGTGTTTTGTAGATTAGATCTAATCCGATCTGATCTTACTTTTATCGAACCACAACCTAAAAAACTACAGATTAATGGATTGTGTTTTGTAGAATTTTTAAAAAATACATGTTAATCTTTTTAAACATTTAAAAATCATAATTTAAAACAATATTTCTATGAAACATTTTCATAATTTTGTGTTTATGATATATAATAATTTATAGATTTGTATAATATGACAAAAACTATTAAAAAATAACGTTATGGTAGGATAGATCCGATCTTAAGATTTCGATCCGATCTTACGATTTCTATCTTGCAAAGACGAAAATGATTCTAAGTATGATCCCAATTTGAAAACCTTGGCTATCCCAACATTCTTGGCATACGTGTCCCACTAAACTAGTCTTTTAAAATTTGGTTGGAAGAGATTTTGTCAGTATATTAGGATATGATTGATGGGAAGAGATCTAGTGAGAAGCAAATTTTAAATGAGAAGAATGAGAAGTAATTGGTGCCACATATTTTAAAGACTAAAATACACCGTTGGTCCCTAAACTTGTAGTGGAGGATCGCGATGGGACGAAACCGGGCATAATCATCGCCACGGGTCCAAACAGTACCGATTAAATGCCAAATCAGTCCCTTGACCAATAACGGCCGTTGTCAACGTTATTTTGCTGAGGGCAAAACCGTCTTTCACTGTAGCGTACTAAATAAAACCGTTCTACAGTGAATGTAGCTAGTATATGTGTGTAACAAGGTTTGATCTACATTTATGACCCATCCCTAAACTATCCTTCAAAACCCGTCCTCTTCAAAAAGATAATTGTTTCAAGATGGTACGTTGCTGGTGTGGTAAGCAAGCTATTATTCGTACTTCGTGGACCTCTGCCAACCCAGGGCGTCGATTCTTTGGTTGTCCTGTTCAAGTAAGTGCGTCTTAATATTTCTTGTGTAAGTTTGTAACAATGGTGGTTGTTTAATGACTTGTCATAACCAACAATAGGGGTCTTCTTGTCGGTGGATAAGATGGTATGATCCTGAAATCTGTGCTCGTTCAAGAATGATCATACCAGGACTTTTGAGGGGGAGAAATGAGCTTGAGGCAAGATTAGTAGCTGCTCAAGGTGATGTGTGGAAGTGGAAGATTTACATGGTGCTAAGTTGGATGTTGTTCTTCATTGTTTATGCATTGGGATAACGTTTTAACCTTTTATGTAATGAGGCTAGTTGGTTAATGTTGTGTATCTTGAATTGTAGTAACCTTGTTATGAAGTATTCAGTTTTGTTTGTTTCTGATTTTCTATGCCTCATGGCTATGCAGATGGTTTGCAATGTGTTTAGGAGTTGACTTTTAAATGTCAACATTCTTATGATGTTCTATTTTAGCTTTGGTTACTTTTGACGCAAACAATTCACACATCAAGCTTAGTCAATTTCAAAAAATACACAATAATGACATGGTTTCATAGTTAATGCAAATGGATATAATTCCAGCTGCATAAAATTGCATACTTTTCAAAGCATGAGCGCTACAGTTACACACCCACACACAGATATGTTTTTAGATTACATAACTTGTCCATAGAAAATAAATAGTAAACTAGATGAAACATTGTCTAGATAATTAACATAACAGATTTGACCTATGGTGAGGCCATCATTCTTTCCAGTGCAGCCTGCTTCCTAGTCATTCTTCGTGTAGCAGGCTGGGTTGAAGCAGAAACTGCTTGAACATCACTTGACTGAATCTCAGACTGGGATTGCTCATGCATGATGGGATCGGCAAATGGTTCAGCTTGAAGTTGCTGGGATTGTGACAGGGATGCATCATGTATGATGGGATCTTCAGTTCCTGGCTCTTGATTTGTAGATTGAACACCACTTCCTTGAACTGCACTAACTTGGCTTTCTAGAACAACACCCATACCTTCAGCTTCTTTATCTGCTGCTACCTTTTTACATTTAGGATGTCTTCTTTTTCCTGCAGCTTTAGTAGGCACCTTTTTGACATTTACCTTATTGGCATTTCCACTATGTTGAGCTCCACCATACCCTAGGCATGTTACCCGGTTGTGTCCAGCAATGCCACAAATACTACACCTGACACTCTTCCAAGCCCTTGACAGCTTACCATCCTTCACAATCTCTTCAGTTTCAGGTGCTATCCTAACTCTTTTTCTACCTTTTGCGGCAGGCGGGTTTGTTTCGGATTTCGGTGGAACAATTGTTGTTGGCATAGTTGATTTTTCCCAATGTACACTGCTAGTTATAGGCTGGACATGGTGTTTGTAGGTAGCCTCCCAAGTGAGAAGATAGTAACAAGGATGATTTACTCCCCTTTACCCAAAAAAAATAGTAACAAGGATGAGCCCATGTTTCTACAGCTCCGACTTGTTGGCCATTTAAAGCCATATTCCAATTGGTAGCAACAGCATGTTTACATGGTAAACCTGTTATCTCCCACCTTCTGCAAGTACAAGTCTTGTGTACAACATTAACTACACATTGGTCACCCCATGGTCCACTAACCTGAAACTTAGATCCCCCATTCCATAACACATTATACTTAACAGCCTCTTTCTTAATAGCCTCTAGCATGTGTTGTGCAGTTGGTGTTAATGGCCCATCACTCTTCTCAATCACCATAAGAACATGCATTATCCTCTTCATACAATATTCCCTGATGTATTCTAAGGCTGTAATAATAGGTTTGCTTAACCCCTCTTTAATTTTCTCATGAAACACTTGACACATGTTATTAAGTAACACATCAGAAGTAGCTCTCCCTAAAGATGACAAGTAATAAACATGTATTAATTGTAACTGTTTATACTGCATTTACGATGACAAAGTAAGTGAAACAGATAGATCACTTACATGAAAAATGTGACCTTGACCAATGGATCGGTGGTATCTTACTTAACCAATCATGGGCTGGTTGATTAAGTTTCTTGAGATCAGCCATAGCTTTCAGAAACTGTACAACAGTTGAGGCTGTTGCACATTTCCACAGATGGTCTTTGTAGGCCCTACCTTTCCATTGCAATTTCATTTTCTCATGTATGCTTTTAATACAGAATCTGTGTTCTGCACTTTCAAAAACTTCTGCTACAGCTCTACTTATATCCTGCACAAAATCAAATATCTTTACTGTCTGTTTCAAAACAGTGACACTTAAATTCATGAACAGAGTAAGAGAGTACCTTATTCATGTCAGTAATAAAAGTGATGCTTGAAATTGGCCCAAGTGCTAAATCATCGGATAAACAATGAAGAAACCAAGTCCAAGATCCTATGTTATCTGAATCAACAAAAGCATAAGCGAAAGGGTATATACCATTGTTGCTATCAATTCCCACAGCTGTCATCAGTTGACCATTGAAAGGACCACGAATTGGAAAAGCAGCCAGCCCCAACAATGATCTCCCACAATCTTTAAATCCTTGCTTCAGTGCACCTAAACAAACATACACTCTCTTGAATTCTCTGGTTGGAAGAGACTCATCCGGAGGTCGTTCCACATTCATCTCCACTGTCGTATTAGGGTTTGTCTTCTGCAACTCTTGAACATAATCTCTCAACATGGTAAATTGAAGCTTGAATTGACCCCTGATGGCTTTTATAGCTAGGTTTTTGGCCCTTAATACCTTCTGCAGGGACACTTGAAGGTCGTATTGGTTAGTAAGTTGATTATGCACCGACCTGACAGGAAGCTCTGGATTTGTTTCAACTTGTGCTGTAATTTTCTGTGAGATATAGCGAAGGTCAAAAGCTCTGACTTCCCTTGATTGCAAACAAGTGTGTTGCTCATTATATGTTCTGACCGACCAGATACCTGTCTCACCATTCCTGCCGACAAACAATAGCCATGGGCAGAGTATTTCTGAAGGGTCCTTTTTGGCAGAAAGCAATGCTCTTATACCCCTTCTGCTTAATGGACTTCTAGATGGGCCAATATTCAGTCCAGGACCTTCACTTGGGCCTGAAACTGGAACACAACCCCTACACCTGACCCTTATTCTTGTTTTGTCATTCTTCAAAAAAAACAACTCCCTCCTAGTTTCTATTGAATGCTCTCTTACTAGCTTTTTTACTTCCCCTGCAGTAGCAAACTCCTGACCAGTATAGAAAAAAGTGGTATAAACGCCATTAGCAAAGTGTGCGTGTTGGAAACTAACATGGTCACCGCAAAATACTTCATCAACCATCACAGGTAAATCATTTACCAACTGCCTGTCATCACTTATATAACATGTTGTTCCTTCTTCACCTGAATCAGTAGTCTGACCTACTTGTACCATACCAAGCTGTGCATCATTCTCTTGACAAGTGTTATCTTGATTTGGTTCAACTGCATTGCCAAATTCACTAGTGTCACTCGCTTGTAACAGACTAAGATCAACAACAGGATCCTCTTCCATGTTATCCTGAGTCAGTTGAAACAGACTAACATCCACATCAGGCTCCTCAAAGCTGTTATTCACATCAAGTAGTGGTCTGCCTGCTTTGTGTAAATGCTTGTCCTGTGTCAACTGAAACAGATTAACCTCAAAATTTTCAGGCTCCTCAAAGGTGTTATTGACATCAACTAGTGCTATTCCACCGTTGTCAAAGTCCTTCCCCTGAATCACTCTAAACAGATTAACCTCAACATTATCAGGTCCTTTAGAGCATTGTCCTCATCAACAACTACTAAAGCACGCTCACTGTTTTGAACAGGTTGGCTAGCAAATGAGCAGTCTAAGGTGGAAAAGAGTGGCTCAATGTTTGGCAAATTGTTAGCTTCACCAATATCATTGACGTCCACAGGCAATTGTGTAAGTTGGATAAACTGATCTAGGGCAGGTTCATTATCTATATCATCTAACACCAACCGTCTACAACATGATTGAATAGCCGCAGTAGCAACTTTTCTCCTATCTTCATCCATCTCCCAAAACACAGTCTTAATTGATTGTGGGGACATTTCACAAAATTCTAATCTAGTCTTCCCTATTTCAACATACACGTCTATCAGCTTATGCTGTATAACAACATCTTTCAACAAGTCTAGATTAGCAGGTTCACGGAAAGAAAACAAACCGTCGTCTAATGTACAACCAGGCTTAAGAAAGTAGAAATAATTGGTTTGTCCAGACTCATAACCGATTTGGGTCATGAGAGCATCCATTTCATCAACAGATACCTCTTTTATTTCAACAAGATCAACAAGGCATTTCTTGCCTCCTTGATATATCCTACCTGGAAAGTATTTGAATGTACCTTCATAATGGAACATCATGCTAAACGATCCAGGTTCACCCGCTGTATAAAAAAATGTACAAAAACTTTGTTAAGCTAAAGTTACCTAAAAGGGGAATAACTTAATCACTCGTACTAACATATGATTGTAATAGGCTCTAACCAAAAAAGACTTACAATATCTCATGACTGCAGATCTTTCCTCCGTTTCACGATCATCATATAAAGGATATTCCCTTACTCGCCACAGAGTAAATCCAAGGTGGTTGTTTGTTATTTTCTTACTCAGATTATTTGATTTTATGATAGACATTGCCTTAGTGTTTTCTGGGTAGGCTTCCAAAACAAGTTTGGGGATGAGCAATGAGTACCCGGTTTTGTTATATTGTACAATATGGCGGGAAATTGGACAAGACAGGTTATACAGTGTATACCACATAATGACTATTCTACCCCCAGCAGTACCATGATTATGGGTTTATTTTGGGTATAACGGAACGTTGACAACGCCGTTATTGGTCAAGGGACTGATTTGGCATTTAATCGGTACTGTTTGGACCCGTGGCGATGATTATGCCCGGTTTCGTCCCATCGCGATCCTCCACTACAAGTTTAGGGACCAACGGTGTATTTTATGAGGGGGAGAAATTTAAAGGGAGATGCATCTATGTTTGTAGGTACATATGAAATATGTGGTTGTGATTTCTTCTCACCCTTCTCATTTTAATTTTATTTATCATTTGATTCTTACTCTATGATTGTATTCCTGTTTCGTGGCTTTTGCCTTGTTTTCTTATATATTGTTGTTGCCTAAAAAAAGAAAAAAAAAGTCTTTTAACTGACGCACGACCATTAAACTTCAACATATTTGTGGGTTATGCGGTGATGAATCTGGGTTTTTGGTGGATTAATCATGGTGGTGATGGTGGATCTGTGTTTGTGTTGATCAGGTGGTGATGGTGATGTTGGTCTGCAGTGGTGATGGTGTTGTCGATCCATGGTGGTGTTGATCAGGTGATGGTGGTGGATTTATGTTTGTGATGGTGGTGTTTTAAAAGATGGTGGATCTGTGTTTGTGATGGTGGATTTGTGGTAATGATTATTTTATATAAAAGATGGGTTATTATAGTCTTTTTAACACATTACTATATATATTAAAAGCCATTCAAAACGTCGTCGTTCGATGAACAGTCCCCGCAGCCCATTTCAGGTGGCCCAATACATGCGCTGAGCTTTATGGTGTATCCGGCCCAGGTGAGTCAGATCGATATCTCTAGAAATTATGAGAAGATACCACCGCCTCTCTCATTATTAGAACAAATCCTTTGAAATTATCTGCACCGACTTTTAGAACAAATCCTCCATCGAGTGGGGGAAAAAAATTATATGTAGATTTGATATTGAATTTGTTATGTGTTTCTTGATGATGCTTATTGTAACAATGACGGCGGTAGCAGTAACGTCGATTAATGGCGAAACTTCAGAAACCACCATCAATCCACAGCCGGAGGAAGAAGATGGGAATCAGTACAAAATCGAGAAACACAAAAATAAGGTACCAAATACTTCTTGCGAAATTAACTCTTATTCCTTTCAAGTTTTAACAATTTTTATAGCTTATACATATATAAAAATTGAGTTTTGAAATTAGGGTTTCTCATACTTTGGGGGTTTTGTTAATTGCATATATTTTTAATTTGTTTTAATCATTTCTTATTATGTCCATGTATATTTTGTAGATGACAGTATGTATTAATGAAATCACGTTGATGGCATGATGATCGAGTTGCAGGTATATTCATATTTAATATATGTTTTTAAATTCACATTTTTAGGTTTATATATATATATCCATGAATGCAACTATATTATGAGTTTTGTGAAGAGCTTTAATTGATTAAGCCTCTGATCGTATGTAAAACTGATTTTGTGTTTGGTTAATTGATGTTGTGGTTGTTTCGGGTACTGTCAGCTAGGGAATGTAATCTACATATAACCTTATAAGCAATCTCCTATGTGCAACTGTATAGTTCAAATCCAATTTAGCAATGTGCCAAAAGGTCACATGCTCTTTTTTTCATTTTAGATATATGGTCAGTGTTAGAATATGCCACTAGGTGGGCAACAACTCTTAACACGAACAAACAACACGACACTATTTACTAAGTTTTGAACATATGGTTCGGCCTATTAGGAAATTTGAATTACCTGAGTATATCAAAGTTGTTAAACTGAAGAATCTTAATATGCGTTGTAATGGTTAAAATTTTTGGAGGAAGTTAAAATGTATGTCTTTTCTGTTCTTGGGATGCGTAAGTAGTTTTTGGTTCAGAAAATTGATTGTATAAATGACTGGTACAGGTGATCATTAACCTATTCCAATATGAAAGGGGCTGAATCACAAACGGCTGGCGTAGCTGCAGAAGCTGCTGCTGAGACCTACACTTTTATGCAAGCGAGAATTAAAATTAATTCAAAGGTATAATGACTTTGCTTTCATATGCGTATTCTGATTGTTTTATGCTGTTTTTGTGCAACTGGGATCTTTTTTGCTTGATCAGGGTAAACGGATTCATTAGTTTTTATGTTAATGTTTTGTCGTTGGCTTTTCTAAATTATAGCGTGTGCGTCTTTAGCTGTGTACCCAACGGTAAGTGAAGCCACCTCTACCCGCGGTTGGTAGGCGTGCAAAAAAGGTTGAATTAAGTGTTGCATATATTGGGTATACTCTGAATACTAAAAACGACGCCGTATTAAACGTATATAGGGTTATTGTGGTATCAAGGAAAAAGTCACACGCTGACAAGAGAAGATGCTGAGTTGTACAAATGGATATCGCAAGGTTCTTTCACCATGTTCACTCCAATCTCGCTTTGCCTACTCTGCCTGTAGTTCAGGTATCATCATTTTATCAATAGTAGCTGAATAAATTTAAAGGTATGAGATTACTAGCATTATATTGAATATGAGTACTACGTAACTTTTTTTTTGACAGGTGGCATTGGCATCTGGTGCAGGGCCTTTCATAGTCAGAGTAAGCGAGTCTCAGTAACGAATATGGCAACTGAATTTATGGACAGTGGATGCAACGAGGCTGGAGCTTCAACCAGATAGACTGCACCTAAAAATGTTGTCTTGCGATGAAAGAGGTATCAATTGTTCTCCTTACCACATTTTTTTTATATATTTAAGGTTTCAGTTGAATTCTTATTGTTCAAGATCTGAATTACTTTTGATAGTGGTATAGGATCACATGAAACAAATGATCGAGAGGTTAAACGAACCTGTTTTGACCCATTTTGAAAGTATGCCCGTTTAGACCTGTTACATGTCTTCAAGTTGTCTAATACAACTGCTTTTTTCAATTCTTGCAAAAAAAACTTCCCTGGTATGCACCCTTGGGCCAACCTTTTGCTATTGCTATTAGAAAACGTCTTTGCTAATATGAGATTATACCATCTGAGTAGATTAATCAATATTCAATGCGTGACATTCTTTAGTCATTTTACTCTTTCATATTAATGACAATATTTTGAACTGTTGCCGACATTATGCTTTTTTTCAACTCATATGTGAATCTATATTGTTTTGTGAATATTTGTTAATGGTATTTTTTTGCTGGTATGACAGGCTGCTCATGTGAATCGTGGTGACTACCAGCTTATTGATATATCATAGGATGGAGTTGTATGTCACTTTCTCATGTTTGTTAGTTTTCCATCGTCTTTTTCTTACAATGTATATGGTCTAAGGTTGAAATTATTGATGTTATATTTACAGGTGAGTCTGCTGATCAACTGTGGTGATACCAACGTTGACCTGAAGTTCCCAACCGATGATGCTCTGCTTAAACAGGTTTGTACATTACTCATGCCGTATTATTTATGTGAACATATTCCCATCTTTGACGTTTTTCAAAGTACCCAAGTTTGTTGCAGTATCATGTGTAACCAACTGTTTAAAAATTGTGAAAAGGTAAATACGAGTCTATCAATTATATGTCGTCTTTACAGGTACAGTAGGCCTCTAAGAACAATATACTATATAGATCGTCGTCATGGGTTTCTATCGTCACATCGATTGATACTATATGACCACTTTTTTCATTAGTTTGCTTTTGAAAAGGATTGGTGGTTTAAGAATAAACAATACAGTTAAAGGGTTATTAAGTAAAAGGTTAACACTTTGGATGTGTCTAAGATTGCTTATTAGGGGCGTACGAGGTAGGTAAACAAGGGTTTTTTTTAGTCAAGTACTCACCAATGCATTACTTATTTGTAGGATTGCAAATAAAGCAACTCTTGCTTCACTGGCGTACACTGAAGCTCAAATTCATGATGCACGCCAAATTGTTGTGATGAGTATGTCTCTTATTTATTTTATTTTTTTCACATTTACATTGGTCCACCATCACGTATAGGCAAACTGTCTATGTTTAATAGCTTTTATATTTTAGACTTGCTGCTATAGATGAACTTATGTTGATGTTGTTATGCCTACATCGTCCATTAAAAAAACTCCAAGTATTTAGTAACCTCAAATATCCAGTAGAAAGTGGCACTCATTACTTGATGAATGCGCTGACTCGACATGTTTATATCTAACAGATCAAGCTGGCAGAAAACGTTAGAAACGAAATGGGTTGATGGTTACCGTTACAGGTATTCACAGGGTTTAGAGGCTATGAAAGAGGTGATGAGTAAGAAGTACAATGAGGTTTGAGTCTGCTGAAATGAAACCATCGTAGTGTGTTAGGAGCTGTTACTGAAATGAATCCATCGTCTCAGTTTTCGTAAACGAGTTTGCGTGTACTTTATTATAGAATGTGAATACAAGTTAAGCTGTTAAGAGTAAGTAGATTAGGAGGTGGGCTGCAAATGATTTAATAAGTGTATAAGTGCACTCACTCGATATAACTTTTGTTTCTATAAATTGATTGCATTGAGCGAGGTTTATGATTGTGTTTGGATTTTGGTTATATTGTGAAGTCGTTTAGGAATATATAAGGTCCAAGCTGCCGAAAAAAAACGCGTATCGAGAACAAACGACCGGCCGCAACGCGGCGGGGGCCTTTTACTCGTTTAATAATAAGATAAAAAAGAAATATATGGGAATACACACACCTATCACTGTGCACGTGTCACACATTTAGGGCATGCTTGGTTGAGGGGTTAAGGGGGTGGGGAATGGGTAAGGTATTCAAAAGGGCCCACATTTCTCATTATATAGTGCTTGGTTAGGGAGGGGTAAGGGATTGATTACCCCGTAATGGGTAATGAACCATTATAGACTAAATTGAGGGGTAAGGGATTGATTACCCACCTCACTCATTCATTTGCATTCCTTTCCCTTTACTCACTTTGAACCAAGCGGGCCCTTAGTGTAGTAACACATTAAAAGTAGCATAGTAGCACGGTAACACGGTCGCACATGACCATTTTAAAAAGTGTTAAATTTGTACTAGATGATAAACTTTTGCGTATCTTTTGTTCCTTTTTGAGAATTATCTCTTTTTTTAGTTACATGCATGCATATATCATGCTAGATTTCCACCTACTGCAGAAGAAGCAAGAGGAAAAAAAAAAAAAAAAAAAAAAAAAAACTTCGTTAATGTTTTGAACGTTTGAAAAATCACTCAAATGATTAATATCAAAAGAAAATTTACGAAGCTAAAAGCTTTTGAAAATGTTAGACCTTAAAAGGAATGGGAACCCTTTGGTTTTGTTTTAAGTGTTTAGTGCTTTGGTCCTTTATATTTTGAAAACCTTACTTAATCACTTAGACAGGTGGTATAATAACTAATAAGGCTTCGAAAATGAAAACGCGTCTTCGAACCTATTACCACACGTCCTCCTTGTTACATACACCCACACACCACACGGCTTGGAGCAAAAAAATAAAATAAGTCGTCATGACTAAATGGGGCAAAGTGTCAAAAGAAATGTCATTGGACATTTATTAAAAAAAACCTTTTAAGACTTATATAACTTTTTATCCCTATAAATACCTAAACACTCTTTCATTTTATTTACTTTTCGAACATATTCTTTCTTCATACGCTCTAAAGTTCTTATCTAAAACAAATCAATTCCGAACAATTCATGTTTACATCCTCAGATGAAGAAGAAGAAGTTAATAGTATCGAGCTATAGTTTTTAAAAAAGGCGACGACATACTATATGAATTATCAAGCTTCCATGTTAGGAATTGGAAATTCCATGTTAAAGTGTCGGTCACCCCAATTATGGTCTAGCATATGTTAGCTCGTAGACGTGTCGTTATTTACGTTATTTAGTAGTTTATTAGTTAGTTTGTAGCGTAGAATAGTTTAGTGTAACACCGTGGAGGAAGGACGGGTCTTTACCCACTGTATGTCTGATCCACAGTCCGACAGGAGGACGTATTGTATGTAACTATAAATACCCTCTACCTCCCAAGGTAGAGGGTTGGACCTTTCACTTAATCTAACATTCTATGTTTTCTTTCACTTTCTCTCTCTAGAAGGGCTCCCATTCTACTTTCTCTCTCTAAACTCATCATAGTATTTGACCCATATATTGTTATGTGATGTGTTTGTGAAATCCAATATGTAACAATTGGTATCAAGAGCCATGGTTTGATCATCTCTCTTACATATCCTTGGATTTATAGTGGTTTTATATGGTTTTTGGGTTTGAAAAAAGTTTAGTGATTTTTGCATCATTTGGATCATTTCTTGTGTTAAAGTTTGAATTTTGAGTGTACTTTTGTGTTTAGAATCATTGTAAGTGCTTGGGTTTTGATTTGGAAAGCTTGATTCACTGTGGTTGGGCTTGTTTTGGATTGAAAAGGGTTGTGTTTAAGTTTTTTCTACCTAGCGACTTGAGTCTCGGAGTATTTTTCTTCGTAGCGACTTGCTTTTTAAGTTTGCAGCGACTTGTAGTTGAAGTGATAGCGACTTGAGGCCTAGCGACTTGTCTATTGAGACAAGAAGACAAACAATACAAAGTAGTGGAGGTTCCACTTCGGCTAGCGACTTGGTTGACGTAGCGACTTGTCTTTATTGTGACTAGCGAGTTGCTCTTTAGCGACTTGGTCTCTTAGCGAGTTGTTCCTTAGCGACTTGTCAACTTAGAGAGTTGTTCTTTAGCGACTTGTCAACTTAGCGAGTTGTTGCTGTAGCGACTTGTTTCATAGCGACTTGTGCTTTTAGCGAGTTGTTACTAGCGACTTGTTGACTTTTCCCGACAAAACTTCAAACGACCATAACTTTTGAACCGTAACTCCGTTTTCAGCGTTCTACCCATCAAAATGACCGTGAGAACGAGGAGAATGTCACGCCGAATCAACTAAAGTTTATTCGGGTCAACATTCGAGGCCTAAATCCGCTCCGAACAGAAGTTATTGAGGTTTTTATGTTTTTTGACCTAAATTTCTCCGTAAAAACGAGCATAAACCAATCCAAATCTCAACCGAACAACATCTCTGCTAATCCTACAAACAATCATATGCCCTAACACTCAATTTTCTATCACTGTGTCGATCCATCAGTCATCTTAACACATTCCATTGGTCATTGCTTAACGGTTTGGTCTTGATTTTAGTAAAATCCCACGAAAGATCCTATTTCTCGGTTTAAATCATAGACTTGTAAAATCCCGTGTATACATCAACATCATGTCTTACACTCCTGATTCAGTGATTTCAGAATTACTCAAACTGTATGATGCTGTAGACAACCATGATAATATTAGCTATACTGAATGGTTACAGATGATGGAATCAATCAATGAGGATGTAAAATCTCTATGTTCTGAATCTAAAGAGAGAGAATTGCACCAGTTTAGGCTACAAAATGCCATGCTAAAGGAAAGTAACATTGAACCTTATCACTTACTTCACTCTCACCTCATACAGCTTTTGTCCACAATTATGGATCGAACATGTAGTGCCATCTTCCGTCAGGATTTACCTACACTGACTAGAAACTTGCTGTTGAACTTAGAACAATTGGAACAACAACTTGATAAAGAAAAGGTTCAAAAGGATAGTTCCAGTGCTGCACTACAAGTGATCCACAACCAATTTCAGTCATTCATCAGTGGGGAATTTACATCAGATTATGATCAAGACATGACTGAAATGTCTTTCAAGAAACACACTGGAATGGAAATTGGCGTGTTCATAGAGACACTTATCCAACTCATGGACAAAGTGGAGAAGTATATTGAGGAAGTTACTCAAAAAGATGAAATAATAGATGAGAGTCTGGTGCAGTTGACAGAAAGTTGTGATGAGTTGGGTAATGTATCAGTTGAAGAATCGGGTGTTGCTGAATGCAGAATAATAGAAACAACAAAGAATGATGCAACAAATTGTTCAGTAACTCATGTTACACATGATGTGAATGCAGATATCAGACAGATAAATGAACAGGTGTCATGTGATGAGGTACCCTTAACTGTTCAACATAGTGCATCTGCTAATGTGCCTAAACATACTGATCTTAATGTTGAACATGATTCTGATATATGTTCCTTGGTTGAGGCTGAGTCTAATAATTTCAAAACATATGATATGGTTGATAAAAAGTTTTTTGATGAACTTTCAAACAAATTCTCAAAACTTGAAAAACATTGCATTTCACTTGAAATTGCGATACAGAGTAAAGAAGAAAGTTTTCAACTTAACAAACCATGTAAAAATCCGGAACTTCCTGAATTCCGTGAACTTTTTGAAATTAACACTTTGAAAGCTCAGCTTCAAGACAAAAACTCAACTATCAACAATTTGAAGAAACATATTTCTGATATGCATGTGAAAAGTAATTTGGTTACAAGTAATTCTGATGTTAATGCTATTGATGATATTCAAATGAGAAATGATGAATTAGCGGTTTGTGTGGCCAAATTACTAAAGGAAAATGAGTATTTGAGAAAGCATCACATTGAACTAAGAGACTCTGTCAAAGAAGCTAGAACTAAGTCAATGGAACAAACAAACTCTTTGATAGCAAAAATTGATGAGCTCAATGCTCAACTTCAGGAAAAGAGTTTCGCCATTGTTGCCTTAAAGAATGAGCTTAGAAAAACCATAGGGAAAAGTGTGAACACTAAGTTTACAAAACCATCAACCTTGGGGAAGCCAGTTTCTCATCCCACTAGAGACCGGTCCGTTGTTAGGCAGCCTTCTGCATTTATATCTGAAAGAACAAAATCTTTAAAGAAAAGTTTTGCCTCCCAAGTTGATGAGATACAAGTTTTGTCAAAACCAGTCACTTCACCTAAGTTACCTAGGAATAATGCTTCTAACTCTGTTAACCCTCAACAAGTTGCTACTTCTACTCCCAACACCTCTAGGATTAGTTCGAAAACAGTGTCAAAACCATGCATTAAAACCCATAATTCATATGATATGAATGACTTGTGGAAGAACTATTATCTAGAAGAAGCTAGGAAAAAGACACAAATTCGAAAAGACGAAATTTTGGGTGCAAGACCTAGGGTGATGAATTCTACAAGATTTCAAAGCACTGCTAATAGTTGTAAACCATTACCTAGGAACACTCAAAATACTAGGGGTTGGCTTGCATCTAAGAGTAGTTATATGAAGAATTATACTAAGCATGTAGAAATTGAAACTAGAAATTCTAAGTCTTTTCCGAATAAGAAACATTTTCCTAATTCACATGCTAAGGTACAATCCACTAAGACTACTAACGTAACTAAGGTTCAATATGATATGAAGCTAAACAAACCGAAAACTTCTCCTAGATGGATACCAACTGCTAAATCTTTGGAAACTAGGAATAAGGATAAGTCTTCCACTATGCATAAGAAGCTTAACAATCCTAGACCTTACCATAAGTGGATACCGTCTGGTAGAATGTTTAAGGATGCTGGACTTAAGTGGATTCCTACCGAAAAGCTGTTTACCGATGGCAAAATCAAGGTTGACCGTGAAACCCCAAAGGATTTGGATACTAATGTCACTAACCAATATATATGCAATCAAGTTTGTAATGTTAGTGCATGTATTCCTTACTCAGTTGCAGATACTTCGATCCTTCACTACATGGACTGGCTTAAAGTATGGATAACAAATGGATTGATATCTCATAACTCACGGGTTCAAGTTACTCAACCTTGATATTCAATCTGCAATGACGTCTGTTCACATCAGTTCAGGCCTCGCTTTTCATCACTATGGCGTCTGCAGATAACACTTCAGGCCCCGTTCCTCAAAGAAAAGAAAGGTGTACGCTTCAGTGCGCTTTATCTTCAAAAGAAGAGAAATCTTCATGTGTATGACCATTCTCATCGACATTCTTCATCAACAAGCTTCATGTTTTTCCACGCTCTTTCAACCCTCAAGTGGATCTACGTTCATTGGTGTATATTCTTATTCACTTGTTCAAATCAAAAATGGCAACTTCGGATGCAATTTTTGAGGGGGAGAAGAGTGCATATACTACATGTTGATAGATGCTTGAATTATGGTCATATGACTCTCCTTCAACGCCTAATTCATTGTTTGGGATTCATTGTTTCATGATATGTTTGATGAGTACTTCCAACCTCCAACGAATGTTGATCATCCAGTTTCTGAAGCTCATGCTCCGGTTCCTACTGACTCAACTAGTTCACCATCTAAGAAGTATTTCTCGAAATTCTCAAGAAACCTTATCTCCAATTATTTCTCAAGGCGTTGATCATGACTATCATAATATTGAAGTTGCACTCATAAATAATGATCCGCTCTTTGGTATTCCTTTGCTAAATCTTCACGGATTATTGTTCCTCACATTGTGCACGCTATAAATCAACCACATGAACATTAAGGAAAATGACTACCTCATCCGCTCGAAGATATTATTGGTGAGTCTTCCAGATCAGTCCCTACATGAATACCTTTAGGAAAAAGGCATTGATGTTGAGGAATCATTCGTTCCGGTTCATTCAGTGGATCAATGTACATCTGATTGTATGTTTATTCACGTGTTGGGCATTTGACACAAGTTGATTACTTCGGAGTTAATCATTTATCACTCATTTGAGATTGAAGTTGACTTTCACAAAGGCGTGTTCTTATTTGATAACTTGCTCGGGCTTAAGAATTTGAGTTGAAGACTTGGTTTATCTAGTTACCAGCAGTCGGGATGGATGGTTGAAGACCTGGTTAACTATCACTTTTAGGAGTTACGTTGTCTTACTCAGTGACACACGCTTATGTCGTTGTGGATAATCGCAAGAGGTGTTATTGTCTCGTACTTTGTTTGAGTATTGGGTACTTAGAGATTTGCTTGAAGCATAGATTCTCGACACCATTCTTCCATTATTAAGTGCAAGCTTAAGATACAAATGTAGGGAATTCGACTTCAGTTTCAAGTTTGGTATATCAAGTTTTCTTCATTAGTGATCACTTCAAATTGTCTACATATGGGTTGATAAAGATAGTCAGAGAGAGTTTTTGTAGCAGTTGATTCTCACAGGATTCAGTTGAGCTAATTGTTTGTTCTTCTCTATTTCTAGAGTATTTGGCATGTATAATGTGTTGCTGATTCTGAGGTATCAAAACCAGCAAGGGGGAAGGAGACATACATCTAAACACACAACGAGTACACATGATGAACTTAATACTTCTTCTCTATTGAAGTAATCCCGGGAAAGACAAATGCCATAACCGCAGAGAAACTCAGTGTTTAACTCGTAGCCTTTGGTGTGTTATTCCAACTATTTGGGGGAAGGATGCATTATTCCAACCATTTGGGGGGAAGTGGTCTCTGGATACTTTTGGTATGTGTTATCTCAGCTTTTAGTAGGAAGAAATATGAGAAGAATATGTGGAGCGTGAGATGATATTGCTTATCGACATCTTCTATATGATTTATGATAAAGTGCTTCCTGTTAGTGCTTCATGTACACAATGTAATGATGATTCCGATGAGATCGCAGCCATCAAGGGAGAGATATGTGTACATCTGGGTCGCACAACATATTCACATGATTGAGCTTAATCAGTTATTCCGGAGTTGACATCCGCAAAGAAGATCAGTGATTCAACCAGTTATTGTGATGTCATTGTCTCTTCTCTTGTTGGGTACATGTGTACGTTATGGGCTGATTGGTTATATGTTAGATAAATGGAATGCATTTGGTGAAATAAAGGTGTTGATATATTGTTCTCCTCAATTGACATCTGCTCAAACTCGAAGATTTATGTGTACATCGGGGATGCACAACAAGTTCATGTGATCGGGCTTAATCATTTATTTCGGGTTTGATAACCACATAAATGATCCGTGTTAACTTGTTACTTTGGTTTTATCGTCTTCTTCGGGTTCTTGAAGCTTCATACAATTAGACTGTTTGCTTCACTTCTTCTTCTTGGGGGAAATGGTCTTTTTACGTGGATTGTCGGTTTAGGGGGAAGCTACCAAAGATTCACTTTTTGAAGGCTCAAGTTTTTGCGACGATTCAAGAGCCTCGAATGCTTTGGTGGTGAAAGTTTAAGAGATGATGACTTCTATCTTCTACAAAGTGCTGAATGATTTCCTTATCTCGGTACTCGTATCATCATCTTCTTAAACTATTTCTCTATCTTTGTAAATAATTTTCAAAAAGCAAAATATAAAAATATAAAACCAACAAAAACAAAATAGAAAAATATAAAATCAACAAAAGCCCATAAAAATAAGAAAATTGAAAAATACCAAAAATATGTTTTCTCAAGACATGTCTTCTGGTATCGATAACATCTACGGTCTTAGAAATGTCATTCAATAATGGCACGGGACTTTAGATGAAGTTCGAGCAGGGGGTGTAAATATTTCTTTCTAAACATGGCTCAAAATATGACTTGCTATTATTTCCGATAGCAACTCACTCTTCAAGGAAGGAAAGTGTTGCGCTAAACCAATTTTCTAAAAAAATTCGTGCACTTATCCTAAAACTAAAATGAGTAAAGTATGTCGAAGGACTGCTGTTCCTACTCAAATATTTTTCCTTCTAAAATTCTTCAGAAAAATATTTGTTTTAACAAAATGGTGGAAAATGAGTTGCTTGTAAATCAATCAGATTCAGAGTATTCGTAAAAAAAATTTGAAAACTCAATCAATGACTTCAGTGCTCTTAAATTTTTCAGAAAAATAAGTCATTGATTGAGGGGGAGAATGTTTTCAAATCTATATCATCTAACGAGATTATCTAATTATCCTATATGTTTAATTGAAAATGATGTTAACCTACGTTGAAGGACTAGGTGCCTAGGATATGATTGTTAGGATTAGATGATTAGAGTTTGATAAACACATTATTCCCATGCAATATATGAATTGATTGACATGTTGGATTGACTTTTATTAGTCGATTACTGTGTGGGTGATGTCGACCACCATATATCTGTTTGTGTCCACTAACGTATGCAGATATCATGGATATAAGAATGCTCCCAATCCGGATCCCACAAATGAATATGATTGGATGCCAAAAGGAAAGGGTAACTATTTCTTAAGTCGACAAATGAAGAAACGGAGCTTAATTGAACTTCTATGGAGAGTTGGCATTAAAATGCAATGTAAGAAGTCTCACTGCATCTGCAGACGGTTTTTCTTCCAAACCCTACAACAACAACAAAAACAAAAGCGGCTCAACCACCTAACGTATCTTTGTGCATGGATAATAGTGGTAATACCATTTTTCTAAAACTTTGAAATATTGTTTTTGAAAAATAGAAAAATGTTGTTTTGAAAATAAATCGGATTCAAAGTTTTGAAATCAACCGGACTTTATTTTGTTCAATCTTCAGTGATTTCAAATTAATATATTTTCAAACGATATTTCATCAAAAAGTCCGTTTGTACGTTAAAATGTGGTGATATAAATATTTAATGTTATGTCATGGTATGATTTTCTTTAAAAATCAAGATCTGTCAAAATGAAATCTTTTCTGTTCTTGTTTGATTGTGAAATTATTTTATTTTACATAAAGATCTCTTAAAACAATCATACCTGACACTAACAATCTTCAATGTCTTAAAATGGTCCTTATCTGTCATTTTTCAAAATCAAATCTTGCAACGTCTTTCCCCAAAATTTTCTAAATGATTTAAATCTTTGGGGATCACAAATCTCAAATGGTTTGAAATTTTTGATCGGGGGAGAGATCGTGATTTAAATCTCAAATCGGTTTTAAAGGGTGATTGTTTCAAAAGCACTCCTTCCTTCATGTGCCAAACGATATTGAAATACATAATGCATATGTTTGTGGAGGAGCATTTAACCTAAAACCAGAAGAGTATTTAAACGAGACACATATTCTCCCATGTTTACCAAACCTTATTAAATCACTTGGGATCCAAAATCTCAAAGGGTTTGATATTTTTGATCGGGGGAGAATTTGTGATTTAATTATGAAATCTGATAAATGATGATCGATTTGATTCAAAAGTGCATGCTGCTCTGCCATATGTGCTAAACGCTTTCGAATCTCAAAGCACATATTGTAGGGGAGCATTTCAAAAAATAAAATTAACTCTCAAGGTACAAAGATTTCTATGGTTTCTTAATAGTTTTGGCAATCGTGAAAAGTACTTCAAAAACCTCTTGCCTCTATGTGATAAAATGATTTAAAAATATCCTACGCACATATTGAGGGGGAGAATTTACCAAAGAAAATCAAAAGGCTTTTTCTAAGAAAATTGTTATCAAATAAATTATTTCAAAAGAACTCTTGCCTCCATGTGCTAAACAATTTCCTAATCATATGCACATGTTGAGGGGGAGCATTTCTAAATGATCAAAACAATTAAGGTACAAAATGTTTTGATTTTATATCACAAGTACCTTGATTGATTTTCCAAATGATTTTTCAATTGGTTTCATGAAGGAAAGAACAATACCAAAAGACCTACCAATTTACTTTATGCATGGTGTTTTAAGGATGGTTAGGTTTGGTATTCGTTCCCACGATCCCGCCAGAGCCGGAGGGATCTACCCAGGGACAATCCACTAGTTAGTATAGAAGTCCTTAGGTATGATGAAAAAAGGAGAAAAGTGAGATATGGGAAGAGTGCGGACTGAGATAGAGCTAGAACTAGAATAAACCCAACAAGGTTCTAGTTATGAAGTCTCGGTAAGCACTGAAGGGTTGAAGAATGAAAAAGAAATGAATGTGAAAGGGTGAAAAGAAATAGCCCTACAATAATTCAACCTTAGGGCAGAAACCGGGTTCAATACTGATGACGTACCCTCCGATCAGGTCGAAGGACCCCCCTTCGGCCTCAGTCGAAATTGAATTACGAAGACCCAAGTCTTTCTTTATAAGTCATTGCTGGCGTAAAACCATTCATCATTGACATGGTTACCAGTTGGGAATCCGCCAGTCGAAGGCCTATGCCCTTCGGTGTCTTCTCTTAAAGATGCCAAGACAAACAAGAACCTTGACTTGGTCTTCCCCCACGTTCCCACTATGTCCTTAGCTTTCCCGCCAAGTCCGAGATAGTGGGGATGAAGCCCTAGCGGTTACCATAAATCAGTGGACGCCCCCCATGATCTCCTAAACGTGTGCTAACGCTCTCCAAGCTATTTTCATCACCTATAAATAGGTTGGACAAGTCATTTCAATGGTATGTTCACTCAACACAGTATTTCACATACATCATATTATCCATAACTCATATCACATACTTATTCACACGCCGGAGGTGGTTCGCAGGGCCCAACCCCTGCGCAATCACTTAACGAAGTGTCTATTATTTCTTATTGCAGATTGACTACAAGTTTGGCGCAAGCATATCACCCCTCATACCCTTCGATCATCATCGAAGGCCTGTTCGTACGATTTATTGTACAATCAGTGGCGCCATCCGTGGGACCCGCTACTATTGGTCTCGTTATTCCAAACTTACACCCAGTCAATCACTCTCGCTAGTTTTACGGCATGACTCAAGGAAGAGAAGATACACCCCCTCCGGGTTTCTCGACCTTGACACCAATCCCAGTCAATGATCCTAGCAACCTTCCCAATATAACCGCATCCACTTTTACCACACGATCTCACCCTGAAATAACCCCCAACAATCATGCTTCAACCTCGGCTAACCCTGAACCGGTAATCGGTCCAGCGTTTGTCGAAGCTAACATCGAAGCATTAGAATCTTTACTAAGAGCTCGAAGGAGGCAAGACCGGAATGTGGAAATGCGTAGGGAGTTAGAATACTCAAGCGATGAGTATGACGAAGAGTTAGAAATGGAGACTCGGTCCTTGGCTCCTGGGGCTACTCGCTCAGTGCTGAGGGTAGGGTCTCCGAGCAGTCGAAGGCCTAGCGGAAGGTCGGTTGGTTTCGAAGATGCTCCGGAGCGGGCTCCGACAAGAAGGGAAGGAACGATGGAAGGCTCCAATGGAAGGAGTCACCGAAGGGAGGCTACGGAGGTTAATCTGCCACCACTCTTGGCGGCTCATCTGGGAAGAACTGAAGCGGGGGTTCTACTGCAGCCTTCTCACGCATCCGGCGTAGAAGGCGATCCACCTCAATTAAATAGGGGAGGAAATCTTCCTCCTCATGGTATGTACCCTCCTTTTCAGGCTCAATCTTACCCTCAAGGGGTTTATCCCCCACCTAACGGGCAGGCTAACAACCCCAATTTTACTCAACCATACGGAAGCATGCCCTATGGACAACCTATGGTATACCCTTCGTATCCTGTGGGAAGTCACCCACCTTATATGCCTACTGCTTACCCCCAATATGTTAACCAAAATACTGTTGGAATACCTCCAAATCATAACCCATACAATGCTGCCCCTACATACATACCACCTTATAACTGCCCCTATTCGGAGCCCATGGGCTCCACAACACCCTTCGTAAGGTGGATAGAAGACTACCCTTTGCCTGATGGGTTCAAAATGCCCGCACATATTGGTACTTATGATGGAAAAGGGGATCCGGATAACTTTTTACACTTGTTCGAAGGGGCTATTAGAATGCAGAAGTGGGTAATGCCTGTTGCTTGTCACATGTTTACATACACCCTACGAGACTCTGCTCGTATATGGTGGAACGGGCAAAAACCAGGTAGCATTGTGAATTTGGATGATCTTAAAGCCAAGTTCAGGTCACATTTCAGCCAACAGAAAAAGTTCACAAGAACGCACCTAACAGTGCACAACATCAAGCAGAAGGAGAACGAGAGCACCAAGGCTTTCATTACTAGATACACTGATGACACCTTGCAGATAATGGGCTTGCACGAAGACCAGCGCATCTCAGGTTTCGTACATGGCCTATGGAACAGAAGCTTGGTTGAATTCCTTTCCACTGATCTGCCTGCAACCTATAAAGGATTAGTGGAAAAGGCTTACACCTGGATCGAAGCAAAAGAAGTGTCCACCAACGGGGCTCCGGTCGAAAACAAGGAAAATCACAACAAGGCCCCGAAGCATCCTTCGTGGGAAGGGTCAAGGAACAAACACAAGAACAGGGACAGGTTTACTCCATACCACAAAAACATCAACCATGGCCTCCTGGCTAATCTGTCCAAATCCCCAAGGGAGATACTCGCTACCGAAAAGGCTGCGAAGACCTTTGATCCTCCTCCTCGCTTGGCAAACAAAGGGAGGCCTAGAGACACTTCCAAGTTTTGTTATTTCCATGACGATTACGGTCACGACACCAATCACTGCCGAGAACTCAAAAAGCAGATAGAAGAGGCCGTGAAGTCTGGCCAATTGGGACATTTGGTGAAGGGTATAAAGAGAGGCAAAGAAAAAGCCTCCGACACACAGTTGGGGAAAGATACCATACCTGTCGAAGCACCCATCCTCATGGCTTATAAAGAAGACTCTGGTTCAAAGAGGAAGGAAGCAGAGGAAGCTTTGTGCGGAGTAGGAGATGTCACTTTCCCTTCAATCACAGGGAAAGTTCTTTCAAATGACCCCGTGGTCATCAAAGTCTTGATCTCCAACAGAGAAGTAAACAGAGCCTACCTTGACTGCGGTAGCTCCTGCGAAGTTATCTACGAACGATGTTTCCTAAAGCTCAAACCTTCAATAAGGTCGAAGAGAGTAGATTCAAAGGTACCCTTAGTAGGGTTCTCAGGGGAACACTCATGGCCCTTGGGAGAAGTCCCTCTAGAGGTTACGATTGGAGAAGGGAGGCTAAAAAGAACAGAAACTCTGGTTTTCACGATCGTAAGGTCGGAATCTCCCTACAACCTATTGATAGGGAGGACAGCAATGCAGAAGATGGGCATCGTTGTCTCAACCATACATGCCGCGATCAAATTCCAAACACCTTTCGGCATTGGAACGGTTTTTTCCAGCTATAAGGTGAAGGAGTCTACGACAGAAAGCAAGAGGGTCAAACAGGTTTTGGAGGAACTTTCGAAAGATGTTCTCAGTTGCGCTAACGCTGAAGAACGCATCGTGGTAAATGATCTCTACCCCGATCAGACAGTAGTAATCGGAAAGCAACTTCCAACCTCCTTTAAAGCAGAATTGGAAAAGGTACTTCGTGCTAATGTAGATGTCTTCGCATGGACCTATTCTGACATGACGGGGGTCCCCAGAACTCTCACCATAGACGGAATTCCCTTCGGCACTGAACACAAGCTCAATGAGTTCAAACATATTGAACCCATCAAACAAAAGCGTCAAAGTCTAGCTCCTGAAAGAAATGCCGCTGCATGCAAAGAAGTGGACGAACTCGTAGCAGCAGGCATACTCAGAGAGGTGAAGTATCAAACTTGGGTGGCCAATCCGGTGATGGTCAAAAAGCATGACGGAGGATGGAGAACGTGCGTAGATTTTACCGACATTAACAAAGCCTGTCCGAAGGACTGCTACCCTCTTCCAGAGATTGATTGGAAGGTGGAATCCCTGTCAGGGTTTCGACTAAAGTGTTTCCAAGACGCTTATAAAGGTTACCATCAGATACAAATGGCCGAAGAAGACGAAGAGAAGACAACCTTTTTTACAGGAAAAGGCGTTTATTGTTACAAAAAGATGCCTTTTGGTTTGAAAAATGCAGGTGCCACCTACCAACGATTGGTGGACAAAGCCTTCCACAAGCAAATAGGTAGGAATCTGGAGGCCTACGTAAATGATATGGTCATTAAGAGTAGATCGGAGGAAGATATGCTCTCCGACATCAAGGAAACCTTCGATCAGCTTCGCGCCATCAATATGAAATTAAATCCCAAGAAGTGTTCCTTTGGTGTGGAAGAAGGACAATTTTTGGGGCATCTGATCACCAAGCAGGGTATCAAGGCCAATCCTTCGAAAGTCAAAGCCATCACAGATTTGCAGCCCCCTAAGTCCCTAAAGGAAGTGCAAAGTCTTAACGGAAAGCTAGCAGCCCTCAGCAGGTTCTTGTCGAAGGGTGCAGACAGATCTTTGCCGTTCTTCAAAACACTCAAAGGATGCACGGACAAAAAGGCATTCCAATGGAGCATAGATGCAGAAGCACCCTTTCAAAAGCTCAAGGAATTCATGACTATTCTACCTACACTTACGGCCCCAATCAAAGGCGAAGTGTTGTTCATGTATATTGCAGCCTCTTTCGAAAGCATCAGCGCCGTGTTATTGGCAGAAAGGGAGAAGAAGCAAATCCCTATATACTTCATTAGTAGGGTACTACAGGGAGCTGAGCTAAATTATCCAACAATGGAGAAGCTAATTTTGGCTTTAGTTCATGCTACGAGACGCCTTCGAAGGTACTTTCAAGCTCACCCCATAACCGTACTTACCGACAAGCCAATTAAGCCGATACTTTCAAAGCCAGAGAAATCTGGAAGGATAGCTAAATGGGCTATCGAGCTAGGAGAACATGATATTGAATACAAGGGCAGAAGCTCGGTCAAAGGGCAAATATTGGCAGAATTTTTAGCAGAAACACCCTCCGAACTGAAACATGACAAAAAGGTTGTTGAAAAGGAGCCCACTAAGGCAATCGAAGGGTGGAAACTTTATACTGATGGAGCCTCCAGCTCCGATGGTTCTGGCGCAGGTCTCATGCTCGTTGATCCCAAAGGGAAGGAATACACTTACGCACTTCGTTTCGAATTCGATGCTACGAACAATGAAGCGGAGTACGAAGCCTTGTTAGCAGGTCTCCGATTTGCCAAATATATGGAAGTAGAAGACTTGGCTATTTTTGTTGACTCACAACTAGTGGCCAACCAGATAAAAGGCTCCTACGAGGCAAGACAACCTGTGATCAAGCAATATCTGGATAAGGCCAAAGAAATGCTCGAAGGGTTCACATCTTACAACATAGAGCATGTTCGAAGAAACCAAAACAAGAAGGCGGATGCACTTAGCAAACTGGCATCAATGGCATTTGCTCATTTAACAAAGGAAGTTTTGGTCGAAGTGTTGGCAGATAGGTCCATCGTTCGAAAGGATGTGTCTGACGTAATACTGGAGGAAGACTCGAATTGGATGACTCCAATTAGAGAATATCTAATAAGCGGCATACTTCCGGAGGATCCAAAGTTGGCTCGAAAGGTGCGCATCAAAGCACCACAGTACAGGATCATGGGAAATTACTTATACAGAAGATCTTTTCTATCCCCTTGGCTCCGTTGTGTAGGGCCAAGGCAAGCTGCCAACATCATCCAAGAAGTACATGAAGGATCCTGCGGACTTCACGCAGGACCCCGCTCCGTTGTCTCCAAAGTCATGAGGGTCGGATATTACTGGCCTTCGATGCACAGAGACGCTGTCGACATCATTCAGAAGTGTGAAGCATGTCAAGTTCACTCAAGAGTTCCAAGGCTACCAAAGCAAGATATGACTTCCGTAACGTCCGCATGGCCCTTCAGCCAATGGGGGATAGATATCGTAGGCCCTCTGCCAGTTGCTCCTGGAGGAGTAAAGTTCTTGGTCGTAGTCATCGATTACTTCACTAAATGGGTGGAAGCGAAGCCTTTGGCATCCATCACAGGAAGACACATGGAAAAATTTGTGTGGGAACACATTATCTGTCGGTTCGGAGTACCTCACATCATCATTTCAGATAATGGGAAGCAGTTTGCCGAAGGGGTATTCCCAGTATTTTGCAGGGGTCTGAATATCAGACAATCCTTCACTTCCGTTTACCATCCTCAAGGTAACGGTCAAGAAGAAGTTACCAACAGAGACATCATACAAGGAATAGAACGAAGGCTGGGATACAGTCATCACGGTTGGGTAGATGAACTACCTCAAGTACTCTGGGCACATAGAACGCATACAAAGTCAAGTCATGGAGAAACGCCTTTCAACTTGACATATGGCACGGAAGCTGTCATCCCTTCAGAAGTAAGTGTCGAAACAGAAAAGGTCATGAACTTCGAAACAGCAGATAACGAAGAAAGACTCCGTAGTAACTTGGTCCTACTTGAAGAACGAAGGGAAATAGCCTCCATTAGAGAGGCTATCCACAAGCAAAAGATTGAAAGGTACTATAACAAGCGAGTTAGGCCTTCGACTTTCAAACCAGGGGAATATGTCCTCCGACTCAATAGCGCAAGTAAAGCTGAGTACCAGGGTAAACTGGGACCTACATGGGAAGGACCCTACGTTATTAAGGAAGCGTATGGCAACGGAGCCTACAAGCTGGAAACCTTGGCAGGAGACGTTATTGATAGAACCTGGAATGGCACTACTCTTCGTAAGTTCTACGTATGAAACTTACAATGTCTAAGGACACATTTTATTTGCTTTCAATCAATGTATTTGCATTCTTCTCACTTGGGGAAAGAAGCATTAATGGTAGGTGTCTAGTATTCATTTCTTAAAATGATGTAATCCTCCCTACCCACTTAATGATAATAACACATTTCCCTCAAATCTCTTGTTTCGTTCAATACAACAAAGATTTGCCCACCAAGTCGCTTTATAAGTTTGAATGTCGAAGGGATGTACAAAGACTAAACAACATGTCTTGCTCATATGCATAACATCCATCTCAACTTCACATTAACTTTCCTATATGGCCTTAAGGTATTTCAAACCTTTTGCTGCCCAAAGGATCAAGACGGAGTGGGTCGCGACCCTCTGTCAGCAGTCAAATTATACGATTGCTAATATTCTTGGTGAAGTAACTACACACAATGAGGCTATGCATCTACCATACGCCTTAGGTTGTAAAAAATATTTTTACGCAAGTAAAAGTAAAAAGAGAAGAATCACACATGGCAAAATTCGAGCCCTAGTGGCTTCGTTGTAGATTTATGACTAGTTTTACTAGTCTAAAGCAGGCCGTAGCCTTAAACATCCAACATTATAAACTATTGTCTTAGGCCGTAGCCTACTACCAACATGCAATAAGTAAATTGTTTCATCAGGCACGAAGCCTGGAACGGAGCACAGACAATTGTTTTAAACATGGTACATACCACCCTGGGGATCAAATTACAACCACATGGTTGCCTTCTTTAAACCTTGGAGTCAGTGGGATCAGCTGAGCCTGGAGATGGAACCTGGGGTGATGGAGTCCTCTTGGAGGGAGAAGGAGGCTGGACTTTCCTTGGCTTCTTGGCTAGCAGATCCTCAATCGAGGCTGCTGGGTCCTTCGTCACATCTGCAAAGAAAGGGAACTCTAAAGCAGTTAAGTGATTACCTGCATCATCATATTCTTTTTCATGAGTTTCCCTGTAATACGGAATTTTCTCCAGCACCACTGGTTCCCCAGTCTTCGCCACCTCCTCCAAAGTGGTACACTTGACATGAAAAATGGCAGCATTCACCACATTCCCAATGGCAATCCCTACATCATCGCTATGGTAAAGTTCCATAGCAATGTAGGGGATCACTTTGGTTACCAGGTCCACCCTGTCCTTCTTCAGCATCTTCAGACGGAGGTTCAGGCCATCTACCTTTTCTCGGAGCTTGATCTCTTGGTCCAGCAACTTTGACCTCTCTTGTTCGAGACCTCCACACTTGGATGAAAGAACAGATATCTGCTCCTTATAGCCAACAACCATAGAGCCTTCGACAGTTAACCTGCTGCACTCAGCCTTACTCGTTGCCAATTGACCTTTGAGCTTTTCATTCTCAGCTCTAAGATCTTGAACCAAAGGATTCTTATCAAAATCCTCCAATGCTTCCTCACACTTCTTCTCCAGGTCTGCATACTTTTGATCTCTAGCCTTCTCCCCCCTCAGCATAGTATCCATTTCTTCTCGAGCTTTGGTGACAGCGCGGAGCAATTCCCTTGTCCTAGCATTGAGTTGGTTGTCAAGCATGCCCTGGCGAACATAGCTTTTATCATGAAGATCACAGAGCCTCTCTATGGACATGTTATTCATCACCTCCTTCCACTTGGATGGGATCACATGGCTCATAAGTTGGTGACAAGCTCGGGGAGAAGGAAGCTCCTTCGTATCAGGAAGTCCTACAACAAAAGTAAGTTTCATTAATATATGATCCTTGGTATTTAATTTTATTTCACAGGTAAGAAGTTTACCATGGAAGTCATCACCGTTGGGCCCTTCGATGGCTGGAAATACCACAACCTTACCCTGGGCACTCTTCTGCCGGGTAGTTTGAGAGGGAGGAGTAGGTAGAATAAGCTTTCTTTTTTAATCAGATTTCATAGCCTTAGCACTAGCACCTTTCCTGCTTCGAACCCTGTCACCTATGCCGGAGGGTCCTACGATGGCCAGCGGTCCTTCGGAGACTGGTTCGTCTGAGTCAGCAATGTTCTCCACCAGCTGATCTTCTACATCTATGGGTTCCTTTGACGGAGGAGCAGACGATACAGGCTCGACAGGATGGGCTTCCACCTCGTCTTTGTTTATGGACACCGATGGGGAGCCCACGCCATAGCTTGTTTCTTGGGGATTCTTTGGAAGAAAGCTTACCTCTTTGGCACCTCCAGCCACAACAAAATTCCTGAACGACATCTCTGCACAAAGAAGCATATAAGATAAATATCAGCGAGATAAGTTTTTGTTTCTTATGTTAATTTAAAAAAATACATACTTTCTTCATCACAAATTATCTCAGGTACCAACGGAGACCCTTCCCATCTCTCAGCAATGCCAGCCATGAACAGGATTGGCTCAGGGAAGGTCTGGCAGTCAGCTGGATGACGAGCCAAACGCTGATACAATGGGTTTCTTCTCACAGTATAAGGCAATGGATCGGTGAACCTTTTCTCATCATATTGAAAGTCTGGGTTTAACAATGCAGAGTATCCAGGAGGGATAATGGTAGTCTGAATATAAAAGAACTTGCCTTTCCAGTTCCTTATGTTCGTAAAAGGTCTATCTATCAATATGGGCACATCCCTTTCACCCCTCTTGGCCAAGGTCAACCAATCTCCTCCCGGGTATAGATTCAAAAAACCCCTAAGCACAGTCAAGGATGGTTCAAACCCATAAGCTTTGCACATAACAATGTATGTTGTCAGCTTGGCAAGGCCAAAAGGGTTGAACCTAGAAATGTGTACCTCATAATATCGGAGGAATTCTAAAATCAAAGGATGCAAGGGTATCCTAAGATTGGAAGTGGTGAAAGCATGGATATACAAGCCTACATAATTTTCAGGGGATTCAAATATCCCTTGATTTTTACTCGGTAACATTATTTTGTGTTCTTTTGGAATGGGATAATCAGTGAGGAACGCTTTAAGCTCCACCCTGGTTAGTGTGCAGCCTTGTTGTTTTATCACAAATTTTTTATTGGTTGACATGACACCTTCTAAAAAACACAAACAATATTTGAAATACAGGAGAAGAAGGAGCGCTTTACCTTGTTTGGTCGAAGGCTTGATCGAAAGGTATTTTAGTAGGTGAAAAACTTTGGGCGAGAGTTACTTTGTTAGGGTTTTACTATTTTTGCATTTTATATACCCTACAAATGTTGCATCTCAGCCCTACACGTGTCCGTGCTATCCCTTTTCTACCGGATTTCAAACCCCTTTTAAATTTTGAAAGGATGTTTACTAGTACCGAGGAAACAGGGTTAGTTAGGATTAATTATGCATTTATTGCGGTCACTATTAACAAAACTTTTCATCTTCGTTCATTTTTGTGACGAAGGGGAGGTTTCGTTTTTATTTCTGAGTCGTAAGCAATATTTCTCGTCCGTACATATCACTTTCGACTGGGGGGCTTGATGACGTACCCTCCGATCAGGTCGAAGGACCCCCCCTTCGGCCTCAGTCGAAATTGCATTACGAAGACCCAAGTCTTTCTTTATAAGTCATTGCTGGCGTAAAACCATTCATCATTGACATGGTTACCAGTTGGGAATCCGCCAGCCGAAGGCCTATGCCCTTCGGTGTCTTCTCTTGAAGATGCCAAGACAAACAAGAACCTTGACTTGGTCTTCCCCCACGTTCCCACTATGTCCTTAGCTTTCCCGCCAAGTCCGAGATAGTGGGGATGAAGCCCTAGCGGTTACCATAAATCAGGGGACGCCCCCCATGATCTCCTAAACGTGTGCTAACGCTCTCCAAGCTATTTTCATCACCTATAAATAGGTTGGACAAGTCATTTCAATGGTATGTTCACTCAACACAGTATTTCACATACATCATATTATCCATAACTCATATCACATACTTATTCACATGCCGGAGGTGGTTCGCAGGGCCCAACCCCTGCGCAATCACTTAACGAAGTGTCTATTATTTCTTATTGCAGATTGACTACAAGTTTGGCGCAAGCATATCACCCCTCATACCCTTCGATCATCATCGAAGGCCTGGTCGTACGATTTATTGTACAATCAAATACATATGCTACTGGTTGTTACTAAGGTAACACTGGTATTGAAGACAAGACGTCATGAACCCAGTGACGCACTGCACTAAACTTCCCAAGCTACTCAAGTTCCTCTTAAAATGACTTGTTTCATTCTCACGGGGAACCGACATAATCTATCGACTTTCTCTTAGAGATTGTTGATATTGAAGAAGGAGACTCTCTCCCTAGTCTCCGGCATAGGAACCAAAATGTGCACTATTGATTCTAGAGCCAAGAGATCATCCACAATATCTCATTAGGACACTAAATTAATGAAGACTTGTTGTTTCACACAACGTGGAAAGTACGTATATATTAAGAGTCCTATGCATCATCCTTGTGGTATTGCCAGAACATCCGGGTGATACGTAAAAGTATTCACTATGAAGATGGAAATCCTTCTAGAGCCAACATCAAACAAGCTCTTGGTGGGTGACATGTGAGATCTTTTCTAAAGATCAAGCTTGTGACAACTGGATAGAAACGATGGGGCGATTCACTCGTGAATCAACCTTGGTCCAGGAAATGAATTGACGAATACTTTTGGAAAAACCATTCGATGTGCAAATCTTTTTTTCTCTAGCGTATCGAATGTGTATTCATGTTTTCAAACACAAAAAGTATCTCTGATTGAAAAAATACTTTTGGAAAAACCGTTCGGTGTGCAAATCTCTTCTTTTCTCTAGCACATCGAATGTGTACTCTTTCAAATACAAAAAGTATTTTTGATTGAAAATTGATCTTTCTCATAAAACCTTCGTCGTATTACAAAACTCTTTCTTCAAGCAGTACGCGATTGTTTTCAAATCAATTTGTCATCAATCAGTGAATCTCAATTCGCTGGTTCCCCCACTCTGTGTTGTCTTCTTTGAGACGTTCCGGTTTGAGAACAGCTAGAACAGCTGCGAAACCCTGTCAAGGAGATTCTTCGGAATTATACCTGATCACAGGCAGTACTTGTACTGATCAACGGGGAACCGTGGGCCGTGTACCTCAATTCAACGAAAGTGACCAAAGACACTTTCGTATGTTTTATTGCTAACTGTTGTTTGCAGGTACATTTGGACGGTTGCAGCTGATCAGAATTGAGGAGTCAATCCAAAGCCGCATGCTCACAGCATCCACACTTAATTGAAGAAATCATGACTTGTGCATATCTACAGAACCTAGCTCTGATATTTTTATACTATGTTTCTGCTACGCTGCTGCAAATATCATGAGCCAGTAAAGCTTCCGCTACTCTGATGAAAAGATGTCATGATCCAGAAAGTGTGAGCATATCGGTCCGAAAGTCACAACAACACATGATGGCAACACAATAAAGGGTGATCCAGAGATTTACTGTGGTTAATGATCTCAATGAAAGCTCAAAGATCATCAAAGATGTGGATCAGTTAAAGGCCTCCACTAAAAGTACAAATCAATGTTGACTTTGATGAATCGCTACAAAAGCACAAAGATTGCGGAACTTGAAGAATAGAAGCCTACGAGCTCATAACAGAAGATTTAATAGAATGCTAGGATGCAAAATGTATTTCATGGGGTGACCTCCCTTAGGGGGAGATTGTTAGGAATTGGAAATTCCATGTTAAAGTGTCGGTCACCCCAATTATGGTCTAGCATATGTTAGCTCGTAGACGTGTCGCTATTTACGTTATTTAGTAGTTTATTAGTTAGTTTGTAGCGTAGAATAGTTTAGTGTAACACCGTGGAGGAAGGACGGGTCTTTACCCACTGTATGCCTGATCCACAGTCCGATAGGAGGACGTATTGTATGTAACTATAAATACCCTCTACCTCCCAAGGTAGAGGGTTGGACCTTTCACTTAATCTAACCTTCTATGTTTTCTTTCACTTTCTCTCTCTAGAAAGGCTCACATTCTACTTTCTCTCTCTAAACTCATCATAGTATTCGACCCATATATTGTTATGTGATGTGTTTGTGAAATCCAATATGTAACATTCCACTTCTAGAATTCTAAATCCTCAATACCGCGAAACACGATACACAAAGATCGCTACGTTTCTTATGTTTATCTAGTGCTGCTTAGTTCTCTCAAAACTCAATGTATGTCGAAGAAATATTCTGTACGCGGTTCTAAATGAGCCAATCACTATTCGCAAGCATTGTTCGGAAAATAACTATTCACACACATTTTCTGAATGAACCGATCACTCTCTTGACTTTTATCCATAAGATCAATATTGTGATGATAATGTCACACGAACACATGAAATTACAAGTTAATAGCGAGTTAGTCAACCAGGAAACATGTCTAAGCCTTAAAGTCAATTTAATTAAACACATTTAGCGTCGAACTAATGCACAGTAATTTATAATTTCTTTTTATTTTAATTTTTATTGTAATATATATATTTTTTATTTTATTTGAACTATTAATGTAATGTTTATTTAGTTATTAATAAAATTTTAATTTTAATATTGAAAATGGAAGAAAATGAAAAATATATATATATAACTGAGTGGTAAAGTTGGTTTTCTTGTTACGCTAAACTGATGGTGAAGTTGGTTGTGAAAAAAATAAAATAACGTGATGCTAAAATAACGGTGCTGAAATTGGTGATTGTTGCCGCTAGCCTTACTTACTAGATTGTCATTTTATTTGATTATATTTTTCATACTTGAGTTACAATTATTAGTAATTAATTGCGGATTTAAAATCATTTGAGTATAAAAGATCTTTTACATAACAAGGGATCAATCTCCACTCTCCATATTCCTTTTGTTTTTATTTTATCTAATAGATGAGATTAATCACAACAATTTAAAAAACCCACTTTCATTCTTTTTTTTTTTTCAAATATTAATATATATCAAACCGTTATTCGTTAAGCGAAAAAAAATACCATTACGACAAGCATTTAATTATCTTTCTATAAATATGCACTTTGATATATACTTTCGACAATTTTGTTTTTCGTGTATTTCACCGTTTTTTTACATTTTTTTCGTTACTGAAATTTGTATGAAAAAATCACATGTGATTTAACACTAATTTGAATATCAAATGTGATATTAGTGTTAAACCACATATGATAAATTTGAATATCACATGTGATAATAGTGTTAAATCACACTAGCAGGGTACCCGCGCGATGCGGCGGTGGGTACCCTGTGACTATATTTTCTGACAATATAATGTTATGCGGCTATACTTTTATTAAACAATTAAATTACAAATAACAATAACTTTAGTTATGACCGTGGAAATAATTCATCTCCTGTTAACCGAAGCTACCACAAACAAAATCTCGATTCTTTCCTTCAGCACAATCACCCTTCGTCAATTTTGGAGCCGACAGACCCAGTTCGACCCTCATGTTGCAATGGTGGCGACTTGGTCGGCGCAACGGCGATCGAACCAGTCGACCGACCACTGCGAGCAGCCTAATGGCTTTATTTTTAAATGCTTGGCTTAGTAGTTTGATTAGATTGTACATTATAGTTAAATAGTTGTGTATTTTAGTGAATTGGTAAATTAAATAGTGTATTAATTTTATGTGTTGATTAGTATTTTTAGTTGTATTTGTGCTTCAAATAGTTTGTATATTGTGTTTTATAAATTATATTTTTTATCAAATGGGTGTTTTAAATATGACATTAATGACAAATGTTGACCAGTCAATATGTGTATGTGTTTATGCATAAAGTAATTGTACATATAGCTTAAGTAGTTGTATTTGCTTAAAATCTATATACGAAAATCTTAAAAAATTATAATAGAGAGGGTTATCCCTCCATTATAAGTAGTAGAGATATGATAAATTTGAATGTCACATATGATATTAGTGTTAAATCAGATATGGTAATTTATCATATATGACTTAACACTAATATTACATGTGATATTACATATCATATGTGATTTAACATTAAATATCAAGTGTGATATTTAAATTAGTGTTTAATCATATGTTATTTTTTCATGCAAATATCAAATTAAAAAAAAGAAAAAGAAAAAAAGACCAAAAAACGTGAAAAAATGATTTTTTTTTTCTTTTTTTGAAAGTATATCAAAGTGCCCGTCTATACAAAGATAATTAAATGCTCGTTGCGATGGTGTAATTATTTTTGCTTAACGATTAACGGTTTAAAAGATATTTAAATTATAAAAAATAGATAAAATAATAAAATGATTTTAATCTCAACCATTAATGAAAGGTAAAGAGAAATTCTTTGAATTGTGAGAAAACTTATGTAAAATAACTTTCATCTTAATTGTTTGTCAACCATTCATGTAATAATTAATGAAATCTATTGAAAGGTTGATGATTTATCGTTTAGAACAGCAAAAATAATTTATCAAAATAGAAATATTATACAAACCAAATACAAAAGTATTTTGGTAAGTATTAATCTTCATAGTAACTGATTGTGCAAAAGATTGCACTACCAGGCTTCGATGAGGATCAAAGTAATGAGGGGTGTGTGTTCCAGCCAAGGCTAGCCTGTAACCTGAGAATAAGAAATACTAAGACACTACGTTAAGTGATTACGCAGGGGTAGGACCCTGCGAACCACCTCCGACGTGAGAGTAAGTATGAGTTATGGTTGTATAAGTGTGTGAAAGTAAAGAGATGAGTGTGAAATGAGCATACCATAAACCATCGTCCGTCTAACTCATTTATAGTGGAAGAAATACGGTTAGAGGCACTCTTGCATGAATATCGGAGATCATGGGGGCGTCCCATGATTGTGGGTAACCGCTAGGGGTTAGTGACCCACGTTCTCAGACTTGACGGGGAAGCCAAGAGAGAGAGGGAGATCGTGGGTTTGACTAAGTCAGGAGGTTCCTTATCCATTGTTCCTTCGTCAGCCATACCCCGAAGGGCTTAAGGCTTCGAGTGGCGAATTCCCCTTAGGTAACCTTCGTACCAACGAATGGTTTGACGCCTATGGATATTTCAGATTCCTAACTTGGGCCTTCGTATGGAAGGGCTTCGACACGTCTCGGAGGAGTGTCCTTCGAGCTACTCGGAGGGTATATCATCAAGCCCCCCAGTCGAAAGTGATGCATATGAGCGAGGAGGCATTGCTTTCGACTTCATGCTTCGAAAAAACACCATCATGCTGCTAAATATGCTAGTTGGGAGATAACTACGCAACTAACCAAGCGCATTCAATGCTAATTAAATCATCCAGCTGCCCGCTACAGTGATCACTTATCCCCATGTAACCCGGAGACCAAAAGTCTTTATTTAAAATTTAAAAAGTGGTTTGGCTTGGATAAGAGTAATCTAGATGGACACGTGTGTGAATTAGGAGACCGTAAAAAGGGGTATTTAAGGGGAATATGATGAAACCCTAAAATACTTTTACTCTCTCCGTCTTCATTTACACGCAGTAAACTTTCAAGCGCCCCATCTTCGAAAACCAAGGTAAACACTTTTCTCCTCTTGTAGATTGTTTCAAAAAATAGGAACATGGATTCTAAGTTTATTATAAAACAACAAAAGTGCACTTTGTCTGCTAAAGATTTGCATGATCATTTAGCCGATTATCCTATTCCAATAGAACATAAAGTGATGTTACCCAAACCCACTCAGGGTATCTTTGATGCCCCTCCAGGTTTCGTAGGGTTGTATACCCATGTATTTAGTCACTCAAACCTTAGGATTCCGCTGCACCCATTGATTTTGGAATTTATGCAATACTATAAAGTTCATATCTCTAGATTCAATCCTTTTGGGTTTGCCAAATTGACTACATTCATAGTGATGTGCAAAGCCTACGGATATGAACCAACCTTGACAGTTTTAAGAGGATTCTTGAACTTGTACCCCGGGGGCAATTGGTTGACACTAGCATAAAGACCTGAGCCAGATGTACCCAATCTGTTTGAGAAAGTGTACACAAAAATATCGGGTTGGAAGGGTAGCTTTTTCTACGTGCAAGACACTATTTTTCCCCCTACATATTCAGAGCTGCTGAACAAGGAGAATATGTATAATGCTAAACGGTATAATGACCCCCTGCCCTACGAGGTTCGGAGTGATCCTTGTTACCTGCGTTTGGAAAAGTACCCTGTGGATGTGCAAGTATTCCTTGAAGCCATATTATACATGGCTGGGATTTCTCAGAGTTGGGAGGGGTCTCCCAAGAAGCCTATGATCATATACCAAGGACAAAGTATGTTTATCCACTTTTATTTAAATAGGACCAATGTAGTGCTGATATTTATTTCTTTTTGCTTCTATTTTGCAGAGATGTCGTTCAAAAACTTCATGTTCCAAGAATTTGATGAATATTTAAGTTTTATGCCTGCGGAGAAAGATGAGGAGTCTTATGGCGTTGGCTCCCCTTCAACATCTGTGAATAACAATGAGGTAAGCATTCCGAAGCCAGAGCCTATTTCATCAGCACCCCCACAATCTGCTGTGAAGGGCACATCCCAACTGGTGGAGAACATTGCTGACTCGGACGATCTTGCGGATGAGGATGTCCCCGTCGTTGGTTCAACAGGAATAGCTGATAGGCTAAAGAGTAGGAAAGGGACAGCGGCCAAGACTGTGAAATCCACCAACAAAAGGAAGAATCCCCTGCCTACCTCTGGGAGTAGAGTTGTGAAGCATAAAAGTACCGAGGGCAGAAAGCTTATCAAGTCTGCCTTCGAATTTCCCGATGAATCCGTTGAGGTTCATGGTAAGTATTTTTGTCTTATGAGACATTGTGAAGGTAAAAATATAACTGTTATGCTAACCTGTGTATATTTTGTTGCTCGTAGGTCTTCCAGAGACGAAGGAGCTTCCAAATGCCTTAGCCTGTCATGTCAGAATATTTCCAAGCAAAAACATCAAGGTTAGTACGTAACAGTTCTGTGAGCTTCGCCTTGAAATTCGTCGGGAGTTGCTTCCCTACTACCACTGTCTGTTCAGGATAGCTAGGGTTTACGACAACTCGCTCCTCTGCATCTGTACAACTAAGAATTGCCATCGGAGGCTCCTCCAATTCCTCTCTGATTCTTTTGACACCATATACACCCTTATCCGCTCCATAACTAGAATGAACAGTTCCTAATCCAAAGGGGGTTTGGAACTTAATAGCATCATGTATAGTAGAAACAACAATTCCCATTTTTTGCATAGCTGTTCTCCCTATTAATAAATTATTAGGAGAATCTGACCTTATGATGACGAAAATGAGTGTCTCCGTGCGGGATAAAGGGCCTTCGCCTATGGTGACTTCCAACGGTACTTCTCGCAGAGGCCATGAGTGTTCACCAGAGAACCCTACTAGCGGTGCCTTCGAGTCGACCCTCTGTGAGCGTATAGATGACTTGAGCTTTAGGAAACAATGCTCGTAGATGATTTCGCAGGAGCTTCCGCAATCCATATACGCTCGGTTCACTTCCCTGTTGGATATGTGTACCTTGATGATCACGGGATCGGTCGAAGGTGTCTGCCCTAATATGTGGGGAAAGGTTATTTCCCCTACACTTCCTTGCTCTTCTTCTGCTTCCTTCCTTTTCAAAGTAGTATCGCGTTTGTGTACCATTAGTATCGGAGCTTCTGCGGGCGTAGTTTCCTTCTTGTTCCCCTTCCATTCTCCCAGCTGAGTGTCAGAGAATTTGTCCTTTCTCTTCTTTATGCCTTTGACCAGGTGTGCTAACTGTCCGGACCGTACCGCCTCTTCGATCTGCTTCTTTAATTCCCTGCAGGTGTTCGTGTCATGTCCATGATCTTCATGGAAATGGCAGTACTTGGACATGTCTCTGGCCTTGCCTCGTGTTATCATCCGAGGTGGGGGATCGAAGGATTTTGCGGCCTTCTCTGTTGCTAGGATTTCTCGGGGAGATTTAACCAAGTTTGCCAGAAATCCATGGTTCGAGCCTTTGTTGTAGGGGGTGAAGCGATCTCTGTTCTTCTTCTTGTTTTTGGATCCTTCCCAGGAGGACCCTCTAGAGAATTTGTCAGACGCTTCCCTTGGCTCTATCGAAGCCCCGTTTGCTGCTACCTCCTTAGACTCAATCCAGGTGTAAGCCTTCTCAATCAAGGCCTTGTAGGTGTTGGGAAGATCGGTGGACAGGAATTCCACCAAGCTTCGAGTTCGGAGGCCATGTACGAAACCGGAGATCCTCTGATCTTCGTGTAGACCCAGAATCTGCAAAGTTTCATCAGTGTATCTGGTAACGAAGGCCCTCGTGCTTTCGTTGTCCCTTTGTTTGATGGTGTGCACGGTTAAGTGAGTTTTGGTGTGCTTCTTCTGCTGGCTAAAGTGTAACCGGAACTTAGCCTTAAGATCATCTAGACTCACAATGCTTCCCAGCTTCTGTCCGTTCCACCATATTCTTGCGGAGTCTCTGAGCGTGTAAGTGAACATATGGCATGCTACCGGCATGACCCACTTTTTCATTTTGATAGCGCCTTCAAATAAGTAGAGAAAGTTATCGGGATCACCTTTTCCATCGTAGGTGCCTATATGAGTAGGCATCTTCACGCCGTCAGGTAAAGGGTAGTCCTCGATCCATTTCACGAAGGGTGTGCAAGCTCCAGAGGCTTCGGCACCATAAGGGTTGTACGGAGGTGGATAAACAGGTGTAGGGTTATACGGGTTAGGAAATGGCTGTGAATAGGTAGGGTATGCAGTGGAAGTTTGGTACGAAGGGTATATTCCCATCGATTGTGTAGGAATCTGTCCGTAGGGCATCTGCTGGTAATTCTGGTTTGGGATTGAACCATTTGGAGGGTAAGTGTTGTAGGTTTGAGTAGGTAAGTAGGGATTCATTCCCGGAGGGGGTAATTGGTTCATGTTGGAGTAGGGAGATGGATCTCCGATACTCAAAACATAAGAGGGTGGTACTGGAGCCCCCGCCCCTTCTCTTCCCAAATGTGCTGCTAGAAGAGGAGGCAGGTTTACCCCTCCATTTCCTACTGGGTTGCTTCCTCCGTTGGAGTTCTCGCTCCTCCTTTCACCATGCATTTTGTCCCTTCTACCCGGATTTCCTCCGAGTCCTTCTCCAAAACCCACCGTCCTTCCATTTGACCTTCTAACGGAAGGGGAACCATTTCGTAGGGCCGAGCGTCCCCTGCCCATAGGTTGAGGCCTGTCCTCTACTTGAATCTCCTCGTCATACTCCTCGCTGGAGTATTCCAACTCCCTCCGCATTTCTGTGTTACGAACTTGTCTCTTGTGAGCCCTTAGCAAAGAATCTAAGGCCTCAAAGTTTGCCTCTACAAAGGCGGGACTGATGTCTGGAATAGGGTTAGCGGATGTTGAGGCGTGATGCACGGGAGTAGTTTCCAAACGAGATCGTGTGGTGAAGGTTGAGGTTGTTATGGGGGCGAGGTTATCGGTGTTAGTTGTGGTGAGTGGGACCAGAGTAGAGAAACCTAGTGGAGGTGAATCTTCTCTTCCTGGTTCCATGCCGGAAAAGTAGCGTAGTTGGTTAAGGTATTAGGACTGGGTGATTACGGGACTAATAGTTGTGGTCCCACGGATGGCGCCACTGATTGTGCAAAAGATTGCACTACCAGGCTTCGATGAGGATCAAAGTAATGAGGGGTGTGTGTTCCAGCCAAGGCTAGCCTGTAACCTGAGAATAAGAAATACTAAGACACTACGTTAAGTGATTACGCAGGGGTAGGACCCTGCGAACCACCTCCGGCGTGAGAGTAAGTATGAGTTATGGTTGTATAAGTGTGTGAAAGTAAAGAGATGAGTGTGAAATGAGCATACAATAAACCATCGTCCGTCTAACCCATTTATAGTGGAAGAAATACTGTTAGAGGCACTCTTGCATGAATATCGGAGATCATGGGGGCGTCCCATGATTGTGGGTAACCGCTAGGGGTTAGTGACCCACGTTCTCAGACTTGACGGGGAAGCCAAGAGAGAGAGGGAGATCGTGGGTTTGACTAATTCAGGAGGTTCCTTATCCATTGTTCCTTCGTCAGCCATACCCCGAAGGGCTTAAGGCTTCGAGTGGCGAATTCCCCTTAGGTAACCTTCGTACCAACGAATGGTTTGACGCCTATGGATATTTCAGAATCCTAACTTGGGCCTTCGTATGGAAGGGCTTCGACACGTCTCGGAAGAGTGTCCTTCGAGCTACTCGGAGGGTACATCATCAGTAACGTTTCAAAAAAGTGATGAATTTAAATTATGTCGATCAAGTTTTGTCCGATGCTTAGTAGTCACAAAAGATTTATTTAACTAACGCAAGCTAAGGTGAAAAGAAATAAGAGCAAACTAAAATTTATCTAAGGGAAGATAATTACCCCTTCCGTCTCAAAATTATAGTCCATATTTTTTTTTTGAGAAGTCTCAAAATAATTGTCTGTTTTTTTTAAGTAAAAACTAGAGAATATATTAGAAGAATATTCTCTTTGAATAGTTAAAATTTATAGTGGTCATATTTTTATTAAACTTTGCGATTTATCTCTCATGACAATAATTTTGAGACGCAGGGAGTATAAATTATATTAGCGGAAATATGTTTGCCTAAAAATGGGTGGTTATTTGTTAGGATTTTAACAACCAATGATGTTGCGTCGTGAACTTATACTCGAACAAGAGTTAATTTATTAATATGGATGCGTATTTCAATATTAACCCTTATTCGCGCACATTAAACTATCTAGTCGATATTCTAGTTTAAGATGTTGACTAATAGAGAATTTACCATTTTTCAACGAAACGAGATGATATATGGATGCACAACTCAAACTCGACCGTCTAAAGAAGAAAAAACAATCTAAGTAAGCTATAGGTCGGAATTCTCCCGTTAATAACTCACTAGACTAAATGAGGTATTTTATAGTTACAAGCTTGTTAAGTAGATTCAAATAAGATTAACTTACCATATCTCAAATAGAGATGCCTGCACATGAATAAGGCTCGAAAACTGATCAGACGGACCTTTCATGATTTTTGGTCAAAACATGTTTTTACCCACAAAATAGTTTGTTACCAAAAATGACTAACCTAATATCTAGTCAATAAAATAACCTAAATTCAAACTAAAATAAACAACAAACTTCCAACCATAATCCTAACTACCTAACCAGCTGATGACGTACCCTCCGATCAGGTCGAAGGACTCCCCTTCGGCCTCAGTCGAATCTGTATGACGAAGGACCAGGTCTACCTTCCTAAGTCATCGATGGCGTAAAACCATTCATCATTGACATGGTTACTAGTTGGGAAGTCGCCAATCGAAGGCCTAAGTCTTTCGAGGTCTGGCCTTGGAAACACTAAGACTAATGAGAACATTGACTTGGTCTTACCCACGTTCCCACTATCTCCTTGGCCTCCCCGCCAAGACAGAGAGAGTGGGGATGAAGCTCTAGCGGTTACCACAAATCATGGGACACAACCATGATCTCTGAAACATGTGCAAACACTCTCCAAGCTTATTTTTCTATCTATAAATAGGTTGGACGAGTCATTTCAATGGTATGTTCATTCAACACAGCATTTCACATTCTCTATATTACTTACAACACATATCACATACTTACTCGCACGCCAGAGGTGGTTCGCAGGGTCCAACCCCTGCGCAATCACTTAACGAAGTGTCTCCTATTTTTTATTGCAGATTGGCTACAAGTTTGACTCAAGCATAACACCCCTCATACCTTTCGATCACCATCGAAAGCCTGATCGTACGATTTATTGTACAATCACCAACAATTTCTAAACAAACATAAACAAACTACTCATAAAACATCAAATCTACACTACTAGCATCAATAAATGCAAGGACAATAATAACTAAACTAAACGTGGCAATAAATATAATAATAAATAAAATAAAAAGATAAAGGATAAGATGAAACCCGGTGTTCGCTCGGTATGAAAAGACGATAACTTCGCTTCCTCGAACATAAAGATCAAAAATTAAACTTGACACAAAAACTATGAATGAAAATAGCTAGTTTGTGTTTTAAAACCTTAAAACTTCAAACTTTATAAGAGAAAATGATGTCAAAATGATGTTTATATATGAATATTTAAGCTTCATAACATAAAAACCAAGATTATAAGGCGTGACGTAACTACATGATAAAGCCTTTGCTTTAGCGGTCAAGGCGAATCTTTTGTGTTTATAGGGCGTGGCATAAGGTGGCATAAAATATGAAAATACTTATATATTTATATCATATTTCGTATATATCGAGTTACAAGAAAACGTTATACATAATGAATAAGGTTAAAAAACTATCTTTACATGTAGTAATTTTTATTTAAAAAAAAATTTGGAGTTGAATAAAAAAACTCGACACACTTCACGCTTTAGCGCGCCTCTTTGACCTCTGTCGAATTTGTATAACGAAGGACCAAGTCTACCTTCCTAAGTCATCGATGGCGAAAACCATTCATCATTGATATGGTTACCAGTTGGGAAGTCGCCAATCGAAGGCCTAAGCCCTTCGGGGTCTGACCTTGGGAACACTAAGACAAAAGAGAACATTCACTTGGTCTCCCCCACGTTCCCACTATCTCCTTAGCTTCCCCGCCAAGACAGAGAAAGTGGGGATGAAGTCCTAGCGGTTACCACAAATCATGGGACGCCCCCATGATCTCCGAAACATGTGCAAACACTCTCCAAGCTTATTTCTCTATCTATAAATAGGTTGGACGAGTCATTTCAATGGTATGTTCACTCAACACAACATTTCACATTCTCTACATTACTTACAACACATATCACATAATTACTCGCACGCCGGAGGTAATCGCAGGGTCCAACCCCTGCGCAATCACTTAACGAAGTGTCTTCGATTTCTTATTGCAGATTGGCTACAAGTTTGGAGCAAGCATAACACCCCTCATACCCTTCGATCACCATCGAAGGCCTGGTCGTACGATTTATTGTACAATCAGTGGCGCCATCCGTGGGACTCGCTACAATTGGTCTCGTCATTTCAAACTCATAACCAATCAATCACACTCACTACTTTTACGGCATGAATCAAGGAAGAGAAGATACTCCCCCTCCGGGTTTCTCGACCTTGACACCAATCCCAGTCAACGATCCTAACAACCTTCCCAATATAACCGCATCCACTTTCACCACACGATCTCATCCAAAAATAACTCCCAATAACCATGCTTCGACATCAGCCAACCCCGAACCAGTTATCAGTCATGCATTCTTCGAAGCTAACCTCGAAGCACTGGAGTCCTTATTAAGGGCTCGAAGGAGGCAGACTCGAAACGTAGAAATGCGAAGGGAGTTGGAATACTCTAGTGATGAGTATGACGAAGAGATAGAGATGGAGACTAGGCCCTCAGCTCCTGGGGCTACACGCTCAGTGCTGACGATAGGATCTTCTGGAAGTCGAAGGCCGAGTGGAAGATCGGTGGATTTTGAAGATGTTCCGGAGAAGGCTCCGACAAGAAGGGAAGGAACGATGGAAGGCTCCAATGGAAGGAGTCACAGAAGGGAGACTACGGAGGTTAACTTGCCACCACTCTTGGCAGCCCACTTGGGGAGAACTGAAGCAGGGGTCCCGTTGCAGCCTTCTCACGCATCCAGCGTAGAAGACAATCCACCTCAAATGAATGGGGGAGGAAATCTTCCTCCTCATGGTATGTACCCTCCTTTTCAGACTCAATTTTATCCCCAGGGGGTCTATCCCCCACCTAATGGGCAGACTAACAACCCTAGCTTTCCTCAACCTTACGAAAACATGCCCTACGGGCAACCCATGGTAAACCCTCCGTACCCTATAGGAAACCATCCACCTTTTATGCCTACTGCTTACCCTCCTTATGCTAATCAAAATCCTGTCAGAGTACCTCCAAACCATAACCCATACAATATTGTCCCCACTTACATGCCACCTTACAACTGCCTTTATTCGGAGCCTATGGGTTCTACAACACCTTTTGTAAGATGGATAGAAGAATACCCTCTACCCGATGGGTTGAAAATGCCCGCACACATTGGTACATATGATGGAAAGGGGGACCCAGATAATATCTTACATCTGTTTGAAGGGGCTATTAGAATGCAGAAATGGGTTATGCCTGTTGCTTGCCACATGTTCACGTACACCCTGCGAGACTTCGCTCGTATATGGTGGAACGGGCAGAAAGCAGGTAGCATAGTAAACTTGGATGATCTCAAGGCCAAGTTTGGATCACACTTCAGCCAACAGAAGAAGTTCACAAGGACTCATTTGACAGTACATAACATCAAGGAAACAGAAAACGAGAGCACTAGGGCTTTCGTTACAAGATACACAGATGACACCTTGCAGATTCTGGGTCTGCACGAAGACTAGCGCATCTCTGGTTTCGTTCATGGCTTGCGAAATAGAAGTCTGGTGGAATTCTTATCCACTGACCTTCCCACAACCTACAAGAGCTTAATGGAGAAGACATACACCTGGATCGAAGCCAAAGAGGTAGCTACTAATAGGGCTCCGATCGAAAGCAAAGAAAGTCACAACAAGTTCCCAAAGCACTCTTAATGGGAAAGGTCCAAAAACAGACACAAAGGCAGGGACAGGTTCCCACCCTACAACAAAAACACCAACCATGGACTTTTGGCTAATTCTATCTAAATCCCCAAGGGAAATACTTGCTACGGAAAGGGGTGCGAAGGCGTTCGAACCTCCCCCTCGTATGACAAGTAAAGGTAGAGGCAGAGATACAACCAAATATAGCTACTTCCATGAAGATTATGGTCATGATACCAACAGTTTCTGAGGTCTCAAAAGGCAGATAGAAGAGGCCGTAAAGTCAGGTCAATTGGGCATGTGGTGAAGGGTATAAAGAAAGGTAAAGAGAAGATCTCCGACACACAGTTGGGGAAGGATACTACGCCTGTTGAGGCTCCTATTCTAATGGTTCACAGGGACGAGTTTGGTTTAAAGAGAAAGGCAGCAGATAAAGGTTTATGTGGGGTAGGGGACGTAACGTTCCCTTCGATTATTGGCAGAGTTCTTTCGAATGACCCCGTGGTCATCAAAGTCATAATCTCCAACAGGGAAGTAAATAGAGCCTACTTGGACTGCGGAAGCTCCTACGAAGTCATCTATGAGCATTGTTTCCTAAAGCTCAAGCCTTCGATACGGTCGAAGAGAGTAGACTCGAAGATACCTTTGGTGGGATTCTCAGGGGAACATTCATGGCCTCTGGGAGAAGTCCCTCTGGAGGTAACAATTGGAGAAGGAAAGCTAAAAAGAACAGAAACCTTGGTTTTCGCGATCGTAAGGTCTGAATCTCCCTATAACCTGTTGATAGGAAGAACCGCAATGCAGAAAATGGGTATTGTTGTCTCCACCATACATGATGCGGTCAAATTCCAAACACCCTACGGTATTTTATAGCTATAGCACGAAGAGGCCTACGGATGTAGGAAAAAGGGTCAGACAAAGTCCTGAAGAGGTTCCGAAAGATATTCTCAGTTGCACTGATGCCGAAGAGCATATTGTAGTAAACGACTTACATCCAGAACAGACGGTGGTCATTGGAAAACAACTCCCGGCTACCTTTAAGGCAGAATTGGAGAAGTTACTTAGGGCTAACGCAGACGTCTTTGCGTAGAAATACTCAGATATGACGGGGGTCCCAAGAACCCTCATCATAGATGGAAAGCCCTTCGGCACCGAACACAAGCTTAACGAGTTCAAGCACATAGAGCCTATCAAGCAGAAACGCCTAAGCCTTGCACCAGAAAGGAACGCAGCAGTATGCAAGGAGGTGGACGAACTCGTAGGAGCAGGCATACTCAGAGAAGTAAAATATCAAACCTTGGTAGCCAACCCGGTGATGGTTAAGAAACATGATGGAGGATGGCGAATGTGTGCGGATTTCACCGACATCAACAAAGCCTGTCCGAAGGACTGTTATCCTCTACCGGAAATTGATTGGAAGGTGGATTCCTTATCAGGGTTTCGATTGAAGATTTTTCTGGATGCTTACAAAGGTTACCACCAGATACAGATGGCGGAAGAAGACGAGGAGAAAACAGCCTTTTTCATAGGAAAAGGCGTATATTGCTACAAAAAGATGCCCTTCGGTCTGAAAAATGCGGGTGCCACCTATCAAAGGCTAGTGGACAAAGCCTTCAGCAAGCAAATAGGAAGGAACCTCAAAGCATAGGTAGACGATATGCTAATCAAAAGAGAACAGAGGAAGACCTACTCTCCGACATAAAGGAAACCTTCGATCAGCTTCGCGCCATCAACATGAAGTTAAACCCTAAAAAATGTTCCTTCGGTGTGGAGGAAGGGAAATTCTTGGGGCATCTGATCACAAATCAAGGTATCAAAGCCAACCCTTCGAAGGTCAAAGCCATCACAGACCTACAGGCTCCTAAGTTTCTTAAGGATGTGCAAAGTTTGAATGGAAAGCTAGCAGCCCTCAGCAGATTCTTATCGAAGGGTGCAGATAGGTCCTTACCATTCTTCAAAACACTTAAAGGTTGTACAGATAAAAAGACGTTCCAATGGAGCCTGGATGCAGAAGCTTCCTTCCAAAAGCTCAAGGAGTTTATGGCAATTCTACCTAAACTTACCGCCCTAATCAAAGGCGAAGTGTTATTTATGTACACCGCAGCCTCCTTCGAAAGTATCAGTGCTGTTTTGTTGGCAGAAAGGGAAAAGAAGCAAATCCCTATCTACTTTGTTAGTCGAGTCCTCCAGGGAGCTGAGTTAAATTATCCGGAGCTGGAAAAGTTGATCCTAGCCCTGATTCATGCTGCAAGACGCCTTCGAAGGTACTTCCAGGCTTATCCCATAACCGTGCTCACTGACAAGCCAATTAAGCAGATGCTATCGAAACCAGAGAAATATGGAAGTGTAGCTAAGTGGGCCATCGAACTAGGAGAGCTCAAAATCGAGTACAAGGGTAGAAACTCAGTCAAAGGGCAAATACTGACAGATTTCTTAGCAGAGACACCCTCCGAGCCCAAGCAGGACAAAAAAGTTGCTTACAAGAAGCCTGCGAAAGTAAACGAAGGGTGGAAGCTTTACACTGATGAGGCTTCTAGCTCCGACGGATCAGGAGCAGGGTTAATGTTAGTTAGCCCAAAAGGAAAGGAGTATACTTATGCACTCCGATTCGAATTCGATGCTACTAACAATGAGGCGGAGTACGAAGCATTGCTAGCAGGCCTCCGACTGGCTAAAGACATGGAGGTACAGAATTTGGCTATTTTCGTTGACTCACAACTGGTGGCTAACCAGATCAAGGGCTCCTACGAAGCAAGACAACCTGTCATTAAGCAGTACTTAGATAAAGCCAAGGAGATGCTCGAAGGATTTAATTTCTACGACATAGAGCATGTTCGAAGAAACCAAAACAAAAAGGCAGATGCACTTAGCAAATTGGCATCAATGGCATTCGCCCATTTAACTAAGGAAGTTATGGTCGAAGTATTGGCAGAAAGGTCAATCATCCGAAAGGAGGTATCTGACGTAATCCTGGAAGAAGAGTCAAGCTGGATGACTCCGATCAGAGAATACTTGATAAGTGGCATCCTGCCAGAGGATCCAAAGCTAGCACGAAAGGTCCGCATCAAGGCACCACAGTACAGGATCATAGGAAACTATCTATACCGAAAGTTTTTCTTATCTCCATGGCTCCGTTGTGTAGGATCTAGGCAAGCTTTGAACATAATTCAGGAGGTGCACGAAGGGTCTTGCGGTCACCAAGCAGGACCTCGCTCCATTGTTTCCAATATAATAAAGATATGGTACTATTGGCCTTCGATGCACATGGACGCAGTGGAAATAATCCAGAAGTGTGAAGCCTATCAGATCCATTCAAGAGTACCAAGGTTACCCAAGCAGGATATGACCTCTGTTACATCCGCATGGCCTTTCAGCCAATGGGGGATAGACATCGTTGGCCCTCTACCAATAGCTCCAGGAGGGGTAAAGTTTCTGGTCGTAGCCATCGACTACTTCACGAAATGGGTCAAAGCCAAGCCCTTAGCATCAATCACAGGGAAGCATATGGAGAAGTTTGTGTGGGAACACATCATATGCCGATTCGGAGTCCCTCACATCATTATATCAGATAACGGGAAGCAGTTCACCGAAAGGGTATTTCCCGTGTTTTGCAGAGGTCTAAACATAAAGCAGTCTTTCACCTCCGTTTACCATCCTCAGGGTAACGGGCAGGTGGAGGTCACAAACAGAGATTTCATCCAAGGCATAGAACGAAGGCTTGGTCGCAGCCACTACGGTTGGGTGGATGAGCTACCACAAGTACTCTGGGCTCACAGGACGCATACAAAGTCAAGACATGGGGAGACACCTTTTAGCCTGACATATGGCACCGAAGCTATAATTCCTTTGGAAGTAACTGTTGAAAGGAAACGTGTCATGAACTTCGAAGAAACAGAAAATGAAGAAGGACTCCGTAGCAATCCGGACTTACTTGAAAAAAGAAGGGAAATATCCTCGATAAGTGAGGCTATTCACAAACAAAAGATTGAAAAATATTACAACAGCAGGGTTAGACCTTCGACATTCAAGCCAGGAGAATACGTCCTCCGACTCAACAATGCTAGTAAATTTGAGTATTAGGGAAAACTAGGGCCCTACGTCGTAACGGAAGCATATGGCAACGGAGCCTACAAGCTGGAAACCCTTGACGGAGATGCTATTGATAGGACTTGGAATGGCACTACCCTTCGTAAGTTTTACATATAAAACTTACAATGTCTAAGGACATTTTTACTTTGTTTTCAATCAATGTATTTGCATTCTTCTCACTTGGGGAAATAAGCATTAATGGTAGGCGTCTAGTGTTCATTTCTTAAAATGATGTAATCCTCCCTACCCACTTAATGATATAACACATTTCCCTCAAATCTCTTGTTTCGTTCTAATACAATAAAGATTTTCTAGCCAAGTCATTTTATAAGTTTCAATGTCGAAGGTATGTAACATGACAAACAATAAGTCTTGATCAAATGCATAACATCCATCTAAACTTTACATTAACTTTCCTAAGTGGTCTTAAGGTATTCCAAGCCTTATGCTACCCAAAGGATGAAGACGGAGTGGGTCGCGACCCTCTGTCAGCAATTAAATTATACGATTGCTATATTCTTGGTGCAGAATTTACACACAATGAGGCTATGCATCTACCATACGCCTTAGGTTGTAAAATAAGTTACGTGCAAATGAAACGTACGAGAAGAATCAAACTTAAACAAAATGTAGGCCCTAGAGGCCATTAGTAGATATTCATTAAAGACTAGTTTAACTAGTCTAGAAGCCGAAGCCTTAACGATCACCAAACAAGCATTGTCTTAAGGCCGTATCCTTCACCAAACACACAAAGTAAATTGTTTCATCAGGCATCACGCCTGGAAAGGAATACAAGACAATTGTTTTAACAGGGTACACACCACCCTAGAGATCAAATAACTACCGCATGGTAGCCTTCTTCAAACCTTTGAATGAGTAGGATCGACGGATCTTAGAGATGGAACTTTAGCAGATTGTGTCTTCTTGGATCGAGAAACAGGTTGAACCTTCCTAGGATTATTCGACAACAGGTCCTCAATGGAGGCCGTAGGGTCCTTCGTAGCCTTAGCAAGGAAAGGGAAATCAGCAGTGGACAAAGCGTTACCTACTTCATCATATTTCTTCTCATGGGTTGACCTGTAATATGGAATACCTGCAAGTACCACTGGTTTACCTGTGGTTGCCACCTCCTCAAGAGTAGTGCACTTACCATGGAAAATGGTTGCATTCACTAAGTTCCCAACCATTACACCTAAATCATCGTTGTGATAAAGCTCCATAGCAATATAAGGGATAACCTTGGTCACCAGATCTACTCTATCCTTCTTCAACATCTTGAGACAAAGATCCAAACCATCCACCTGTTCCCTGAGCTTAATCTCCTGATCAACAAGCCTTGCCCTCTCTTCTTCGAGGCCTGCACACTTGGTGGTCAGCATAGAAATTTGCTTCTTATAGCCAGTGACTTTAGTGCCTTCGAGAGTTAGCCTGCTGCACTCAGCACGACTTTCGGCTAGTTGACCTTCGAGCTTCTGAACATCTGCTCGGAGATCTTGGACTAGGGGGTTCTTGTTGAAATCTTTCATAGCATCCTCACATTTTGCTTGCAGGTTTGCATACTCCTTGTCTATTACCTTCTCTCTAGCGAGCATGACATCCATCTCCTCCCTATCTTTGTTTACAGCACGAAGAAGCTCCCTTGTCCGAGTATTGAGTTGATTATCCAGAATGCATTGCCTCACATAGCTCTTGTAGTGCAGGTCGCATAGCTTCTCCAAGGACATGTTGTCCATCACCCCCTTCCAGCTAGGTGGGGTCACACGCTCTACGAGCAAGTGACAGGCTAGGGGGATGGAAGCTCCTTCGTATCAGGAAGACCTGCAGAAGCAATATAGTTACTAGACTAACACAATATGATGAAATTTGTTTCACAACATGAATGGAGATTTACCATGGATGTCTTCGCTGCTAGGCCCTTCGATGGCTGGAAAAACAACTACCTTACCCTGAACACTCTTCTGTCGGGTTGTTCGAGATGGAGGGGTTGGCAATATGAGTTTCCTCTTTAAGGAAAACTTCGTAGCTTTCGCACTAGTACCTTTTCTGCTTCGGACCCTATCAGTGATGCTGGAGGATCCTACGATTGCCAGCTGATCCTCCGAAGCAGGATCATCCGAATCTGCAACATTCTCCACTAACTGATCTTCCTCCTCCACGGGATCTTCTTCCTTTGTAGGTTGGGCATATGATATAGGCTCGATCCTTTGGGCATCCACATCGTTGTTGTTCACTGACACAGACGGAGAAACAACACCATAACTGACTTCCTTGGCTTCCTTAGGGATGAAGCTCACCTCCTTGGCACCACCAGCCACAACAAAATTACGAAAAGCCATTCCTGCGACAAGAAAGGAGAAAGATAAATATCAGCAAGATAAGTTCCTATATCTTAATTTAATTAGAAATTTACATACTTTCTCCACAACACATTATTTCAGGATGTAACGGAGAACCCTCCCAACGTTCAGCAATACCAGCCATGAACAATATTGGCTCTGGAAAAGTCTGGCAGTCAGTTGGATGGCGACACAGGCGTTGGTACAGAGGGTCCCTCCTCACAGTATAGGGCAAGGGATCATTAAATATCTTCTCATCAAAGCGAAACTATGGGTTCAACAACGCAGGGTATTGGGGAGGCACAATAGTATCTTGGATATAAAAGAACTTCCCTTTCCAATTCCCGATGTTAGTGAAAGGCTTCTCAATCAGAATGGGCACATCATGTTCACCCCTCTTGGACAAAGTCAGCCAATCTCCTCCAGGGTATATATTTACAAACCCTCTAAGCACGATCAAGGATGGTTCAAATCCATAAGCTTTACACATGACAATGTAAGTTGTGAGCTTGGCTAGGCCAAACGGGTTAAACCTAGATATGTGTACCTCGTAATATTAAAGGAGCTCTAGAAATAGGGGATGCAAGGGTATCCTTAAGTTTGACGTGGTGATTGCATGTGTGTACAAGCCTACATAATTTTTAGGAGCATCATAAATGCCTTGGCGTTTGCTGTGTAGCATGATCTTAAACTGTTTGGGAATTGGGTAATCTGTGAGGAAAGCTTTGAGCTCTTCCCTTGTTAGGGTGCAACCTTGTTGCCTTATGATGAATTTAGAATTGGCACCCATAATACTTTTATTCAACAAAAAAGTAATAAAAACGTAGAAATAGGAAGGAACACCTTACCTTTCTGGTCGAAAGCTTGCTCGGAAGACAGAGTTGTAGGTGTAAATTTTTGGGCGAGGGATAAAAAGTGATTTAGGGTTTACTATGTAACGTTTATGTACCCTATCACATCTTAAATCCTATCCCTACACGTGTCTCTTGAGTCACTTAACTTCCGAATTTCAAACGCATTTTAAATTTTGAAATAACGTTTTAGATTACCAAGAAAAAGGGTGGTTTGGCTAAGTACCGTGCATTTAATGCGCACTCAATGTATATCTAACTTCTTTCCTTCGTTTAGTTTTGTGACAAAGGAGGGGTTTCGTACGTATTTTTGAGTCGTCAACAATATATCCTTGTTCGTACATATCACTTTCGACTGGGGGGCTTGATGACGTACCCTCCGATCAGGTCGAAGGACTCCCCTTCGACCTCTGTCGAATTTGTATAACGAAGGACCAAGTCTACCTTCCTAAGTCATCGATGGCGTAAAACTATTCATCATTGATATGGTTACCAGTTGGGAAGTCGTCAATCGAAGGCCTAAGCCCTTTGGGGTCTGACCTTGGGAACACTAAGACAAAGGAGAACATTGACTTGGTCTCCCCCACGTTCCCACTATCTCCTCAGCTTCCCCGCCAAGACAGAGAGAGTGGGGATGAAGTCCTAGCGGTTACCACAAATCATGGGACGCCCCCATGATCTCCGAAACATGTGCAAACACTCTCCAAGCTTATTTCTCTATCTATAAATAGGTTGGACGAGTCATTTCAATGGTATGTTCACTCAACACAGCATTTCACATTCTCTACATTACTTACAACACATATCACATACTTAAACGCACAACGGAGGTGGTTCGCAGGGTCTAACCCATGCGCAATCACTTAAAGAAGTGTCTTCTATTTCTTATTGCAGATTGGCTACAAGTTTGGCGCAAGCGTAACACCCCTCATACCCTTCGATCACCATCGAAGACCTGGTCGTACGATTTATTGTACAATCAATTATTATATCAATATTCACATTAGAATTAGGTTGTTTTATAAATATGTATGATTAAAATATTTATATACAGGAATGCTGGATAAAATCTCGAGCTCGGCTTGTTATCTGTTTCAAATTAGTTTATTAGGCTCGGGCTTGAGCTCGATAAAAGCTTGACTCGATCAAGTCAAGCTTAAACTCAGGCTACCCGCAATAAGATGCTCGACCGACTCGATCGTTAAGGTCGACATCGGTCGTCCTTGTTGTGCCATTCTCGATTGCTGAGGGTCGGATGCGATGAGGGTCGGGAACTCGACCTTGGTTGACACTCGGTCACAAGTCACATAACAACAAAAAAATTCTACCGTTACATTATTAAAAAAAATAAAAATAAGACATTTTTAACTTTTTTGTAAGGCCATCATGGATTGTCGATCAATCTTCTTTCTTCTTGATATGGATACAACAAAGTGATGGGTTTTTCTTATTATAATCGGAGTTTATAATCGGTTAATAAAATAGGATGTATACATGTGTACTTATATTTTTTGAGGATTTAAACTGGTTAAATTTTGGTTAAGAACAATGGTGAAGACAATGATAATGAATAGAGATGAGGGTGTGGGTGAAACTTATGCAGGTTTGGAGAAGATAGAATGGGTTGGTGAGTGATGATAAATGACATGTGGTAGAGGAATGAAAGAGATAATAAATGTGTAATTTTTTTTCTACATTTTTAAGTTGTTCCATAGGAGTATTAATTTGTTTTTTAAAAGGTCAGATGCAACTATTAATCATAGGTAACAAGATAAAATCATAAATGATAAACAAAAAGAATTCAATAATATTAATGTCCATTTGGTAATTTTAATATTTTGGTAAAAAAAAGGTTGTTAAAAAAAAGAAAAAAGAATATCGGTCGCTTTATTGTGACCCAAATGTTATTTATAGGTTGCAGGAGAGAGAAAACTGATGTGATAGAAAAAATGAGAGTTGATGAAGGTTATTATTGGGGTAGCCTCAAGCTTAGCTTGATAGCTTGAGAGTTTTAATCATCCAAGGTTAAGCTCGGCTCGAAAAGCTCGAATATATACATAAATAGTGTATTCGATAGCAAAAATCATCAATAAAGTTAAAAGAATACGCGATAAACTCAATAGCAAAGAATTTATACAAAACATTCGAAAACATTGGAGTTTAAAATTTTTCTTCTGCGAAAAATATTTAATTATTATATTAATATTCACATTAGAATTAGGTTGTTTTATAGAAATGTATGATTAAAATATTTATATACATGAATGCTCGAAAAGCTCGATAAAAGCTCGAGCTCAGCTTGTTATCTGTTTCAAATTAGTTTATTAGGCTCAGGCTCGAGCTTGATAAAAGTTTGACTCGATCAAGTCCAGCTTAAACTCAAGTTCGAGTAGCTTGATAATAAGTTGTCTTATTTGCAACCCATCAAAAACTAAAAAAAGTAAAGAAAGAAAGAAAAAAATGAAAAAGATCGACCAAGAAAAATGCTCGTACGAATTCAATTTTCTTGTTACAGCACCATGTCCTTTCATATCCCTTTCAAGTGTAACAGGAAAGGCGCTTGTCCGTAAAACAAAAGTCCACGTAGCCATGTTGTATACCGCTCAAACCACTTACCACATTGCTAGCAATTTAACGCACATGGCTTTTTAGGTTTTTAGGGGTGTTCACACAATTCGGGTAATACCTATAAGAACCAAATATCGAAATCAAACTTAAGCGAATAAAATTGAATCGAACACCAAATCAAATTTGTTAAAAATCAAATCAAACTGAATTAAATATTTTTTTTCGAAATGGATATGATTTTAGTAAATGAAAACCGAAAACTGAATTCATATATAAAATTAGTGTGTGTATTATGTGTATTATGGCAATGTGTGCATATGTGTGTTTCAAGGTTAATTTAAAATGTTTCAATGTTAATATAAAATTAGTGTAATGATGCATATATGTTTTTATTGCTAGTATAAAATTTCTGAAAGAGTGTAAATATTTGTTTTAGGGTTGCAGGTTACCTGACGTTGTGGTTGTTGGCACAGACTTGTATCAGTTAATATGAGTGAAATGATAAAAAAACATGTGTACAAGGATTAAAAACATATGAGCAGATTTCATGGGTTCTTGAATCAGGCGAGGAATACATGTGCACGCTTAAAAGATTAACCGACTGTTAAAGACATTGTATTAAACACATGTGCACGCTTCATATATTTGTAATAAAATTGAATACAAGTGTTAACATAATGGCGTTTGTAATAAAGCTGAATATCATATAATTAGAGTAAGACAATTTGTAAATTTTGAAATTGAATATATTTAATAATAAATTTTTGTTATTTGTATTTATATTTTATGTAATATTTTTTAAAGATACATATGCAGAAAAACACTTATGCATAAACGAAAAACACAATTGTCATATTATAATTAGTAGTTAACTTATTTTTTTACAAAACACATATGCACATAATGGTTTTTTTAAACAAGTACAATGTGAAATAATAATAATAATAATAATAATAATAATAATAATAATAATAATAATAATAATAATAATAATAATAATAATAATAAATCCTTGAATTTTGGAACTAAAATACGTTTTTTTTAATATTCAAAAATAAAATAAAGAATATATAATTTTACCATTATACTTTTTTGAATTAAATAACAAAATTTAATATATCTAAAAAAATTTAATTGGTTGATGTTGGTTCTCGTAGTTCTTGCAATTTATTTGGTTCTGAAAAGAACCTCACCTTATATATATATATATATATATATATATATATATATATATATATATATATATATATATATATATATATATATAGAGTGAGGATCATGTGCGGATTTTTTTAACTCGTGCGGATGTGCGGATAGATCTGGACCGCCCATTCCAGATCTGATATTGACTTTTTGAAAAAAAGTCAAGATTTGCGCTAACTTCACGGTAGCAATTGACCATGTAAACGATTTTTTTAATTTTTTTTCCTTTTGAGGGATCGTTACTATTGTTATCTTCTTTCATTTTGTTGGGTTCAGTAAATACCCAAACCCCTTAATCTAGGATTTGAATAGAAAATAGCCCAAGTATTTAATCCGTTAACACAAACAGGTCACTGAGTGCATAGTCTCTCAGTGAGTCGTCTTCAGGATACTCAGTAAGAGGCAAAGAAGAAGTCTCTCCACTCAGTAAGGCGGAACTTAAAGGGTGAAGACTGAGTCAAGAAGAAGATGATGGATTCAGTGAGTGATGACAATAACTCACTGAATCCCTAAGATTCCTCTCCAACTTCTTACACTGAAGACAAACTGAAGTAGAAGACTGAAGGATGTAAAGACTGAAGAAAGAGCGGGACAAGGCGGGAAAGGTTGAATCAGATAAGACGAAGTCCTTATCAACCAAAGTCAACTTTCCCTGAATGGCAAAAGATCAGGCTCAGTGTCATCACTGAACTTAGGAAAGTAGTCTTGTCTCTTACCTAGAATAGTCTTTGTAAACAGAGACAAAATACATCAGTATTTTGTCTTATGTATGATGTTAGTTTGTCACTTAGGAAAGAGTCAAATATCATACATGTATAAATAGCATAAGAGATGGAGTGAAAAGGTTAAGCTTGTGAATTGTAAAAACACATACACACGCAAGCCATCTTTTCACTCCTCCAAATACAACTTAGTTCCTGAGATAGCTCAGTGATCTCTAAGAGTTGTGCTCAGACTTAGCCTGAGCTTAGAGAGGAATCACCCAACTTTGTTATTTCAATCCCAAGTACTATTCCGCAAGTACTTGGGTAACGTATTCTTTGTTGATTTATTTCTAATAAGAATATGATGTTGAAAATTACTTAGTGTGTTTTCTTTATGTTAATTTCAGTCATAGTTCACTTTTAACTTGTTTTATAAACTTAAACTGTTTTAAACGATAGTGAACGGGGAACAACAAGTGGTATCAGAGCCAGGCTAATTATAAAACTCGTTTTTAGGCCGCTCTAAAAGTTTTTAAATTTGGATCCTAAATGGCTGAAATTGATGTACCCCAACTAGTCGATAAAAAGGGTGGAGCTTATTCAGCTGTTGCCCCTAGACTTGAAGTTGGCAAATTCAACAAATGGAAAAAGCGAATGCTTTGCTATTTGATTGGGATGGAACCTTATTATGTCAAGTGCATAAATGAAGGTCCATTTGTCCCAAAGACTGCTGAAGGGTTGCCCAAACCTGAAGCTCAGTGGACCCAGGATGAAAGGAGAGTGGTCAACCAGGACCAAAGACTCAAAAGTATCATAATATCTTGTCTTCCTGACGATATTATGGAGTCTGTTATAAGCTGTAGTACTGCTAAGCAAACCTGGGATGACCTAGTTCATAGTCATGAAGGACCATCTGATACCAAGGAAAACAGGATAATGGACCTGAAACTTGAGTATAACACCTTCAGGGCTAAGGACTCAGAAACTCTCTCTCAAACTTACACCAGATACAAAACTCTTTTAAATGAACTTTCAAATGATGGTGTTAAGTTGTCTAAGCATGAAATCAATGTTGGTTTTGTAAACAGTCTCCCTGAGAAGTGGTTGAATTTCTCTCAGGGACTCAGGAATGCTAATCATATCCAAAATCTTGAGCTTCCTGAAATTTATGGGAAATTTGTCTATGAGGAAAACCTCATCAACAGACGATACCCTGACTTAAAGAAGTCTCAGGAAGTCAAGAAGTCCCTGACCACTACCTCATCACCAATATCAACTGCTTTCTTTTCTAACAATGTAGTTCAAGATTTCTAAGAAAACTCAGATGATGAGCCTGATGAGAGATCAAGTAAGGAGTACCTAAGTGACCTGAATGCTGAATTTCAGGAAAGGGCACTCCTCGCTAACTCTCGAAGGTTTATAAAAAGAAACAAAGGTTTTTCAACTGCTAAAGCAACTGAAGACACTGAATGCTACAAGTGTCATAAAAGAGGCCATTTTGCAAAAGACTGTTTTTCAAAAACAACTTCTGAACCCTCTTACAAACCATCAAGATCTAATCAGTCTTCAGGCTTTAGCAAATTTCAACCAAAAATCTATCAGTCTCATCAAAATGTTCAAAAAAAATCTGATCTTAACAAAACCATTGATTATGAAGCTAAGTGTAAGAAAGCAAAAGCTAAGCTTGCATTGCTTGAGGCCAGTCCCTCAGAAACAACAAAAAATGTTCAATCTATGCAGGGTAAGAACAAAGGCCTTGTGGCTGAAACCTTTGACTGGGATGAAGAGCCAATCTCATCGGATGATGAAATGGTACATATCAGTGCTCTAATGGCTCTCTCTGAAGAAGACAAGCTAGCTGTTGGGAAGAATCATGCTAGGAACGGGGAATGGGTCAACATCACAATGAAGAAGGTAAACACTTTACTTTCTATGGATGATGACTCTGATTGGCAGTCTTATATGAATTATCTAAATGTTGACCTTAAGTTTGTAGAAGAGCAAAGACTGAATCTTTTTTCTAAGTACAACAAGTTAAGTTTTGAATTGAATAAGTGTAGGGATGAATTGCTTATTTTAAAACAAGCTAAGCTTGAGGCTGTCACTTTGCAAATTCAAAACACTGAACTAGTTAAAAGAAATCAGAATCTTCAAGATGAACTTAAAAAGGCAAATGATATTCTTAATAGTTGGACTGCTAAGAATCCCAGGGTCTTTGATGCTGTGGGAGCCCCCAGTAGTAAGAAGAGAGTCATAGGTGAAGATCATCTCCCTGACTCTCTCAACAAAGACCAGTCTCCTAAGCCATTTGTGTCTGGTGGCATGATTACAAGTATGTTGGCTGATTCCAATTCCAGTGAATGGATTGAACGAGTTAATCCTGAGAGTAAGCTTCCAAACTTCGATTCTGGAAGGATTCTAGAGCCTGAAAGTCAAGCTCTAAAGAGCATGCTTGGACTCCCTGATGTGCCCAGTTGTACTGAACACATCTCTGAGTCTGAAGCAGAATCTCAAGCACCGCTTCCACCACTAAAACCTCTTCAGGGTGCTGCTCCAAGCTCTGAGCTTACTCCACTACAATTCAATCCTCATTCACCAAAAGAAAGGTTTGGACTTGGTAGAACCATCCTACAAAAACAAGCAAAACTAATCCAACAAGAGTCTACTCCTACTGAGACTTCATCATCCTCTGTCCCCACTGAAGCTGACCAAATCCAGCAACTGACTGAACTTGTGAGGAAGCTTACTGAAAAAATGGAATCCATTGAAAAGGTCCCTGAACCAATCAAGGAGACAAAGTCAGCTTCCTCCAGTTCCTCAAAGTCTAAGTCAACCTCCAAAAACAAACAAAAGTGTGAGCTGTGTCATTACACCAGCCATACCACTGACAACTGCTATAGAATCCTTTTTTGCATGATCTGCAAAAAGGATGATCACAGGACTACAGAGCATCTACAGTATGTCAGTCAAGCAAACTATACCAAAGTTAGTCATCAGTATGCTTCATCCTCCAAAACTGCTCTAAAGAATAGAGCAAAACCTTTTCCTCTCTGCCCTCACTGTGGGTTCAATGATCATCATCAGGATGATTGTCTCATGAATACATGCTGTGATATATGCGGTAATCCAGCTCATGAGACATCCCAACATGACAGTATCATTCATGCAAGGAGAAATTCCAAACAACCCAGAGTCACTGAGTCATCCTCAGCCTCTAAATGCAAAACCTGTGGTAGCACCTTGCACACAACCACTGACCATGAGTCGATTGCAAATTTCAAAGAGACCTTGAGATCCAAGCCCACTAGTAAGTGGGTCACGAAGAGAAACTAATTCAGTTTACTACTTGTGCAGAGACATGCCAGGGAGCCTATTTGGCATCTAGACAGTGGATGCTCAAGAAGCATGACTGGTGTGAAGGAATATCTGCACAAGTATGTAAAGGAACCAGGGCCCAAGGTAGTATTTGGTGATAACTCATCATGTCCCACTGAAGGTTATGGTTCAGTAAACTGCAATGGAATAGTTTTCTCTAGAATAGCCTATGTCAACGGTCTCAAATACAATCTCATCAGTGTCAGTCAACTATGTGATGCAAAATTCATTGTACAATTCAATGATAAACAAGGTACCATTTTTAATGCCAACAAGGAAGTTGTGTTGATAGCTCCTAGGAGAGATGATGTTTATGTGCTTGACATGTCAACTCTCTCCCAATATGGAATGTGTCTCTTTGCTAAAGCCACTGAAACTATCAATTGGCTGTGGCATAAGAGACTTTCACACTTAAACTTCAAAAACCTCAACAATCTGGCAAAACAAAACAAGGTCCTTGGCTTACCATCACTGGTCTTTGCAAAATACAAACCATGCTCTGCCTGTGAAAAGGGTAAACACCACAGAGCATCATTCAAAACCAAACAAAATTTCTCCATCAAAAGCTGCCTTCACCTCCTGCACATGGATCTCTTTGGACCTGTCAGTCCCAGATCAATCCAGCATGAGAAGTATACACTTGTCATTGTTGATGAATTTTCAAGATACACTTGGGTATACTTTCTTTCCAAAAAGAGTCAGGCAGCTGATACAATAATGTCATTCATCAGGAAGATTGAAAACCAGAATGACATTATTGTTAAACAAATCCGAACTGACAATGGCACTGAGTTCAGAAATCAAGAACTTGAGAGTTTCTGTGATGAAAAAGGAATTTCTCAAAATTTCTCATCTCCTTATACCCCTGAACAAAATGGGGTTGCTGAAAGGAAAAACAGAACTCTCATTGAGGCTGCTAGAACTATGTTAAATGGCTCAGACCTCTCAAAACATTTCTGGACTGAAGCAGTCAAAACTGCCTGTTACACTCAAAACAGGTCAATCATTGTCAAAAGACATAATAAAACCCCATATGAGATCTTCAAAGGTAGACTTCCCGACATCAGCTATTTTCATGTGTTTGGATGTCCTGTGTTCATTCACAACCACAAGGATCATCTAGGCAAGTTTGATGCAAAAGCTGATGATGGATACTTTTTAGGCTACTCACTGATCTCCAAAGCCTTCAGGGTTTTTAACACAAGGAGACAACAAGTTGAGGAAACCTTTCATGTCACCTTTGATGAAAGTACTGAAAGCATCAAGTTCACTAACACCTCAGTGGAGGAAATAGGAATTGATAACTCATCAAGATATCCTCCTGATGAGTACAACACTGGACTCAATTCCTCATATCAAGCTGATGCTGACATCTCATATTATGTCTTACCCCACAACCTACCCCAACCAACCATCAATGAGTTCATTGATAATCAGTCTGTCCCTACTGGGATAAGTAACAATGATCCAAATGATCAGGAACCTGTAACTCATGATCCTCAACCTGATCAAGACATCTCTACAGATGTTCTAAATGATTCTGTGGCTCTTGCACCTGAACTCACATCTGAACTCCCAGTGACATCTTCAAGCTCAGATCCCAGACCACAAAGTAAGTGGACAAGATCTCAGGACATTGAGCTTGTAAACATCATTGGTGAACCCACTGAGGGCATGCTCACTAGAAGCATGGCTGCTAGTCTAACTGCAGCTTCAGCCAATGAATGTCTATATGCTGATTACCTATCAGACATTGAACCCAAAAGTGTCACTGAAGCTCTAAAACACCCAAGCTGGGTTCAGGCTATGCAAGAAGAATTGCAACAGTTTGATAAAAACAAGGTCATGACCTTGATCAAATGTCCTCAGGATGTAGTAGTCATAGGAATGAAGTGGGTTTTCAGAAACAAAATTGATGAAAACGGCACTGTCATTAAAAACAAAGCCAGACTTGTAGCCAAAGGTTACAGTCAACAAGAAGGCATTGACTATGATGAGACATTTGCTCCTGTTGCAAGAATGGAAGCCATCAGAATCATCCTTGCATATGCAACATACATGAACTTCAGGGTCTACCAAATGGATGTTAAAAGTGCATTCTTAAATGGTGATCTCAAGGAAGATGTGTATGTTCAGCAACCTCCAGGCTTTGAGAGTAGTGAATTCCCTGAATATGTCTGCAAGCTTGACAAAGCCCTTTATGGACTTAAACAAGCTCCCAGGGCATGGTATGAAACTCTCTCAGCCTTCCTGATACAAAACAAGTTTGTCAGAGGAAAGATAGACAACACACTGTTTGTCTATAGAACCCAACAGGATGTGATACTAGTCCAAGTGTATGTTGATGATATCATCTTTGGCTCAACAAACTACAGACTTTGCAAACAGTTTGAAAAACTAATGACAAAGAAGTTTGAAATGAGCATGATGGGGGAACTTACTTACTTTCTTGGACTACAAATCAGGCAAACTGATAAAGGTATATCCATCAGTCAAGAGAAATACACCAGAAATCTCTTGAAGAAATATGAGATATTTGACTATGCCTCAGTGAAGACACCAATGGTTCCACCTAACAACCTTGGACCTGATCTCACTGGCAAATCAGTCAATCAAACTCATTTCAGAGGGATTGTTGGCTCACTGATGTATCTAACCGCTACTAGACCAGACATACAATTTTCAGTCTGTCTAATAGCAAGATATCAGTCCAATCCCAAAGAATCCCACCTCACTGCAGCCAAAAGAATACTCAGGTACCTGAAAGGAACCCCAAACCTTGGACTATATTATCCAATATGCTCAGGGTTTGATCTCAAGGGTTACTCTGATTCTGATTATGCTGGCTGCAACATGGACAGAAAAAGTACCTCAGGGTCCTGTTAATTTCTTGGAGGAAAATTGGTGTGTTGGAGTGCAAAGAAGCAACAATCAGTGGCTATGTCCTCAGCTGAAGCTGAATATGTAGCTGCAGCAGGATGCTGTGCCAATGTATTATGGATGAAAAGTCAACTCAGTGACTATGACATCCATTACAAAATGGTGCCCATCTTCTGTGATAACACTAGTGCAATTGCAATCTCCAACAACCCTGTCCTCCACCAGAGAACCAAACATATTGATATCAGATATCACTTCATCAGGGATCACATAATGAAAGGAGACATAGAACTTCATTTCATCCCTACTGAATATCAACTGGCTGATATCTTCACCAAACCCTTGGATGAACCTACCTTCAGGAGACTGAAAGCTGAATTGGGAATGCTTGACATTGAAAGTCAAGTATCTGAAAATCAATCTCAGTAAGTTCTCTGAAATGGTTCGTCCTCCCTGAAAATCCAAAATAAACCTCTCACTGAATGAGTAAGACTCATTCTGGGTCCCTGACACTTGACAAAGAGCATTGAATGAGTAACTAAATGGTCCAAGTATCAGTTACTTTAATGTCCTAGGTTGGTAACTATGCCAATTTAATAAGGGAATATATGTCTCTTTGTCTTACTGTCATCCCACTTGGCATTTAATGCCTCTCACAAAAATATCAAATTGATATTTTATCTCTGCAAAAGAGCACTTTTACTGTGCACTGCAACTGTTCCCTTGAAAAACGGGATTTTTACTGCGGGTAATGGAGTGGTAGCATTAAATGGGGAAATTCAAAAGTCTTTCAAAAACCTACTCTTAACTTTTACATTTGTGCACAAAACACCCCTCTTATCACTCTATAAATACCCTCTTCTCCAACACAATCAACACACACAAATCTTTTCTGCAACTAAACTCTGTCAAAATCATTTCAAAAAATTCAAAAACATTTGTGTGTGCTCAAAATCTCTTTTGGAAAACCTTCCTTGTAAACATTTACAAAAGTTTTTTCATCACAAACTAAAGAGATCTAAACATTTTGATTGTTCTTGCCAAACGTTTTTTTTTAAACCCTAAAAACTTCTTTAATAGATATGGCTAGAACACAATCTCTCCAGTTTGCTTCTCAGTGGGTAGGGGATCTCACAAACGTTGAATTCAAAACAAACAATGTCATAGGTAATTTTGAATACCCTGAAAATGTCCCAACCTATAAAGACATTGTAAAATTTTTATTCAACTGCCCACTCAAAACGGCATTTGTAAAATGTCCCTCAGTGGTGTACCCAAACTACCTCAGGGAGTTTTGGGCAACTGCTAAAGCCTTTGACCCGACACCTTCAACTGATGAGAATAACCTTAGACCACTCAGGGAGTATCTCATCAGGTTCAGTCTTAATGGGGGGGGGGGCAACAATACACCCTGGATTACAAAACTTTTTGCACTTCAACAGGGTTAGATTACAACAAAGGTGTTTATGTCGCCCATCCTGAACCTTCCACAGTGAAGGATGGGTTAAAACAAATCGTTTTGGATCCCACATTTTTGGACAAGACCCCAGTCACTAAAAGTTCATTCCCCGTGGCTTGGAGGATCCTTTTCACTTTTGTGATTCAGGTCCTCGGCGGGAACCACTCATCCACTGAACATGTTAACTCTATTCAGTTGATGATGGCATACTGCCTGATGAATGGGGTCACTGTCGACATAGGGGAGATCATTTACAGTGATCTTGTAACGAAGCTACAGAGCAAAACTAGGACGAAGTATATTTCGTATCCTAGGTTTGTCTCTTGTGCTCTACAATCGTTACTGGGTGCCAATTATACTCAGGATGAAAAATTTGGAAATTTACCTGGCATCCTGAGTCCTTCAAACTTTCAAAAGGACCCATCCCTTGTCACACCTATTGAATTGATGGCCCATATGGTTGCTGTAAAAACAACCAGGAGGGATCAGTGTCTCCAAACCCTGCTCTTAAAAAGAGAAAGGGGAAGTCTCAGACTGGGACTAAGACTAAACCAAAGTCTCAGGGCCCTGAGGCTTCAGGAGCACCGCCTAAGAGGCACAAAAGGCCTGGGACCAAAAAGACACCCACTGACCAGGCAACAACCACCCCCGTGACAACGAAGGACACTGATACATCACAGTCAGTGCCCTTGGTCACACCTACTACTCCCCAAGATCCAGAGGGAAACAAACAACCCGCTGGTAGGGGAGCGCCTTCCACATCGCCCAGTGATGACATTAGCAAATCCAAGCCTTTGTCTGAGGGCACACTGATCGATCCCAAAGACTCAGAGGGAATCAAACAACCCGCTGATAGGGATACAACTATCACTGACTCTGCTAAAGGCACTGGGAAATGCCCACCAGTGTCTCAGGGGTCACTGGGGGACAAAGACTCGGAGGGAAAGAAACAACCCGCCGATACGGAACCCAAAACCAATCCTGACTCCCGAGAAGATGCTGGGAAACTCCCACCAGTGTCCGAGGGGTCCACGGGGGACAAAGACTCAGAGGGATCAATACCACCCGCTGATATGGAACCCATTCCCACTCCCTTGTTAACTGTTGCTGAGGTTACTGAGTTGCTACAATCTGATGATGACCTTGCTGAAAGTGATGAAGAAATCTTATCAGCAGGAGAAGAAGTGGACGCTGAGGTTCAAACTGAACAAGAGCCTCAGCCTGATCCACAAGCGCAGACTGAGTCACCTTTTCAAACTGAAGACAATGACTCAGCCTCCTCCTCCAGCTCTGACGAATTTAAAAGATTTGACAATGTTCTTCCACTCACTGAAAGACAACTGGTTAAGTGGATCAGTAGGGCTACAAGGAAGCTGTTTTCTGGGGTTACTGAACAGTTTTGGGATCAACACACTGAAGCTGCTGCCAGTTACGCTGACCTTAGATCTGATGTGCTCACCTTCAACGAAAATGTTCACGAGCACAGAGATCTTATGTACCACCATCTTGTCAACCTGGATGAACACATGGTTAAGTTCCTCAAGCATCTTCAGACAGTTGGGGTTACGATTGATGAAATCAGGGACGCTGTCAAAGAAGACCCATCGCTCAATGCCAAAGTGCTGGAGGCCACTGAGGCATATGCAAAAAATTCATCCAGGCTCACTGACCTTATAGAGATGCTCAAGTCTGCAAATGTTCAGGGTCTTCAAACTTCAGTTCAGACTCTTCAGACCACCATGGACTCACTGAACACTCAGGTAGCTACCTTGACTCAGGCCTCGTCTTCTATAGCTTGGAATCTTGGTCCACGAATGACTGCCTTGGAGTTATCTCATGCGAACTTGGATGCAAAGGTCACTGGTCTTCAAGCAGATACTTCAGAAATAAAGGCCATGATGACTGAAATCTATCAGGCCTTCAAAGGTCAAGCTGGTCAGTCCCCCTCAGCACCTACTCCAACTCTTGCCCTCACTGACGCTACGGCAACAGTTGAGGGGGAGAATACTGCTGAAGAAACTCCTCTTCACACTGAGGGGGAGCAAACACCACCAGTCTCAGCAGCTCAAACATCGTCATCATCAACACCAGTCTCTGCAGTACCAATCTCATCACTTCCACCTCATGCAACAACAACAACACTGACAGTATTAACACCGATCATGACAACACCACCTCCCATTATTGCATCATCCTCCTCAGGACAGAACAAGGGCAAAGGCATACTGACAACTACTGAGCCTGAGAGGATTCCCTACAAAATCGGTGACACTGAATACCTCTTCACTCCTGAACAGCTAACCAAACACCTTGCTAAAGAAGAGAGGAAATTGAAACAAGCTGAGGATGAAAAGAAGACTAAGGAGGCATTGACCAAAGTGATTGCCGAAGAAGCTGAAAATGTGGGAATAGATGCAAGCAAGCTCAAAAAGGGTCAGACAGGACAGAAGTTCATGGAAGCTCAGGCTGCTCAAATGGCTGCAATGAGAGCTCAATATGAAGAAAAGAGAAAGAAAACTGAAGCTCTCAGGCAAAGCAGAATTAAAGAATATAACTGGACAATGACCAGCCGAAGGCTTCCTGAAAAAATCACTGATGTCAAAATCATTCCCAACACCAAACCATTGGCTATGAATGTTTACAGAGGAGATGACAAAAGACACTTTGAGGTTCATGATCCCTTAAAATTCAGTGACTTTGGGATCACTGAACTTGATGAACTTGGTCCGATCATTGGAAAGAAGCAAAACAAGGTGGTCAAGGAGCTGATGAAGATGCTTAGCAAAAGATATGAAAGGCTGAGGGAAGCACCAACCCAACTGAGAATTCAGCCTGCCTTGACTGCACCTCAAGGATCTCAACCACAAGCTTCCACTGGCAAAAGGAAAAGAGTTGATTTCCAACCTGAGATCAAAGTACCTGGCCTTGAATGCAACAGAGAACTGCCTGAGGGTGTAAATTTTGTGAACTGTCTAGTGATTGAAGAGCCTGAAAGAGGGCTATTCCACATTGATGTCTACGGGAACCCTGCATTTCAAAGATGGAGTGACATTGATCAGGCTGGAGTGGCTGCAATGATCAGCTATATTCCTGTGGCCTCTCAGATCCAATCCCCAGCAAACGTCAGGTTCTGTCAAGACCTGAACGCTAAGATCAGAGACCATCCTGACAGGGAAACACTCATCACCAAGAAAGTGAAGCTTGAAGCACTGGGTATCCATCTGGATTGACATCATTTTGTTTTATTTTTTGTACTAGTGATAGGAACTATGTAATCTGATCAATAAACGATGTATGTTTTATTCATTTACTCAGTGTTCCTTACTGTATTCATTAGTACATTCAGTGTAAGAAGAAGCCTCTTGCTCACTTACACTGATCAACCACTTAGGTTATTTGTATATCCAAATAGGGGGAGACTGTTGGGTTCAGTAAATACCCAAACCCCTTAATCTAGGATTTGAATAGAAAATAGCCCAAGTATTTAATCCGTTAACACAAACAGGTCACTGAGTGCATAGTATCTCAGTGAGTCGTCTTCAGGATACTCAGTAAGAGGCAAAGAAGAAGTCTCTCCACTCAGTAAGGCGGAACTTAAAGGGTGAAGACTGAGTCAAGAAGAAGATGATGGATTCAGTGAGTGATGACAATAACTCACTGAATCCCTAAGATTCCTCTCCAACTTCTTACACTGAAGACAAACTCAAGTAGAAGACTGAAGGATGTAAAGACTGAAGAAAGAGCGGGACAAGGCGGGAAAGGTTGAATCAGATAAGACGAAGTCCTTATCAACCAAAGTCAACTTTCCCTGAATGGCAAAAGATCAGGCTCAGTGTCATCACTGAACTTAGGAAAGTAGTCTTGTCTCTTACCTAGAATAGTCTTTGTAAACAGAGACAAAATACATCAGTATTTTGTCTTCTGTATGATGTCAGTTTGTCACTTAGGAAAGAGTCAAATATCATACATGTATAAATAGCATAAGAGATGGAGTGAAAAGGTTAAGCTTGTGAATTGTAAAAACACATACACACGCAAGCCATCTTTTCACTCCTCCAAATACAACTTAGTTCCTGAGATAGCTCAGTGATCTCTAAGAGTTGTGCTCAGACTTAGCCTGAGCTTAGAGAGGAATCACCCAACTTTGTTATTTCAATCCCAAGTACTATTCCGCAAGTACTTGGGTAACGTATTCTTTGTTGATTAATTTCTAATAAGAATATGATGTTGAAAATTACTTAGTGTGTTTTCTTTATGTTAATTCCAGTCATAGTTCACTTTTAACTTGTTTTATAAACTTAAACTATTTTAAACGATAGTGAACGGGGAACAACACATTTTTTTATTGATTGTACAAAAAGATGCACATACCAGGCCGTCAATGGTGATTGACGGAGTTAGGGGTGATGGTGGTGATGCCGAGTGCAAGATAACCTGAAAATAAGAAATAGAAGACACTACGTTAAGTGATTACGCAGGGGTAGGACCCTGTGAACCACCTCCGGCGTGAGAGTAATGAGTTACGGTTGTATAAGTGTGTGTAAGTCAAGAGATGAGTGTTGAATCAACTTACCATAATTCTCTGCCCGTCCAACCTATTTATAGTGGAAGAAATAGGGTTAGGGGCACCTCTGTGCAAATGTAGGAGAACATGGGAGCGTCCCATGTTGGTGGGTAACCGCTAGGGCTTAGTGACCTACGTTCCCTAACTTGTCGGGGAAGCCAGGAAAGAGAGGGAGATCGTGGGTTTGACCAAGTCAGGAGACCTATCTTGGGCCTTCGAATAGAAGGGCTTCGATACGTCTCGGAGGAGGTTCCGTCGAACTGTTCGGAGGGGGCTCCGAACAGTGAAGGAGGGGGCTCCGTACAGTGACGGAGGCCTTGATGGAGGGGGCTCCGATCAGTGATGGAGGCCAGGCTCCGAACTGTGATGGAGGCCTTGATGGAGGAGGCTCCGATCAGTGATGGAGGCTAGGCTCCGAACTGTGACGGAGGCCTTGATGGAGGGGGGCTCCGATCAGTGATGGAGGCCAGGCTCCGAACTGTGATGGAGGCCTTGATGGAGGAGGCTCCGATCAGTGATGGAGGCCAGGTTCCGAACTGTGACTGAGGCCTTGATGGAGGGGGCTCCGATCAGTGATGGAGGCCAGGCTCCGAACTGTGACTGAGGCCTTGATGGAGGGGGCTCCGATCAGTGATGGAGGCCAGGCTCCGAACCTCGACAGAGGTTAGACACTATGAGTGCTTTGGGTGCAGGTCGAAGGCATAGGCTTCTTCCTTTAGGAGGGTTCATCATACCTTTTGTACAAATGGTAAGCTAAGTACCATAGTGACGTTAATGCTCATTAGCCGAGCGGAGGGTACGTCATCAAGCCCCCCAGTCTAATGTTATGCATGCGAAGAGTGCATGGCTTTAGACTTATCATTGCTTTAAAAAAGACTTGGTAACAATTTCTACTACTTTTGTTTTGTCAAGTCAAATATAAAGTAGCTATACTTGTTTTCAATAGTCCACATTTGACTCTATCATGGTGGATACTTCATTAAGCCCCCCAGTCTAATGTTATGACTTCGTAGGAGGCATGAGATTAGACTTAAGTAGTCCATAAACCCTTTGTTATATAAGGAGCGTGTGTATTAGGTTTTGCCATGTAACTTTCGCTTTTAGTTATAAGCGAGTTTTATCGGAACCTATTTGTACATACGCTGCGTTGTTGAAAGGTACCAAGGTTTGTGTATAAACTTGGCTTTGTTTTATAATGCATGACATAATGGCATTTTATCGCAAATATTAGGCTCTAGCAGGCTCCTGCACCTGATGCGAGGATGATGAGGGTGTCCCATGATTTTAGATAATCGCTTGGTTAATGTCCCACGATCCCTATCTTTCCGGGAAAGCCTTGATAAGGTTGTGAACGTAGGTTTGAATTGGTCTTATGAAACCTTTGCATTAATATCTTCGAAAAGCATACCCCGAAGGGCTTAGGCCTTCGATTGGCGACTTCCCAACTGGTAACCATATCAAAGATGAATGGTTTTACGCCAAAGAAGATTTTGTAAAGGTTTGCCAAGTATTTCGGAATGTAGCTCCGAAGTGAGTATGAAGGGGAGATCTTCAAATTGAATGGAGGGTATATCATCAAGCCCCTTGGTCGAAAGTGATGCGTACACTTTGAATGTAATGCTTTTGACTTAAAAGAAATACTTCCTTGTGATAAATCGAACAAGGATTAATCTTTAAGTAATATAGACCTAGAAGGTCGTATATTTTGTATGTATACGAAGCTTATGGACTTCATTTAAGTAAAGTAGTAGTCCTTGGACAATTTACTATTCTGCGTGGTATGTGGCTTCGGCCAAATACAATATTGAATGGGCTTCGGCCGTATGATGCAGGTACTAGGGTTAAGGCCCTAGTTTAAATGGAATCAAGTAGGGAAATATATGTCTCTTGTGCACTTCTCGTACGCTATTTTTCCGACGCTTAAATTTTACAACATAAGGTGTAATAACCTCATTGTGTGTAAATTTCACCACCAAGAATATAATGACCAATTTTGATCATTGACAGAGGGTCGCGACCCACTCCATCTTTATCCTTTGGGTAACATAAGGCTTGGAATACCTTAAGACCACTTAGAAAAGTTAATGTGAAGTGTAATGGATGTTGTATATGTATTCAAGACTTATAGTTGTCTTATTTCATCCCTTCGACATTGAAACTTATAAACGACTTGGCTGAACAAATCTTTGTGTTTAAGAAACGAAGCAAGAGATTTGTGGGAAATATATTATATCATTGAATTGGTAGAGAGGATTACATCATTTTGAAATGAACACTAAGACAACTACCAATAATGCTTGCTTTCCCATGAGAAGCTTTTAGTACATTGATTTTAAAATAAAGTAAGTTTTACATCTATGAGGTTATGTAATTATACTTGCAGAGTCGAGGCTCTATAATTGTGTCTACATAGACACACATAAATCATGTGAACAGAGGCTATGCTCTGTAATCGTCTCGACAGAGACACCTATATATTATGTGAACAGAGCTGAAGCTCTGTAATCGTGTCGAAGGAGACACCTATGAACCAGAGGCTATGCTTTGTAGTTGTGTCGACAGAGGCTTATGTCAGCATATGTGATGCTCCGTAGTCATATCGACAGAGACTTATGTCAACATATGTGATGCTCTAACAGAGGTTCTAGGAACGTAGGGTATCCTCTGTCAATGTTGTAGGATCTCTAATGATCATTGTGTCATAAGCAAAGGCTCAATAAAAGATGGTTTATAGTGCTCTTAATAAACATCAAAAGTTTCATATGTAGATAATACGATTTGTAGTGAAACAAAGGCAATATAGCGTATTAGTTTCGTAGAAAACATACCAGATTGACAAAGTGTATCCTCCGTCAATAGTGTATGGTCTCTGTTCACCTTGTGGTAAATATTTTGCGAAGGAAGGTTTTGGCCCTTCTTCTTAGGAAACCCCATGACGAAGACTGCAACAAAGACTTCATCTCAAAATGAACCCGAACAGAGGCTGCTACAGAGTCTACAATGGAGGCTCCTACGAAGGTTGTTGAGTTTGAACCTTCTTCATAAAACGAACCCAAACAGAGGCTGCTACGGAGTCTGCAATGGAGGGCCTTACGAAGGTTGTTGAGTTTGAACCTTCTTCATAAAACGAACCCAAACAGAGGCTGCTACGAAGTCTGCAATGGAGGGCCCTACGAAGGTTGTTGAGTTTGAACCTTCTTCATAAAACGAACCCAAACAGAGGCTGCTACAGAGTCTGCAATGGAGGGCCCTACGAAGGTTGTTGAGTTTGAACCTTCTTCATAAAACGAACCCAAACAGAGGCTGCTACCGAGTCTGCAATGGAGGCTCCTACGAAGGTTGTTGAGTTTGAACCTTCTTCATAAAACGAACCCAAACAGAGGCTGCTACGGAGTCTGCAATGGAGGGCCCTACGAAGGTTGTTGAGTTTGAACCTTCTTCATAAAACGAACCCAAACAGAGGCTGCTACGGAGTCTGCAATGGAGGATCCTACGAAGGTTGTTGAGTTTGAACCTTCTTCATAAAACGAACCCAAACAGAGGCTGCTACGGAGTCTGCAATGGAGGGCCCTACGAAGGTTGTTGAGTTTGAACCTTCTTCATAAAACGAACCCAAATAGAGGCTGCTACGGAGTCTGCAATGGAGGCTCTTATGAAAGCTCCTACAAAGTCTGCAACTTTGGCTCTTATGAAGGCTCCTACAAAGGTTATTGAACCTTCTCTCCAAAACAGACCATAACAGAAGGGGCTCCGTTTAAACCCGACAGAGGCTGTTGAAATGGTAAACGTAAAGTTTGTGGTTGGTGGAAAATCTCGTGATTAGAGATAAAAGTGGAGATTTTAGTGGTGCTACCATGTGGTAACAAGGATGTAGGGAATTACGGTTGAATTCGACCGTTATTTATGGAAAACGGTTATTTGACTCGGAAAACGGGACTTATTGTTGCGGGTCCCACGGATGGCACCACTGATTGTACAAAAAGATGCACATACCAGGCCGTCAATGGTGATTGACGGAGTTAGGGGTGATGGTGGTGATGCCGAGTGCAAGATAACCTGAAAATAAGAAATAGAAGACACTACGTTAAGTGATTACGCAGGGGTAGGACCCTGCGAACCACCTCTGGCGTGAGAGTAAGTTGAGTTACGGTTGTATAAGTGTGTGTAAGTCAAGAGATGAGTGTTGAATCAACTTACCAAAATTCTATTCTCGTCCAACCTATTTATAGTGGAAGAAATAGGGTTAGGGGCACCTCTGCGCAAATGTAGGAGAACATGGGAGCGTCCCATGTTTGTGGGTAACCGCTAGGGCTTAGTGACCCATGTTCTCTAACTTGTCGGGGAAGCCAGGAAAGAGAGGGAGATACGTCTCGGAGGAGGTTCCGTCGAACTGTTCGGAGGGGGCTCCGAATAGTGAGGGAGGGGGCTCCGTACAGTGACGGAGGCCTTGATGGAGGGGGCTCCGATCAGTGATGGAGGCCAGGCTCCGAACTGTGATGGAGGCCTTGATGGAGGAGGCTCCGATCAGTGATGGAGGCCAGGCTCCTAACTGTGACGGAGGCCTTGATGGAGGGGGCTCCGATCAGTGATGGAGGCCAGGCTCCGAACTGTGATGGAGGCCTTGATGGAGGAGGCTCCGATCAGTGATGGAGGCCAGGCTCCGAACTGTGACGGAGGCCTTGATGGAGGGGGCTCCGGTCAGTGATGGAGGCCAGGCTCCGAATTGTGACTGAGGCCTTGATGGAGGGGGCTCCGATCAGTGATGGAGGCCAGGCTTCGAACCTCGACAGAGGTTAGACACTATGAGTGCTTTGGGTGCAGGTCGAAGGCATAGGCTTCTTCCTTTAAGAGGGTTCATCATACCTTTTGTACAAATGGTAAGCTAAGTACCATAGTGACGGTAACGCTCGTTAGCCGAGCGGAGGGTACGTCATCATTTATTTTTCCATATTTTTCTGAGCACTTTTTGTTTTTTGATTATGAGTCCTACCGTGATATTATCGATATTATGAGTCCTACTGTGATATTATAAAATGGTGATATTATAAAACCAACTGTGATAGTAAGCTTTTTTACATGTAAAAATGACTTGTGATATTAAGAAACATATGATAGTTACTATGATATTAACAATTTTATTAAAAAAACATATGATAGTTACGGTGATATTAACAATTATATTAAAAAAAGAAAAAAAGTTTCTGTGATATAAAAAGTAACCGTGATATTAAAATTTTTTATTAAAAAAGTTACGATGATACTAATAATATTAGTAAAAAAACAAAAAAGTACTGCGATATAAAAAAAATTAATGTGATATTAACAATTTGTATTTAAAAAAAAAGATTATGTGATATTAAGATCAAATCTTGACTTTTTTTCAAAAGTCAAGATCTGATCTTGACTATGTCAAGATCAGATCTTGACTTTTGTAAAAAAGTCAAAATCGACCTTAATATCACAATACCTTTAATCATGAAAATGATTTTTTTTAAACTTTTTCAGCGATTCTTAATAATTAATCATCCTCTTTATCTTTTTTTTATTTTTTCAGATTTTTTTGAATTTTTTTTTAAAAGCTACTGTGATATTTCCGCACCATCCCTACTTAAAAGCTTAAAACCCACCCGATCCTTTCCCTATATATATATACTAGACGAGTACCCGCTCCTAGCTGCAGCGATGTCTAGTTTTCTGCAAAGTTCCGATGACCCATAAGTTTCTTTCAACAAACTGTATTTATAGCATTAGAGAATCGTTTTCGAATAACTACAATTCTGATGCGTGGTTGCATAGCAGCATAAATATATAGTTTTTTTTAAAAATTATGTGGAGTCGATCTAAGTGTGTGAGTATATTTTCTAATAGGATTGTTTTAAGCTATTAAGATTTTTAGTAATAATAGATTCAAGCATTACAAAAAGCAACGGTATTATGTAGTTGGCAATATTATATTGTAGTTTAGAGGTATAGCCAACATGTGTGTCCGCTTTTTCTTGTTTTGTCAGTAATTTAGGCAGTGATAACTATTTTTTTTACATGTGTAACGTTTATCATTTGGTGTGTGGCTTTTAAAATTGTAACTTTGCAAATTGAATATCACCATATAAGATTATTTTGTACTATCAATTTGTATAGATATTTATGCATTGTTCAAAGGTATTTGTTTGAGGTACAAATAATTATCGCTAAAGATAACAATACTATTTATTTTTTGTGATTTTAATAAACTTACATAATATTATTGATACACTGGACAAAGGGCTATACAATATATATTAACTTTTAAACGACGATTCATATATGTTAGTCCCTTAAATGGTGCAAGAGCAACATTTTTTAAAATAACATTATACAAATGACAAATTACATGTTTCAAAGCAAAATAAACCAAAAACTACAATTACTTGGTATCTCCTTTCAAAAAAATTGTCACGGGTTCCACAACTACTTCATCATTTCTCATATAATTTTGTCAAATTTGAAACCCGATTTCACCCGGGTGGTTCAACTGGTTGAACCGTTCCGATAAAAAAACAGGTCGATTTAAACCGAGTCAAACTGATAGGTTGGGTCGAAAACATGTCAAATTAAACCGGGTCAGCCCGCCGGGTTTGAAGCGTCCCGGGTCAACCCGGTATCGGTTTCAACAGGTCAACCCGGTGTCGGTTTCAATGGGTCAACCCGGTATCGGTTTCAATTGGTTGTTTTTAATTTGGTAGATGTGCTTTTAATTGGGTGTACAATGTGAATAAATTATTGTACTTTTAAGTAATGGGTGTTTTAATAAGAGTATTAATTATATTATTTATTTCTCTCTCCATTGACCATGTTTTCAACATTCAACTTTCAACATTTTTCACTTTTTCCACTTTGACCATTTTTCCATTTTATATAGTATATATATATATATATATATATATATATATATATATATATATATATATATATATATATATATATATTGGGTAAAGTTAAAATAAAAAGATAAATATCCGTAAAAAGAATAAAAAGATTTGTTTGTTTTTTTAAATTCTCCAAAAATTCTACAAGATCGGGTATGTTGGTGCATAAAACTTTTGTGAAAACATTTTTTTATAATTTTGAGTTTTGATACGTTTTTTTTAATGCACAAAAAAAGAATTTTGATGCAAAAAATTTTCAACTTATTTTAGTTAGATGCGCAATGTTATTTTGATGAAAAAAGTCAAAAGAAGTTGGGTGCAAAAACCAATTTTTGATGCACAAAAAAATGATTTAATGCGCAAACGTATTTTTTCATAATTTTTTTTGGGAAAAAATATCCACTTTTAGAAAAAAAAATTTCACAATTTTTTCATGCATCATCATATCCGATCTTGTGGAATTGTTTTGAAATTTTTCGAGAATTTTTAAAATTTTTTTTTTTTATCTTTTTACGGATATTTGTCTTTTTATTTGATTTTTATCATATATATATATATATATATATATATATATATATATATATATATATATATATATATATATATGTATATATATATATATATATATATATATATATATATGTATGTATATATATATATATATATGTATGTATATATATATATATATGTATGTATATATATATATATACTAGTGGCAAAACCCGTCCGATGGACGGGTATGACTTGTGGTTTTTATTTTTAGGATTTAGAAGAACAAATATATACTAAAAAGCAATGTCGCAAAAATCGGTCAACTCGGCCGATTAATCGCCGATTAATAGTTAATAGGCCGAGTACCTTGACGATTTTTGAAAATCGGTTAAAAAATCGGCCAAGGAAAAAAATCGACACTAAGCAGTCAAAAAATCGACCGATTAATCGGCCGAATCGGTAAAAAAGCGGCCGAATCGGGCAAATAGGTCATTTTAAAAATAATAATAATTTAGACATTATACTTAATTTGGGGATCGTATATTTCACTTATAACGTACAATGGGCATCATAATCAGAGATGTAGCCTTTTATTGAGGTTTGGAAACATAGCAGGTTTGTAATCGGTTAAGATTTTTAGTTTGGTCTCCAGAAATACCAAAATTGCAGGAAATGCCAATCCGATTAATCACCGATTAATCCCGACTTGACCGATTACTCGCTGCAGGGTGGTCGACCGCCCGACTACCGATTCACGATTTTTGCAACATTGCTAAAAAGTAATTAAAAGTTAAATGAAATGGTTAAGATCTATAATTGATGTTACCATAATCCATAAAACGGCTAAAAGCAGGTAAGTATTATGATTTTTGGATTTTATTTTTAGGGTTTAGTAGAACAAATATATACTAAAAAGTTATTAAAAGTTAAATGAAACGGTTAAGAACTATAATTGATGTTACCATAATCAATAAAATGTTTAAAAGGAGGTAACTAATTTCTACATTTTGATCTAAACAATATTAATCATGAACATCTTTTACATTTGATAATATTATTAACATTTATTATTATTATTTTGTTTTTGTTAATTATGTTTATTTACTTGTTGTATATAGGTGCTTCCAGCTGATTTTAATTACTTTTAATTACTTTTTAGTATATAGTTTTGGGCGGGCATGACTTATAGTTATCGTTGATATATTTTACTATAGCAAAAAAAGACGGGTTAAAAATGATTGGAAAAGTGTCCAATGAAAAATTAAGTAACGGTTAATAAATTACGAACATTATAGACGCAAATTATTTGAAAACAATATATAAAATAACAAACAGTAGTATACTTTAACGTTCCGTTACGACCCATAGATATATTATATGAAGTTTTTCGTTTCAACTTCTTAATGAAAAAATCATAGTGATAGCAAAGTATGCTATTCCAGATCTACCTATGGATATTTTACTATAGCGTAACCCAAATAATGACCATTTCAAGCAAAAACTACAGTGCCCTGCTCTACTCAACTTACTCAAAAAATAATGATGTAAACACAAGAGGATATCAAAATATAATTACTCAAGCTCAACTCAACTTAAACTGTGCTGATTTAGATTGTTTTACAAGAGGATATGAAGTAAATCACATATTTTCTTGCCCCAGCGGCCCAGCTACACATGTTGTGTACGCACTAATTCAGTACACTTGTAGGAATTACTGTAACACCCCAACCCGATAAGGGTAGAAGTATCACATTTATGGAGTCAAATCAGAACAATATATATAAACCATGCAAGTGGAAGTCTTATAATAAATATCAAAAGATAACAAGTCAACACGACTTGAGCAGTACAAAGGTTCCAAAGGGTCCAACAGAAATGAAACGATAAAAGGTCTAATCTCCAAAACAGATAACAATAGTAATCAAAGTCTAAGATGACTAAGGCAAATCCACAATAGCATCCTACTCTCAATCCCAAGAAAAGCCCCAGCTCCTAGCTTAATAACCTGCCGCAGGAAAAGAAATGCGGCTGAGCTTAAAAAGCTCAGTGAACAGATGTAACAGTACAGTAACAGTATATAGGAATTTGAAGTTCAGATATGAGGCAGTAGCAGTTTATAATATGAACAGTAAATCAGTGTAAGAATAGAATCAAGATGAAGAGAAAGGGAGTCAGTAATCAACCACGAGCCTACAGTTCAGTGCAGTAATACAATAATATAAACAGTCAGTATCTAGTAATAACAGTCCATTTGGAGGGGTGACCTCGAAATGTCCATCCAATCAGAGGGGAGACCTCAATATCAAGTGGAGTGATCAGCTCCCAGTACGTGAGGGGGTGTAATGCACACACTCACCACATCACTAGCATATATAACAGTAACAGTAACAGTACAGATCTAGGATGCATCCATACGCCCCTACAGAAATATTAGTGGCCATAACAATAACAGTAAAATGCGCATAATCAGTACAGTATAGGGACGGTGTGCAACATCACTCGTGCACACTGGAGTCATGCCATTGGTGCATCAATGACACGGTCATGGAACCCCCATGACTAGTTACAGCTCGGGTATCAACTGACAGATCAATATAGTCCAGTATACAGTGAATGGGTCAATAAATCAAGGGTTCAATGTCATTAGGTCACAAAGGGGTTCATAGCAACAGTTCAATGTCAACAGTTCAGTAATAACAGTTCAATGGCAGAGGATTCAATAGCAAGGTCAGTATCAGAAGAAATGTTCAATACGCAAGTAGCAAGAGATCAAGATACGACGAGGTCATGAGAAACCTTATAAGAAAGGTTAGAATATCTGTACCTTATTTGAAGCAATCAACAATGAAAGTAAAGTCAAGAAAGGAGATCAATCGCGCCGTCCGGAACCTATATGAATTAAATAATGCTCCATAAGAATCAGATTACTCGTTTAAGACGGCTTTCCATTTTTAACAGGTTCCCACTTATAGTAATCTTTCCATTTTAAGTAACTTTCTATTTTAGGTAAGTTTCCATATTTAGTAACTTTCTATAAATAGCATGTTTCCATTTTTAGTAAGTTTAGTCATTAATTAAAGTCGAATAATGAAAATGAGTATTATTATAGTTTAAGGATCACTTACGACGAGTTACAAAAGTTTAGGGTTTAATATTAAACATGACATGTTTTAGGCTCAAATGCATGCGCAAGGTGTCAAAACCACATGACCAGGAACAAAATACACGTGATATGCAATGCATGAATGTCGACATGTATAAGCATGCATTTCAATCACATAGGCTTAGTTCACGATTTTCTTATTTGGTTTAAATGCTATGTATTTCATGGTTTGCTTAACCTTAAGAGAAGACATTATCTAAAATCCCAAACGAAATCATAACATGCCATAACTCACGACCAGGAACTCAAGCAAAAAACAGAAAACGTGCAGTGCATTAGATGATATAGATATAGATTATACTTTGCTTTGATTCACTATTAAAGATGCATGCTTTTGCATAAACTGTACGCATGACATATCAAAGACCATGACCAGGATTCATGTACGCATCCTAGATATGAAGAGTGCGTTGAGTCGACGTATGTAAAGATTATATCATGATTTCATGCAACTAATATTCGACCCCTTTAGCTTCACCTTATAGAATGAAAATTATTTTTATTTAATTTAAATAATTTTATTTAATATAGAATGAAAATTAAATAGTTTATATTTATGATCAAATACTTTATTTTAAAATTAAATACATTTTTCCCGCCATTATTTTTCCCGCCATTATTTTTCCCGCAAAGTTTTCCTTATATATCCCGTCAAAACATAAATAACCACAAAACACACGTAACGATAAAATGGCTGATTACACGCCGGAAAAAGAGTGGTCACTGGTTTTATCGTCCATATATCTCTTTACTCGAGTTCTTGATACGTATGGGTCAGAAATTTATGATGAATATGGTTCTTATAAGAACATAGATCCGTTTATGAGAGACCGCATTCTGGAATGGTTAAGGAAAGAGCGATTCTACAGAGTGTATTTGGACAGTGAAGCTACTTCTGCATTATGGAATGGAGGAGCAAACCTACTGGAAGCTGAAGCAATGTGGGAGCAGTTCGTCAAGCAAAGGAAGGAAAAAGATGAAGCTGAAAAAAGCCCGTTCGATTACACATTTGATGATGCGGGAAATAGGGTAACAAATCTTGAAGCATTGTTTGAACAGTTCGTCAAGCAAAGGAAGGGAAAAGATGGTGCAGGTTCTAGCAGAGCGGGAAGTAGCAGGGAAAATAATTGAATGGCCGAGTTGTTTTGTTTGATCTGTTTCATTTTGTTGTCAAGTTGTTTCGTTTGAGTTGTTTCGTATGTCGTGTGTAGCATATGGTTTATGTCGTGTTGTGTATAATATCGTTTGCTTGCCGAGTTGTTTCGTTTGATCTGTTTCGTTATGTTGTCAAGTTGTTTCTTTATTCATGTGTAATTTAGTATTGGAAAAGGGGTGTTTGGAAACCATAATCTTGTTAACTTAGAACATGGTCAAATTGAAAGGTACATAGTAATAAGTGACATGTTAACTTAGAACATGACCAGCTTTACAAATCCAGCATGTGCTTTGATTTATAAAAATACTTGACGGATACATATTACAAGAACAACGACAACAACATCAATAACAACAACTACCAGAACAACAACTACAACAACAACAACATCAACAACAACAACTACCAGAACAACAACTACATCAACAACAACAACTAAAAGAACAACAACAACAACTACGTACAACAACAACTACAACTAAAAGAACAACAACAACAACTACATACGAAGATTATCCATGTCACCTAACAGCTCATGAAGTAATGCATCCGACTGACATGCGTGGTCGTCAGGAATCGTTGCCATTTCAAGTTTGGCCTCAAGCACCCTTATTCTTGTCTCTAGCACATGTTTTTGTGTTTCAAGCAAGCTTATCCTAAGATCTTTTTCATGGCAGCTCGAGCACTCTGTTGGTGCAGAGATTGTTCTTAAGTACTCGTCAAATGCATCCTTCCACATAAAATATCCGCACCCATTATCTTTTCTGGGCTGTTACATAATAAGAAAATTTTAAGAGATTACAACCCAATTATTTGTATATTTACATAAATAAGAAATGTATGATTGTTCACCTTTGACAGAGGACATGAATAATATTGTTGTCCAGATGAATATTCTCTATGCGATGTTCTTAATTTTATATTTCCTGCTCCACAAGAACACATAAAAGGATTAAATGGCTCCATATCAGGTTTTGAAATTTGTGCGAAGATAAGAGATTGAGAGGTTGAGTGGTTTTGAGGATAAGATCTGGTGGCTTTTGGTGGGATAAGATCTCAAGTTTTCTTTATGTGATATATAGAGCAGATCTGGTAGATTTTGGTGGGAAATTTTGGCGCCATTATTTTTGGAGGGAAATTTTGGCGCCATTATTTTTGGAGGGAAGTTTTGGTTGGATGTTACATATCATGTATCATGATACTATCTCGATTCATCCGTTTTAACATGTCATGTATAACGACATTATCTTGACTCGTTCGTTTAACATTTCATCCGTTTTAATTTATCTAAAAAATTTATCATTAATTTTAAGAATCCAAACAACCTCAAAAGTAGCAAAAATTTTAAAAAATTTTATAACTAATTTAAACTTTATATAACTAATTAATTAATTTTTAAATTATTTAAAAAGTTTATAACAAATTTAATTTATTTAGTATTAATTAAATAATTTAAACACACTATATTATAAATAAAATAAAGGAAAATAAAAAAAAAAAAGACAAAAAGGGACGACATTGTCGTCCCCTTTTTTTTACCAAAAATTTTCACGAAAAGTTAAATATGCCGCCAAATAATTCGGGGGAAAAAACAAAAAGGGACGACATTGTCGTCCCTATTTGGTCGTCCCAAAAAAAACTACAATAATTGACAGATCTCATTCTTCTCTGTCTTCAACGATTCCACAAAAAAAAACCCACCAAATAAACTGCAATAATCCCTCGTAAAAAAAGAAAAAAAATCGGAAAAAATCACAAAAAACGCAATTTTGTTCAAAACACTACTATCACTCTTACCCATCAATTACACACGCACCACTGTGCACAATTTGTATAATTTTTGTTATTTTGTCACATTTAAAGGTATTTTTTTTTTGATAAAATTTGGTTTGTTAATTTAATTTCTTTAATTATGGTTTGTTTACAATGGTTTTATGTTGTGTTTGTGTTGGTTAGATGGTCCACCGCAACAGCTCACCACCACCGTGAACCACCGCCGTGAACCACCACCAACAACCGCAGCAGCTGCAGCAGCTCCACCACCACCACCTTTTGTGTTGGGGTTAGTGACTTTTTTTTTTAATTTTGTTAATGTGTTTTGGTACGACAATGTCGTGCCTTAAGTTTTTATTAGTTAATTTGGTACGACAATGTGTTTTGGGACGACAATAGTTTGTTTAACTTTGGTTTTATGTGTAGTGTTTGGGACAGCCGGGACCGTAGACAGCCGGGACAGCCGAGACCACCTCTTTTTCTCTTTCTCTTTTCTTCACTTCGTGTATTTCAGCCGCGAAATAGGTATATATATATATATACTTTTATTACTTTGTCGATAATGTATATACTTTTATTACTTTGTCGAAAAAAATGTTATGTGATATGTTATTAATTGTTACTTATAAACTTAAAGTGACCGTGTTAAAATGAAAATGATATGTGATATATATGTTATTAATTGTCGATAATGAAAATGATACTTGTGTTACTGTTTTTAGGATTTTAGTGATTAATTTTGGAAATTCCCCGTCCGAAGTTAATCATCCTATAGAAAACCCGTCCGAAATTAATTTATTAGAAATTAATTTCGGAAAGTCCCCTGTTTGCGACACAAGCAACACAAGTCTTCTACCTTGAAGACCCTGCTAGACGACCACCTCATTGGAAGGTTGTCGAAGATGTTCATCATCGGAAGATCTGGCATGGGGATGTGGTAGATTCTTATCAGGATGTTATACATGGCAGCAGTTCATCTGATGTTGCATTGTCTGTTGGTTTAACTGGTTTTGAGTATGCGAATTTGAGTGTAAATGATGAATCAGCAGAAGTGGACGCCCCACCAGATGTTGTTGCTGAAGAAGATGCTGATTTTGTTAGTAATGAAGATAACGTCGTTGCCCATGTCCTTGATGATGATGATGTTGACGTGTCTGATGATGATGAAGTGAACCCCACTATTGTTGTTGAAGAAGTTTTATCTAGTGATGATTCTGATTATGACAATTAATTGTTTTTGAATTGTAATTTGATTATGACAATCATTGTTTTTAAATTGTAATTTGAATGAAATTGTTACCATATGTTTATATGAATGTGTATATTAGTGTTAATTGGTCCACGAAATTATGTGTTCTTTTACTTGTACTTTTACAGATGGCGTGTGTACAGCCTAGATCACACGGCGGGGATGCTGGCGGTGATCCACCAAGACGGCCCTCATTTACTTTGCCGGGCTATTGCGCAGGTAACAAATTGTGATTTTTTATTTTATTATTTTATTTTTTATTATTATATAATTTTTAGAGTAAACTACACCATTCGTCCTTGTGGTATACGTTGACCATCAAGTTTCGTCCTTTGACCAAAAAAATGTCACCGTTGGTCCTTAACTGCGAAACGTTAATCATCGTTGGTCCCTCACCCTAACTGGTTGGACTAACGGGCGTTAAGCCTATTGAAGTTGAGGGTATTTTGGTCTTTTCACACCTACACCACTTGAAACCCATCCACTTTAAGTTTCTGTATATTACTCCATCTCCTCCTTCTCTCTTAATAATCATCACAACCCATTTTACTCTCTAGAACCTCCATTTTACTCCCTCTCCTCCTTCTCTCTTACTAATCATCACAGCCCACCACCTCACCACCAACCGCCACAGCTGCCACCACCCACCTCCTGCTGCCATCGCCATCAAGAGGAGCCAAGGGTGTGTTTGATTAATGATGAGTGTGTAAATACTCATCATTTTTGTACTGTTTAAACTGCAAAAACATCTGAAAACACTCAGAAATGCTTCAAAATGATAAAAATATCACAAACAAGTGTTTTATATGTTTTAAATGCAAAAACATCAAAATCTGGTGAAAAACGTATCAAGTTTGCATAATTGGCAGTTTTAGTCCCCCAAGTTTAAAAAGTTGTCAAAAACAGTCCCTGGTAAAACCAAATAAAGAAAAATATCATTTTAAGTCCCTAGGGATTCCTAAGTTGTCAAAATTGGTCCTTGAAACTTAAAATTACAAATTTACAACTTAGGTCCTTGAACTTTGGAAATTGGCAAAAATAGTCCTTTGAAAATAGGAAAATGGCAAGTTTAGTCCTTGCACTATTGGAGGTTGTCAATTTCAGTCCTTGTGACAAAGTTTGGAATATTGGCAGTTTGGTCCCTCAACTTTGGAGTATTTACAGTTTTGGTCCTTGTCTAAACTAAGCCTAAACAAGCCTTGTCAAATCTAATTTAGACCCCTGCCATTATCCCTTTGTGACCCCCTGTCAAAACCCATTTTGACCCTTTGGTCAAACCAAGTCAAAAATAGATAAAGACCCGCCCTACACTGTTCACCTCCTTCCACCTCCTGCTTCCTTCTTCCCCGACCAAGCCCTGCAACACTCCACCTCTTTCCATCCCATCACCTTTCTCTCCACTCATCATCACCCCTACAAACCCACCCCCCCCCCCCCCTACTTGCCTGTTTCAGAACCTATAAGTCAAAACTCCCACTTCCCGCCAAAAATGTGAAAAGGCTAAAACACTCATTATTCTCCCATTGGTTGAATTTGGAGGTGGGATTGCATCAGAAGGCCACGTGGAACAAGTTGGAAGCATAAAAGAAGCAAAGAAGCAAAGAGAAAGGAGTAACTTAGTTTTTTTAATTCTTGTATGTCGTTTAAATTAGTAATGTCTTAATCTAAATTCAAAATTGTAATTCTCTGTTTCTATGCACTTAATTCAAGTTAATTTATTATTACAAATCATTTTCAAGCAGTAATTCAAGTTATAATTCATATCACAAAATTTATGCTTACTGTTAAAAATTTCAACTTCAAGTTCTTATGTACAATGTTTTATAAGCTTATCTATAAGCTAAAATAAGTTTACATAAGCTAATTATAGCTTTTTGTAAGCCTGCACTTAATTTTTTAGCACATTTGGATGCTGGTCAACAGAAGTCAACAGTGAAGAAATTTTGGTTCAATCAAGTTTGGAAATGGATGCAGGGTGTTAAAGAGATGAAATGGGTGGATTTGGATTAGTATATTGTATTAATGGTTCTGGTTTAAGCTGCTACATAAGCTTGGATAATTGTAAGTTTGGTCATTATTTTTAGTTTTTGTTCAAGTTTGCATTTTGTGTTTGATTTGGTATTTGTGGTCATTTATGGTTTAAATCTGTTAACTAAGTTATGTTTGGGTTAAATAAACTTATTTTGATCATTATAATAAGTTGGCTCAGTGTTTAATCAGTTTAAAGTTACATATCAGTCTTTAAAATAAGTTTCAAGGTTTCATTACATATGATGTGTTTGTAGTTGTAAACTGTCAAAGCCTGTTCTACTAGTAGTATTTAAGTTATTGTAGTTTAGTTTGATCCATGGTTTCTGCTTATTCAGTCTTTAGATCAATTTTTGTTTGCAAATTAGTTAAAAAGGTGTGTTTGGATGAACTGTGATAACTGCCCCTAAGGCTTGTTCAGTGGTTGCTTATTGTTGGTTTATGTTTGTTTAGCTCAAACTAACTCACATCTGTCCTAATTTTGAGCCTGCAAACAACAAAAGTCAATATCCTCTATTAACTGTCTTTAAACCTCAACTGTTGAGTTTTTGAAAAACAAAAAGCTTGTTCTGTATTTAAAACTCATAGATATAGGTGGTAGTAGCTTAATTTTATCAAATAACATCATAGTCAATCAACAGATTAGGATTAAAGTTGAAAAAAGTCAAAAACTTCTCAACTGTCAAAAAGTCAAAAGTGTGAAAAGTGGTTTTGAGCTCAAATAGGAGGATTTTTCATGAGCTTATTTATGAACCAATCTCAGTGAGAGTTGGCATTTCAAAAAGTTCAGTTGGTACTCTTTCTTATAACCATTTTAGCATAATTTTACAATTTTCTTAAAAGCTTCAAACTAGCTTGTGAATTTGGCTTTAACTGCCCTGCTCACAAGCTCAGTCAGAGCTGAGCTTTTCTCAGCTTTTTGCTAAGCCTGCACAGAGCTCCATAGAGCTTTTCTTTGGCTCATATTTGGCTTAAACATAGTTAACCAGGTATACTTCAGTTTCCAATTTGTAGTTTTCTGTTTTAGCTTAACATGTAGCTTGTGCTTATACTCAAAGTAGACACCAAATTTCTGTGTTAGCTCTTAATCTAAAAATCACCAAATCTTTGTATCCTGTAATCCAGAGCTTGAAGCTTATTGTTTTTAGTTGGAATTTGGTTAATTTAGTATATTATTGCTTCTGTGATCAGTTTGTTGCTAATTTGGTTCATTTGGCTTATTAAAGAGCTTATTCATAAGCTCATTTCATAGCAGTTCCATAATCTTCCACACAACACCATGTTTTTCTATTTTTCCTAGATTCCTAGTATAATTTTAGAATTTTCCTGAAATTTTCACATTTTTCTATAACAGTTTGCTATTTTTCTTAATTAAAAACAGTTTTTAGGATTATTTAAATAGCTTTTAATAGAAAAAATTCAGAAAAAGTCCAAAAAAATAACTTTTCAATTTTATTAAGTTTAGATAAATATAAAAAGTAAAAAAAGTAATTTTCCAGATTTTTCATAATTTATTTGGTAATTTTTAGTAATTTAATTAGTTTTTAATAGTTTAAAATTCATAGAAAATAGAAAAATAATCAAAAAAATACAAAAATAGTTTTGAAAATTCTAGTTTGATATTTTAGACTTTTCCATTTCATAATTTTATTTTTCTAGCTTAATTTCCTAATTTTTTGTATTTTAGGTAATTATTTAATAGTTAAAAATAGTTTTTAATTAATAATAATTAATTAAATAGTTGTAAAAATAATTTTCTTTTTCTAAAAAGTTTCTTTTATCATTAGGTTTATAAAAATACAATTTTCATATTTTTAGGATTAATATTGTGTTAGTTTCACTTTTTAATTTGTACGTCGTGTAGATTTTAATTTCAGTTTTATTAAAACATAAAAACAAAAACATCAGTTTAAAAATAGTGATAGCGTTTATTTAATAGATTTTAACTTTTTAATTTCCTTTAATCTTCTGTAGTTTATAAACAACCCAAAACCTTACTGATCACTATCCTTAGTGATCATTCTATCATCTGATTGTGTTTAACACCAGTCAACCTCCGTGGGACTTAACGACCCGGGAATCCACTGTATTCTCCTGATCTTAAATTGCATTGGTGTGTGAACTGTTATAAGTTCCTTACAGTTAATCATTCACAAGTGGTTAACTTGCGTGAGAAAACTTGACGGTTTTGCCGCGATCAAATTTTGGCGCCGCTGCCGGGGAGGCTGTAAGCGTGTTCTAGACATTTTTCAGATCCGTACTTGCACATATACCACGATTTTGTAAAAAGTTTTCTGTAAAGTTATAAAAAAAATCAAAAAAAAAAAAAAAAAAAAAAGTTCATTAACACTTTTCCTAAAGTGTTAAAAACACCAAAAAAATATAAAACAACAAAACAATCGTAACGTTTTCTGACTTGTGTTTCTTTTAAGGTGATTCTTAAAGAAATACGATTTGGTTAAACGAGACGATAACAAAAATATTGTCCAAAAGTTTTTAAACCCATCAGCACAAATCTGTACCTACGTCTTTTTCTGTGATACTTAATATACATAAAAATCAACCACCGCAAATCAAGGCAGTGCACTACCTAACTGGGGGTGCGACCATAATAAGTTCCCGAACATCAGATTTAAAACTTGCCTTTGTGTCCTTGTGATTTGGTGTACCTTTTTCAAAGAAGCCATTTCATTTGTGATTATTGGTTAAGTTCACTTGTGTTTTGCCTCATTTGTTTTGAAAACTGATTTTTATACTTAGTGCATGCGCACTCGTTCTTCCAGTTCTACAAGTCCTTTGTCAGAACTTGGAAAGATTCCTCGAAGACGTAGAGGACGTTCTGCTCCTTCAGCTGTGACTGAGGAACGTCTACCACCACCACCACCTGCCATAATGGCAGAAGATAAGCCGATGAATGAGCTTCTCCAAGCACCCATCGAGGGTTACGGAGATGCCATTGTTGTCCCAGCCATCGTGGCTGACACTTTTGAGCTCAAAACCGGGTTACTTAATCTGGTAACCCAAAGCCAATTCTATGGTTTTGAGCGGGATGATCCTCATGCACACATTCGATGGTTTAACAAGATTGCATCTACCATCAAGTACAAGAATGTCCCACATGAAGCTATCAAGCTTCTTCTGTTCCCATTTTCTCTAGAGGGACAAGCCCGGAATTGGCTTGAGAAACAACCCCCTCGTTCCATTGAGACATGGGAAGATCTTGTCACAAAGTTTGTGAACGAATTCTATCCTCCATCCCGAACCACAAGTCTTAAGAATGAGATAATGAAATTTTCTCAGAGATTTGATGAATCATTCGGGGAGGCATGGGATCGTTACAAAGAGTTGCTTCGCAAGTGTCCGCATCACGGTTTTACCGAATTAATGCAAATGGATACTTTCTACAATGGTCTCAATCAGGCTAATCAAGACTCTTTGAATGCCTCCGCGGGAGGTAATTTCCTGAGCAAGACCACCAAAGAGGCCTTGCAGATCATTGAGAACAAATCTCAGGTCCGTCCTTTCAGAGCAAAGACATATCAGTCTAATGCTGGACCTTCTTCTTCTTCATCCCCAGTGAGTACATCTAGCACCGATGCTAAGATTGATAAACTCACAGACATTGTTCAGGCTTTGGTTCTTGCTAACCAAAAGAAAGTCACTTTCACACAAGCACCAACACATGCTGAAGTGAAGAAAGTTGAGAGTTGTGTCACTTGTGGTGGTCCTCACGCTTACTACAATTGTACTGCCACCGATGGTAGTCCTTTTGAAGCAAATGCTCTAGCCGGTAGTTCACAGCAAGGAGGTAATCAATACCGTCCTCAGAATGAACCAAACTACCGTGCTAACACTTATCAGGCACCACCCGGTTTCAACCAGAATCCTAACCGGAATCAGAACCAACAAAGAATGAACCAAGGTTATCAAAACCAAGGTAATTTCTATTCCGGACCCAATCAAGGTTTCCAACAACAAGGAAATCTTAATCAAAACACTTACAACCGAGGGAATCAATTTCAGGGGAATATGAACCCTAATCAAGGGAATTCTGGGTATAACCAGAACATAAGGCCTCAAATTATCCCTCCACCACCTCCTGTGTCAACATCTGATGAGCTTTTAAGGCAATTCATGAAGACTCAAGAGGAGACAAACAGGTTGTTGGTCAGTCAGATCGCTGAATTGAAGAAGTCTTTAAATGATCGACCCTCGGGCTCAGGTACTTTACCTAGCAACACGATCGCTAATCCGAGGGGCGATGCAAAGGCGATCACAACCAGAAGTGGTGTTTCGTATGATGGACCTGCTATTCCTACTACCTCTTCTTCTTCTCTCCCAAAGGTAGTGGAAAGTGAACCTGAGGCGACAACGGACAAAGAACTTCCTACTAATAACGGAGGAACCAGCACTGTCCATCCTCAGGTTGTCCAGAAACCAAAATCCAATCCAGGAGTTGTTTTTGAACCTCCTGTAGCTCCCATTGAAAAATCCAAATCTTCTATTCCTTACCCTTCACGTTTACATGAGCAAAAGCTCCGCGAGAAAGCTGGTCATCAAATGGAAAAATTCTTTCAAATTTTCCAAGAACTTCATTTTGACATAAGCTTCGCGGATGCTATCATGTTGATGCCCAAGTTTGCATCAACTCTCAAACACATGTTAAGCAACAAGGAAAAGCTGTTTGAAATGGCTAAAACTCCACTGAACGAGAACTGCTCTGCAGTTATCTTGAAGAAGCTCCCCGAGAAGCTTGGAGATCCTGGAAAGTTCCTCTTACCTTGTGTATTTCCAGGAATGGTTGAATGCTTTGCCTTAGCAGATCTTGGTGCAAGCATAAACCTGATGCCTCATTCAGTATGGAAGAAACTTTCTCTTCCGGATCTTACTCCTACATGCATGACTCTCGAGCTTGCAGATCGTACAATATCTCGTCCTCTTGGAATTGCCGAGGACGTATTTGTGAAAGTAGGAAAGTTCCATTTTCCAGCTGACTTTGTAGTTGTTGATTTCGATGCTGATCCACGGGTTCCTCTCATTGTTGGAAGAGGATTCCTGAGAACGGGCCGTGCTCTCATTGATGTATTTGAGCAAGAAATCACATTACGTGTTGGTAATGAAGCTGTCACTTTTAACCTTGATCAAACTTCGAGGTACTCCGCAAACTATGATTCTGAGTCGGTTAACCGAATCGATATCATTGATGTTGCTTCTGAAGAGTACTCTCAAGAAGTTCTTGGTTATTCTCATAATTCTGTGAGTGGGGATTCCACCACATCTTCTCAACCTATCATAGCCAATTCTACTCCTTCTCTCACTCCGTTTGAGGGAAGCGACTTCATCTTGGAAGAGATTGAAGCATACTTGGCTAGTGATTCTGTTCCATGAGAAATTGATCACGCTCCAATTGACATCGAGGGGGACATACTTCTCATTGAGAAAATGCTTAAAGATGATCACTCATCAACCCCTCGCTCTAGTGATGCAATTCCTGAAGAGATTAATCACTATGAGATTAATCCGGAGGGAGATATTCTTACTCTCGAGAAGTTGTTAAATCAGGACACTTCTCCTCCTCTCCCTCCCGTCAAACTTCATAACAAGGAAGTCAAGTCAGTTGAGAAAACTGAAGAATTTCCTGAAGTCGAACTTAAGGACTTACCACCTCATCTTGAGTATGCATTTCTTGAGGGTGATGATAAATTGCCTGTCATTATTGCTCGAGATTTGAGTAAAGATGAAAAGACTGCTCTCATAAAGGTCTTGAAGTCACACAAGCAAGCAATTGCTTGGAAACTCTCCGACATTAAGGGTATTAACCCTGAGTTCTGTACTCACAAAATCTTAATGGAGGATGACTTCAAGCCAGCAGTTCAACATCAGAGAAGGGTGAATCCAAAAATCCATGATGTTATCAAACAAGAGGTTATCAAACTTCTTGATGCAGGATTGATTTACCCTATCTCAGATAGTCCTTGGGTTAGCCCGATTCACTGTGTTCCAAAAAAGGGTGGCATAACTGTTGTCACAAATGAAGAAAACGAGTTAATTCCAACTCGATTGGTTACGGGATGGCGTGTCTGTATTGACTATCGTAAGTTGAATGACGCCACCCGTAAAGACCATTTTCCTCTACCCTTCATGGACCAGATGCTTGAGAGATTAGCAGGGAATGAGTACTATTGTTTCCTTGATGGTTTCTCGGGTTACTTTCAGATCCCCATTGATCCACAGGATCAAGAGAAGACCACATTCACCTGCCCATACGGGACTTTTGCCTACAAACGTATGCCTTTTGGCTTATGTAACGCTCCAGGCACGTTCCAACGCTGTATGATGGCCATATTCCACGACATGATCGGGGAAACAATGGAGGTGTTTATGGATGACTTCTCAGTCATCGGGGATTCATTTCAGACTTGTCTCTCCCATTTAGACAAAATGTTAAAAAGGTGTGAAGACACCAATCTATGTCTAAACTGGGAGAAGAGTCACTTTATGGTCAAAGAAGGCATAGTCCTTGGCCATAAGATTTCAAAAAACGGGATGGAGGTAGATAGAGCAAAAGTTGATGTTATTGCTAAACTACCTCATCCTACTACCGTCAAGGGTATTAGGAGTTTTCTTGGTCATGCCGGGTTTTATCGTAGATTCATACAGGATTTTTCTAAAATCGCTCGGCCTATGACCCATCTTCTTGAAAAAGAAGCTCCTTTTATCTTCTCTCCTGAGTGCATCGAAGCTTTTGAAACACTGAAGAAAAGGCTTACGGAAGCACCCATTCTAGTTGCCCCCGACTGGGATTTACCCTTCGAGCTCATGTGCGATGCAAGTGATTTTGCAATCGGTGCAGTCTTGGGGCAACGCAAAACAAAGCATTTTCAGCCTATACACTACGCAAGTAAGACTATGACTGAAGCTCAAACCCATTACACCACTACAGAAAAAGAACTATTAGCTGTGGTGTATGCGTTTGAGAAATTTCGGCCATACCTCATCTTGACCAAATGCGTAGTGTATACGGATCACTCGGCTCTTAAATATCTCTTTGCAAAACAAGATGCAAAGCCGAGATTGCTCCGTTGGGTTCTCCTCCTCCAGGAATTTGATATCATTATACGTGATAAAAAAGGAGCTGAGAACCTGGCTGCTGATCATCTGTCCCGATTAGAGAACCCTCACCAAGATGTGTTCGAGAAAAAGGAAATAAATGAAACATTTCCTCTCGAGACACTCAATGCGGTTTCTTTTCGTGGAGACTCTACTACCCCATGGTTTGCTGACTTCGCAAATTACCATGCGGGTAACTTCATAGTGAAAGGGATGTCGTCCCAACAGAAGAACAAGTTCTTCAAGGATGTTAAACATTACTTCTGGGACGACCCTTTCTTGTTTAAAATCTGCGCGGATCAAGTCATCAGGCGATGTGTATATGGTCAGGAAGCTATTGACATTCTCAAGGCTTGCCATGCTGGACCTACTGGGGGACATCATAGCCCCAACTACACCGCCAAGAAGGTGTTTGATTCCGGATTCTATTGGCCCACAATCTACAAGGATGCCCATGAATTCGTCAAAGCCTGTGACGCTTGTCAACGTCACGGGAATATCTCACAAAGGAATGAAATGCCACAAAACGCCATTCAAGTGTGTGAGATCTTTGACATCTGGGGCATTGACTTTATGGGGCCATTCCCTTCTTCTCGCGGTAATAAGTACATACTCGTGGCCGTTGACTACTTGTCAAAATGGGTCGAAGCTAAGGCTTTACCCACCAACGATGCCCGAGTTGTAGTGAAATTCTTAAAATCCTTGTTTGCTAGGTTTGGAACTCCACGAGCCATAATCAGTGATCGTGGTACGCATTTCTGCAATGACCAGTTTGAAAGAGTCATGCAGAAGTATGGTGTTACTCACCGTCTCTCTACTGCGTACCACCCACAAACAAGTGGGCAAGTGGAAGTTTCAAACCGAGGGATCAAAAGAATTCTGGAGAGGACGGTTGGCGAAAACCGTGCCTCTTGGTCGGATAAGCTAGATGACGCACTCTGGGCCTTCCGTACAGCTTACAAAACACCCATCGGGTGCACTCCATACAAGCTTGTATACGGGAAGGCGTGTCATCTACCTGTTGAGTTAGAGCACAAGGCATACTGGGCCTTGAAGCATGCCAACTTTGATATTCAGACTGCTGGTGATCACAGAAAAGTTCAAATGAATGAATTAAATGAACTCCGTGATCAAGCTTACGAGAACTCTTTGATCTATAAAGAAAAGACAAAGAAGATTCATGACTCAAAGATCAAAAACCGCGTTTTCAACGTTGGTGATCGAGTCCTTCTTTTTAATTCAAGATTGAAGATTTTCTCGGGAAAGCTTAAATCCCGCTGGTCTGGACCATTTACTATCACTAAGGTTTATCCTTATGGTACCATTGAGTTATCTCAACCCGATGGTCCTGATTTTAAAGTAAATGGTCATCGGTTGAAGCATTACTTTGGAGAGGACATTCCTCCTGTGATTGTCCCGGATCTTCAAACTTTCCCCATGAACCAATGAATGCGGGGATCGAGTCAAGCTAGCGACTCGGGTATCAAAAACAGTAGCATGTTACATGGGTTTTCACCCGTGTGTACCACCCTAGTGTGGGGGAGTTGCCCCACATGTTGTGTATATATAAGAGTTTCAAAAAAAAAAAAAAAAAAAAAAAAAAAAAAAAAAAATCCTTGCTAAATAATGGCCTTAGTATTTCCCTTTTACGATTCTATGTTTCGGCATAACCGCCGGTACTTTGAATATTGAGGGCAATATTCATTTCTAAGTGTGGGGGGGAATTCTCACGAATTTTATCATGTAATTATACCGCCTAATTCCCCCATTTTTGGCCAAAAAAAATTTTTTTTTTGGAGTAAGTGTTTTACACTTTCTCATTTGGTTATCAGTCCACCATGTCTGTAAGACAAAAGGATTGGCTAATCCAGGAGCAAACGGCTCTTGGTAAAGATATCTCAAATCCGTTGACGGCTTGCAATTTGCCCAAAATTGTATGGTATTCAGCTCACCATATCCTTAAAAGTGAAGAGTTGGCTAGCCCGCAAGTTTATGGCTTGTGGTAAAGGCAGTTGGAAAACCATAATTGGTAATCGACTCACCAAAGATATTTTATCTAAGAGTTGGCTAGTCCAGAAGCAAACGGCTTCTGGTAAAGACAAATCAAACCCGTTGAAAGCTGGTGGTTTGCTCAAAATCACATGGTTATCAGTGTACCATGGTTCTTACTTGAACTGAAACATTTGGCTACTCCAGAAGTAATGGCTTTTGGTAAAGAGATGAAATCCATTTATTTTTCTCAAATCATTGCTAGGGACTAGCAATATCTTAGTGTGGGGGATTGATGAGTGTGTAAATACTCATCATTTTTGTACTGTTTAAACTGCAAAAACATCTGAAAACACTCAGAAATGCTTCAAAATGATAAAAATATCACAAACAAGTGTTTTATATGTTTTAAATGCAAAAACATCAAAATCTGGTGAAAAACGTATCAAGTTTGCATAATTGGCAGTTTTAGTCCCCCAAGTTTAAAAAGTTGTCAAAAACAGTCCCTGGTAAAACCAAATAAAGAAAAATATCATTTTAAGTCCCTAGGGATTCCTAAGTTGTCAAAATTGGTCCTTGAAACTTAAAATTACAAATTTACAACTTAGGTCCTTGAACTTTGGAAATTGGCAAAAATAGTCCTTTGAAAATAGGAAAATGGCAAGTTTAGTCCTTGCACTATTGGAGGTTGTCAATTTCAGTCCTTGTGACAAAGTTTGGAATATTGGCAGTTTGGTCCCTCAACTTTGGAGTATTTACAGTTTTGGTCCTTGTCTAAACTAAGCCTAAACAAGCCTTGTCAAATCTAATTTAGACCCCTGCCATTATCCCTTTGTGACCCCCTGTCAAAACCCATTTTGACCCTTTGGTCAAACCAAGTCAAAAATAGATAAAGACCCGCCCTACACTGTTCACCTCCTTCCACCTCCTGCTTCCTTCTTCCCCGACCAAGCCCTGCAACACTCCACCTCTTTCCATCCCATCACCTTTCTCTCCACTCATCATCACCCCTACAAACCCACCCCCCCCTACTTGCCTGTTTCAGAACCTATAAGTCAAAACTCCCACTTCCCGCCAAAAATGTGAAAAGGCTAAAACACTCATTATTCTCCCATTGGTTGAATTTGGAGGTGGGATTGCATCAGAAGGCCACGTGGAACAAGTTGGAAGCATAAAAGAAGCAAAGAAGCAAAGAGAAAGGAGTAACTTAGTTTTTTTAATTCTTGTATGTCGTTTAAATTAGTAATGTCTTAATCTAAATTCAAAATTGTAATTCTCTGTTTCTATGCACTTAATTCAAGTTAATTTATTATTACAAATCATTTTCAAGCAGTAATTCAAGTTATAATTCATATCACAAAATTTATGCTTACTGTTAAAAATTTCAACTTCAAGTTCTTATGTACAATGTTTTATAAGCTTATCTATAAGCTAAAATAAGTTTACATAAGCTAATTATAGCTTTTTGTAAGCCTGCACTTAATTTTTTAGCACATTTGGATGCTGGTCAACAGAAGTCAACAGTGAAGAAATTTTGGTTCAATCAAGTTTGGAAATGGATGCAGGGTGTTAAAGAGATGAAATGGGTGGATTTGGATTAGTATATTGTATTAATGGTTCTGGTTTAAGCTGCTACATAAGCTTGGATAATTGTAAGTTTGGTCATTATTTTTAGTTTTTGTTCAAGTTTGCATTTTGTGTTTGATTTGGTATTTGTGGTCATTTATGGTTTAAATCTGTTAACTAAGTTATGTTTGGGTTAAATAAACTTATTTTGATCATTATAATAAGTTGGCTCAGTGTTTAATCAGTTTAAAGTTACATATCAGTCTTTAAAATAAGTTTCAAGGTTTCATTACATATGATGTGTTTGTAGTTGTAAACTGTCAAAGCCTGTTCTACTAGTAGTATTTAAGTTATTGTAGTTTAGTTTGATCCATGGTTTCTGCTTATTCAGTCTTTAGATCAATTTTTGTTTGCAAATTAGTTAAAAAGGTGTGTTTGGATGAACTGTGATAACTGCCCCTAAGGCTTGTTCAGTGGTTGCTTATTGTTGGTTTATGTTTGTTTAGCTCAAACTAACTCACATCTGTCCTAATTTTGAGCCTGCAAACAACAAAAGTCAATATCCTCTATTAACTGTCTTTAAACCTCAACTGTTGAGTTTTTGAAAAACAAAAAGCTTGTTCTGTATTTAAAACTCATAGATATAGGTGGTAGTAGCTTAATTTTATCAAATAACATCATAGTCAATCAACAGATTAGGATTAAAGTTGAAAAAAGTCAAAAACTTCTCAACTGTCAAAAAGTCAAAAGTGTGAAAAGTGGTTTTGAGCTCAAATAGGAGGATTTTTCATGAGCTTATTTATGAACCAATCTCAGTGAGAGTTGGCATTTCAAAAAGTTCAGTTGGTACTCTTTCTTATAACCATTTTAGCATAATTTTACAATTTTCTTAAAAGCTTCAAACTAGCTTGTGAATTTGGCTTTAACTGCCCTGCTCACAAGCTCAGTCAGAGCTGAGCTTTTCTCAGCTTTTTGCTAAGCCTGCACAGAGCTCCATAGAGCTTTTCTTTGGCTCATATTTGGCTTAAACATAGTTAACCAGGTATACTTCAGTTTCCAATTTGTAGTTTTCTGTTTTAGCTTAACATGTAGCTTGTGCTTATACTCAAAGTAGACACCAAATTTCTGTGTTAGCTCTTAATCTAAAAATCACCAAATCTTTGTATCCTGTAATCCAGAGCTTGAAGCTTATTGTTTTTAGTTGGAATTTGGTTAATTTAGTATATTATTGCTTCTGTGATCAGTTTGTTGCTAATTTGGTTCATTTGGCTTATTAAAGAGCTTATTCATAAGCTCATTTCATAGCAGTTCCATAATCTTCCACACAACACCATGTTTTTCTATTTTTCCTAGATTCCTAGTATAATTTTAGAATTTTCCTGAAATTTTCACATTTTTCTATAACAGTTTGCTATTTTTCTTAATTAAAAACAGTTTTTAGGATTATTTAAATAGCTTTTAATAGAAAAAATTCAGAAAAAGTCCAAAAAAATAATTTTTCAATTTTATTAAGTTTAGATAAATATAAAAAGTAAAAAAAGTAATTTTCCAGATTTTTCATAATTTATTTGGTAATTTTTAGTAATTTAATTAGTTTTTAATAGTTTAAAATTCATAGAAAATAGAAAAATAATCAAAAAAATACAAAAATAGTTTTGAAAATTCTAGTTTGATATTTTAGACTTTTCCATTTCATAATTTTATTTTTCTAGCTTAATTTCCTAATTTTTTGTATTTTAGGTAATTATTTAATAGTTAAAAATAGTTTTTAATTAATAATAATTAATTAAATAGTTGTAAAAATAATTTTCTTTTTCTAAAAAGTTTCTTTTATCATTAGGTTTATAAAAATACAATTTTCATATTTTTAGGATTAATATTGTGTTAGTTTCACTTTTTAATTTGTACGTCGTGTAGATTTTAATTTCAGTTTTATTAAAACATAAAAACAAAAACATCAGTTTAAAAATAGTGATAGCGTTTATTTAATAGATTTTAACTTTTTAATTTCCTTTAATCTTCTGTAGTTTATAAACAACCCAAAACCTTACTGATCACTATCCTTAGTGATCATTCTATCATCTGATTGTGTTTAACACCAGTCAACCTCCGTGGGACTTAACGACCCGGGAATCCACTGTATTCTCCTGATCTTAAATTGCATTGGTGTGTGAACTGTTATAAGTTCCTTACAGTTAATCATTCACAAGTGGTTAACTTGCGTGAGAAAACTTGACGGTTTTGCCGCGATCAATTAAGGTTTTTGATAAGGGTCGCGTTAGGTTTGTGACTGGGGTTTGTTTGGTTCGAGTTAGCCACCACAACCACCACCATCACCACGCCGCCTCCCTCATCATCATCAAGACTGTCTCATATGTGACAACAAGCGCGTGGGCTAAACCAGTCAACAGGAAACATAAAGGTGGTTTGTTTGGTTTATTCTCGACGAGATCAGCCCAAAAGGGTGTTTGTTTCTGTAATCCGAACCCTCAAGGGGATGCTTGTTTGCTCGTTATCGCAGTCAACACCTAAAGGGGTGTTTGTTTTGCGCATCACAGCCCCAACGAGGGGTATGTCGGGTTTGTTTGCTTTGGCCCCGGTTCGCGACAAAGACACCGAGAGGGTGTTGTTTGTTTGTTGTCGCAGCCACACCCAACTGGTATGGCTTGAGCAATGGCGTTGGCTGCAAGATCCAATCATGAGGTCTCGGGTAGGTGAAAATAACATCCATTTCATTTTCATAGTGTCATAACCGATTTAAAGAATGGACATAATAACAATATTATTATGATTAATTTCTTTTATAATCGAATAGTCATAGAAGCTTATTCTTTGAAATAAATTGACACTTTGGGTGACTTGAGTTTATCTTTATGTTTGGATTAAGAATAAAGCACAAGTTGTTTTAATTCTTTTAAAAGACACTGAAAAGAAGCATAGGCTTCTATACGGGTCAATGATGATTTTCTTTGTATGTTTGACCTTCGATGTCACAACCACACACGGAAGGAATCTAAGATTTTAAATGTTGGTACTTAACTGAGATTGATTTCTTTATATTGATTATGTTTGAGTCTTGATTGATGATGAATCTTTGATTTATATGTAGATGTAAATGAATCTGAGATTTGGATGATGAAAATGTTTACATGATATGATTTAGTTGTCTTGGCTTTGGTGTTGATGAAGCTTCGAATCTGGGAATGATGAAGCAAATGATATGAATGTTTGTTGTTTTTTGTATGTAGATAAACGTTGATTATGTTGTTGTTGACAGTTGTTTGATAGTTTAAATGATATAGTAGTAGTTTAATTTCTGTTGTTGATGATGTACAAGTATGTGATATTGAGATCTATGATATAATGGGGTGAGTACATTAGCAGATTGGTGGTTGATGGTGGCCGGTTATGGTGTGATTGGTGGTTGATGGTGGTGTGTGAAGATATTGATGAAGAAGAAGAAATGGTTACTTTGATTGGTTTGGGTGGGAAAAGACAAAAGTGGTGTGGGTGTGAAAAGACAAAAATACCCTCGACTTCAATAGGCTTAACGCCCGTTAGTCCAACCAGTTAGGGTGAGGGACCAACGATGATTAACGTTTCGCAGTTAAGGACCAACAGTGACATTTTTTTGGTCAAAGGACGAAACTTGATGGTCAACGTATACCACAAGGACGAATGGTGTAGTTTACTCTAATTTTTATTGATAAAACTAATTTTTTTTTTACATGTATTTTCACAACTTAATAACTTATATTTGTAGGTTCAATGATCACCGGTGAGACGGCAAATCGGGCCTTAAGGAAGGCTTTTAGGGAGAATAACTGACAGCCTTTGCCTATAGGCTTTGATACCGATGATCAAGGCACCTTCACACCGGTAGGCACTTATGCAATGCAGTTAAGTAGTCTTATGGGGGAACAAGTGAGGCCACTTCCCCTTGATGTCGATTAGGAAGAAATTCCTGATTCTTATAAGGCGCATATAATGCCGACCCTACAGGTTATATTTATTGTTTATTTTATTTCTATTGTGATTGTTATTAACCGTTTAGATATGCTTGTTATATTTAAATTGTGTGTTTGTTTAAATGCGTATACTTTTTTGCAGACCTATTTCAACCTGGCGCCTTGGTTGAATAATGAGACCAGATTCACAGTTGGACAGAATGTTTATACGGTGGGGGAAAGGATAGGACTTGGGCTATGGTTACAGCAGAGGACGCTATACCGAAAATACAAACACAGGCTCAAGTCTAAATACTTTGATATCCACGAGACACCCGCGGCGGCAAAGGCACATCCGCCACCCAAGAAATCCTGGGGGAACAGAACCCAAGAGGAATGGGAGATGTTGGTTGACTGGTGGTTAGACCCGAAACGGATGGCAAGATCGACCACAAATGCAGAAAATCGATCAAAAAACAAGATTATAACTTACCAAGGTCGACAGTCGTTCGTTCAAGGACGCAACATTCATGTAAGACTCGTTATAATTTTTATGATTTTTAAAGGTTTTTATATTGTTTATATTTACCTCGTTATCAATTTATTTTATATTGTATGTATAGAGGGTCAACAATAACAATCAAAATGAAGACCTGCTTGAAACCTGGAGGAGAGGCCATTCAAAAAAAGATGGCACATTTGAGACGAGAGAGAACGAGACGGCTTACGTAAGTAGTTTATCTCTTAACATGCGTCATTATATTAAGTTACTTCTCATTTATTATTTTTTTCCTAACTTTTTTTTTTTTTTTTGAAATTACACAAAATGAGATGAGGGCCCTTCAAGAGCAAGTCAGAGCCGGTCTCATCCCGTACATGAGCAGCTTGGAAATATTGCAGCGTGTAGTTCCGAGTGATAACCGCCAGAACTGGGCAGGCAGGGGCAGGAGGTTACCTGGTGGTGGCTCAACCGCTCGCAGGTTCACTCGTGGGCATGCTACTGAAGATTACGTTACTAGGGAGCATATGGCAGAGGCGATGAGGGAAACCAAGGCTGCTCAAGAACGGGCTCGTCAGGCTGAGGCAGAAGCTGCCGCGGCTAGGCAAGAGTCTGCCGCGGCTAAGGAAGCCGCTGTCGCGGCCCAAGCCGCAGTTGGGATATACGGATCTTACCTTCAGAATTTTTTGTCCCACTACAACTCATCACAAGGTAATCCATTTTCACCTCCCTTTCCCTCGGTACCCATTCCTACCCCTTTTCCCCCTCCCGGCCCTTATGGTTTCCAAGCTTCCACTTTCAACCCCAATAATGCATTTGCCGGTTGTTATCGCCCCACCTTTCCAAACTCTATCACGTGCCCAGGTACTAGTTCGAACTATGCTATGCCGCCACCAGACCTTAACCGGTACAACTCACAAAATAATCCCCATTTGAGCCAAAATGATCATATTGATAATAATGACTTGAATAATAATGATGATGATAGTGGGGATAATAATGAGGCGGGCAACGAGTCGGGCGGCGATTCGGGCGGCGAGTTCTTTGAGGAGTAGGCGGGAAGTTAGTTTGTGTATTTTAGACTTATTAATATTATGGAATAGTATTGTATTTGTCGAATGTTATTTAGGAAATTTGAGACATGTTAGTTTGAGACATGTTATTTAGGAAATTTGCGCCTTGTTGGTTTGAGACATGTTAGTTTGAGACTTGTTAGTTTAAGAGTAGTTTACTTTGTATCCTATTTGTTAAATGGTATCGTAGAATTGTGGAATGTTATTCGATCCGTTTAGTAATTTGGTATTGTATCATATTGTCGATTTGGTATTGTGGATTGTGATTGATTACAGGTTGCATTTGTTTTGGTAGATTTTTTCCCGAAAAAAATCCGGAAAAAATCTGGAAAATATGCAGTTTCCTGCATTTTTTTTTGGCCATCCAGGACAATTAGGGACGACATTGTCGTCCCTAATATACAAAACATGTCGTGCCATTCTGCACAAAGTGGCCACCTGTTTTCCACGTGTGTATACAATTTGGCACGACAATGTCGTGCCTTTTTGCAATTTAATTACTTTTTTAGGTTAATTTAAAAAGATTTAAAAAAAAAAAAAAAAAAGTACGACATTGTCGTCCCAAATCTGATTATCAGATTGAAATTTATTTGGACCCCACAACATATGTCGTCCCAAAGTCTAAAGAAGATGTCGTCCCAAATTTGTTTGGGTCAACACAATAGGGTCTACCAAAAAGGCACGACATGTCGTGCCTTTTTTTCTTTGGGTCGACATTCTGTGCAATTTTGGGACGAGAAAGTCGTGCCAAATCTTACATTTTTTTGTAGTGTTTGCCGTATGTTTTTCTTGGGAGTATTAGGGTTTTATGTTGAGTAAGATATGGGCATATAAAAGGTGATAGGGTAAGTTTAAATTTAGCAAAAGTCAAAGGAATAGGCGTGTGAATCAGCCGAAAAAAAAAGAGAAACCAATAAAGGACCAAATCAAATTATTTACTTGCCATATTCTCTTATCATATTTATTTATTTATCTAGTAAAATTATTAAAGTAAATTCCATGAAATATTATAATGTGTTACATGTATAATTGTCATTTAAATGTAGTCTTTATTTTCAATGTGATTATTTCAGTTAATGTCCAACGGACTTTACGTACTCGTCTTTTATTTTACGGATTATAGGTTTAGGGGTATTATAGTCATTAAACGCATTTACGATTTTTAGGGTTTTACAACTCTTCCCCTCTAAAAGAAAATTTCCGTCCTCGAAAATTGAAAGAAACGAAGCAATAAACGAAGACATACCTGATGATGAAAAGAAATGTGGATAACTAGCTCGCATAGATTCCTCGGTCTCCCAGGTAGCTTCACGCCCTGGGTGATTCTTCCAAAGAATCTTAACAAACGGAATTACTTTGTTTCTCGTGATTCGATCTCGTCGATCTAAAATAGCTTCGGGTTCTTCCGGTAAGGACATATCTGGCTGAATCTGATCCAAAGGATAGGAAACCACGTGTAACGGATGATAGTTGTATCCCCGCAGCAGAGATACATGGAACACGTCATGAACATGAGATAACTGAGGAGGTAGAGCTAGACGGTAGGAAACCTCCCCAACACGATCCAGAATCTCGAAAGGTCCGATGAATCGAGGACTGAGCTTGCCCTTGATTCCAAAACGCTTAATACCACGGGACGGCGAAACTTTTAGAAAAACACGATCACCAACACGAAACTCCAAGTCGCGCCTATGCTTATCAGCATAACTCTTTTGCCGTGAACGAGCCTCCTTCAATCTTTCCCTAGCAACCGCCACCTTCTCATTAGTAATCTCAATGAGTTCCGGGCCCTCAATCAAACGCTCACCTACCTCATCCCAACAAATAGGTGCTCTACATTTCCTCCCATATAACAACTCGTATGGTGCTCCTTTGATGCTAGCGTGCCAACTATTGTTGTAGGCAAACTCCACCAAGCACAAATACTCGTCCCAGTCCCTAGTCCATTCCAATGCACAAGCCCTCAGCATGTCCTCAAGAGTCTGAATGGTCCTCTCCGTCTGACCATCAGTTTGAGGATGAAAAGCAGTACCGAATTTAAGACGCGTGCCCCAAGCTTTCTGCAGACTCTTCCAAAAATGTGACGTGAAGCGCGGATCTCTATCGGAAATAATAGCAGTAGGAGTACCATGCAATCTAACAATCTCTTGCCGAAAAATCTCCGCCAATCTACTAACGCGATAGTCTTTCCGGATAGGTAAGAAATTAGCGGATTTGGTTAGTCGATCAACAACCACCCAAATCGCGTCATGTCTTTTCCGAGTAGGAGGCAAACCCGTGACAAAATCCATGGAGATTTCTTCCCACTTCCATGTAGGAATATCTAACGGCTGCAACAAACCACTAGCCCTCTGATGCTCAATCTTAACCTGCTGACAGGTCATACACTTAGCCACAAATGAAGCCACATCTTGCTTCATACCATTCCACCAGAAATGTTGCTTAAGATCCCGATACATCTTGGTAGAACCAGGATGGATAGTGAAAGGGGAACTATGAGCCTCAGACAAAACAGTTTCACGCAAAGCAGGATCATTCGGAACACAAAGCCGACCCTCATACCATACGACGCCGAATCCATCAACACTGAACTCAGTCTGTTTACCCGCCTCGATATTCTGAACTATAGACCAAAGCTCACCATCATCCTTCTGAGCTTCCTTAATCTGCAACATAAGATTGGACTCTACCTTCAAGCTAGCCCAATAACTATCGTAACCCCGGAAACAAAATTCCACATCCATAAGCTCAAGATCATGAAGAACCCTCGGTTCAATCTCCAAACTAGCAATCATACCCGACTTTCGGCTCAGCGCATCTGCAACCACATTAGCCTTACCCGGGTGATACTGGATGTTCGTGTCATAATCCTTAAGAAGCTCTAACCATCTCCGTTGCCTCATATTGAGCTCCTTTTGTGTGAATATATACTTTAAACTTTTGTGGTCAGTAAAGATATCACACGACTCACCGTACAAGTAATGCCTCCAAATCTTAAGGGCAAAAACCACCGCAGCCAACTCCAAATCATGCGTGGGATAATTTTCCTCATACGATTTCAATTGCCTCGAAGCATAGGCAATCACCTTACCATGCTGCATCAATACACAACCCAACCCTTTCTTTGACGCGTCACTATAAATCTGAAAACCTCCAGAACACGATGGAAGTGTCAAAATAGGCGCAGTAACCAATCTCCGTTTCAACTCCTCGAAACTCTTTTCACGTTCCTCCGTCCATTCAAACTTTTCGCCTTTCCTCATCAGTTGCGTCAAAGGTAACGCCAACCGAGAGAAACCCTCCACAAACCGACGGTAATAACCAGCAAGCCCCAGAAAACTCCTAATCTCTGTCACAGTAGTAGGTCTCGGCCATTTTGTGATAGCCTCTACTTTAGATGTGTCCATCTTGATACCATCAGCAGACACAACGTGACCAAGGAAAGCAACTTGGCTCAACCAGAATTCACACTTAGAAAATTTTGCATACAACTTCTGCTGTCGAAGAATCTCCAATACAATACGAAGATGCTGCTCGTGCTTGGCCTCACTCTTAGAATACACAAGGATGTCATCGATGAAGACGATTACAAATTTATCGAGGTACTCGTGGAAAACACGATTCATAAGATCCATAAATACGGCAGGCGCATTAGTCAAACCAAATGGCATAACCAGAAACTCATAATGGCCATAACGAGTACGAAACGCGGTCTTAGGAACATCTTGCTCCTTCACACGTAATTGATGATAACCGGACCTCAGATCAATCTTAGAGAAGAATTTGGCACCTTGCAACTGATCAAACAAATCATCGATGCGCGGAAGAGGATAACGGTTACGGATAGTGATACGGTTCAGCTCGCGGTAGTCAATACACAATCTCATACTCCCATCCTTCTTCTTAACAAATAATACAGGTGCACCCCAAGGGGAAACACTTGGTCTAATAAAGCCGTTCTCCAACAGTTCTTGCAACTGTTCTTTCAATTCTTTCAATTCAATTGGTGCCATACGGTAAGGAGCTTTAGATATAGGTTCGGCACCAGGAATCAAATCAATGCCAAATTCAACTTCCCTAGCCGGAGGAATGCCAGGAAGTTCATCAGGAAAAACATCAGAAAATTCGCGCACAACAGAGAGATTTTCGATAGTCGGAACTTCAAGAGAAGTATCCTTAATGGATGCCAGAAAACCAAGGCAACCATGAGATATGAGAGTGCGGGCTTTCATAGCCGAGATAATCTTAGCCGACTTTAGTGGTTGAGCACCATGGTATACAAAATCAGGATGATGAACATTACCGAAGATAACATTACGAGCATGACAATCAATGGTAGCCCTATGCAAGGCCAACCAGTCCATACCCAATATAATATCAAAATCAGACATATCCAGAGGAAGAAGATTCGCCGAATGAATACCATCATCGAAACGTAGAGGACAGTTCACATATTCATGGTCAATAAGTATATGATTCTTCATAGGTGTTGATATAGATAAGTGATTCATCAGTGGTGTTGAAGATAATTTGAGCTTCTTAGCAAAATTTAAGGATATGATTGAATGTGTCGCGCCAGTATCAAATAAAACAAAAGCAGTGGAATCACCAAAATAAATAGTGCCAGTAATAGTACCTGACGCTTTGTCTGCCTGATCTCGAGTGACTGAGTACACTCGTCCAGTAGTGGGTGGTGGTTTGGTGTGGTTTGATGGAGTAGTCGATGTCCTCTTGGTACAATCCTTCACCTTGTGGTCAGTCGACCCACAACGGTAACAAGCCCCGGAAATCATATGGCAAACGCCTGGATGCGTCTTGCCGCAAGTGGCACATTTGGGAGGAGGAGGCAAAATCTCAGCGGGCCTCCTATAAGTGGAAGAACCTGAAGAACGGTCTTGCTGAGTACTACGATAAGATTGATCCCGAAACTGACGTTGGCTCCCGCCATCACGACCCTGACGGTCGTTCCCTGATCTGTCATACCTCTGTGAACCCTGTACTCGAGTGTCCTGGCGTCCACGGTCGTGACCACGGTCGTGTCGACCCTTAAACTCCTGAGTATGGTCCTGTCGACCCCGAGGATGAATACGATCCCCATCCCTGTTCCTCTTGTTGTAACCCTGTTCTTCATGCAATAACTCTATATTGCGGGCAGCATCCGCAACTGCAGCCACCTCAGTATACTGATGGTTGATCATCCTGTCTAGCACCCACTTCTTTAACCCCCATTTGAACTTACGAGCCTGACGACGAGCATCTCCAGCAACAGCAGTACCCACAAACCCAACCATCCTCATAAATCGTTGCATATACTCGTGAGAATTTTCCTTCTCCAGCTGATGTATGGTCTCATACTCCCTTTCGTATCGCTGCTGTTCTGACTCAGGGAAATACTATTTGTAGAAGATGTCCCTGAAGGTATTCCAAGCACAAGTATCAATAAAGTTCTCTTCTTTGGATAAGAGATAGGCCTTCCACCAGTTTAGGGCATCACCCTCGAATTTGAAAGTAGCAAGCCGGGTTTTCACCTCATCACCACAACCCAGCACATTGAAAAGCTTTTCCATGTGCGTAATCCAGTCCTCCGCATCATTAGATGAAGCTGCCGAACGAAAAGGAAGTGGCTTAAGTTTGTTGAAGCGTTCGATCCAAACATGAATGGGTGTAGGTGGGTTAGCACCCCCACCATTATCCCCACCAGAAGAGCTAGCGCCATTTCGAACGTTAGTAGTGATGGTAGCAACGATCTCGGGCATAGCGGTGGCCAGAGCGCGTGCAATCAGAGCTTCGAAGTTAGGATGTCCATCCCCGTTGTCGTCGCCGTTCCTTCGAGTATGGACCATCTGAAGAGTTCATTAAACGATTAGCAAAGGTTAGGAAAATAAGATGGAGATCATGAACGGAAATGACGATAATGAAACCTAGAATCTACCCAAACCTCACATGTCAAAACTTAAGCTCTACGGGTCAACGCTTAGGGTCCATATGTCACAGGTCCTGACTACAAGTCGTAAACCTGGTCTCTGATACCATAATTGTAACACCCCAACCCGATAAGGGTAGAAGTATCACATTTATGGAGTCAAATCAGAACAATATATATAAACCATGCAAGCGGAACTCTTATAATAAATATCAAAAGATAACAAGTCAACACGACTTGAGCAGTACAAAGGTTCCAAAGGGTCCAACAGAAATGAAACGATAAAAGGTCTAATCTCCAAAACAGATAACAATAGTAATCAAAGTCTAAGATGACTAAGGCAAATCCACAATAGCATCCTACTCTCAATCCCAAGAAAAGCCCCAGCTCCTAGCTTAATAACCTGCCGTAGGAAAAGAAACGCGGCTGAGCTTAAAAAGCTCAGTGAACAGATGTAACAGTACAGTAACAGTATATAGGAATTTGAAGTTCAGATATGAGGCAGTAGCAGTTTATAATATGAACAGTAAATCAGTGTAAGAATAGAATCAAGATGAAGAGAAAGGGAGTCAGTAATCAACCACGAGCCTACAGTTCAGTGCAGTAATACAATAATATAAACAGTCAGTATCTAGTAATAACAGTCCATTTGGAGGGGTGACCTCGAAATGTCCATCCAATCAGAGGGGAGACCTCAATATCAAGTGGAGTGATCAGCTCCCAGTACGTGAGGGGGTGTAATGCACACACTCACCACATCACTAGCATATATAACAGTAACAGTAACAGTACAGATCTAGGATGCATCCATACGCCCCTGCAGAAATATTAGTGGCCATAACAATAATAGTAAAATGCGCATAATCAGTACAGTATAGGGACGGTGTGCAACATCACTCGTGCACACTGGAGTCATGCCATTGGTGCATCAATGACACGGTCATGGAACCCCCATGACTAGTTACAGCTCGGGTATCAACTGACAGATCAATATAGTCCAGTATACAGTGAATGGGTCAATAAATCAAGGGTTCAATGTCATTAGGTCACAAAGGGGTTCATAGCAACAGTTCAATGTCAACAGTTCAGTAATAACAGTTCAATGGCAGAGGATTCAATAGCAAGGTCAATATCAGAAGAAATGTTCAATACGCAAGTAGCAAGAGATCAAGATACGACGAGGTCATGAGAAACCTTATAAGAAAGGTTAGAATATCTGTACCTTATTTGAAGCAATCAACAATGAAAGTAAAGTCAAGAAAGGAGATCAATCGCGCCGTCCGGAACCTATATGAATTAAATAATGCTCCATAAGAATCAGATTACTCGTTTAAGACGGCTTTCCATTTTTAACAGGTTCCCACTTATAGTAATCTTTCCATTTTAAGTAACTTTCTATTTTAGGTAAGTTTCCATATTTAGTAACTTTCTATAAATAGCAGGTTTCCATTTTTAGTAAGTTTAGTCATTAATTAAAGTCGAATAATGAAAATGAGTATTATTATAGTTTAAGGATCACTTACGACGAGTTACAAAAGTTTAGGGTTTAATATTAAACATGACATGTTTTAGGCTCAAATGCATGCGCAAGGTGTCAAAACCACATGACCAGGAACAAAATACACGTGATATGCAATGCATGAATGTCGACATGTATAAGCATGCATTTCAATCACATAGGCTTAGTTCACGATTTTCTTATTTGGTTTAAATGCTATGTATTTCATGGTTTGCTTAACCTTAAGAGAAGACATTATCTAAAATCCCAAACGAAATCATAACATGCCATAACTCACGACCAGGAACTCAAGCAAAAAACAGAAAACGTGCAGTGCATTAGATGATATAGATATAGATTATACTTTGCTTTGATTCACTATTAAAGATGCATGCTTTTGCATAAACTGTACGCATGACATATCAAAGACCATGACCAGGATTCATGTACGCATCCTAGATATGAAGAGTGCGTTGAGTCGACGTATGTATAGATTATATCATGATTTCATGCAACTAATATTCGACCCCTTTAGCTTCACCTTAACAGTTTTATTAAATGCTTTCATTAGTTTCGAAACATGTACAAGACGGCCATATATGTAGGATCTGAATCAGAAACGAAAAAGAGCAACGAGGTCACGACAGTGATACCTTTATAGCGAGTGAAAGGAAGAGAAAACGATGATCAAGACCAAGCAAAACCACCCTTTCTGTGCTTCTATTACCACGACAGCAGCAACAATATTCCTACGATCAACACCAAATAAACCTCGTACCATGCCCGTGTTTTCAGCAGCCTACAATCACCTTCGAACCCTTCTTTGGACTTGATCTTGTGTCGACAGAAAATGGAGATGGGAGGGAGTATTTGCCGTATGTTTTTCTTGGGAGTATTAGGGTTTTATGTTGAGTAAGATATGGGCATATAAAAGGTGATAGGGTAAGTTTAAATTTAGCAAAAGTCAAGGGAATAGGCGTGTGAATCAGCCGAAAAAAAAAGAGAAACCAATAAAGGACCAAATCAAATTATTTACTTGCCATATTCTCTTATCATATTTATTTATTTATCTAGTAAAATTATTAAAGTAAATTCCATGAAATATTATAATGTGTTACATGTATAATTGTCATTTAAATGTAGTCTTTATTTTCAATGTGATTATTTCAGTTAATGTCCAACGGACTTTACGTACTCGTCTTTTATTTTACGGATTATAGGTTTAGGGGTATTATAGTCATTAAACGCATTTACGATTTTTAGGGTTTTACAATTACTATGAGAACCTAAGTTCACTTTTATACTCCCTTTGCATCCACCATAATGAGAACACATGAAACAAGAACCAAACATTGAGAACACAGACAAACACATTAAAGAAATGTCCAAATCTTTCTTCGACATATTTGACCACAAAAGTCAATGATATTAGATAAAAAAAATAAAAATATTTTGTATCTATATGTTGGTGTCTTTACAAAATGGAATGACGATGCTCTTTTATCATGCAGCCATGACATCGGAAAAAAGGTCGTTTAGACCAAGGCTCATAGCAAAATTTTCTTCAATGTACAGTAAATGTATGCAATCACCAATCGAATTGGTTTTAAGTAATAACAACAATGTAAAAACCATTGTTAATATCCGTTTGGTCTTTCACCACTCTTCTTCTGTTGGTCTAGATCATAATGTGCGAAAGCTGCATCTAGAGCCTGCACGAACAATAATTTGCATTTGTTTTTGTAGCGCAAAATCAACTATAATTATATTATATGGCAATGCATAGTAAATCAACAAGTTTGACAGATTTGTGATAATCAAATAAATACAAAGTACCATTCACGTGATAATAAAAATCATCATAGAGGAAAATTATCATTTTTAACTGAGTACTTGTACCATACATAATGCTTGAGCTCAGAAAAAATAATACCTGTAGCTTTGGGTAGATTTGTGACATTGCGTCCCTCAGGCGGGTCACCTATATATATCATGGTACAAAAAAAATTCATTAATCAAGCAATATTTATACAACGAACAAAAAAAAAGGGGGGGGGGGGGGGGATAAAGAGACAATATATGCTTCATAAAAATTGATTGATGTAACCTTCAAACAAACCGATTGGTGCAAATCATACAAATATCCTCTGACAATTCATACTCAATAAAAATTAGAGGTGGCTAAATAGTCGGGTCAAAGGGGGTTGGAAAACGGGTTAAAACGATTAGTTTATAGCTACATCTTTTCTATTTTACCCAAAATAACTGAGGTTGCTAATTTTAATATATATCCAACCTCAGAGATACTAATTACATCTCTCGTTATTACCTTAAATACTAAAAATGAAAACAAATGGAACAAACTCTACATAATAACATAAAAGAGCTGAAATTACCTTTGTATAAAGGTATGTTGTCGTAATTGGATATGAGGACCAGAAATGTTTTAGGAATTCTTGAATAGATGTCCAATGGAAAAGCATATTTACAACTACAAGTGAATTAGCAAATGTGACTTGAAAGGTAAGAAACCATCAACCGTCTAAAACACAAAGAAACTCACAAGCAAAAGCTCTTCTTTTGTGACATGTGGCAATGTATCCAATATGCTCTCGTGCGGGTTTTTACCAAGTTGATATTTGGAGCTTGATATATTCTGGGTCAACCCGTTGAAGACCATTACAGTTGAGAGCAGTTATACATTATCTCCAGTGTTGCCTTTCACACAGTTAAGATATGCGGTATACCAATATGAGACTGATTAATTAATTATTGTAACTTGAAGTCACGATAATCAGCTTATTTCGGATAAGCGACTCTGACCGTATATGTAAAAAGTAAAAACATGTCTAAATACTGTCTTCTACAGTGTTCTACTACAGCAGTTTACAGGATTCTGGTTATTTACCATGACAGCCACTTCGGGTCTAACTATAGGATCACTCAAACCCACGGTTCTAACTTCAGAGATGAACACCCTTAAAGAACCATAAGCTTCAGAAGTGTTCAGCCTAGATTTCATCTGTTTCGTTCCAGCTTCCTGATTCGTTGCATTGAGTTGTTGAGAATCAAAGTAATCCCGAGGATCCTGTATGAGATCTGACTATAAGACACACCGAGATAAAATACATCAAGACATTAGTACTTAACATACTAAAATTCAAACCTTTATACAAAGTGGCGCGACCGGAGGCTCACGTGGTGCCTGTAGGTCCTCAATCTCAGACATTCAGGATATCCTATCTAGCCGCTCTTGTTGTACATTGCCATTAGAAGCTTCTTTAGCTAACTCAACTGTTTGTCACCAAATTTCATAGGAAATATGATACAGTAATAAACAAACATGATATTATGATTAAACAAGACCAAACCATGATTTTTCAAAGCAACGAGCACTCACCACGTTTTGAGCTAGCAAGCGCTTTAGCTACAGTTCTTGTATCTGCTGTCTCAACATCTACAATCAGATCAACAACGAACGTTAATATCTCATTAAGTAAGAAGTTACTAAATTAAATCACATTACTATGAAAAGCTAATATAGTAATATAATATATTGTCTTTTTAGCTTATATAAGAAATTATAATATTATCAATATTACTTTTAATAGAATGCCTTACCTATAGTTCTTCCTTCAAGAACAACTGCAGCATGGCGGTTAATGTCTTGCATGAAAGATATTTTGAATGGCTCATACTGTGCTTCTAATGCACCAAAACTGAGTCATACTAATTGTTTTTGCACAAACAGTAATCACGGGAAAGGGTGGTAAAGGTGTGTGATCTAAGTCAGTCTGATCCACTGACTTGGTACTTCACATCACAGACCCTTGGAAAATTCTTTAGTCATTGCTTTTCTAAAGGAAAAAAAAAACAAAACACTTTTGAGGAACAAAAACATCATTTGAAAACTCACAGGGTCAAAGCAGCAGTAAGATCTGCATTGTAGAAGATACTAGGTTCTGAAGTCAAAAGTGACTTAAATGCCAATTGAGGCAGTGTTGGTTCCAACTTCCATGTACAGCGGATAAACCAATAACAGAACGTGCCTGATGAATTAAAAAAAAAATATGTTAAACTGAAACTCGATAAAAAAAATTTAAGGATTCTTCACCTGTAAAACTAAAAAGTTGATTATACTTTTTAGGGATAATTATGTTTAGGAATAAGATATTAGGGTGTATTTATACACAAAAAAATAGGTTAAAAATATATATGGAATATTTATCTTCTAAGTAATATATATCATAATTTATTTAAATTGTTATCTTCAAAAAATACATACCTAAAATACAAACTCCATAATTTTTTTATAATCTCCTTATTTGTATTGATTTGAAAGATATAAATAAAAAAACAATTTACTCTAGTAGTAAGTTGTTTACAAAACACATGAATGACTCAAGTTCAACTCCAACAAATGTCTTCTTTTTAATAAAAAAATTTTAAAATTCAAAAATTACAAAAAAAAAACAAATTTTAAAATTTATTAAAAACAAATTGTACATATATTAATTAAAATGCCACATGTCATTTAAAAAAATAAAAAAAAAATGCCACATAAATACAATGATGACATGGAAATATGACATGGCATTATGGGATGCCAAGTGGCATTTTATGTGTCATGCCTCCTCTTATATATAATGTATAGATATATATATTCAAGCCGTGCACAATTATAAATTAAATAAGGGAAAATTCTCTAATTGCCCCAGTTGCCCAAAAATATTACCCCAAATGCCCCACTTTTTTCTCACTTCCCTTAATGCCCCATGGGCAACTCTCCCAACTTCATATTTGGGCAACTATCCCATATAAATGACATGTGTCCCATTTTGTGGGGCCACCTTGTACTTACATAGTACAAGTGTACTAGAGCTCTAGTTGGGCAACTTTGACTTTGAATATTGGGTAACTGACATTTTTTGTCTTTTTGTACAAAAGTAAGGTATTTTTTTAATATAAAAAAGTACATATATGTTGGGCAACTTGGTCCCACACATATGTACTTTTGGGCAACTTATACACTTTATATACAAAATACCTTTAAATAAAGGGAAAATTCTCTAAATGCCCCAGTTGCCCAACTTTATTACCCCAAATGTCCCACTTTTTTTTCACTTCTCAAAATGCCCCATGGGCAACTCTCCCAACTGAATAATTGGGCAACTATCTTAAATACATGACATGTGTCCCATATTGTGGGGCAACCTTGTACTTATTTAGTACAAGTGTACTATAGTTTAAGTTGGGCAACTTTGACTTTTACAATTGGGCAACTGACAATTTTTGTTTTTTAGCCAAAAAGTAATGCCTTTTTTTATTATTAAAAAGTACATAAATATTGGGCAACTGGGTCCCACAAGGTTGTACTTTGGGCAACTTATGATGTATTTAAGTGTTGAATGTATTGAAGGTATAAAAAAATTTAAACAAAGGTATAAGTAGTTTAACCATTATACCTTTATACATTTATACATTTATACAGAGAAGATAAACTTCCTCAACACACTTCTTATTTGAAACCACCACATCGCCACCACACAGTTCCTCAACACAATCTTCCTCAACACAATTATCAGCTAGAGCGAACACAGTGTCCGATCACATCGGCAGTACATCGGCACGACACTGTCCGATCTAATGTCTATCAGAAAAACTTTTAGGGCTAGGGTAAGTAATTTTACGTATTTTCATCTATTGATTTATGGTTTTCTTAATTTATGTTTTCGCTAGTTTAGGGTTTCGATAATTTATTGTTTCGCTAATTTAGTGTTAACTTTAACGTAATTGTTCTTGTTTGATTTTGGGTTTCGATAATTTAGGGTTAACTTATTGGGTGATTAATTGTTTCTGTAAGATAACTGGTAACCTATTCGGTGATTAATTGTTCTTGTGGTTTTAGTGATTTGTTGCTACTTATTAAGTTTGACAAACCACTGTAAGATAAGTGGTAGTAAGTGAATAAAGCACTCTAATGATGGTTGCAAACTGGTTGGGTTAACGAAACAAAATACACAGAAAATTAAATTGCGACACAACTAAATATAATCCGGGTGATCCCAAGTTTGAGAGTTGTTAGAGTCGTAACCATCGTCGTAAAGATACTGAGAGCAACCTTCAAATCTGCGCTCATCCCACTCTGCATACAATGCATTGAATTCTCTGTCCCGAGCAGCTTCCTCCATCTCTAACAGCACTTCTTCATCTTGGAGCATAAGTCGCTCCCTTTCGGCTTCCATCTTTAACAGCACTTGTCTTTCTGCTATCTCCCATTCTTCTTCCTCCTTAATAGCAGCCTCCTCCATTTCTATTAAAAGTTGTTCTTCATCAATTTGTTGGCCAAAGTCTTTTTGTTCCGGAAACTGTTGGCAAAAGTCTTTTTGTTCCGGAAACTGTTGGCCGAAGTCTTTGTGGTGCGGAAACAGTTCCGGAAATTGTTGGCTGAAGTCTTTTGTAGACATTTTTGATAGAATTTTGTAACCTATTTAGCAACACCACTTGAATTTAAATTCACACATATAAGGTGGGTAAGTTTGAAAATTTATTACCCCTGAAGATGTCAATAAATGTGGTGCAGGTGGAACCTCTCCCATATACTTGACATGGGCCCACATTGTAGTTACTTGCCTGATTTATTGGGCAACGTTTGCTTATTTATTGCCAAAGTGTGTTTCAGAAGGAAGGTTTGAAATGTATTTTGTATTTAGTACATGCAAGAGGCTGTGATGATGATTATCTTATTTGATATGCAAATGATATGATTTACCGTATGATGGCATGGCAATTTTAATACATTATTTTGCAGCTACGGCGGTTATATCCTGATGTTTTTGTGTTTAACAAACCTTTTACAGATCTGAGCCTTGCTAATGCATATAAATACAAACTCCTGATTGGTATTCAATCACCAATCATATGGTGTTAATTGGTAAGAGGCTGTGTTAATTGGTAAGAGGCTGTGATGAGAAGTATCTTATTAAATCATGCAAATGATGCGATATTCCGTTTCATGGCGCGGCAATTCTATACTATTGCAGCCATGACGGTTGTATCCTGATGTTATGTAATCTATTGATTTATACAGATCTGAGCCTCCGTATTATGTTACGAAACTAACACATTAATGATCAAAGATGGATCTACGGCACCACCGTATTATATTACGAAACCCTTTTGAATATGGTGTCGTTCATCCATGTTTGATTATTCACTACTGTTTGCAGCCATGGCGGTTATATCTTAGATGGAGGCACGTTAATCAAATGCAGATAGTTTGTTTACTTACAATTTAACTTTGTTGATTGAATGGCATGTCAGACCTGGGATAATTTGTGTGAATCATAAATCAACCTAGATCTGACATGCTATTCAATCACCAAACCTGGATTGCACGTGAACAAACAAGTATATGGAGGAGTTTTAGACCAATGTCAAAGCCAACTGTTGCCCATGGGCCATTTAGGGAAGTTAATTTTTTCATATCTTGATATTATCACTTTATATTATCTTGATATTTTGTTACTGATGATGAGGGTAGAATGGTGGTTCAAAAGGGTTTAGCTTACTCTCAGAGTTCATAACTGTGTGGGTGTTTTTAGTGTGTAATTTTTGGTGTGAAACTCTTTGTCACTATGTCAGAAAGAGAGGTCAGAGATGATAAGAAAAGAGATGTCAAGGTCATGGTAAGGATAGTGGTGGAATGGTGGCGAGAGATATCAAAGGGTTTGTGAGGGTGCCTCATTAACCCTATTTCACTCTGCACTATTCTAGCACTATCATTACAAACCCTTTCATCTCTCTTCTTATCATATCTGCTCTCTCTCTCTGACACACATATAGAGTTTGACACCAAAAATTACACACTAACATCACATAGACAGTTATGAACTCTGAGAGGAAGCTAAACCCTTTTGCACCACCTTTCTAGCCTTAAATATTCAGCCCTCATCATCATGTAACCGGAACAATAAATTGTCTTTACATATCATAATATTTCCAGTAATTTGCAATGAGTGTCATATAATTGTTATAGACTGTTGATAGATTTTTATAAAAAATTAGTTTATATATGTAAAGGAGTTACTTAACAAAGAAGGAAAGGATATGATATACTTGTGGATTGAAAGTCAAGTTGAAAGTAAGAATGTTGCCATACGCAACTTGATACATTCAAATTCTCTTTGAATATCTAAATGATCACGATAGTGTGTAATGTTCATGACACGCCACACTTCATGATTATCCAACTGAAATGCTTTTCTAGAATCCACGAATTGTAGAAAGGATGTTGGTACTTTGAGCTTCCCCACGAAAACCCATTCCTATGTCACTGTCATAGCAATGGGTTTTGACATGGCAATGGGATTTCGAGTGGAGGGTCAAAGTACTAACGTTTACCCACTTGTTTATAACATATTGACAATCAACTATGTTAACCAACTCCTTTACATAGGTAATTGTTTGAAGTAGTTGGTTTATTTTGGGACACATGTGTGTATTTGTGATATGCAAGAGGCTGTGATGACAGATTATCTTATACTATACGCTAATGATGTGATTTACCGTATGTTGATACGGCGTTTAAATAGTGGTGTATTGTTGGCCCATTGTTTATTTGGTGTGAGTATGATAGTAATGTTTCATTTGTTAAATATGATCGCAGTATCAGGAAGTCAGTATACGTTTTTTTATTGATTGAAGTTTTCGTAAGATACTTGTTAATTATTGTTAACTGTTTTTTATTATTTTTGTTTTTCTTAGGAATACGAACCCAATGTCATTGTAAGGAGCAAATTGAAATACTTTCCAATAATTAAAGAAAAGCTGAATCATAATAGAAAGAAATTGTTTAGGACAACCTGTTTTGGAGGGTGGCTGGATATGTTCTTCTTTGACCATGAACCACATTTGTTAGATTATGTTTTACAAAAACAGGGTTTCGTGGATAAAACAAGCTATGACATGCCCCTTATATATAATGTTGGTGGTCGTTGTCTACATTTTGGTCGACCGGAGTTTTCTCTTATAACAGGCTTTCGTTTTGGGACAGCAAGTTTTGATTTATATAGTTCAGGGGATTTAACATTTAAGTCGAGGGTATTTCCAAAAAAATTAGGGGTAAAACTTTCCAACTTAGATCTTGTTGGTGTTATTGAGGATGAAGAGTTGTTCGGTAAATTAACTGATGAAGACGCAGTCCGTGTGTGTCTATTGTTATCGTTAGAGGTTATTTTTATGGGTCGCTTATTGGTTGAAGAGGTGGATGATTCACTCCTTCGTTTGGTCGAAGACCTAGAATCATGGAATTCCTTTCCATGGGGGGAGCACATTTGGAGGCACTTGTACGACCAGATACTAGACGTTGTATCAAACCACAAGTGGGAACACCTAAAGGGTCTGGAAAGAGACCGGAAGTATGTTCCCACATACACGGTTGCTGGATTTGTTTGGGCATTCAAGGTTAATCCTATTTATATCATCTTTTCTTAGTAGTATTATTGAACCCAATGTATGAGAGTAATGCATCTTTATTATTGTAGATATGGATTCTTGAGTCGTTTGAAAGAAGCATTCGTTGGTGGAATAAAGTCCCAGATGTCATACCAAGGGCAGTAGCGTGGTCAAGGAAAGTAACGTTTACAAGATCGCATTATGGATTGCTATTTGGCAAGGTAAAACACATGCATTAGACGAGCACCAGTCGGATACTCCACTGTAATTTGATTTCCTTGTTGTTGATGATGTTATTTAGGACTCGAAGATAATTTATGATCTGAAACCAACATTAGACGAGCACCAGTCGGAGTGGTATAGTCAATTTACAGAATTTTACCTGCACTACATACCAAGGACTCTTCCAACAAAATTACCGCATGATTACGATGTCTATCTACAGAATTTGGCTGCTGCACGGAAACGTGGTAGGACAGAAAAAAAGTATTTACCGATTGTGTCTAGGGTACAGACCAGTAGTCTTCTAACAGAAATCAGCCTCAAGGATTGTGTCATTCAAGAGTTGAATTCTCGTGTTTTCAAACTCGAGGCTATTATTCAGGTAATTTCCTAGTCAAGGTTAAATAATAATTATATGTTTATATTAGAATTATTCTTAAGGATAATACCCTTTATTACCTTGTAGGTCCTTGCAAGTGAAAGAACTTGCGGATTTCGGGTACGCCAGTTCATCCAAGTATTATCTTTATTTCTTTGAAAGAACTATCCGTTTTTTTAGAATGCACTTTATTTCGCTTACAGGATAAATTGGACTTTACTGCATCCTTTTCCCACCTCAGCTATGAGTTTCGATGTATGAGGATGATGTACAGGATAAATTGGACTTTATTTCTAGCATTCGTTCAGAGCCGGCAGATTGTGATGATGAGGATGATGTAGTTCTGGTAATGTGATATCCAAATGTACACTTTTGCCATACTGTATTAAATGTATTTTAAATGCATCACCTGTTACTCAGGAGTATCTGTTGGAAGAGGAATTAAGGTTGAGGAAAGAAGAGGAAGAACGGTGGAGGATGGAAGAACAAAAGATGATGGAAAAGGATTTTCTAATGGCTATGATAGAGGAGAAGAATCGCAGGTTGCAAAAGGCAAAGTTGTTGAAGATTGAGAAGGAAAAGAAAAAGAGGTGTATAGCTTTCTATAATTCAGACCATTGGAAAAGAGCCAAGGCAGACATAACACCTGACATGAGGAGTAAAAAAGATGGCGCTGAGTCGTCTTATTACTGGTCAAAAAGATTTGTGGAATCTGAAAATAATCGAACACATGGGTATAAAAGCAACAATATCAAATGAATATACCATCCCCATTTGAAGCAACAATATCAAATGAATAAAATTTCACGATGTCTGACAACATTCCACTTGAAGTTCAAATGGACATAGTGAATAGGCTCTCGGTGAGGTGTGTGGCTCAATGCCGCAGTGTCTGCAAGGCTTGGAAGTCTTGCATCGACAACATGCATTTCACCGTCCGTTTTGGTGTTCGAATCACTCCACCAGTGTCATACGTTTTGATGTACAAGCAGAGGTTTAAAGGCTACGTGGGTTTGGTAAATCAACATTTTGACTTGCATCCTTTCTCCTCAAACATTTCATTTTCTGACGTCAAACCAATTGGCTTGTCACATGGAGTTTGGGGTTTTACCTATGGACCAATTGTCCGTGATACCATGGCGGTCGTTTGGAACCCTTCCATCAACCGATCAGCCGCCACGTTTGTCACCTATGTTTTGACATCACAGGAGTTTGAAAAACGCTTTATGGCTTTTGGGATTCGTCCTGACAATTTTGATCCGACGTTCCTAAAAATTTCATACCCATTCAATCAAACACAGACATGCACTGTTTTAATTTTCACCTTCTCCTCTAGACAATGGACGGTCTTAGATCAGCATTGCTTGCTTCCGAACACAATCAGGATAAAAAAAGCAAGTCAAGCTAATGTTGGGGGTCACATCTATTGGTGTGGCTATCAACGGTTGTATGCTAACGATGGTAGCACATTCAACAACTATTTGATTGTGTCTTTTGACTTGCTCACCAACCGTTTCCAAGTCCTGGACATACCTGCTGAATTAATAGGCAACCTTCCGTTACCGTTCTATGTTTCAAACATACGAGACAGTCTGGTTGTTTCGGGAAACATTCAAGGGGATGTCAGTTCTGTTTTCTCTATATGGGTTTTATCGGTTGGGGGTGGTAGGATTGCATCTGCTACACAGCTTCTTAGCATTACCACCCCAATAGCACTCAAATTAATCGGTTTTGACGACAACGACGACCCTGTAATTGAAATTGGAAACCAGGAAGGATTTAACGCAACCATTGTACTATACAAGCTTGCTACTGGGAACTTCCAGCACTTGGGCATCGAGGGGGATGTTGGGTCCTTTATGTTCAAACCGTTACGTGAATCACTTATTTTGCAGACTCATCGTGATATGGCGGTTTATTAGGATATCTTGTTTCATTGTAGTTTGGTGTAGTTTATGTTTTTAGTGTTTGCCGTAGCTTGAGTGTGTCAGATGCAAACTTGTAAGTTGTTATGTATTGTGCTAAGTTGGTATGTAAAATAACAAATTATGTATGGATGTATAAATTTAAGTTGTTATGTATTGTGTTACGTTGGTATGTAAAATAACAAAATTTGTTTGGATGTATATACAGGCTGGACTACCAATAGTTCTAGACAAAGCCAATGTCTTCCATAAGAAAGGTATAAATCCGACAACATACGCAATTACCTTCAAGAATGCACCCAACGTTCCAGATCAGGGGACTCTGTTTGGTGATTGTGGTATCTGGGTATGCATATTCTTATACAGACTGTCACATGGGAAGTCATTAGCCGTCGATAACCCTGTACAGGCTGCCCTTGCATATCGTAAGCATATGTCTAATTTTTTTTTAAACACAGAGTATGTGTTTGGTAGACATCATGTTGTCAATGTTGGTTGTAATTGTAACTGTTTGTAACAAGGGATGAATTTTGTATTAGGGTATGTAGTAGCTAAACTGATGTATCAACTACTTTAATTAATGTGAACCCCAAACAGGGATGTATTATTTTGTTAATATCGTTGTCATTAAAAGTGTTCGCATCGTTGGGTTTTTTGTATCGAGCTCTATTTAAAGAATGTATCGGACGGAATGGTTCTCATTTCGGCAGATAAGTGCCCTTTTCATGGTGGCCTTTTATTACAACTTATTAATTTTCTTTTTAAGTTGTTTTTAAATAATGAAAAGCTTTTCATTTTTCAGAAGAAACAACTGCTGCAAAGTTAAAGAATGTACTCGATGAAAATCTTCTCATTTTGCAAGATAAGTGCCCTTTTCATGGATGTATTATTTAGGTTAACTACTTACTAATTTTCTTGTTAACATATTTTTAAATTAAATATTCATCGGTGCGTTGATCCTTCTACCCGTGGCTTCAAGAATGCTTATATCCGTGGTTCCACTGACAGTGGAGAGGAAACCACGGCTAGTGAAGAAGAAACCACGGCTAGTTCAGAAGAAACCACGTCTAGTTTACAAGAAACCACGGCTAGTTCAGAAGAAACCACGGCTAGTTCAGAAGAAACCACGGCTAGTTTAACACAAACCACTGCAACATGGTACTTGTGAGGTAATTCAATCCAACAATAGTTAATATGCACACACTGTTATGGTAACCACAATCAAACCACAATTTAAAATTAAAGTGCGAGTGGGAAATAAATGTAATTCATACAAATTTAACAACCCATTTTATTCAATTCAATATCTTACAATCGCATTTCATAGGCCAAACACAACCACTACAAGAACACTCATAATAAGATAACGGACACATACTACTGTAAAAACACCAAACAACATAGAACACAATGAAAAGACACACACTTAGAGATCCATCAAGCCCCTGAGTCTCTCGATAAAGATGGCATGGTTCGCAGCATTTAGCTCCAGTTCCCGTGAAAGGATACGCATCTGCATGATCTTTTGATCATCTTTACCATTTACCCCCCTCAAATATTCAGCGGTTTTTTGAGCATGCCTGTTTCCAACACTCTCCAATTCTTGAATGAAGTTAAGCCTTTCTTCAGTGATTTGAAGCAATCTTCCCGCAAGCGCATTCAATTGTTGTGCCATACGAACATCTTCGCCAGAGGCTTGGTAGCAATAGAAGACTAACATATCAGGACAGTTGTTAGAATTTGCATCCGCTCTAAGCTTATCACACCTAGGAAATCTAGACATTTCCTTATCCCAATACTTTATCACAAAAAAAAAATAAAAAAAAAATTGCGTTAACTAACAAGGTGGGCTTGGTGTCTTTAAATAGGCAAGCAGCAAATACATACATTACTGTTAACTGTATTTGTATTATCATGACACCAATTGATGTCCTCATAATATAGCATTTGTCACATGATGCACAGTTGCTCCCATATTATTGAATAACATCCAAATAAAATTTGTACAGCCTTTCAAATGCTTTAAACCCCATCCACATATTCTCCCTATATTTGTTTTTTTTTCACTTACACATGGTCACAAGATTTACTATTTCTGAACAAACATCCAAAAGAGGAAAAATTCTAGCTGGTTTTGCCATGGTCTTTTGCATTGACTAACCTTTCACAATTATTTACCATGAGAAAATACAAATACTTGGTTAATACAAACACAACGTTTTATTCATGACAAAACACAAATACTTGTTTTAAACTACACAACCATGTGCAGTAGTGTTTAACTTTAACATACAATTTCATTAGTTAAATAAAGAGAACATTGTACTAGTAATTATCCATGTTATTGAAATCATCCAAGTGATATGTATTTGATGATTCAGGGAGTGAGTTTAGGTTAATGCCAGAATTATCTATGTAACCCTCCCGACCGCTGTTACTTGCTTCACCATCCCAACGTACGGCATCCCAATCCAGGTAAATTCTCCCATTTTGAAAATACTCGTAGTCCGCTTGTGATTGTGGGTCATCTTTCAACTGAAAATGAGTACCTGACGTACGTTTACCCGTTCCTTGTTCAGGTGCCATCTCTTGCACAACTTCTTTACCATTGTCTTTCCTGGTATTTGTTTTTTTCTGACAACAAATATAACCTATCTTGTCAGAATAGTAAAAAACATTTTTAGATGCCCATTTTGAATGAACTATCTAGGTTACCTGTTTTCTGCACAATGGTTCCATGCAATCTGCACGGGTATGCCCTACGGTACCACACCTCCCACATTTTCTAACTTTTGGCTCCTCATTTTTTGATGGGAAGCGATCTTTGTTTTTAGGTCTTCCTGCCTGCCTCTTATCCATCAACGGCGGTTTAACCTTTTGCAAGTTACCCGGATCATGCCATTCTGACTCTATTTCCAAAGGATACACCATTTCATGATATGTGCCTTTGAGTGCAGTTTTTGTAAACCATGTTTCCGCCCATTTGTTACAGTTAGTCAATTTTTCTTCTCTACACACGGCACACACATGACCACATGGTAGTCCCGAAAGTTGCCATTTCCTGCACGTTATTCGTAATCAAAAACCATACACGAATAAACAACAATTACCGTAATTGACAACCTGTATATTGCAGGTACCTGCAACTGCATTCATTCTTTACGAAATCAACAATATGACTATGACGATTGTCTATAACTTGGTACACAGCACACATGGCAATGCCTCTTACTTCCCAATTCGCACTCTTCCACATTCTATGCTCAACCTTCCTAGATGCCCACTTTGTAAGTTCAAATTCCGGTGCGTCTGCAAAATAAGCGTACATCATGTAACATTTATCGAACAAGTAAATGTGAGACGGCGAAGATATATACCGTAGTATTTTTCGCGACGTTCGAAATACCAATCTTGTAGAAGACGTCTGTAGTACTCCAAGAGCATAGTTATTGGTACCTTTCGGACGTGCCTTGTTAATGAATTTATTGACTCCGCACTGTTTGACGTCAAATAATTGTATCTTTTTCCACTGCAGTATGCTCTTGACCACTTTTCGAACCCGGCGTTTTCAAGTTTTTTGACGGCTTCTGATTTTTTGGAACGAAGCTCTGCAATTGCATTATCAAAATCTTCAGTCGTATAGCTTTTGCACACCTTCCAGTACAAAGCCTTATGCTTTTTACGGGTGATATTGCAATTCATCATCAAGTGACGACAACAATAACCATGAAAGCAATTTGGAAACACTGTGTCACACGCTTTTGTTATTGAATGATGCCTGTCTGAAATAATCGCCAGATTAGGCACTTCACCAATGCATTCTTTCAACCACCCCAAAAACAATGTCCAGGCTTCAGCGGTCTCACCCTGTGCGACCCCGGTAGCAATTGGAATAATCTGATTATTACCGTCCATACCAACAGCAAGCATGTTGGTTCCGAGATACTTCCCTTTCAGATGCGCAGCATCAATTATAATCAATGGCCGCATGAAGGCTATAAAACTCCGAATCTAGTATCGTTAAGTATATATTAGTGATTAGTATACGTTAAAGCTTAATAAGATGTGTGTATAAGAATAATAATAGTAAAAATACTAATACTAACAATTAATATAAATGTGTCCGAAACTTACCGCAAAACCAAATGCTACAAAAACCATCTTAAATCTTCCAGCTTCGTCTGTATCGATGTGTGTTACAGTCCCCTCATTTTTTAGCTTTAGGTTATGACAATATAAAGCTAACTGCTCAAACGATTGTTCATGTTTACCGTTCAACACCTCAAAAGCCAAATTCCTACCCCCCCCCCCAAGCTCGTTTGTAAGAAACGTTTACTTTCCATTCAAGACTCAGATCTCGTTGTATGTCCTTTCCAGTATATACCCTCCGAGTATCTTTCAATTTATCGATTAGCAACTGACTAAGTAATTTCATTGTCGCATTACGATGATTAGGATGTAATTCAGTTCTTGAACATGTGTGGACATTGTTGATGCTAGAAACAAAGAATGTGCTATCCATTTTTTTTACGGGTGTATATGTTCCATGAGCAGCCTTCATTTATACATTTCACATTGTACCTCGTGGGTTCAGATTTAATAACTTTGTATTCAAAGCGCTCAAGTAATGATTTCTTTCCAATAGTAAACATGCATTCTGCTTTATTATAAAATTCTTTATGTTTAAAAAAAAAGGTATCGGTTTTTTGGGAATCGATGTTTTTTAATTCTGCTTGTGGTGCAGTTGGTGGCATGGGCATATTTTTAAATGAGTCTCTTTTCGACGGAGGAAGTGAATAATCAGGTTGGTGAAAAAAGGTATCCTCGACCTTTGGTGTGTCATGGTAACTATCATTGTGAAGCAGCGGAAAATTCAGGTCTAATGATAAATGATTAGAAGCCGAAGATGATTTTACCTATGAAGGTGGCGGTTCTTTTGTTGAAATTAGCAGAGATTGAGTTTGCTCATTCTTACAACATAGTTCACGAATGAAGTATTGGACGTCTTCATCATCAACCACGTCCAATTCCATGGAACCATCTTTGTAAGATAACCTGACTCTATCATTTGGTGTCTCTTTGACAGCGTGAACCTTTTTCTTCACATACGCAACTAGTTTATTGAAAGTGATATTTTTAGGTAGGTTCACTCCATGTTTAGAAGAAGGATGCACTAAATAAACCTTAAAAGTAGAATTGTCATCGAAATCCATGGTTGTGTTTTGAACAAACTTAGGTGGAAAAAATTGTTGGACATTACAGTAAAGTCTTTTTAGTAAGCCAATTGCAAAATAAGTGCCCTTTGTACTTGTGCATTTACTTAGGTTGCCCAACAATGTAAACTTTCTAAGGTTGCCCAAAATTATTGTATCAACATTGATACACTTTCATGAGTGTATTAAGTATAAACCACCCATTTGTGATTGTTTATTATAAATGTTGTACTTGTGCCAACTGCCTAAGATTTACTAAGATACACATTTATTAACTTTCCTAAACTTGCCAACTGCCCACTGGCTTAAACTAGTAACTTATCCCAACTACATATACATTGTAATAAGTAATACCAATTTCAAAGTTGTAGTAATGTCTAGCGGTAAAAATTCATTATGCTATAACTAGTTTTAGTAATATATTTAGGATTCTTACTTTTGTTTTTCATAATTAACAGGGATTGTGCGTAAGCGTTTGTCTTTTGAAGTGGAACGACCATGTGATGACGTGATTCATGAAATATATAGCAATCAACTTAACAAAAGATCTAAGAAGGATGTAGCTGAAAAAGGTGTGTTGGCGGTCAAGGAAATAGGTGACAATAATAAAGATGAGCACAAAAGTATAAATGGAAATGTTGATGGTGAGAAGTCGCTTACTAAGAAGCATGAAGATGAAGCAATAATGGAACAACAAGCCGAACAAGATAGGAACTGAAGAGAGAAATGACAGAGAGAATGCGGCAAGACCGGGAACAGGAGGATCTGTTCTGTAACATAGAATAAGGTGACCTTGGACAATCAAAAATGAAGGATAAATTTAGTAGAATTTAGTTAAAGTTAGATTAACAAGCTGCACACTTATGCATGTTTGTTTCCTAAACTTAATCTTAGTTTAAGAAAACATGTAATATTCAGTTATTTAAAGTTCATATAATTCACATTCCAGACTTGCATGTTTGTTTCCAGGCTTATATTCTTGGGAAATACGGGAAACTACTGAATCTGCTGAAGAGAAGAAATTGAAGTTAAATTGTTCATTCATTCATTCAAGAAACAGTTTACAGCTTACAGCTTACAAAATGCAATCAACTTCAAATGCCACTACAAGAAAAGAGCTATACAAGATATACTAATCCTAATCTAGTACATCTGTTCCAACATCTAAGAGGCTGTTGGATATGCATGATCGCTCACATCTTTCACACTAGATGCTGGATATGCATTCGTGAAGTCTTGCATAACCACCCATTACTTCTTTCTCGATGGCTGGATATGCATGACTACTAGGACGAGGAAGCTTAGGATCAAAATGGGAAGGATGGATTGATGCAAATAATGATGATGAAGAAAAATAAAGTGTCCTTTATGCTTCATCTGCTGATTTCACCAAAAAGCAATCCATTCTCCTTTACCAAGCTCTTCCTCTATACGAAGTGTGAAGATGCACCAAAACTTGGCGCAGGTAGAGCAAGTACCACCTCCCTTTCGGCACGAGGCCTTTGTTGAGGTTGAGGTGCTGGAGGTTGGGAGTAAGAAGGTATCTCAGCAGTGAGTTCCTCTGTGTTATCAGAAGAATCACTTGGATCCACTACACCATCATCTTCAGAAGAAGAGAGAAATGGGGATGTCAAAGGGCGAGGGTCATGTGGAGGTGTCCAGAAGTGGAGAAAATCACTGGATGATGAGGATGATGGAGAAGAGGTTGGATTTAGAACCTCTGGTGAAGTATTCATGGTCAATTTTTGTTGATTGTGTTTGTGATGAAACTAGGGTTCATAATGGTAATTGGGGGTAAAATGGTGTGAGAGAAGTATGCATTGGGAAGATTTTATAGACGGGTTAAAGGTTTACTGTAAGTTAATGCGAGTTGTTGGCACAGTAATTCTAGAATCTTACCGAAGATATCCATGTCTTGGGTTGGTTTCTACTGAAGCGCATAACTTCAGCAGATTGGATATATGTTTCTGCTGAAGTGTTAAAATTGCGTGAGGTCAGAGAAGCTGTACACGTAAGCAAGGGTCAACCAAAACTACCAATACTTTTGACTATTTCTATACACCTTCTACCCAACACTCTCTCTCTCACTTCCACTTCAAAATATCCTACTTCCCTCTTCTAATACAAACAAAACCCTCAAAGATACAAGAATCATAACCCTAAAATATCAATTCATTAAATGGCTCTTCAATTCAAGAAGGATCACAACAAAGTTGCGTTCTTGGGAAATGCAAAAGGTGATGAGCTGTATGTGCCTATGGTGGAGTTCTTGAAAAGAACAAAGATTCACTATGCCCTAATGCATTCTCCCAACCACATTTATGAAACGTTGGTCAAACAATTTTGGGCTTCTGCTTCCACACGGAGTGTAAAGGAGATTACCGAGAGTCGGGACACTCATATAGGAGTCATGACCTCAATTTATGGGGTAGTCGTAGTAGGTTCGCTTCGAAGCAGGAATAGTCGAGGAGACACTGATGTATGAGACAAGGCAGTTAGTACCGGCATTAGAGGAAATGTGAGGCACACCTTCGTCTTCGGGTTT
>BPTQ01000001.1:51655318-51850240 GCA_019973895.1 Chrysanthemum seticuspe | reverse complement strand
CTGAAGTGCTAGAAGACATAAGAAGAGAGATATACGGTATTGAAAAAAAACAAGTTATAGAACCAACTGGCGTTGGTAACTCAAAGCAATCACAAAGGTTGGGAGCCAATGCGCAAGATGTTGGTCCTAGTAGCCGTGAAACTAATGTTCGGAAGCAAATGAATTGTCGTAAGACACTTAAACAGTCAAGTCAACCATAAGTGAAAATAGTTTGCATGTTTCCTATGTTGTAAAAGTGATGTATTAATGAAAAAGATAAATTAATATTTTAATAATTATATCAACTGTAGCACATTGTAAAGATAAGATAAGATTCTTTGCACACAGTAAAAGACAGTATTTTATTCTAAGTGAAGTACAGCACAATGTAAAAGATAAGATTCTTGTTACTGCTACATATCCTACTACATAATATTTTCCTAGTTTCTGGTCTCTTATTATCACAGATCTCACTTTCTTCTCTCTTATTCTCGCTCAAGAACAATGGCAGCACCAAATGGAAACTTTCAAAATGATGAAGAAGAGTACGAGTTTGTCTTAAACAACGATTTGCTTTTTGACGCAGTGTTAGATGCTTTTGGGGAAGAACCAATGTCAGAATATGGTTCATATAGGTAAGTGAGTGTGTGGATGAGGACAAATATCCTTACTTGGCTGCGTCGCCAAGACTTCTACTGGGATGAGATTTATGGAGTTGATGAGGAAGAGGAGGAAGAATATGAAGATGAGGAAGATCTAGAGAATGAGGAGGAGGCTGAAACTGAGCTGGTGCAGCAAGGTCAGATAGTGCAGCAAAATGAGGTAGAGGAAGAGTTTCAAAGTGAGGTGATGCAGCAAACTGAGGTGGTGCAACAAACGCAGGAAGATGATAACAACCCAGTCGAGCAACATGTGAATAATCCTACATTATTTGAAGATATTTATAATTTGGAAAATAGGATTACTAGTCTTGAAATACTGTTTCAACGACTCAAAGCAATTAAGAAAAGCAAGGGAGAGAGCTCTGGAACTAAAATGTAGATTATGATGATGGTCATTTATGTATTTAGTATCATATTTGTTTTTTAGGTGTCGAAAACTGTTTTAATGTATGTTTATGTGCTATCTATGCAAATGTATTAATGTATATAGTAATCAAATGAAAAGCAGGGACTTGTTTGTTGGTAAGATAATTAAATGTACCTTGACAACATCCTGCCCATCCTCATCATCAATGCATATAACTTCAACAGGTTGTGTATCTGCCCCTTCCATAACCGTTTCCTCAACATCCATATCCAATGTGTCTAATTGTGGAGCAACTTGCGCAGCGGGATCATAAACGTTGTCTACCGGTAAAGCCCCCTGCTGCAGCCACGGGTCTAACAATGTGCGTAAGCGTTTGTCTTTTGAAGTGGAACGACCATGTGATCACGTGATTCATGAAATATATAGCAATCAACTTAACAAAAGATCTAAGAAGGATGTAGCTGAAAAAGGTGTGTTGGCGGTCAAGGAAATAGGTGACAATAATAAAGATGAGCACAAAAGTATAAATGGAAATGTTGATGGTGAGAAGTCGCTTACTAAGAAGCATGAAGATGAAGCAATAATGGAACAACAAGCCGAACAAGATAGGGCTGAAAGAGAAATGGAAGAGAGAATGCGGCAAGACCGGGAACAGGAGGATCTGTTCTGTAACATAGAATAAGGTGACCTTGGACAATCAAAAATGAAGGATAAATTTAGTAGAATTTAGTTAAAGTTAGATTAACAAGCTGCACACTTATGCATGTTTGTTTCCTAAACTTAATCTTAGTTTAAGAAAACATGTAATATTCAGTTATTTAAAGTTCATATAATTCACATTCCAGACTTGCATGTTTGTTTCCAGGCTTATATTCTTGGGAAATACGGGAAACTACTGAATCTGCTGAAGAGAAGAAATTGAAGTTAAATTGTTCATTCATTCATTCATTCAAGAAACAGTTTACAGCTTACAGCTTACAAAATGCAATCAACTTCAAATGCCACTACAAGAAAAGAGCTATACAAGATATACTAATCCTAATCTAGTACATCTGTTCCAACATCTAAGAGGCTGTTGGATATGCATGATCGCTCACATCTTTCACACTAGATGCTGGATATGCATTCGTGAAGTCTTGCATAACCACCCATTACTTCTTTCTCGATGGCTGGATATGCATGACTACTAGGACGAGGAAGCTTAGGATCAAAATGGGAAGGATGGATTGATGCAAATAATGATGATGAAGAAAAATAAAGTGTCCTTTATGCTTCATCTGCTGATTTCACCAAAAAGCAATCCATTCTCCTTTACCAAGCTCTTCCTCTATACGAAGTGTGAAGATGCACCAAAACTTGGCGCAGGTAGAGCAAGTACCACCTCCCTTTCGGCACGAGGCCTTTGTTGAGGTTGAGGTGCTGGAGGTTGGGAGTAAGAAGGTATCTCAGCAGTGGTTTTTAAAAACTGGATGATTAGCAACTCTCCCATGGGCAACTCTATCAAATATTTGGGCAACTTATTTGCATTTAAAAATTGGTTTTTATAGATAGTTGCCCAAAAGTACATATTTGTGGGGCCAAGTTGCCCAACTTATTTGTATTTATTAAGTTAAAAATATAAATTTTGATTTTTCACTAAAAGACAAAAATTGACAGTTGCCCAATACCATAGGTCAAAGTTGCCCAATAGACAAAGTGTTAGTTTTGTACTATGTAAGTACAACGTGGTCCCAAATATTTGATAGAGTTGCCCATGGGAGAGTTGCCCACGGGGCAGTTTGAGAAGTGAAAAAAAAGTGAGACATTTGGGGTAATAAAGTTGGGCAACTGGGGCATTTAGAGAATTTTCCCTTAAATAAAATACGCTTTATATTTTTTATACATATTTACAGTTATTAAGTTTATACATTCAAGTATTAAACACACACACACACACAACCCACGGCTACCCAGATCCATGAATCAAACGATCATCACCGATCAAAACCATAACCGATCTTCCTCCGATCACCACCACAACCCACCAGCACCTTCAAAACTCACGGCTACCCAGGTTCACCATTTTTTATTTATTTATTTATTTTTAAAGTTTGAAAGAAATTAAACTGAAAGAATTTATTGAATATGTGTATTTAAATACTATGCTGCAGATTTTCTTGATGATTCCTGGATATAGTTCAGGATTGAGGCCTGATGGTCGTGAAAATAAAAGGCTGTCACCAGTAAGTTAGATTTGATGTTGACTGAAAATAAGTCCTTTTTAGTTGCCGTTATAGTAGCTTAACGGGTCAAAATTATTGCTGCTACACTTTGCCAAACACCCCTTTGAGTGGTCATAGTGGGTTAACGGGTCAAAATTGGAGGTTGATTATTAGAGAAGGTTATATGTTTTGAATGCATAAGACTTTTAGTTCAGTCTACGTTTATTGTAATGGTCTGAGTTAGGGTTACTAAAGTGCACATGTGAAGATTTTATGCATTTGTGTTCTAGTGATTGAGTTTTAAAATTAGTTGTTTGAACTGAATACACTTCAAAATTAGTGTCGGAAAATGTTTATTTGGTAGGGAATGATTTATACGTGGATTTATACGTAAGCTACAGATTGGGGTGTCCGATACCACTAGCAGTGGTTTCGAGAAGCCTAGCAGTGGTTTCGAGAAGCCTAGGAGTGGTTTCGAGAAGCCTAGCAGTGGTACCCGATACCACTAGCAGTGGTTTCGAGAAGCCTAGCAGTGGTTTTGTGGAAAGATTCCCATTTGACGATAACCATGTTGCTGATTTCGGATGTGCGTTTCTTTAAACTAATGGAATCTGTTTTTGATGACTGTAAAGGATATAGCATGGTTTTGGGTATAGTGTATACATACATGTCATTATGAAAAGTAGTGGGTGGATTGAGTCTGAATTTTCTAATCAAGGAATAGAAAAATGGCAGGTCAAATGGATGTGCCACTTGTTATTTGTGTTTGATATATTATTAGGTAAAGTTAATTGTTATGTTGCATAATCTTGCCTGGTGTCGACTGTTGACAATATTATATCCTAGGTTTTTCTTGTAGTTTTTTTTTTAATGATTATTCAATGTTTGATATGGACAAAGGTTTGACTAATAATATAAAGGCCACCAGAGGTGCTGAGTCCAGGTGTTGACTATTGATTAAGTTTTGACACATATTTGGAACCAAGACTCCATGAGTTATCTTCTACGCTTTAATAGTTAATATTGTGCATCGGGTCGTGTTTATATAGAACAAATCTTGTTAATATTAATAGTAATAAGAAGCTGTTCGAAGACAATCACATCCTCAATGAAGAATAAGTAACTGAGTAGTGAGCAGTATTAATAGTCGAAGTTACTTTGACATCTAATCGTTATCTAAAACCAATTCTTAGTTTTTGTTATCCAATTGAGAATAATAAGTAACTGAGTAGTGAGCAGTATTAATAAGTAACTGAGTAGTGAGCAGTATTAATACGCTGTCACAAAATGATGAGGAGATTGAAGTTGATATTGATAGTGTTGATGTGGAGACGTTATGGGAACTTGATCGGTTTGTTATGAATTATAGGAAGAATTTGAGTAAGGTTAAAAGGCGAGCTGAAATTCAACAAGAGCGAGCATTAGCTGGAAATAACATGGTACAGGTATGAAGTTATGAACCTTGTACAAAATTCCATTTTATTAATTGTATTTCGACTGCTTTTGCTGGTGATTCATGGTCTGATATTATTGCAGAATCCGGGAGCGGGAGTAACGGTCCCTGATGCACCGAAAGAAAATAGAGCAGGTAAATTTATATAAGTCGCTTCTTTTTTTACTGGAACGTGATTACTATGTACTAATGTATTACAATTTTTTCTTGTTTTCTAAAACAGATGAGCAGGGTCCTGCTGCTACTGCAGTCAATCAAGGAGAGAACAGAGGGGATAATGCCAGTAGGTCAAGTAGTTCAAGCAGTTCAAGTAGCGACTCCTCTTCAAGTGGTAATTTGTTATATCGTTATTTATATTATCGTGAAGTTACTGTTTATGATGGGTTTGTTGATGCTGTTATTAAGTCAATAATTGGATATTAACATATTCCATTGTTTTTCTGGTATGTCTTCTCTGCAGATTCAGATAGCGATAGTTCGTCGGAAGATGGATCAGATCATAGGGTTTGAAGAGGAGCAAGCCAATTAAGGTAGCTTGCTCGTGTTTGCTAAGAAGTTTGCATATGCATTCCTCACATGTGACATGATGTGTGTATTTTATGGTTTATGTGATTATATGCTCAATTTTTTTATACGGTATTGGATGTTTTTAGTCATACCCTTTTGAGGCCTTAATGTTGTAGTAAATATATCCTCAGAATAATGGTAATTGCATGCTTCAGTCTTACTACCAATAGCCGTTTGCTTGTAACAAGAGCTCGTACATCTTGCGATAGCATGTATAAACTTCTTGCTAAGCTTTTGAAATGCTCAGATTGCAAAAAATAGCCCGCGTTCATCATGACTATTTTAGTAGATTTTATCAACTAAGCGTCTATAACATGAAGTTCAACCACCCTTGTTTGATTTTGTATTTTGGTTGGTGTTGAAACTTCATAGTAGACTCTGGATTGTGATATAATATATAATTATCTAAAGAGTAACTAAGCCAACTGCCCTATCATTCGATTGCTTTAAAGGGCATGTTATTTTTTTCGCGTTTTTATGATATTATTTTAAATTTGTCGGATTTGTTTGGCGTGCATCTTTGTTTAGCATATTGATCATAAATGACCATGTTTATCATATTGGTACATTTGAGAAAGCATGTTTATTATTTTTTACTTTTACCCTTTTTACAATTAGCTACATAAGAGATATACTAAGATATGGTGAAAAACACCCAACCCTACAGAAACTTGGAATAGAAATTATAACAAGTTTGGCAATGGATGCCGATGCAACAGAAAGGATAGGAGGAACGGGAGGGGTTCCAAAAGAATTGTTCAACATTTTCTTTAGAGAAGGGATCCCGGATAACCAGAATCATGTTAGAATAGCTGCTGGAGAAGCACTCGGAATGCTGGCATTTGAAAGCACGAATAACTGTCTGCGTGTCTTCAAACTAAAAGTAACTTAGAAGCTTGTTAATGCACTGGAAAACCCCTTACTTCGAATAAACGCATCACGTATTTTAAGAAACTTATGCATTTACAGTGGGTCGGAGTGTTTTCAACAGCTAAGAGGGGTAATCACAGCCGCATCAACTGTAAGTAAACCTCAAGAGATCTATTTATTTGGTGTCATACTTACAATGGAAATACTGACCCATTTCCTTAGAATGGGTCAATACAGGTTATGTTTAAATCTCGCAGCTTAAATAAATACAGTAATAGGTTATGTTTACATCAAATTGTTAAGTCGCAATATTGAGAAAACTAGTTTTAAAATGTAAATCGAAACGCCTCCTATATACCTCATGACTGAGTAATCCACTGGAGTTTGCAGATATTAAAGGATATCATGACAAAAGAAAATAAGCTGCAGGAAGTTATGGTTGGACTAGCAGCACATGTCTTCCGATATATGACATCTCAAGAAGCCAGTGCCATGTTCAAAAGAACTGGAATATAAGAAAGTGATTTAGCAACAGCACTCGTCCAAATCTTAAAGAAAAACCCGCAACCACAAGCCAAGACTCCAAGAATAAGGAGATATGTAGTGGAGTTGGCAATTTGGATGATGAAAGATACACATAATAATATTCAGACTTTCAAAATTCTTGGAATGAAACAAGAGCTTGAAGGTATCACAGAGACAACGGCAGAGATAGAAAGTTTTGATACTTTTTCTGGGGCGATTGGATTGAGCAGATATAAGACGTCAATTCATTCATTAGTTGCTGTAGACCTGCTGCAAAATAATTGAGTAACTAAAAGTTACCGATGTGTTTTCTATTATTTATACAGCACAAGTTGTTATGATGTACATATTGCCAAGAATTTATTTTCAACACAAATTTTAAAGACCAATATTTTGTGTTTAAGATTATAAAATCTACAGTGACCTCAAGTTACAAATGGTAATAAAATGTTAGCCTTTTGACATTTTTTTTTTAAAAATCTAAGATAACTTAATTAATGTAAATCTACAGTAACTTGTAAACAGTTTAATCCAAGAAAGCATTTATTTTATATGTGCTGAATACTAAATTATGAAAACTACTAACTCCTTGTACATTTGTTTCATGATCTCCATAACACCTTTAAGCTAAAAGCCAGACCATTGGTTTATACATGTGCTGATTGCTGAATACCCAAAGCTCAAAATCTTGTCTGAAGATAATTACTTAAGCCCATCTTCTAAGTTGCCCCGACACTCTAGATTTGGTTGAGTTTGAACTTGTACCATTTCTAATCTTACTACCACCAGAACTAGACCTTGACTCCTTTGACTTGGACTTTGGAAAGACGGCCGAATTTGCTTGCTGATTTAGCGACCTCTCTTTTAGTGGACTGATAGATCGTAAAGGTTGTTCACTTGATTTAGCCGTTGGTTTTTGCCTACTCGTGATAGGAGCATGATGTTGTTCTTTATTGATGTTGCTCAACATTGGGGCCCGGTGTTTCTTCTTGGTGGAGGAATCTGTATCATCAGACGGGCTTGTTGTGCTATCCATGTCGTATATCAGATTGTCTGACATTACAGGAAGCTTCTTTGAGCTAGAACTTGACTTGGAAGACGATGGTCTTCTGAGCCTCGTGAGGTGAATCACCTGTGATAAAAAAAATTGTGAATGGGTCAAATCAGGTAATAAAATTTCTTCAAAGGACCAAACCAGTAAAAAGTACGAGTTAAACGATAACTACTCAAGCCAGTTGAACAAGCATAAAATTCCCTATTTGTATTACAGGCTAGTTATTTCTAAAACAATCAAAATTTTGGGTGAAACGAATCAGTTGATAAAACAGGAACTGCAACAGGATTATCTATTCGACCTTAACCGAATCTACAAAAAATAAGGTAAGTAAAAGATATTCGATAAGGGGACACAAACCTTTTGTTCAAGAACCATCATGTCCTTCCAAAGCTTTGTGATCAACATGTTTTTCCTCCGGATAATGTCTTCTAGCTCTGAAATTCTCTGTTTTTTACGAAGAGAATATGTTAACGAAGATTAAACAATATAACATAAATTATTGCAGGGTTAAAACCATATGATAAATGGCCGAGTTGAGAAAAGTTGACAGTTCTTTGATTGTGGCATCCTTCTCTTCGCATTCCTTCTGAAGCTGGCCAATATCTTGGTCAACAGGAGTACTCCACTATAAAGATACACGTAATTTACAAATAGATAAGGATAAAAGAAAACTGAGTATATGTACTGATGTAAAATTCAGAGTTGAACTAGTTATGTGAAACTTATTTCATAAGTTCTTGAAAGACGAACTAGTGTTAGTTGATGATTCTGATCTAACAGCCAATGGTGCCATCAACATTTTAGCTAAATGTTAGTTTAATCGTCCGGTTGATGGATTTCCAGTGACTCCAGTTTGTGTTTATAAGCTCTATTTCTTTTGCGCAGAGAAGGGTGCAAATTCAAAGCATATATCAAACAAGGTAAGTACTTTTAAATTCATTTATCTCCAAAAGTACTTTACTTTACAAAGCACAAAAAAATGTGAACCAAGCAGGAAACTCATAAAAGACTTCGATGATGAATGTCTCCCAAAGTCTATTTCGACGCATACAAACTTTCAGATTATTACTTGCATATGTTAATATTATCTCTTGGCTAGTTATTACTGCAATAGAATTTATCAAAGTGTTCGCAGGTGACCCAACCCAATGCAGGCCATATCATGTCATACAAAAGTTAACCTATTACAGCTGAGGTTGTATAGACTGCTTACTCAACCTTCCCATCACGCCACCATTGGTCCTATCTTTCAAGCATACTATAACGCTATTCTAGAAGATTAAATATACAAAAGACCACTTATAAACATGGTAACTGCTGTGTCTGCTGATATAGGCAGCGTACTAAGACTATAAGAGTATGTAGCTACCTGAACATCAGTTGAAGAGCTGACACTAGGAGCCCAATCCGATAAATTAGACATTCGGCGTTCTTCTTGTTCCACATCATTAACCATCTCAAACTTGATCATCTCATCATCACCCACTTCTTTTGCACCTGGATCCTCCTAAATGAAAGAAAAAGTAACAAGCTAATTTTATAAGAATATTTGCCAACGAACAATCAAGAATTCAGTTCTAAGTTTCTAACATCATTTCTTACTTCATTGTATTTTAGTAGAGGTTGATGATAATCGCAATGTCGACATCCACAGCCAGAAGACTCAAAATTATACGATGATATATTGGGCTTATCCTTGAAATAGTTCACCTGCTCACACAAGTTATCAAGCTTTTCCTGCATTTCCGAAAGCACCTGATCCTGCAAATAGTTTGTGACAAGAGGTTAAATTCAAATTTAATTGGGGAGCCTCATCATTGATTAAGCCATAATAAAATTTACTTCTCAGTGCCAATTTAATAAGCATGCACATTTATCCGATTCAGGTGGTGTTTGGGATTGCGTATTAGAACTGCTTATTTGCTTATAGCATTTTAAAACAGCAGGAAAACAGTTTTGAGTTTGTATAGATGCTAACTGCTAATGATACTGTACTTATTTGAGAATGGAATAAGCAGTTTTAGATAATCATACCGGGAGTTGTTTATTCAAATTGCTTATCCGATTTTGGTTTATTTATCTCATAAACCAGTTATCTGTTTTGTTCTGAGTTTTATTACGGTTAATTATCTTCTGTTGCTTATTCTAAAAGCACAAAAGGTTTTAGGGGGTGTTTGGAATTGCATAGTGAAACGGGGGTATCAGGGATTGTTTATTTAAAAATTAAAACTGCTTAAGCTCTTTGCACTAGAATAGGCAGAAAAGTTTCATCGAAACACTCAAAACTGTGTCTCCGCTTAAACATTAATCAGATAAGCACCTAAATAACCAATCCTAATTAGCAAATACCTTTCAAAGTGTTTATCTGCTAAAGATTATTAATAATGTGATATAAGAAAAAACAAATATATACCTGCAAAATTTTATTTAATGCTTTCGACAATGCAAATTTCAAATCACCAGGATGCAAGTCACCTTTTGCATAATCCGCAACAAGTTCTTCGTAATTGGAAAATACCCTGTTTTTAAATGCAATTATCAGGTAACCAAATATGTGATCAGTGAAGAACTGCTCAACAAAACCCGCTATATTTGTGTGTGGTTACCGAAATATACTAGTAACACTAGCAGTGGAATGAAATAACACTAGCAGTGGTTTCTCGTAACACTAGCAGTGGTTTCTAGTAACACTAGCAGTGGTTACCAAAATATACTAGTAGCACGTCTACCTCTAAAAGGATTCTTCGCTCTATGCTTGCTTTGTGTCAACACTAACATCCGCAAACGAATCACCAAACCTACTACTCCTACCCTACCCCGGCTCATTAGTCTCCTAAACCACACGCCCCGACCTCACATCCCATAACCTAACATAACCACTATACCCAAACGCCCCGGACATCACACTCGTCCCAACTAAAACCCCCATCTCCTATACCCATTCGGCTAGAAATCAATTTTAATGCTTGTCGGTGCAGCAATCGCAGTCACAATACCAATAGTGCTCATCCTCTCAGGCTCCAAAATCAATTTTAATCGAATCAATTAATAAATGTTATAAAAAAGAAACAAATGGAACCTGATAGAGGCGAAGGAGGCAAAGGTTAGCATCTAAGCTGTGGTGATCGTTTGATCGTGATGATTTTTTGATTGATGGTTTGGATGTGAGTGTTTGTGTTTGATTGATGGTTTGGATAGTGATGATCTGGAAGCAGTGGGGGGAAAGGGTGTGTTTGTGCGTGTGTCAATCTATAAAGTGGAATGAAATGTGTAATTTGAGTATAAAATGTGTATTTTGTATTTTGTATTTAAAGGTATTTTGTATTTAAAAAAGTGTAATTTGATTTTAAAATGTGTATTTTATATTTTATAAAGTTGTATTTTTGTATTTAAAATTATGGCACAAGTACCCATACAATAAAATAATATAAATATGTACTTTCTAACTAATCAGTTGCCCAAAAATACATATGTGTGAGACCAAGTTGCCCAAAATATATGTATTTTTTAATAATAAAAATAGACTTTACTTTTTTACTAAAAGACAAAAAATGTCAGTTGCCCAATATAGTAGGTCAAAGTTGCCCAACAGACCAAGTCTTAGCTTTGTACTTTGCAAGTACAACGTGAGCCCAAATATATGATAGAGTTGCCCATGAGGCATTAAGGGAAGTGAAAAAAAAATGAGACATTTGAAGTAATATTGTTGGGAAACTAACAATACCAAAGTCATATCACAATGTCATGACAACTGTAATCACATAAAAAGTAATTAGAACATGTGCGATATAACCTGATTGGTTGAGAGGACACGCATGGTCCGGTGGGTCTTAATCACCATTAAAGGCTCCTCGTAGTGGAGTCCTTGGTTAATCATGCAGGTAGTTTCGATCAGGGCCGGATTTAAGTATGTTCAGAATATTTAACGGTACAAAGTTTTCGATTTTGAAAGGCGTTATGATTATAGGCACACACAGGGATGGACTCAGAATTTTTATAAAGGTATTGCACAAAATTTTTCGTAAAGGTCTGACGCATATCTTCTTAAATCAATTACCTAAACAAACATTCCTCACACGTGATTACAAAAGCAAACACTTTCAAAGGATCTTACCAAAACTGACACATCGAGCATTTGATTTTTGCTCGCCACTTTCGTTTGCTCGCCGACGAGCAAACCATTTGCTCGCACTCCCCTTTTGCTCGTCGTTTTCAAAAGAAGACAAAGGTTTGTTCGCTACACGACAAGGAACATTGCAAGCAAATGCTTGCTCGACCCCATGTTTGCTAGCCATTTTTCAAATGAATGTTGGTAGGTATATTCTACTGAGCATTGATGTGTGATGATGTACCCTCCGAACAGCTCGACGGACACCCCTTCGAGATGTGTCGAAGCCCTTCTGAACGAAGGCCCAAGTTAGGTCTCCTGAATGTTCGTGAGCGTCAAACCATTCGTACATGCGAAGGTTACCTACGGGGAATTCGCCATTCGAAGCCTTAAGCCCTTCGGGGTATGGTTGACGAAGGGACAACGGATAGGAGATCTTCCTGACTTGGTCAAACCCACGATCTCCCTCTCTTTCCTGGCTTTCCCGCCAAGTTTGAGAACGTGGGTCACTAAGCCCTAGCGGTTACCCACAAACATAGGACGCCCCCATGTTCTCCGACATTTGCGCAGAGGTGCCCTCAAGCCTATTTCTTCCACTATAAATAGGTTGGACGGGCAGAAGATTTTGGTAAGCTTACTCAACACTCATCTCTTTACTTACACACACATATACAACCATAACTCATACTTACTCTCACGCAGGAGGTGGTTCGCAGGGTCCAACCCCTGCGTAATCACTTAACGTAGTGTCTTCGTATTTCTTATTCTCAGGTGAAAGACAATCTTGGCTGGAACACACACCCCTCATACCTTCGATCACCATTAAAGCCTGGTAGTGCAATTTATTGTACAATCAGTGGCTCCATCCGTGGGACCCGCTACTATTAGTCCCGTAATCACCAAGTTTTGATACCCTAACTGATTACGCTACTTTTCCGGCATGAAACCAGGAAGAGAAGATACACCTCCGCCAAGTTTTTCTACCCTGGTACCCCTCACCACAACTAACACCGATAATCTCGCCCCCATAACTGCCTCCACCTTCACTACACGATCTCGACTAGAAACCACTCCCATACGTCATGCCTCAACTTCCGCTAACCCTGTTCCAGAAATTAGCCATGACTTCGTCGAGGCAAACTTCGAAGCGTTAGAATCCTTGCTAAGGGCTCACAAGAGGCAAGTTCACAACACTGAAATGCGAAGGGAATTGGAGTATTCCAGTGAGGAATATGACGAAAAGATCTAGGTAGATGAAAGGTCTCGACCAATTGGCAGGGGGCGTTCGGCCTTACGAAATGGTTCTCCTTCCGTAAGGAGACCCAATGGAAGAACTGTTGGTTTCGAAGAAGGTCCCGGAGAAGATCCGGGAAGAAGGGAAAGAGTGTAGGGAGAAAGAAGGAGTGAGAACTCCAACGGAGGAAGCAACCCGGTAGGAAATGGAGGGGTAAACCTACCACCCCTCCTGGCAGCCCACTTGAGAAGAGAAGGGATGGAGGCTCCGATACCTCCATCATACGTCTCGAGTGTCGGAGGACCTTCTCCATACTCTGGGATGAACCAGCTACCCCCTCAAGGCATGAATCCCTACCTACCTGCTCAGTCCTATAATGTCTATCCTCCGAATGTGTCTCTCCACAACCAGAGTTACCAGCAAGTGCCATACGGACACCTTCCTGTACACCCTACACAACCGATGGGGGGAAACCCTTCGTACCAACCTCCTGCGGCCTATGCTGCATTCTCACAACCACCTCCTAACCCGTACAACCCTACACCTGTTTATCCACCTCCATACCCTTTCTATGCGGAAGCTTCTGGAGCTTGCACACCTTTCGCGAAGTGGATCGAAGACTACCCTCTGCCTGATGGTGTGAAGATGCCTACTCACATAGGCACCTACGACGGGAAAGGCGATCCCGACAACTTCTTACACTTGTTCGAAGGCGCTATCAAGATGCAGAAGTGGGTTATGCTTGTGGCCTGCCACATGTTCACATACACTCTCCGAGACTCTGCACGAATATGGTGGAATGGGCAAAAGGTGGGAAGCATTGTAAGTCTGGATGATCTCAAGGCTAAGTTCCGATCACACTTCAGCCAGTAGAAGAAGTACACCAAGACTCACCTAGGCGTGCACACCATCAAGCAAAGAGAAAGCGAAAACACGAGGGCTTTCGTTACACGGTACACCGATGAAACCTTGCAAATTCTGGGGTTGCATGAAGAGCAAAGGATTTCTGGCTTCGTACATGGCTTACGAACACGGAGCCTGGTGGAATTTCTGTCCACCGATCTGCCCACCACTTACAAGGCACTCATGGAAAAGACATACACTTGGATTGAGTCCAAGGAAGTAGCAGCCAACGGAGCTCCGATCGAACAAAGAGATGCCTCCGAAAAATTCTCCAGAGGGTCCTCCTGGGAAGGATCCAAGCATAGGAAGAAGGACAGAGACCGCTTCACTCCCTATAACAAAGGTTCGAATCATGGACTCTTAGCAAATCTGGTCAAATCTCCTAGGGAAATCCTCGCCATCGAGAAAGCCACAAAGTCCTTCGACCCACCACCTCGAATGTCAGCACGAAGCAAAGCCAGAGACATATCGAAGTACTGCCACTTTCACGAAGACCATGGGCACGACACTAACAGCTGCAGAGAGCTGAAGAAGCAAATTGAAGAGGCAGTACGCTCCGGGCAATTGGCACATCTGGTTAAAGGCATCAAGAAAGGGAAGGACAAGTTCTCTGATACTCAGTTGGGTGAGTGGAAGGGGAACAAAAAAGAAGCTACCCCTGCAAAAGCTCCGATACTGATGGTGCACAGACACGATCCAACCTTAAAGAGGAAAGAAGCAGATGGAGAGCTTGGAAGTGTAGGGGAGATAACGTTCCCGTCTATTCTGGGGCGGACACCTTCAACTGATCCCGTAGTCATCAAGGTATGGGTCTCCAACAGGGAGGTGAACCGAGCATATATGGATTGTGGAAGCTCCTGCGAAATCATCTATGAGCACTGCTTCCTAAAGCTCAAACCATCGATACGCTCGCAGAGGGTAGACTCAAAAGTACCCTTGGTAGGGTTCTTCGGTGAACACTCATGGCCCCTTAGAGAGGTACCTTTGGAAATCACTATCGGAGAAGGGCCCTTATCCCGCACGGAAACCCTCACCTTCATCATAGTTAGGTCAGATTCTCCTTACAATTTGCTGATAGGAAGAACCGCTATGCAAAAAATGGGCATTTTAGTCTCCACCATACACGCTGCCATCAAGTTCTAAACTCCCTTCGAAGTGGGAATTGTTCATTCTAATTATGGGGAAGACAATGGAGTATATGGTGTCAAGAAGGTCAAAGAAGGGCCGGAGGAACCTCCGATGGCCATTCTAAGCTGTACGGATGCAGAAGAGCGGGTCGTAGTAAACCCTAGCTACCCCGAGCAGACAGTGGTGATAGGAAAGCAGCTCCCGACAAATTTCAAGGCGAAGCTCACAGAGCTGTTGCAAACTAACCTTGATATTTTTGCATGGAAATATTCTGACATGACAGGAGTCCCAAGAATGTTGCTAATAGACGGAAAGCCCTTCGGCACAGAACACAGGCTCAACGAATTCAAACATATTGAGCCCATCAAACAGAAAAGAAGAAGCCTTGCACCCGAAAGGAATGCTGATGCCTGCAAGGAAGTAGATGAGTTGACACAAGCAGGCATCCTAAGGGAAGTCAAATACCAAACATGGGTGGCCAACCCAGTAATGGTAAAGAAAAGCGACGGAGGGTGGCGCATGTGTGTTGACTTTACTGACATTAACAAGGCATGCCCGAAGGACTGCTACCCCTTGCCAGAAATCGATTGGAATGTAGAGTCCTTAGCAGGCTTCCGACTAAAGTGTTTCCTAGATGCCTATAAAGGGTATCATCAAATCCAGTTGGCAAAGGAGGACGAGGAAAAGACAGACTTCTATACAAGCAAAGGTGTCTACTGCTACAGAAAAATGCCCTTCGGATTGAAGAACGCATGGGCAACATACCAAAGGCTTGTAGATAAAGCCTTCAACAAGCAGATAGGCAGAAATCTCAAGGCTTACGTTGATGACATGGTTATTAAGAGCAAAACGAAGGAGGACCTACTCCTTGATGTCCAAGAGACCTTCGACCAACTTCGGGCGATCAACATGAAGCTAAACCCTAAGAAATGCTCTTTTGGTGTCGAAGAAGGGCAATTCCTGGGGCATTTGATTACAAAGCAAGGGATAAAAGCTAACCCTTCTAAGTTCAAGGCAATTACGGATCTCCAGGCTCCGAAATGTTTAAAGGATGTACAAAGCTTGAATGGGAAGCTAGCTACGGTAAGTCGATTCTTTTCGAAGGGAGCTGACAGGTCCCTACCATTCTTTAAGACGCTTAAAGGTTGCGTTGACAAGAAAACCTTCCAATGGAGCCAAGATGCGGAAGCCGCCTTCCAAAAGATGAAGGAGTTCATAGAGATACTTCCAACACTTACAGCCCCAATCAAAGGTGAAGTGTTATTCATGTATCTAGCATCCTCAATGGAGAGTATTAGCGCAGTCCTAATGGCAGAAAGGGACAAAAGACAAATCCTCATTTACTTTGTTAGCAGGGTCTTGCAAGGAGCAGAGGTTAACTACCCCACGTTGGAAAAGCTCATATTGGCTCTAATCTACGCAGCAAGAAGGCTCCGACGGTATTTTCAGGCCCACCCGATAACAGTCTTAACCTACAAGCCACTCAAGCAAATCTTTTCGAAGCCTGAAAAATCGGGAAGGGTGGCAAAATGGGCCATTGAGCTGGGGGAGCATGAAATAGAGTTCAAAGGTCGAAAGTAATGTTGCAAAAATCGTGAATCGGTAGTCGGGCGGTCGACCACCCTGCAGCGAGTAATCGGTCAAGTCTGGATTAATTGGTGATTATTCGGATTGGCATTTCCTGCAATTTTTTGGTATTTCTGGAGACCAAACTAAAAATCCTAACCGATTCCAAGCCTGCTATGTTTCCAAACTTCAATAAAAGGCTACAATTCTGATTATGATGCCCATTGTGCGTTATAAGTGAAATATATGATCCCAAATTAAGTAGAATGCCTAAATTATATTTTTTTTTAAAATGACCGATTTACCCGATTCGGCCGATTTATGACCGATTCAGCCGATTAATCGGCCGATTTTTTGACTGCTTAGCATTGATTTTTTTTTCTAAGCCGATTTTTCGACCGATTTTCAAAAATCGACAAGTTACTCGGCCGATTAATGATTAATCGGCGATTAATCGGCCGAGTTGACCGATTTTTGCAACATTGGTCGAAACTCTATCAAAGGACAAATTCTTGCAGACTTCTTGGCGGAAACACCTTCCGAACCGAGCACATAAAAGGAAGAACCTAAGGCTAAGCTCATAGAAGTACAAGATGATTGGAAGCTTTACACAGACGGGGCATCAAGCTCCGATGGTTCCGGAGCAGGTCTAATGCTGGTCAGTCCTGAAGGGAAGGAGCATACATATGCCCTTCGGTTTGAATTCGAAGCCACCAACAACGAAGCAGAATACGAAGCCCTACTGGCAGGACTTCGGCTAGCCAAAGATATGGAGGTCAAGGCTCTCATCATCTTCGTAGATTCTCAGCTGGTGGCAAACCAAGTGACAGGCTCCTATGAAGCAAGGCAGCCCGTCATCAAACAATACTTGGACAAGACAATGGAGATGTTGGATGGTTTCAACTCCTACACCATCCAACACGTTCGCAGAAATCAGAACAAAAAGGCGGATGCACTGAGCAAGCTAGCCTCTATGGCCTTCGCCCATCTCACGAAAGAAGTGCTCGTTGAAGTTTTGCCCGAAAGGTCCATTATCCGAAAGGAGGTCACTGACGTTGTTCATGAAGAAGGAGACACATGGATGACTCCCATCAGGGAGTACCTGAAAGCAAGGAAAATACGGGTTAAGTCTCCACAGTATCGGCTAATTGGAGAAAACTTGTACAGAAGGTCGTTTCTCTCACCTTGGCTCAGATGTGTCGAACCTAAGCAGGCTTCGAGCATCATTGCAGAGGTCCACGAAGGATCCTTCGGCCTCCATGCAGGGCCCCGTTCAGTTGTCTCGATGATAATGAAGTTAAGCTACTACTGGCCTTCGACGCATAGGGATGCTGCGGAAATCATTATTAAATGTGAAGCTTGTCAGATACATTCAAAGGTTCCCAAGCTGTCGAAGCAAGACATGACAAGTGTTACATCCGCATGACCCTTCTCCCAATGGGGAATTGATATCGTAGGACCTATGCCTGTGGCTCCTGGTGGGGTCAAATTATTATTGGTGGCAATTGATTACTTCACAAAGTGGGTCGAGGCTAAACCTTTAGCTTCCATTACGGGGAAACAGATTGAGAAATTTGTATGGGAGCACATCATATGCAGATTCGGAGTGCCCCACATCATTATATCCGATAATGGCAAGCAGTTTGCCGAAGGAGTCTTCTATGATTTCTGCAAAGGGCTTATGATAAAACAGTCTTGGACTTTCGTTTACCATCCACAAGGCAACGGACAAGTGGAGGTTACTAACAGAGACATCATCAAAGGAATAAAGAAAAGGCTGGGACGAATCCATCACGGGTGAGTGGATGAGCTTCCTCAAGTGCTATGGGCTCATAGGACCCAGCCCAAGTCAAGCAATGGCGAAACCCCCTTCAGCCTAACATACGGAACGGAAGCGGTCATCCCTTCGGAGCTGAGTGTCCAAACAGAGCGTGTGGCCACATTTGAAGCCCCTCAAAATGATGAAAGGATCAGGGAAAACCTTGATCTGTTAGAAGAAAGAAGAGAGATAGCCTCCATCTGAGAGGCCATGTACAAGCACAAGATCGAAGGCTACTACAACAAAAGGGTCAGGCCTTCCATCTTCAAGCCTGAAGAATATGTGCTACGCCTCAACAGCACAAGCAAAGCAGAATACCAGGGGAAGCTAGGACCTACTTGGGAAGGACCCTATGTCATAGCTGAAGCCTACGGCAACGGAGCATACAAGCTGGCCACTCTTCTCGGAGAACCCATCGACAAGACATGGAATGGTACGAACCTCCGAAAGTTCTATGTTTAAGAAGTATTTTTTACTTTTCATTCTTGTATTAAAAGCTTCTCATGGGAAAGCAAGCATTATTAGTAGTTGTCTTAGTATTCATTTTAAAAATGATGAAATCCTCTCTACCAATTCAATGATGAATAATATATTTCCCACAAATCTCTTGCTTCGTTTCTTAAACACGAAGGTTTGTTCAGCCAAGTCGTTTTTGAGTTTCAATGTCGAATTGGAAGGCATACGGTGTAACAAACACCTCATACCACTACTTAAGCCTACCAACACATTCACATTAACTCTCCTAATAGTTTATGGAAATTATGAAAATACAAGCAAGACATATTACTTAAAGGATTTAAGATAGAGTGGGTCGCGACCCTCTGTCAATGATCAAAGTTGGTCATTATATTCTTGGTGTTGTAATTTACACACAATGAGGTTCTTACACCTTAGGTTGTAAAGTTTAAGCGTTGGAAAAATGGCGTAAGAGAAGTACACAAGATAAATATAATTAAGTATATAGGAATATTTTCCCACGTCATACCATTCTAAAGAAGGGCCTACGCCCTTATCCCTACTCAAGAGGCCGAAGCCTCGTTTAAATTGTCTTTTGGCCGAAGCCATGCATCACAACCATCAAATTGTTTAAAGTAACAAACAAGCATAATAAATTGTTTGAAAGAAGGTTACATGACACCCTTTGGACCAAATTACTATCAACATGACAGCCTTCATTCCTTGTTCTTTGGGGATGGGGTTGGAGAGGGTAGAGCTGACACTAGCTTGGTCGAAGCTGTTTTCTTTGTTGGGGTCGCATGCTTGATCTTTCGTGGCTTCTTCGAGAGAAGGTCTTCAAGAGGTGCCATGGGATCCTTGGTAGCTTCGGCCAAGAAGGGGTACTCTGCGATGGCAAATGCATTTCCTGCCTCTTCATATTCGGCCTTCGATGAGGAACGGTAGCAGTCAACTGTGGAGAGGTCCTCGAGCTTACCTGTCTTAGCCACCTCCTCCAGAGCCAAGCACCGTCCATGGAAGATAGCTGCCTTGATCACCTTCCACAAAGCAGCTCCCACATCATCACTATGATATAATTCCATGGAAATGTACGACACCACCTTCGATACGACCTCAGCACGGTCTTTTTGGAGCATTTTATACCTCATCTGCAGGCCATCCATTTCCTCTCTCATTTTAACCTCTAGCTCTCCAAGCCTAGCCCTTTCAGTTTCCAAGCTTGAACACTTAGACTCCAACACAGCATTTTGACCAGTGAGGCTCACCACCTTGGCCTCCTCCAACCTGAGTCTGCCACACTCTGTTGTGGTGGCAGTCAACTCCTTCTGCAGCTCTGCTATCTTGTCTCGGAGGTCTTGGGTGAAAGGATTCTTCTCGAAATCTTTTTCAATTTCCTCGCATTTTGCCTCCAGCTCAGCATACTCTTGGTCCCTGTGCTTTTCCCTCTCCAGCATCACATCCATTTCCTCTTGCCTTTGTCACTGTACGGAGCAGCTCCCTTGTACGGGTATTCAAATGGTTGTCCAGGACTGCCTGTCTTGCGACGCTTTTATCATGCATGTCGCAGACCTTTTCGATGGACATATTGTCCAGCAGTCCCTTCCAATTGGGAGGGGTGACATGGTCAACAATGCGGTGGCAGGCTAAGGCATTCGGAAGCTCCTTCGTGTTAGGAAGGCCTGCGACAAATATAGTACATAAGGGCAAAGTTAGTCAGGACAATTAGTATTTTATATAATTTAAAAGGCAAATGCTTACCATGCATTTCCTCAGCATCATCCGGCAGTTTAAAGGCAGACTTCACAGCTTTCTTGCCTTCGACAATCTTCTGTCGAACGGCCCTGGACCCAGATGCTGGAAGAGGAGTCTTCCTCTTGGTGGCAGACTTGACAGCTTTGCCAGACGTTCCCTTCCTACTCTTTAACCTGTCAGCTATACCTGTAGATCCTGTGATTCGAACTTCATCCTCTGTGGGATCGCCCGAATCTGCCACGTTCTCAACCAATTGGGAGGGACCCTCCAACAGTGCTTGTGGGGGTGCTGAGGCAACAGGCTCTATTCTGGGAATGTCCACGTCGTTGTTGTTGACAGAAGTGGAAGGTGAACCAACACCATAAGACTCTTCGGCTTTTTCCGCAGGCATAAAGCTCAAGTCTTCGTCAAAATCTTGATGTATCAAGTTCCTAAACGCCATCTCTGCAAAAAAGGAACAAGAAAAGATAAATATCAGCGCTACATTGGTCCTACTTAAATAAAAGTGGAAGCACGTACTTTTTCCATGATAAATGATCATGGGCTTCTTGGGAGACCCCTCCCAGCTTTGTGCAATCCCAGCCATGTACATAATTGGCTCAGGGAAGGCTTGAACATCAGCAGGATACCTAGCCAAACGTTGATAACACGGATTCCTTCAAACCTCATAAGGTAGGGGGTCATTGAAACGTTTTGCATCAAACCTAAATTCCTTATTTAGCAATGCTGGATATTCAGGTGGTACAATGGTATTCTCAACATAAAAGAAACTACCCTTCCAGTCTCTTATGTTCGTGTAAGGCCTCGTAATGAGGTTAGGCACATCTCCTTCAGGCCTCTTTTCCAAAGTTAACCAGTTCCCACCAGGATACAGGTTCAAAAATCCCCTCAATACCTTAAGAGTTGGTTCATAGCCATAAGCCTTACACATAACGATGTATGTGGTAAGTTTAGCTAAACCAAATGGGTTAAATCGAGAGATATGCACTTCGTAATACTGCATTAACTCTAAAATCAGAGGGTGGATAGGAATCCTAAGATTTGAATGGCTAAAAGAGTGGGTATACAGACTTACGAAGTTTTCAGGGGCATAAAAAATCCTTTGGTTTGATTTGGGAAGCATAACTTTAAACTCCTTAGGGATTGGGTATTCGGCAAGATGATCATGTAAATCCTTAGTAGTTAAAGTGCATTTTTGTTGTTTGATTATAAACTTGGAATCCATAACTATTTTAAGCTATGAAAAGATGAGAGGAAGACTTTACCTTTTGTTCGAAGCCGGTGATTTGTAGCAAATTACTGCGTGTAAAAGGTAGGCGAAGAGGGTGAAGTGTTTTAGGGTTCCGTCTACCTTGCTTTAAATACCCTTTTTCTACCCCTTTTTTAACCGAACACGTGTCTTGGGGACTCACCTTATCCGGATTTCAAAAGGTGTTTAAATTTCAAAAAATTGTTTTTGGTCAACCGAGTTACTTGGGATAAGGAATTACTGTAGCGGGTAGTTAAATGGATTTAGGTAGCATTAAATGCGCGAGCTAGCTAAAGCATGATTTTCTTGTTTACGATAAGCATGGAACGAACGGCTGATTTCATTCGCAGGATGAAGTCGAAAGCAATGCCTCCTCGTTCATATGCATCACTTTCGACTGGGGGGCTTGATGATGTACCCTCCAAACAGCTCGACGGACACCCCTTCGAGATGTGTCGAAGCCCTTCTGAACGAAGGCCCAATTTAGGTCTCCTGAATGTTCGTGGGTGTCAAACCATTCGTACATGCGAAGGTTACCTACGGGGAATTCGCCATTCGAAGCCTTAAGCCTTTCGGGGTATGGTTGATGAAGGGACAACGGATAGGAGATCTTCCTGACATGGTCAAACCCACGATCTCCCGCTCTTTCCTGGCTTTCCCGCCAAGTTTGAGAACGTGGGTCACTAAGACCTAGCGGTTATCCACAAACATGGGACGCCCCCATGTTCTCCGACATTTGCGCAGAGGTGCCCTCAAGCCTATTTCTTCCACTATAAATAGGTTAGACGGGCAGAAGATTATGGTAAGCTTACTTAACACTCATCTCTTTACTTACACACACATATACAACCATAACTCATACTTACTCTCACGCCGGAGGTGGTTCGTATGGTCCAACCCCTGCGTAATCACTTAACGTAGTGTCTTCGTATTTCTTATTCTCATGTGAAAGACAATGTTGGCTGGAACATACACCCCTCATACCTTTGATCACCATTGAAGCCTGGTAGTGCAATTTATTGTACAATCAATGTGCTTCATCATTTAGGAGGGACGAGCAAAGGCAGTTTGCGGTAAAACGAAATTCGATGATTCATTTTGGTAATGCTTGATGTATAGTGTTCATTTAAAAAAATGACACATTCTTTTTTGAAAATAAGTACTAAAATTGCCCATTAAAAATTTTTGGACTAAAATTGCATCCCAAAAAAAAGAAAGTAACACAAATATAATATTAGACTTTGCACGTACCAAAACGTGACACTTTTTAAAAATATTTACATTTTATGACTCGAAATCAGGTGTGGGTTGTGCTACACCCAGCTTCCATGTTGGTCAGTCCTAGGCACACATACTCATTTAGTGCACTTTTTAGCATAAAAAATATATAAATGAGTTATAAAACATGAGATCATTTGATTCGAACAAAATGCAAGAAGAAAATGAATTGATTTAAGTGACATTGAAAAGTATGCATAAACAAGGAGAGGACAATAACGTGTCAATAATTCTAAATGTTTTCTTTCTCTAGAATGGGAAGATAAACAATCCACCCCATTTCGACTAAGGATGCACACCAGCAGGAAGATGACGGCGATTGGACAAAGGTATCAAGAAAACGCAAAGCAAATAGGAAGGAGGCCCCTAACGAAGGCAAAAAGGTTCCAGTAACATTCCGAAACTGGTTTTATTATTTATGTATTAAGATTCATCATATTAAAAAGTTTATGGAATGAGTTTTTTTTATATCTATTGGTTATTTGAAGAATGATAGTAATAAAGAGATAAAATGGCTTTGATTATAAATATTTAAGGAGTTGAGGTAAACTGGTAATTTCATGAGAGAGTGTCCATATGAGTAAACCTAAACATGAGCCTATAAATAAATGCAATTATGAGACCTAAGGTTAGGCTGGCCACAATGGCCAAGGTTCTCATCGGTTGAGACCTTCGGTCGAGCAAGGTTGAGCCAGTGTGAGGCCTTCGGTTAGCGTCGGTTGGGGAGAGAGGGAAAGACAACTCGGTTGAGCACACAACCGAGTGTACAAGCACCAAAAGTGAAACAAATCATTTTCCAAAAAAATAAAAAATAAAAAAATCTCAAGTCATCACTGTGGCAACTAGGTCGTCATCAGGTCGTCGGAGAGAGAAAGCTGATGTGGCACCGACGAACTAGTTCGCCACTGTGACCGGCCTTATGTGCAAGAGCTTGGCATGCCACTTCATTCCTTCTTACAACATCACATATAACGTCATCACTCGAGTCACATTTGTCAAAATCTTTTATTATATACAATTCAAAAACAATATTTTATTTTCTTAAATTTATTTGTTGTCCTATTTATTACTACATGGAATACTTGCCAAACAAATGCACCGGTTGCTAAATCACAAGTGTATTAGAAAGTCCATCGCAATGTATTTTGAGATCGGCCCAGTAGTAAGTATGTAAGTTAAGACATCCAGCTGCTGACCCAACTTTCACCATATATTCTCATTCGACGAAAAGTATCACGACAAGCTACGACTACTCAACCAGTACCAACAAGACAAACGGCGTCTCCTCAACCAAAAGATGAAACATCGTCAATTCAAGCAAAATCAACACGAAAAATGCCTACTCAGCAGAGGCAGCAAGAGTGACAATGATGGTTTGGTGATGACAGAAATAAAAATATAAACAAGCGTAATTATGTGTAATGAGAAAATATAAATAAACGTTCACATTATTTATCCTAAAATCTCGATTCCATGTTACATGCTGATAAAACATGTTATGCAAAACAAGCAACATCGCTGAAAAAGATTCACTTCCTGAACTTATATAAAATTATTCTGAACATCAGCTACTACCTTGAGACACACCCTGGTTTTGGGGATACCCTCCACCAGTATTTTGAGACGGACCCTGGCCCGCTGCTTGTTGGGTCCACCCCTGTCCTTGAACAGGCTCTCTTCGTATAGTCTGCATTGTCTCACGACGTTTGTCATAACGTGGTCTTGGACGTGGCCTAGTGTTTTGCTGCCTATCAGTGAACCTGTACTGAGGCCGTGGTATCACTTTCCCATCAATAAACAAATCTCCTACAAACAAAAAAGTAAAAATATTGGACATATTTGTACACGTATCAAAGACGAAAAATAGAGTATCTGTGATTAGAAGTCATCTACAGTTGTTACAGACCTCCGTAATCTTTGTTGGGTACATCAAGATATGAATCAGGCAACACCCAAAGAACACCAGGTAGAGCTGCTCGTAAAGAAAAAAATAGTTAGTACTCCTTTATTAAACGCTCGACACAATGCAAAGAACATTAGAGGGGTCAAAATCAGCAGATTTATTTGTAACTAGATTAATTGAAATTATACTTATATAACTTGTCAAAAAAAATGGCTTATAAAAGGAAACGGATCAAACTCAAAATTATACCACATATAATTATGATATTTCATATGATATACTAATATTTAAGAAAAAAATGGACAAAAAAGAGAGGTCACAGCCAACCCGAACCCGGCGAATTTTGACATGTCCTCAAAATCTACCTAGTTGTTCCAAGATCCATTTTCACCTATTCGTCTATTGCCTAAGCTGCCCATTTCGCCACTTAACTACATTATTGCTCCTTGAAAGAGCTAGAATAATGTAGCCAGCATTTCAAGGTAAATTTTTTATCGATATAATTCTCACTGGTACCATCAAAATCAGGATGAAAACAATCTTATTCTATGCTTCTAGCTTATATCCTTGAAGTGACATATGCCTCTATTTCTTGCCTTCTCTTAAGTACAGAAGAGAATTTATGAGTGCTCGTGATTTCAATAACGATTCAAGAAGTCTTCATATGCTAGCACACCAAACGTCTATTTGTAATAAGGATCGTTAAAACAATGTTACCTTGATGGTATTAGTTCTGGTGGAACTTTTTAATAGTAGGTATTTTCAAGTGTATGTTCTATCTATATCTATACTAATTTATAATACATTTGGGACTTGCTATTAATAGAAGGCTTAAAAATTCAGATTCAACGTCTTACTTATAATGGAAATATACTTTTAATTATGCTATTAAATCAATATCAATATACTTTTAATTTCAAATGCAAAGGTAACAACCGAACATTCAAATTGTCTTTACTCCCTTAAAACAACAGTCAATATTCATTGCTAAAAGTAACAGCCGAACATTCAAATTGTAACAGTCCACTTCATACACATAATTGGGTATACATGCATGTAACAGCCAAATATTATTGTGTACACATGTAACAGCCAAAACCTATCATTATAGTAACAACCACCGAATCTCAAATCATATAAACTAACTTAAAACATACATGCATTTGTCTCCGTTTTTCTCTTCTCTCTAAAACATACACATTACTTCACGCACTCCACACCACCACCACTGCAGATTCCCCCGCCATCGGGACCTCTGGTATCAACTGATTTCGCTGCCAACATCAGCGTGTCTTGCTTTACCGGTAGTGTTTAGAGCTTGGATGGTTTCGGTGGTGATTTTCTTTGTTTTGGTGGTATGCTCACGCTGTCAAATACTGACACCTAATGGAACACTTGAAGGCTACAAGTCATTCAGTATTCTCCCTAAACGGGGTGCACCTATATAAGCGGCCTCCCTAGCTACTAATGTTAGCCCCAGTCAGTCCAAGGGTTATGAGCCCAAGAAGGTTGCCTCGTGGTGGGACCGGTGTTTTCTTACCATGGAATTGACGATCAAGAAAGCCAGCTAAACACCACCTCCTCGTGCTCAAAGGGAGAACAAGAACAAGAAACATTAGAGATTGTCTATCAGTTTTGTGTTGTTGGCTGCGTATGGAAGAAAAAAGAAAAGGGAGCGGTTGTGTGTAATATATATCTCAAATTTTTGCATTGGAACGGGTATTGGATATTTAGACAAGAAATCGACTGTTGTTGGATCCTATACGAATTTAGTGGCTGAAACTTCGATAAGTGTCAAATTTTACAAACTTGTCTTTGGGCTTGGCATGATTTATCCGAACACGGACAAGATTAGACTAAAAAGAACTCACAAAAATATCGACGGAATCGTAAATTCTTGAAACTATAAACCGATGCCGCTAGGCGCCGACACTCGGCTATCTTTAATTTATGCATGAAAGATGTTACTTGTGCTACTCTCTTTAATTCGAACATTATGTTTATTTTGATATGAAATAGGTTGCATTGTTATTGTTAATTGTCATTCTTTCGTAAAGTTATTGTTAGAAAAAACGTATAAATGAACAATATTTGCTCGTCACAAAATTAGTCATAGAGTACCCACCGCCGCATTGCGCGGGTACCCTGCTAGTTTCTACTTAAGCTATCCATGTCCAATGTTCTATTTCTAAAGCTATATAACACATATACTGTTAATTGACAAACTCAACAACGCAAAGATACATAGCTTTAAAAAGTTTCATAAGTTAACTCGCCTTTGACTTTGTAGGATAGCTCCTCAGATATCAAACAACCAAATCCAGTATAAGTTGTTGTCGAAACAGAATATATCTTCTTCTTTGCTTCCTCTTCACTGTAAACCACCAAACAAATAAAACACCTCATATAATAACCACATTTCATGAATTCATGATACATATCCAGTCCTAATACAGTTACAAACACACATTAGAATCATTATCTAAAAAATAACAGAACTTTCACTATAATAACAATGAAGGCAAGTTCATATAACAACCATTGTATGTGATCTACAACAGTAATCACAATGTTCTTAACCAAGTGTTCCACCTTATGCAAATTACAGTTTAAAAATATTTGGGTCAAGTTGAGGTTGGCGGGTCAGAACAACCCAACCTAAACACGACCTGCCTAAGTAATCCAGTGACACGAGTCAACCCCAGCCCATTTACACATAACTAACCTATTTATCTAAATTGATTGGCAGGTTGAACGGGTTAAATGGATTTGCGAGCCAACCCATTTAACCCATTAGTAATTAGTATTTTGGTTAGAAGGTCTAACCAAAATACAAAATCTCACCCTTTTTTCTTCTTTTTCCACCATTAACAAAATCTCACCTCTCCTTTCTTTAACCATCAATTTCTATTACAATTAACCACCATCAACTTTTTCCCCATCTCACCCCGATCTTAACGAGACTAGTCACGCGCCTGCCGGAGCTCCGACGCGCCGTCACGTCCGTGAGACGACTTCGCCAAAATTTTTATTTTCCGACGAATCTGAATAATTAAGCTCGACGCCGGTTGCTGCATTAGTGTTTACGATTTTTCAGGCCATACCGGAGCAGATCTAACCAAGTTTTTCCGGCCAAGCTTCCGGTAATTTCTTACCTAGCTGCTAGTGTCTTTCTCTTTTCTTTTTCAGGTTCTTTTCAGGTTGCGTTGGAGACCTAGTGGACACGCTCGCCGGAGAACGTTGACCGCCGCCACCTGACGCCACAACTGTTGACCGGAATTTTTTTCCGACAACAGCTAGAGAGTTTGCCTTTCTTTACCCTCTTTCTCTTATTATTATTATTATTATTATTATTATTATTATTATTATTATTATTATTATTATTATTATTATTATTATTATTATTATTATTTATTTATCTATCTTTTAGCTACATTGTTTTTTGCCGTGGCCTTGTCTTTGCTGTTTATTGTTTTTTGGGGTTGGTTCCTGTTTTCGTTTGGGTGCTCTTTTTGTGGGTGTTTTTATTTGTGTTAGGGTAGATTTGGTTGTTTCGGTCTTGTTTCTGAGTTCGTTTGGGTGCTCTATTTCCGGACCAGCAGAGTCTATTACTAGTTTTATTATTTTTATTTTCATTATTATCATTTATATTTGTTGAGCCCATTTTTTACGTGGTGTGCCTTTCCTTCCTTTGTCCGTGGTAGTGTTCTTTGCTTTAGGGTAGGTGTGTGCTCTAGCTTTGGGTTGCTTGTTGGATTAGGATAGACGCCTTGGTTATCGATGGTTTCCTGAGGTCATGTCTTGCCGAGTTGGGGGGCGTTGGTGGGGTAGGCGGGTTAGGTGGGGTAGATGGGGTAGTCGGGTTAGGCGGGGTAGACGGGGCTGGCGGGGTTGATGGGGTAGGAGGGGTAGGCGGAGCAGATGGGGTTGGTGGGGTAGGAGGGTTAGGCGGGGTAGATGGGGTAGGAGGGGTAGGCGGAGCAGATGGGGTTGGTGGGGTAGGCGGGGTAGGCGGGGTAGATGGGGTTGGAGGGGTAGGCGGCGTAGATGGGGTAGTCGGGGTAGATGGGTTTGGCGGTGTAGGAGGGGCTGAGGGGGTAGGAGGGGTAGGCGGAGCTGATGGGGTTGGTGGGGTAGGCGGAGCAGGTGGGGTTAGTGGGGTAGATGGGGGGAGCGGGCTTGCCGGTATAGGAGGGTCAGGAGGGTGTAGGGGGGGTAGGAGTTTTGCTAGGGTTGAGCCTTCTCGTAGGATCAGGGTAGGTAGTTGGAATGTTGGGTCCTTGACTGGTAAGCTTTTTGAGCTGGCGGATGTGTTGAGGAGACATAAGGTTGACATTGCGTGCTTCCAGGAGACTAAATGGAAGGGCTCCAGATCGAGGGAGGTTAACGGTTTCAAGCTTTGGTACTCGGGCTCTAAGACCGCGAAGAACGGAGTTGGAGTTATTTTGGCAGCGACTCTCAAGGATAATGTTGTGCAAGTGATCCGGAGGAGCGATAGGATCATGGCAATTACGTTGGTCATTGATGGAGAGACCGTTAACGTAATTAGTGCTTACGCACCACAGGTGGGCCGGAGTGAAGTAGAGAAAAAGAATTTCTGGGACTCCCTCGATGAGATAGTAAGGGAGTGCCCTTCAGACCAACGTTTGTTTATAGGGGGTGACTTGAATGGTCACATAGGAGAGGCGTCGGATGGCTACGAGGGGGTTCATGGTGGTTTTGGCTTTGGAGTTAGGAATGACGAAGGTCGGTCGATTCTTGAGTTTGCTTTGGCTCACGACTTGGTAGTTGTGAATTCTTTCTTTAAGAAGAGAGATGAGCACTTGATCACCTTCCAGAGTGGGGGTCACAACACTCAGATTGACTATCTGATGGTGCGAAAAGGAGAACTTAGAGCGTGTAGGGACTGCAGGGCTTTCCCGGGCGAGGCATGCTCATCCCAACACAGATTGCTAGTCTTGGATTCCCGTTTCAAGAGGCTACAACCTAGGAGAGCTGCTACTAGGTTGGAGAGGATTCTTTGGAAGAATTTGAACGGGGGGACGGCAGAGTCTTTTAGGACGAAAGTCTTCGAGGGAATCTCTTCACGTTCGGAGGACTTGAATGCTAGAGATGCGGACCAGTTGTGGACAATTCTTGCCGACATCATTAAGGAAGCGGCAATAGAGTGCCTTGGCGTGGCTAGAGGGACAGCTAAGAACCAGCCGCCAAACAGGGAATCTTGGTGGTTTAGTGAGGAAGTGCAAACCTTAGTTGCCGTGAAACAATCAAGGTTCAGAGAGCTCCTTCTGTGTAGAGAAGGTCACCAAGCGGACTTTACTGCAGCGGAAGAGAGGTACAAAGTAGCTAAAAGAGAAGCGAAGAAGGCAGTAGCTCAGGCGAAGAAAAAGGCGTACGAAGACTTGTACAGGAAATTGGACTCCAAAGAGGGGGCAAACGTTATTTTCAGGATTGCTAAAGCCCGAGAGAGAAGGAGGAGGGATTTAGGAAACGTCAAATATATCAAAGATGTAGACGGGCGGACAATTGTGCACGAAGAGAATATTAGGAAAAGATGGGGAGAATATTTCTCCTCTCTTTTCAACGGAGGAAGCATTGTAGGAAGTGGGGATGAGGAGATACATCCCCAACGCCCGGAATGCTACTATTCGAGGATTAGCCAACAAGAAGTGAAGGTTGCACTACAGAAGATGGGAAGTAACAAAGCGGTAGGGCCTGACCAAATCCCCATAGAAGCCTGGAGGTGCCTGGGGAAGGAAGGAGTAGAATGGCTGACTTGCATCTTCAACAAGATCTTTTCCGGTGCTAAGATGCCGGAAGATTGGAGACTCAGCGAAGTCATCCCCATTTACAAGAACAAGGGGGATGTGCAAGTGTGTAGCAACTATAGGGGCATCAAGCTCCTTAGCCACACCATGAAGCTGTGGGAGAGAGTTATTGAGAGGAGGCTGAGAAGGGAGACGAGTGTGTCGGAGAATCAATTTGGCTTTATGCCAGGAAGGTCTTCGATTGAGGCCATCCACCTTCTCAGAAGCCTCATGGAGAAGCACAGAGAGAGACAAAAGGACCTGCATATGGCGTTCCTGGACCTTGAAAAGGCATATGATAGTGTCCCACGAGAGCTGATTTGGAGTACTCTTATTGGCAAGGGAACACCAAGGAGATATGTGAGAGTCATTAAGGATATGTACGAGAGGGCTCAGACTCGTGTAAGGTCCACCGTGGGGATCTCCGAGTGTTTCCCTGTGGAAGTTGGGCTTCACCAGGGATCTGCTTTAAGTCCATACCTGTTCGCTTTGATTCTAGACTACTTATCTCGTGAGATTCAAGAGGGCATACCGTGGAGCATGATATTTGCTGACGACATAGTGTTGGCGGCAGAATCGGCGGCAGGGTTAAACATCAGGCTGGAGCTATGGAGGGAGACACTTGAACATAACGGACTTCGGGTGAGCAGAGAGAAGACTGAATACTTGAGATGTGATTTTGGTAGGAGCGAGGCAGGTCACCACGAGGATGTATGTATTGGTGACCAGACCCTGCCACCCAAAGAGTCTTTTAGATATCTGGGATCGATGATCCACAAATCAGGGAGGATAGACGAAGATGTAACCCACCGGATCAAATCTGGTTGGACGAAATGGAAGGCGGCATCGGGTGTTCTCTGTGACAGGATCGTTCCTTTTAAGCTAAAGGGGAAATTCTATAGGGTGGCGATTAGACCGGCCATGCTGTACGGGTCCGAGTGTTGGCCAATCTCCAAGGCCCAGGCCAACAGGGTAGAAGTGGCAGAATTGAGAATGCTTAGATGGATGTGTGGAAAATCTTTGCTTGACATGATCCCGAACGGAGTTTTCAGATCAAAACTTGAAGTCGGAAATATTATTTCGAAGATGAGAGAAGGTAGGTTGAGGTGGTTCGGTCATGTCAAGAGGAGGCCTCAATCAGCACCGGTTAGAAGGGTTGAGGCGCTGGTAGTAGATGGCGTGAGAAGAAGGGGAAGACCCAAGCTCAGATGGGAGGAGAGAATTAAGCATGACATGTCGGAGCTTCACCTGTCGGAGGACATGACCTCAGATAGGAAAGGGTGGAGAGATAGGATTAGGTTTTGCGGCTAGTTACTTGTTTTGCTTGGGGCTTTGTGGGTTTAGGTTTTTTGGGCGGGCTTGCTTCTATGACGTCTCGTTCTTTGCCTTAGTTTAGGCCTCGTGCGTTGATGTGCTTTGCCTGTGCTGTTAGGTTCACCCGTCTTTGAAGTCTCGTTCTTTTGCCTTAGTTTAGGCCCCGTGCGTTGATGTGCTTTGCTTGTGCTTTAGGCCCGTGCGTTTTTTTTTTTTTTTTTTTTTTTTTTTTTTTTTTTTTTTTTTTTTTTTTTTTTTGGCTCCCTTAGGTCGGCTTGATATGCTATGCGCTTTTCTTTGTTGCCCTGCCTTGTTTGCCTGCTTTTTATTGCATGTGCTTGTTGTTCACTGTCTTTTGCTCTCTTTTCTTCTCTATCTCACTCGCACACCTACACTTGCCGGAGGTCTCGTTGGAAGCAGTCTCCCTTGTCCCGGGATTTTCCCTGGGGAAGGGGTAGGATCTGTCTACAGTTTACCTCCCCCATACCTCGCTCCGGCGGGATTGGGTATGTTGTTGTTGTTGTTGTTGTTGTTGGTTAGAAGGTCTAAAGGGTTGGCGAGTTCCAGTTTAGGTGTCCACAATTCTATTTTGTGTTGCCTCAAGATAGTTGTCCACTTTCAAATTACAAGTTTACAACCAATCATTTTTTTTTTTTTTATTATTATTTTGTAAACTACTGTATAAAGATAATTTCTAATTGGTAAACACTATTGGACATTCCTAAAAGTATGCATTTTCAAAGTGTGTATTTATTTCAACGCGAATATTGAATACATAAGAAATGATTGTGAGGTCTAATGATGTGCCCAAATGTATGCCTAAACGCACATCTTGTTGGTTGGTTGGTTGTGGCTAAAGGACCTACTTCCTCACAAACCAATCGAAAAACACTAACAACCAAAATTAGTCATATTTTTAGGCATGAAATTATGCCTTAACACCTACAAGCATGTTTAGGCACGAAACTAGTCATATTTAGCCTAGACCAAAAACATATTTAGCCTCGAACCCCTGTTTATTTTCATGTTTGCTTTTGGAATTGTCAACCTAGATATCATGATAGACTAATTTGTTTAGGCTTATATTGCGCGCTTATAGCTTATTTGATTATCAGCTTATGTTTCATAAGCTCATTTTTTTTGTGGCTAATTTTGAAACCTTTCGGCTTATATATGCTTATCATGTCATAATGACCTTATATAAGCCGGAAAGTTTCCAAATAAACCACAGAAATTGAGCTTATGAAACATCACCCGAAAACCACATAAGTCATAATCCCGCTATATAGAGCGAAACAAACACCCCCTAAGGTTTTGTGTCTCTAGCAACTAACATTTATAAGTAGATATCACGAAAAATAAACTTATATAAGCCGAAAAGTTTCAAAACAAGCCACAAAAAGTAAGCTTATGAAACATAAGCCCAAAACCAAATAAGCCATAAGCCGACTATATAAGCCCAAAAAAACACCCCAAAAAACAATAGTACCTTCCAACAACAGTAGCTAAGGTTTTAACATAAGCCTGAACCATCTCATCCTCAGTGGGCTTATTCTCACCATCAAACTCCATAACAATAAGCCAATGCTCATAATCACACCCATCAAGCAATATCGTTTCTTTAGGTGGCCTGTTGCTCCAGTTGGGTGATGGGTCATTTAAGGGCGAGTAACCCGACCCGGATTTCAAACGGGTGAAGGTTCTTGGAACGAGAAGTGGGGTTTGGTGGGTGTGGGTGTGGGTGAGGAGTGGGAGAGTGTAACGGGCGCGTGGTGATCGGAGGTGGGTGATGACGGTGGTTAAGGTTCGTCTGGTTGCCATGGTGTTTTTAAGGGTTTTGTGAAATGCTATAGTGCTTATTGGGTTTTATGGATTAGTCTTGATTTTCATAACTAAGGGGGGAAAGGGGGTGTTTGTTTAAGGTTATATGCCTCCTATGAGCTTATCTAATTTCGGCTTATTTTGTAATTTGGCTTATTTTGAGACCTATGGCCTTATATAAGCATAAGCATGGTATATCATAACATGTTTATATAAGCTCATAGAGCTCAAAATAAGAGGCTTATGAAATATAGGGTAAGAATCTAACGAGAATAAAACTTAAAACGAGAAATAATTATAATCGTATATTTGAGATGCATCAACTTAAATTATATGCATCTCTATTTATTTGGATGCATCATAATTAGTTTCTAAAGTGATTTTGAAATGAAAATGATCCAAAGTAATACTAGTAACAAATTTGACCCGTAGATGAATAAAAATACATATGCATCTAATTTTTAGCTTGATGAAATACATCTAATAAATGTATATGCATCTAACTTTTAGCTAGAAAATATATTATGATGCATCTAAAAAATTAGGGATGCATCTAATTCAAATTGATGCGTCTCTAATATGTAGTCATAATTATTTTTTATTTTTTTTATTTTAAGTATTCTTCTTATTTGATCTTTAGTCATGAAATATAAGCCAAAACATAAATAAGCTTAGGGCCCGTTTGGATTGAGAGTGTGGAATGGTTTTGAATTTGATTTGACACTTATAAGTTATTTGGTTCAAGGTTTAACCGTAGGAAATGGATTCGTATTAAAAACAGTTCTACTATTTCGTAACTTGGCTAGAAGGAGTGGATTTGAGTGAGAATTGTTTAACTTTCTGACATTTTGACTGTGCATTGTTCTCTCTTCATGTATTGTCCATATGTTTTCGTTTTTTTAATTACATAATAATATATTTTTAATATTATAATAAAATATATTTAAATAAATATAATTTCTCTCCTAATCCTACCTCAAATCTAAATCCCATACCAAATTTAAATATCTAACCCCACTTATAAATCAAACTGACCCTTATAAGCCACATATAAGGTTAAACAAACGGATTGAGATCCTCTAAAGTTTAACTCTCTCATGTTCTATCATTTTAGTTATATTGTGAGAGAAAGCAAAATAATGAGTCCCTTGTTTCAATTAGTTGTGGTCCCATTTTATCATTTTATTATTGTTGATTGGTTCAACATGACCAACATGAGAAGGTAAACATTAGAGGATCTTTATCTTAAACAAACACCCCTAAAAATGATATAACTAATGTATTCGCTTTTATTTAATTAATATTGTACAACTTTTATGATTTTTGGAAGGGTACTACTATTCCTATCCTTTTTTACCCCTCTCACTTTTTTGATTACCCGTTTTATTAATAAGACAAGACAGCTTTTATGATTTTTTGTTCCGTATCTTTTTTCTTTTATTATTTTAACCCGCCAAGATTTACATTTTATATTTCATACTTTTTATGACAATTTTAATCATTTTATTAACGTGACAAGACAGTTTTTTTTATAAACTTTTCTCTTCTGTATTTTTCATGTTTTACTATTTTTAACTTATCAAACTTTATATTTTTTGTTATGTTTTTTTATTTCACCTTTCTATAATAAAAAAAAACATATAAAAATTAAGAAAGATGTTGGGAATTATAGATTTGATGATTACAAAACCACGAGCAAGAATGAAGAAAGAAGAAACAATGAGGACCTAATATGTAATAGTTAGTTTTTCTAGTAAGCTAGGGTTTGTAACATCCCTCTATTATATAAAGAGGGATGGCGGCTAGGGTTACTAAATCATCCTTTCATTTTATTTTCATAGTAGACATCTCCTAATGAGAGTCTAATTAACGCATAGAGCGTGTAGTAGTAGAAGTAGTATTAGTTTCTTTATGTTTTAATAAAGAAAACCTTATTAGTGATGTTGATTGTGTTCTTTCTATTCCACTGTGCATCTAATCAATCAATGTTACTCATACCCTAGTTGAGTCCGAATCTTGGTTTTATCAATTGGTTTCAGAGCGGGTGGCTCTCGATCTAGGGTTTATAAGGTTTTCATGTCATTAGGGTTTATGCAGCAGATTTGGAAAGAAAAAGAGGCAGCCGTCAAAATGGCTTTTATTGGCCAGAAGCAGTTTTGTAGCAGATTTGATTTTTTTTTTAAATGATGATTTGGTACTGTTTGTACACACTGGTACACGCATGGATAGCAGTTTCGGGACTGTCGTTGTCAGGCTGCTTGGGGCTTTTCTTCTCTCGGTTCAATTGTTGGTACTCTTCCTCATCCCTTGTTTTATTAATATTGAATCATTTGTATGAGTGTGGGTCTGTAATTGGCTCTCGAGGGTACAGAGTTGGATTATTGTGACTGTTTGACATTGGATGTGAGGAAACGTGATGGGATTAAGGTTCTTTGTCGTGGGATCACTTGTTGGTTCCTACTGATATATTTATTTATATTGCTGCTGAAGGATCTTTGGGGCTTCTTTTGATTACCTATTTTGTTTATGTGACGTGGGGCTTTACATACTGGTTTCAATTTCGTGATTGGTCAATATTGAGTAGATCACGTGGGTTTACTTCATGTGGCTTTTATTTGAAGACTAATTCTTTTTGATACTCACGTGGGTATAATATGTACTTGGTTCTGATTGGTTTGTGCCTTGGTTATGGTCATCACGTGATCACATTGATCATTGTTTTAAATTGATGGTTTCCTATTGGAAGTTGGACGGTGCAAGATTGTGATGAGGTAATATTATTCGGAAGTCAATGACTTTAACTGCTGATGGTCACGTTATACTGCTGATGTTGTCTTTAGTGGCATATGAAGTGTTTGTTGAGGGTACCAACGCAATGATTCCCACTTGCATTTGTGTTCACACGATGTGAGTTTATGATTGGTTGTGATCTCCTGGGTTGACGCATGAATTAATTTGATGTGGGGTTCTCTGCTATGATTCATTTATTGTTTACACGGATGGGTCAAATTGTAATGGCCAATCATATTTGTTATTCTTGTGCTAATCACGAGGGTTATGTGGACAATGGGTATTAATTTTGTTTCTTCTCAGTAAATTAATATCTGCTGATGCTTCATGTGTTTCTACTGATTGGTTTGTGCTTCTAATGTTTTACTAGTCTTGGTGAGTTGAATTTTTATTCAACGATGAACCCTAGTAATTAACATATTTTCGGCTTGATTTGGTGTTTCTACTGGCTGCATATTTTGTTTCGTTTCTGCTGAAGGTTTTGGTTTCTGCTGACCGGTTTCTGCTGAAGGTGCGTGTCTTATCATATCTCAAAGTGAGTCAGGCACTTTTGAGATAACTTGTTTGTACGTTAATGATGTGACAAGGACTTGATGATTCTAGTGAAGGGGTGAGATCTACAAACAGTACTTAATGCTCGCATTTGCTATCACTTTAAGGAGTTACATTGTAGTGCTCAGTGTTAGTGAAGGGGCGAGATCTATAGAAAATGTGCTTAATGCTCACATTTGCTAGTGCATCATCTGAGTTTGGAGTCACGTGGATAGTACAAGATATAAGACACATGCTTTGGTGTTTCTACTGGTAGTCTATTTTGATGTTGCTGCTGATTTGTCTTCTCTGCTGTTATTTATTTTGTTTAGTTGTAAAAAAAAAAAAAAAAAAAAAAAAAGAAGATGGTTAGTATAATTTTAAGGGGAAGCTTATGGTTTATATACTTACTATCTACATGCATCACTTGAGGGGAAGCGTCTACGAGTTGCACAAGACCCCTATTAGATGATTACAAAAAGGGGAAGAAGATTCATGATGTGCAGCTTATTATTTGTGATGTCATGTTTTAGCATTGTTTCTTATACAGGTTGTTTTGTAATATCAAATAGGGGAAGATTGTTGGGAATTATAGATTTGATGATTACAAAACCACGAGCAAGAATGAAGAAAGAAGAAACAATGAGGACCTAATATGTAATAGTTAGCTTTTCTAGTAAGCTAGGGTTTGTAACCTCCCTCTATTATATAAAGAGGGATGGCGGCTAGGGTTACTAAATCATCCTTTCATTTTATTTTCATAGTAGACATCTCCTAATGAGAGTCTAATTAACGCATAGAGCGTGTAGTAGTAGAAGTAGTATTAGTTTCTTTATGTTTTAATAAAGAAAACCTTATTAGTGATGTTGATTGTGTTCTTTCTATTCCACTGTGCATCTAATCAATCAATGTTACTCATACCCTAGTTGAGTCCGAATCTTGGTTTTATCAAAAGAAAAGGAAGAAAAAGGTATTACTTGTAGTTTAAAGGGGTAGCAATATCCAATCCCTTTTTAGAATTATTCAGTTATCAGAATTTGCCAAATATGTTTTTGTACTTTGCGCTTCTATTCACTTGGGACTCGGTGTAATAAGGACCCCAAGCGATGTTCATCTCTCTGCCACCTCAACATTTTCTCTCCTACACTACTTCATGACCAACTTGGTATAATAAAATGACCTACACCACAAAAAACATATATCATAAAAATACATTTTAAATAAGAAATCACACACGCAAACATGCATACAAGTCGGTTGCTTGCCCGACCCACATCTCTATTTTGATGAGACGACCGACATGGAGACCAAGATGGTGTAATAAGGGGGCCAACTGGGACTAGTCTCTGAGGATGAGACCGACCGACATTTTGAGGCTTATTACGCCCGACCTGAGCCACTTAACTATTTCTATAGTTTTATATATAAAAAAAGTAGATCATTTCGATAACCGGGTGCCTAATATTAATGAGATATTGTTATAAAAGTGTACAAAGCAAGTGTCATTTCATCCAACGCGTTACTTTTAACTCATTTTTATAAGTTACTTTTAACATATCTTACTTTTATAAAAATTTCTTCTTTAAGTATAAAATTATGTATAAATATTTTTTTCATAAAGATATTAATTCATGAAAAAAATTAATTTTGACTATTCTTTTTAACTTTTGGTTTGTGACACATTGTTGTTGTCTTCTTTTTATTTGAATCCCACACTAAAAAGTCCATATTGTTTCATGTTTATTAGGAGTCCGCAAAGTGATATCTGTTTTCACCATACGATAAAGATAAGACATTGATAGCATGGGGGTTGTATATCCGATCTGAGATGGTATTATCCATGGAGTTCCCATAAGTCCTACATATATGAAGGTGACGGTAGACAAGGTTCTGCCGGCTCATAAAAGTGTTAAGCTTCCGGTGATCGGTGGGGATAAAAGTATTACTTTATTAGGTTAAGCGATTGGGAGTTTTTTCAATGGCCTCAATGTAGAATTAGTCGCATGAAGGTACATTAATAAAACTAGCTCATCTTTTTCTTAGTATTGTACTTGGTAACATTTTCTCACGTACATTAAATGGAAACTAGTTATAAGAGATAACACCGACGTCGAATAATAAAGATCAACGAATGAAAACAACAATGCCGACAGCAAGTGTGCCTGCCCTTCAAATTGATCTGGTAAACACTCAAATCTTTTAGTTTATGATGATTGAAAATGTAGCGCGATGATACAATATTCAAAAAATATAATGATGTATTTGTAGGTGGCTGAGAACACAACATCTATGTTGATACCCCAACAAAAAGAGGCATTGTCGAATGCCCAAAAAGCTGTTGCTCAAGTCGCTATAAAGCAGATGCCAAAATCAAAACAAGCATTGTCATATGCTCAAAAAGCTGCTAACACATCTACTCAAAAAGTTGCTGCTCAAGAAGCTAAAGAATTGTTGGAAAAAGATTAATGGATGTTGGAGAAACCATTGGCGTGAGAGGACCGCTATTGAATGTTGTCTATCTCCATTGGATGAGTTGTGATGATTCTACTTCGGGCTATGTTGTTGATGTTCCCGCTGGTATGTTTGTTGGGCAAGAGGAATCCTTTTTTATTACGGTTGATGCTAATGAGATTTTGAAAATGTGGACGAATGGATTGCTCGATGCAAGCATTGTAACTTACTTCAACTGGTACGAGTACTTCTAAAACTACTTTTAAAGAATTTAAATTTTGTTTAAAATTGCTTATTGAAACCTCTTGTTGTTTGGAATTGCTTTTATAGAAGTTGTTTGGCATTGTTTAATATGAGTTGTTTGGGATTATGTATAGAGTAGGCTTTTTGGGATTGTTTATACACTAGAGGTTGTTTTTGATTTTTTTATCTAGATTGTTTGTTGGCTAGGGCAGCTTGCTATTAGTTCGAGATTTCTTAGGAATGTTTATGTGCTAAAGTAAGTTGTTTGGGATTATTTATATACTTAAGGCTACTTGGGATTGTTTATATAGTGATGGTTGTTTGGGATTGTTTATAGATTTAAGCCCATATGGGATTTTTATAAACTAGTGGTCGTTTGAGATTGTTTATTAGACAAGTTATCGGCTGTTATAGTTTCAGGTTTATGTTATATACTCTTGTTTTGTTTTTAGGGGGTTATACAAGTTGATGCAGTTAAGTTCTAACCGTTGTGGACTGTTAAACCCATATTTTATTTGAGGAAGTGAATGCATTAACAATACTTCAGGTGTTAAATATTAGTTGACGAGAGCATTCAATTCTACCTACAACATTTTCCTTGCACCATTTATAGAAAAGTATGATACGCTACTATCTAAATTGTTTAATTGCTTATGTGCATATTGTTTTTGGTCAATAATTTCATTTTAACTTTATTAGAGGGAACCATTGGGTGTTGTTTGTTGTATGCCCTAAACAACACATGTGTTACATCTTGGATTCATATCAGCCAAAGAATAAGTAAAGGACAGAGCGAAGTTATTGGCTTACAAGATGTTTGAATAAGTTCGTTGCAAATTACAAAGTTGTCGAGGTAAACTGTCTCACTATCATTAGATACATTCAAACAAATTGTTGTGTTATACAACTTTTAACATGTACACGACTTGGTTTATCGCTGAAAGATGGGAATGTGGATATTATATACTCAAATGGATGCATGAATTTGTAACCGTTCATTAAGATCATTTTCCTAATAGTGTAAGTACTACCTCAATGTTGATTTTAGAATATGTAAATGAAATTTCCATACTTAACGGATGCAACAAGTATGCTTAATTTTGTTTTGTGTTACAAATTTTAACATATATTGTATACTTTTTTAACATGTAGATCCCTTGGCATGACAATCGTCCGTTCTCCATAAATCATTGAAGACACCGTCGAAAAGTGTCATCAGTTATGTCCAATCTGATTGACATTACTGATAGGTACTTTGTTATGTTGTTGTCTTTTTAGTTTTAGGCATTTGTATGTTCTAGTATATAAGTTAAGATGATATGTACGAACTACTTTTTTGTAATAGGAATTTTGGAACGTAAATACGTTTAGTGCTAGAACTCGTTATCATCTAAGTTAAATTTTGGAATATATGTATTGACGTTTATGGTTTATTAGTTAACCTTGGAATGTATGATGTATTTGGTAATTTATGGGTCAAAAGTTATCTATGTATTGCTTGAAACTAGAGTGTGGATCTGGAAAGTGGAATCTGGAATTGATATTGAAATCTGCATTTGTGCTAGAAACTAGAATAATTAAAAATATTTATTTTTTTTTCAAAAAATGTAATAGACAGGTTTATTGACAGAAACATGTCTCTATATATAAAATAAGACCAGTGAAACACTCAAAAACAGGTCTCGATAATTAAATTGGGGCCGGGTTTATAGATAGTAACCGGTACATAGAAGCCCGTAATCATACTATTATATAAAAGATTTACCTATAATATATGTACAACCAATGTTTATCGCTAGTGTTGTTGTTGCTAATGTTCTTACTGAAAAAGATTAAAATTATATATTTTTTTCTTTGTAATAATATTTGGCAAACTAGTTGTACTAGTAGATTAATAATATAAAATGACATAATGGATATACAAATAACAAACCAATATTAATAGGAATAATAAATAAAATTATTGATATAAATCATAAAGGGCAAATCAGTAATTTTATGAAACATAATATCCACCATCTTTATAAAAGCTAGTTTTGAGAACTTATTTTTTAGGAGCTTATTTTTCTAAAATAATCTACAACTTTGGTTTGCCAAACAAAGATTAATTTTTTGACCAAAACTTATTTTTCAACAACATAACTTTAAGCCTCTATAATCTTTCACAATCTCTCGCGCCAAACATGACCATACATCATCAATTAATAATGAGCTTACTATTCAAGTTTTAAAATTTTTATCTTCATTACTTGCCATCATTAACAACTAGCTAGCCACTCTTTCATTTCACCCACTTCAGTCAATCTTTCTCAAACTCAAACCGTCCTTACCCATTTCCTATTTCCTGGCGACATCATTTTTCGACCAACAATTCAGCTTATTCTCTCGACAATCATGAGTTAATAAGGTGTAGTGACTTAACTTGCCATCATTTTGTTTTTCTTGATATTTACTTTCTAGATAAAATATTATTGCCATATTCTCAAACAACCAACCCCTAACCCAAATACCACCGGCCCAACTCCTATTCCAAATACCACCGGCCCAACTACCACACCGATTCATATTGGCCCAATACCACCTGTCCAACCCACCGGCCCAAATCCCCTTCCTCATACCATTGGCCCACTCCTCACAATGGTTAATCCCGACCCAACTACTCATATCGTGGTGACGTCAATGCAGTGTCTGAGACGTCCTGTTTACGGAATCTTCTTAGATAAATTTACTCTCCTCTACATTCTGCCACTATTGTTTTTTGGGATAGTTGGGCCGATGGTATTTGGAATAGGAGTTGGGCCGGTGGTATTTGGGTTAGGGGTTGGTTGTTTGAGAATATGGCGAGCAATAACGTTTGTAGTGGTGTCGAGAAAGGTGTAAGAAGGGGCATCATTAGGTGTGGCGGACCAGAATGGAAAAATAGTCTCATCAAATGTGACATGACGGGAAATGATGATTTTATTGGTGGAAAGGTTAAGGAAACAAAATTCGCGATGGTTTGATGGGTAACCAATGAAAATACATGGAGTGGAGCGTGGGCCAAGTTTATGATTGGTGTCAATGTGGGCATAACACAAACAACCAAAGACATATAAAGACGTGTAGTTGGGTTTTGTGTTATATAGGTGAAAGTGAGGCGTGCCGTTATTTATGGCGGTGGATGGTAAAATATTTAAGAGGTGGGTGGCCATGTGAAGGGTTTCGACCAAAAAATGAGATGGAATATAGGCTTGAAAAAGTAAAGTATGGATAAAGTTGTTTATTTTACGAATCATATATCCGGATTTACCATTTTATTGAGAGGTACGGGGCACGAAAAACGTGTATGGATGTCGTGTTTAGTAAATAATCGATGAAATATGGTGTTATCAAATGCACCACCATGGTCACATTGAAAAGCTTTAGTTTCCTTATTAAATTGAGCTTTTACATGAGAACGAAATTCAACAAACTTAGCAAAAGTTTCAGATTTGTTATGCAAAAGATATACCCACAAGTAATGAGAATAATGGTCCAAAAAATAACATAGTATTTAATGCCACTTTGACTTGGAAGTGGGGAAGTCCAGAAATCCGAATGCACAATATCAAAAGCAAAATTAACTATAGCATCGAAAAAAGAAAACGGAAGCCTGACATGCTTGCCAAGTTGACAAGCATGGCACATGTGAGGAGACTTCACTTTATTACACAAAATAGCATTATTAGAAAGTAAAGAACGTAGCACTTCATTTCACGGATATCCAAGTCGTTGGTGCCTCGTGTGATAACTAGCAAGAAAAGCTTGAGGGTATGATGTAGGTGAGGTGACAGGATACAAGTCTTTAGTGCTATCATAACGAAGGAGAATTCGCCGAGTCAAATCGTCTTTCACAGAAACCAAACTCGTCAAATTTAATAAAAACTTTGTTGTCACAGGTAAATTGACGAACATAAATTAAATCTTTTACAATATGAGGTGTAAGTGTAATTAAAACATTATGAAGGTGAAGGGGACGGTGAGGGTTAGAAAACAAGTTATGGCCCATGTTGGTGATGAGTATAGATTTACTGTCACCAATAAAGACTGACAAATAAATACTTTTATTATAAATAATACTAAGATTATTTGCATTAGAATTTAAATGGGAGGACGCACCTATATCCATATTCTAGCTCGCGTCACCAAAATCTTGAAGTGCTAAAACGGGAGTGGGCCTAAACTTAGGGGTGTTCATCGGTTCGGTTATCGGGTTGTTCGGTTTGTTCGGTTCGGTTTGTTCGGTTCGGTTTGTTCGGTTAATTTTTTTTCTAGGTATAACCGAAAACCGAACCGAATTTAAATTGATTAAACCGAATCGAAAACCGAACCCTCATAACCGAAAACCAAACCGAATAACCCGAATTACATAAATTTAATTATTTATTCATTTATTTATATATATTTTTTGCAAAAAAAAATTCAAGATTAAAAAATATTATAGAGTAAACTACACCATTCGTCCTTGTGGTATACATTGACCATCAAGTTTCGTCCTTTGACCAAAAAAATTGCACCGTTGGTCCTTAACTGCGAAACGTTACTCAGCGTTGGTCCCTCACCCTAACTGGTGTGACTAACGGGCGTTAAGCCTTTTTAAGTGGAGGGTATATTTGTCATTTCGCCTAGGTCAAAAGCTAATAACCTCAAAGGGGATATCCTGCATCCAACTTTCTTCCTCCTCATATTCATACTCCTTAATTTGTCTCCCCTCCCTTTTACTACCACCATTCGCACGCCCCAACCCCATGGTCAAGACTTCAAGACCTCGCACTAGATGAGCATCTATCACTTTCATCTCCTCTTTTTCCCCACAAGCAAGCACGAGGGTGTATTATTCCATGAGGATGGATAGCAATGTTTCCTTAAAATGTTTTCTCACCAAGCCCCAAGAAGAAAAGTGGAGTCAAGAACATCAAACTCTTCATTCTATTTACTGAATCGAGTTACAAGGGTCAACCATCAGTTTTTCATTATCATCTTACAAAAATTAGGGTTTGCAAAAAGATTAGGCTTTTCAAAAATTAAGTTGGGGGTTTTGCAATTCAAGGTGTGTACAAGTCGAATCAAGTTTCAATTTGGTGATATCAAAAAGGGATTCGTGGTCAATTGAGTTTTCTTGAATCGGTTCATACCTATACTCGCTACCAACTTTGTAAGGGTGAGTTTTCTTGAGCCAGGAGGTGGCGGGTTTGTGGTGTTTAGTAGTGGCGGCGGAGCAGCGGCGTCGTTAGCGTCCGGTGAGCAGTGGCGTGATCCTGAATGTGGTGGTGGACGACGGTTGTGATTTTAGAGAGGGGGATAGGGTTTTTGTGATTTGTGTTGAAATTCTAGAGTTAGAATTTTTGATATTTGTAGAATTTGTAGTTTTTGATATTTGTAGAGTTTTTTTGATTTGGTGGACGACGGTGGTTCTTTTGTGGTGGTGGGTAATAAGGTTTTAAAATGTACCTTTTTGAGGGGTCGTTTAAGCCCTTATTTGATCACTTTTGTATCCGTTATTACTTAATATCGTTCCTTTTCACTTTTTAGGTCTCTTGAAGGCAAATTGCTGTAATGGCACTTATTTGGACGAAAAGGCGCGGATATACGAAGAAAATGGCCAAAGTCAAGAATCGAGACGCTCAAGCTGCTGAAAACACAAGGTGACGGCGTCACTGCTTAACTGCGACGCCGTCTGAGGATTTTCTGACGGGACAGAAGCCAAAACTCTTATTTTCAAGTGACGACGTCAAGTTATAAAAGAGTAGTCCGTCGTAACTCAGACGGCCTAGATTCGATCCAGATGGCGTCAGAAGCTGAAGAGGACGGCGTCACAAGCACAAGGTGACGCCGTCGCAAGACTAACGTGGCCAAGACGAAACCCTAATGACGGCGATCCGACGGCGTCACAAAACATAAGGTGACGCCGTCGCATGTGTAATCTTATATATAGAATCCGAATTTTTCAGTATTGTAGTGTAGTCTTTTGGAGTAAAACCCTAAACCGAACCAAGGCTGTCTTGTACAGTATTTTAGGGTTCCAAACCCTATCTTACATCAAGATAAGTGTTTTACTTCATTAATACAATTATGTCTTTGATTATTTGTGTGTATGCTTGCATGTTCTCCATGTCCGGCTAATTTACTTGTGTGTTTGCTTAGGGAATATGAAACTTAATTATTGAATATTGATTGGTTGTCTCTTATCTTAGTTGTTAATGATCTAGTAATGCGATAGGTCATTCGTTGTGTACTTAATGCTTGATTAATCTTTGTGAACCTTAGGTTATAGCACCTTGAGCGGTTGTAAGCTAAACTATCCAAAGAGGCCTTAGAGTAAGAGTTTATGATCCCTAGTGGTATTTTGTAGACGAGACCCTTTGGTAACTTCAAAGAGTTAGGGATAAACGCATACCCTACAACTTTAGAAACACAACGCAATTAAGAATAAGGACGTGACAATTCAACCACCAATAGGAGATAATTAAGGAGTAGTAAAACCTAAGTAAACACATCTTTAAACTATCATACGAGCACACAATAATTAGACATAGACTACATACACCTTAGATTAGATAATTAGATAAGTAGAGTAATCGGTAGCAATACCAACCCCCAAATCCAAACCCCGAGATTCGTACTTTTCCATTTCCTAAAAAACATAAAAAAGATAAAAAATAATCTTCCTCAACCCCAACCTTAGCGTAGTAACTTCTCACTAGCATTCCTATTCCCCTAGTGAACGATATCAATACCCGTGGCTTACCCTAATACTACACTACAACGATTAGGTTCACTGCCTAGGGTGTTATAAAACTTGATCGAAGAAAAGGAAGTTCCTTTGACCCCGAACGACGCGTGTAGCGTTATCAAGTTTTTGGCGCCGCTGCCGGGGAATAGAATAGCTAGTTAGTAGTCCACCTCGTTTAGGTTTCTTTGCTTGATTCCTATCAAGTAAATTTTTCTCAATTTTTAGCTTTCTCGTAGTCTATCCCCTTCTTCGTGACCTTTGTTCGTAATCCCATCACTTTTCGTCATGGAAGGTTATAACCAACCACCATTCATCAACCCACCACCAAATGACCCGCCAAGAGCCCGTACTCTTGGTGAATACTCGAGACCAAGCCACCTAGGCTATAGAAACACCATTGAGCTTCTCGACCAAGCCCAAACTACGGCCCTGCGATCCGACACCATCCGGTTGGTGCAAAACGGATGTGCATTCCATGGACTTCGTTCCGAAGATCCAAATCAGCATCTAAGGGATTTCCTTAAAATTGTCGATTTCATCGACCTTGATGCTACTACTCGGGAGACCACGCGCCTGCGTCTCTTCCAATTCTCTCTACGGGACCAAGCTAGTAATTGGCTTGAGCGACTTCCCGCCGGCTCCATCTCAAGTTGGGATGATCTCACCTCTCGTTTCCTTGCTCAATTTTTCCCACCGGGGAGAACCACTAAACTTAGGAATGACATCTTGATGTTCCAACAACGTCAAGGTGAATCTCTCTACGAAGCATGGACTCGATTCAAGGACCTACTTCATAAAGTCCCTCATCACGGCATTGATCTTTGGCTTCAAGTCCAAATCTTTATGATCATGTCAACTTCCCCACCAAGCGATCCATTGACCAAGCGGCCGGTGGAAAACTTAGTGATCTCACCGCGGAAGAATCATGGGGCATAATAGAGGACCTTTCTATCTATGACAACGAAAGTTGGAATGACCCCCGTGAGTTGCCCAAAACCGTTAAGGCAATCTCCTTGCCTCCCATTGACTCACAATCTTCTGACCGTAGGATGATCGAACTTGAAGATCAAGTTAAATTCCTAATGAGTTCCTACGAAAACCCTAAGTCTTCGCGCCAGGTGAACAAAGTTTCTTCCTCGAGTGAGCCGTTTTATGATCCTCATAACACGCGCACTTACACCCGATCCCCCGAACATGCTTCCGTTGACTACGCATCCTCGCGTATTAATGGAACAGGAGGAAGATTCCTTACAATACCCGGACCTAGGAATTTCAATGAAACTCGAGAAGCATGGAAGGGCAAGCCCGACTTCTATTGGGGACAAACCAAGGAATTCACTTCCAATGATTTTTCATGGCCCCCACCCCACGGTCCTAACCAACAAAATATCGAAGGGATGTTGCAAAACCTAGTTGTAACTCAAGAAGCCCAAATAGCTAAGCTCTCGGACCGCTTTAACCAACAACAAGCCGAAATGGATAGGAAGATAGATAACCTTTTGAAAGCCATGACCAATAGTGATAGGAAGGTTAATGCTATCTCAACTCCCGAGCCTTCCGGTGTGGAGATTAAGGACCCAAGTAAGTTAGCTAAACATGTCCAATTCATCAATACCATCGCCTTAGTGGAACCTAATAGAACCAATGATGAAGAGGACCATACACGTGAGACTAAAACAAACGAGGAAGTAGATGAAGTAGACAATGACTATTTCAATAAGTTTCCTACGGAAGAAGAGCTATCTCGCCACCCTCACTTAGTACGTGACCTCTGTCACATGAATGTTAGGAAAAGACCTAGAATCAAGTTTGGGAACCCTTGGAATCTTAACATACCATGTTGCATAGGACACCTTTTCGTGGAAAAGGTATACATTGATCGCAAATCCCCAATCAACATAATGACTAGCACTTACTACAATTGGGTAGTGAAGAAGCCTATTCCAACTAGGCAAGACCCCGATGACCCTAGTGTTAGTTGCAATTTTCTTGGTAGAGTTAAGGGATTGCCTGTTTATGTAGGTAGTTTCACGTTTCCCACGGACTTCATAATTGTGGATGATATTAGCACGGCCATAGATCCTAGCTTGTCCCACGTTATTCTAGGAAAACCTTTCATAGAAAACACCGGGATGACTTATGATCCTTCATTAGGAATAGTGCGATTCAAGGATGAGAATGACTGTAACACCCCAACCCGACAAGGGTAAAGATATCGCAAATACGGTTTCATATCAGAACTTTAAATGCTATACAATAGCGAAAACCTTTACAAAATATTCAAAAAGAAAACATAAATAGCTAAACTTCAAAATAAATCTAAGATCTCTATGGTCTAATCTTGATTCTCATCTCTACTCTCAACCCAGATCAGCTATCCCAAAAGCTTATCTTGAATGCTTAAAATACCTGCCGCAGGAAAAGAAAAGTGCGGCTGAGCTTACAAAGCCCAGTGAACAGATATAACAAAAACGAAAACTAAACAAGACATAAATACGAATTGAAACAAAGAAACGAATAACAAAATCGTAGCGGAACGAGAATAATAAATCATGGAGGATTCTGAGGAAACACAATTACACAGAAATCCGGAACAACAATTAGCAATCAAGGACAAACACATAGCATATTGATGACTCCAACGCAAACACATCAAAATAACCAGACACTTAACATATCAAGAAGAAATAGATTACATATAAACCAAACGAAAAGTCTAAGGCTAACGGAAACACTTTCTAGAAAATAAACATGGCATTCAACAAATTAATTAACCTTTACTTAACACACTTAATTCAATATTGCAGCAGCGGAAATAGCAGTCCAAATCATGGCAGTCTCAAAAGCAAGTAGAAACATAGTAGACAAACTATAATTAAATAGACCAAACAAAACATAGCATAACTATTAGCAATTATCAAAACAGATATCATAAGCTAAACCAGTTCTCAGATCAAATTCTAACATCAACAGAGTTAAAGCATGGCAGGTCACATAGGCAGATAAAACACTAACGTATAAGCGAAGTTCACAAAATTAACTGAACAAATTATACATAGCAACCTTATATAATACTCACTTTCACACTAGCACATCCATCTCACAGATCAACGAATCCACATAACGATAAACTAACATAACATCAGATGACAGCATGCGAATCATATTTAAACATATTAATCATATCTTAGCATAGCAGACGGTGGTCACATAAACATGCAAAAGCATAACCACATATAATAACATATAATAAGCCTAGCACATAATTATTAACACTTGAACATACCGAATCATAATCAGAATACTTAACATAGAAATAACAAATAAAGATTTAGTTAACTACCACGAGCCCAGAACATATCATATCAAAAACATCATAACTATATAGAAACAATCTCAAAATAATACGGAGTAGCGAGCTCCCAGAATTTTATGAAGATGCGTATTGCACACGACATCATTCATCTAAACAAATCATATCGGACAACTGATCAGATCTAGGATGCATCCATACGCCCCACAAACATACATTGGCCATATAATATAACTTAAATTGAGCTCATAACAATATCAGATAAGGGACGTGGCAGAACTTCACTCTACTGCCCTAGAGTCATGTCAAATGGTGCATCACTGACACGGACATGGAACCCCCATGACTAGTTATTATTTGGCTCGGGTGTCAAACTAACTTAGGTCAAATTAAAATGTCAAAATTGACATAGATCATATTTTATCAAATGTTTAATCATGTTTTCAAAATCAAAGTCTTCATATCATATAGTTCAAAATCAATGTTTTATGATTCAAAAATCAAAGTTCAGATAAGCAACAGCTCAAAAGACACATTAGTGTTCATAGCAAATAACATATCATATAACTCATATCATAAGGTTCATATTCAAATATAACAAGGTTCAACAAATATGCACATCAAAGTCTTCCTAACATAAAGTTCAAATCAGATATCGCATGATTCAATAAAACATAAGTTCAGATAACAACAGGCCAAACAACCAAGAAAGGTTTCATAGCAATGGCATTGGAAACCCTAATAAGCAAAATAGGAAAACGAACGAAAAGAACATCATAAGGAACCTTTACTGAAAAGGTCAGAATATCTGTACCTTAAAGCAAATGAGAGGAAAGCAAACGAATGTAGGAATACGAAGATGTAACGTCGCGTCTCTTCCAACGAATCCTTGATGATACTTGGTCGTTAGAACAAAAGAACACAAAAGCTCCACTCGCCGAAACCCTAATTGACCTAAAAACTAACCACAATCGAAACAGCACCTTAGAGCCTCGAACCAGATTTTTAACACCTTCTTTACCTTCAAACTCGTCCAAGAAAAATAGCCTTAAGCCTTGGGAACTGATTGTCGAATTTTGGAGGGTTTTGGAGTCGGTTGTAGGGTTAATCGGTTATTAGGGATAGAATGAACCGTACATTATGTTTATATAGGGTTTACTAATTTTCTTGTGGGCTTTATAATGTAATGGACTTAAAATAAATGGATTCTAAATTTTATAAATTTATATTGGGCTTTGATTAATTTTATTCTCTTATAATACTTATTAAATATATTCGGCTATATGTGTAAAATACAAAACTGATTTTATAAAATTATAAACTATAAAAATTAACGTTACAAAGTCTTTAAAATTTATTTGGGTCAAAAAATTTTCTGAATTTACATAGCTTATTTGGTATTCTTTAATTTAATTATTCATACTTTTTGATTATAGGGGTATTTTGGTCTTTTTGTGAATTTTAGAAATTCAGGTATTACAATTTCTTCCCCTCTAAAATAAAATTTCGTCCTCGAAATTGAACAAGATGGGGCAGCACGGCGACAAATGTGGATTTCGGAACTTCAAGGAATATACGACGAACGCTAATCATATACTTATAAAGTATTAGCAGTAAAAAGATGAGATAAGGAAAAATTCAAAAACACGATCTAACTTACACATGTATCTAATGATGAAAACTATCATATGCATAGATGGAACGAATCCTAACGGTCTTACTAATCGCAGGAGTATGTGGAGACATACAAATCTAAGGCAGGCATAACAATCTATAGGTTTACACGGATAATAACAACTTCGGATCCCAATGGTACAAAACTTATATGTAACAGATATCGATGAAAATCTCACAATCAGGTACAGAGTCTCAACCCAATATGAAAAGTACCAACTAACGGATACAAGGCAAATTCCAATCACGCAACAACCACAGGCATTTCCCCAGACTTCATATAATTTTAATAAGTTCAGATTATATGATCTCGGTATTATTACGTTGATCAGGCGTCATAATACTTGCATCACATAACAAGTTCTTATTGTCATTATATTCGGTCTCGGGTCATGACAAAACACATAACTAATATCATAACAAAACATACCACATACGGATAGCAATTAACCTACTATAACATACCAGATCGCCTACATATAGCATATACGACATCAAACAACTTACCATACCACAACAAAAAGAAGGCAACTCATCACATGCACAAAACGGTTCCTCATGACTCATTATGTCGGTCCAAAAGAAAACTGGAATATTAACAAAATGCCAGACGATAAACTTCACGATTTAAACCGAGTTCTGAACGAATCAAAGAAAAATAGTGCCGATCAAAATCACGTAACAAGATATCAAACCGCCTCAAAACGCGTGACAAACGAATCAGAGTAACACACGTCGCGCCCAAATCATATGAAGTAGATGAACCTTTCCAGCCACCGGTTGAATCATATCTCCGTCTTTTGCGCCTTTGGTTGGTCCGTCCAGCTTCCTCCAGCAGCATCCTGATGTCTCCAACAGCACGGCAGTCGGGTGTGGCTTCTGCTTTACGAACCTCTCCAGCACAGGAACTGTTGCAGCAATGCAGGGTCGGCACCATCTTCTTCGGCTCCACGGGTAGTCTCCATCTAACGATCGACAAACGAACGAGCGAAAACAAAATAACAAAATTCGATGCGAAAAGAGGAGGGCCAAAACAGTGAAGATAAAAGAATATCGAAGTCAAATCTGAATGACAATCAAAAGGAATCGAAAGATATCTGAACAGGCGGAAACCTAATGTCTACCCAATCCTCACAGGTCATAGCCTAAGCTCTAAGGGTCCTAAAACCTAGAGCTCTGATACCATAATTGTAACACCCCAACCCGACAAGGGTAAGATATCGCAAATACGGTTTCATATCAGAACTTTAAATGCTATACAATAGCGAAAACCTTTACAAAATATTCAAAAAGAAAACATAAATAGCTAAACTTCAAAATAAATCTAAGATCTCTATGGTCTAATCTTGATTCTCATCTCTACTCTCAACCCAGATCAGCTATCCCAAAAGCTTATCTTGAATGCTTAAAATACATGCCGCAGGAAAAGAAAATTGCGGCTGAGCTTACAAAGCCCAGTGAACAGATATAACAAAAACGAAAACTAAACAAGACATAAATACGAATTGAAACAAAGAAACGAATAACAAAATCGTAGCGGAACGAGAATAATAAATCATGGAGGATTCTGAGGAAACACAATTACACAGAAATCCGGAACAACAATTAGCAATCAAGGACAAACACATAGCATATTGATGACTCCAACGCAAACACATCAAAATAACCAGACACTCAACATATCAAGAAGAAATAGATTACATATAAACCAAACGAAAAGTCTAAGGCTAACGGAAACACTTTCTAGAAAATAAACATGGCATTCAACAAATTAATTAACCTTTACTTAACACACTTAATTCAATATTGCAGCAGCGGAAATAGCAGTCCAAATCATGGCAGTCTCAAAAGCAAGTAGAAACATAGTAGACAAACTATAATTAAATAGACCAAACAAAACATAGCATAACTATTAGCAATTATCAAAACAGATATCATAAGCTAAACCAGTTCTCAGATCAAATTCTAACATCAACAGAGTTAAAGCATGGCAGGTCACATAGGCAGATAAAACACTAACGTATAAGCAAAGTTCACAAAATTAACTGAACTAATTATACATAGCAACCTTATATAATACTCACTTTCACACTAGCACATCCATCTCACAGATCAACGAATCCACATAACGATAAACTAACATAACATCAGATGACAGCATGCGAATCATATTTAAACATATTAATCATATCTTAGCATAGCAGACGGTGGTCACATAAACATGCAAAAGCCTAACCACATATAATAACATATAATAAGCCTAGCACATAATTATTAACACTTGAACATACCGAATCATAATCAGAATACTTAACATAGAAATAACAAATAAAGATTTAGTTAACTACCACGAGCCCAGAACATATCATATCAAAAACATCATAACTATATAGAAACAATCTCAAAATAATACGGAGTAGCGAGCTCCCAGAATTTTATGAAGATGCGTATTGCACACGACATCATTCATCTAAACAAATCATATCGGACAACTGATCAGATCTAGGATGCATCCATACGCCCCACAAACATACATTGGCCATATAATATAACTTAAATTGAGCTCATAACAATATCAGATAAGGGACGTGGCAGAACTTCACTCTACTGCCCTAGAGTCATGTCAAATGGTGCATCACTGACACGGACATGGAACCCCCATGACTAGTTATTATTTGGCTCGGGTGTCAAACTAACTTAGGTCAAATTAAAATGTCAAAACTGACATAGATCATATTTTATCAAATGTTTAATCATGTTTTCAAAATCAAAGTCTTCATATCATATAGTTCAAAATCAATGTTTTATGATTCAAAAATCAAAGTTCAGATAAGCAACAGCTCAAAAGACACATTAGTGTTCATAGCAAATAACATATCATATAACTCATATCATAAGGTTCATATTCAAATATAACAAGGTTCAACAAATATGCACATCAAAGTCTTCCTAACATAAAGTTCAAATCATATATCGCATGATTCAATAAAACATAAGTTCAGATAACAACAGGCCAAACAACCAGGAAAGGTTTCATAGCAATGGCATTGGAAACCCTAATAAGCAAAATAGGAAAATGAACGAAAAGAACATCATAAGGAACCTTTACTGAAAAGGTCAGAATATCTGTACCTTAAAGTAAATGAGAGGAAAGCAAACGAATGTAGGAATACGAAGATGTAACGTCGCGTCTCTTCCAACGAATCCTTGATGATACTTGGTCGTTAGAACAAAAGAACACAAAAGCTCCACTCGCCGAAACCCTAATTGACCTAAAAACTAACCACAATCGAAACAACACCATAGAGCCTCGAACCAGATTTTTAACACCTTCTTTACCTTCAAACTCGTCCAAGAAAAATAGCCTTAAGCCTTGGGAACTGATTGTCGAATTTTGGAGGGTTTTGGAGTCGGTTGTAGGGTTAATCGGTTATTAGGGATATAATGAACCGTACATTATGTTTATATAGGGTTTACTAATTTTCTTGTGGGATTTATAATGTAATGGACTTAAAATAAATGGATTCTAAATTTTATAAATTTATATTGGGCTTTTATTAATTTTATTCTCTTATAATACTTATTAAATATATTCGGCTATATGTGTAAAATACAAAACTGATTTTATAAAATTATAAACTATAAAAATTAACGTTACAAAGTCTTTAAAATTTATTTGGGTCAAAAAAATTTCTGAATTTACATAGCTTATTTGGTATTCTTTAATTTAATTATTCATACTTTTTGATTATAGGGGTATTTTGGTCTTTTTATGAATTTTAGAAATTCAGGTATTACAATGACAACATAGCTTACCAAATGCCGTTCAAGATTGAGAAGTTCTCATCACTCTCTAATGATGAAAAGGAACTTAAACTATCGGTCTATTATAGGAATGAGGAAGATAAAGAAAAAGGAGTAGATTATGTTATGGCTAAGATTTTCGGATTCTATAAGGATTGCTTGAACCTAGGACCAAAATATAGGACCGAGTGGGGAGAAGACGAACTCTTAGAGAGGTGCATCATAGGGAACTTCTACAACATGGAATCCCCCAATAGAGACCGTCATGAGGAAGGAGATGACGGTCATGAAGTCACATGAGGGCACGACTACGAGTCTAGCTACAAGACTCTTAAATAAAGAAAAGCGCTTCGTGGGAGGCAACCCATGTTTAATTGTTTGCTTGTTAGTGTCATATATCTTTTATTAATTGTTTATTCTCATGTTTAAATTTGTAAAAATGCTTTATTTTGTTTTTAACCTCGTCTTAATTGCATATAAAGTATTTTACATAAAGGATAAGTGTAGGGAGGATTACACACGTTTTCAAAAGAAACGTAAACAAGAGAATAACAATTCATTAAAAGATATATTTGTGTGTTTGTTTGAGTCAAATGCTTGTATCGAGTCATAATGGATGTTTTGCGGATATTTTTCCAGGTTCTAAAGATGTAAATTTTCCAGAATTTTTTCCAGAAAATCGCAGACCAGTTTTTGTCAGGATAACCTGACGGCGTCAGGAAGGAGTAAAAACAACAGATTGCTTTTTTCTCGTTTTCTGAGCTACTTATAAATTTTTGGAATTTTCCAGGTCTTAATTTTCCAGAAATTCTGTAAACATCCATTCCACAAGCATTATATCCTAGTTTAATAGAGTCTTATATATATTATTACCGCCGATTTTACGCGAAGGTTTCGTTTGTTTTCTTCAAATGTGCAGGTTTTATTTATCAAGAAGAAGAAACAAAAGATTGGAAGGAGCTTTTCACGCACACATTCTTCTTGGAAAGGATTTAACCACTACTTCACACACGGATCCTACCGAGCTAATCAGGGGAGTATTAGTTTCTTTCGTTTTTAATTACCTTCCATTATCATAACTTTGATACTTTCGGGGAACATTGGGGACAATGTTCAGTTTAAGTGTAGGGAGGGAAAATAAAACGGGAACTTTGAAACTATGCTTATCCTTGATTATTTGCTTTGTCCAATTGTATTTGTGTAATAAACCATGAGAAAATGTCGGTTAGGGTAATTTTGGCACCAAATTTAAAATTTTTCATGAAATATAGGAGTGGGCCATTAGTCTTAACAAAAGCGTCTCACGGATAGGAAGTTGCATGACTAGCACAAAAACCCTTTACCACCTAAATTCCACCCAAAATGTGAGGATCGCCCTTAGATTAGTAGGAATTTAAAGCATTCATCTTTAATGCTTAGAGTGTAAACCGGTAGTATATTAGATTCTAGAACTTGTTTTGTGATGCATCCCGAGATCGCTAGTAAGACTACACTTGTGTAGTTAGGAATAACTAAATGATAAGAGGCATTAGGATAACCCTTGTTTGATACCCGTAATATAATTACTTCTTCCACATCGGTTGAGTAATTCCCCCACACCCTTTGCGTTGTACTCATCTTTAGTACACGATACCCCTAGTTAACCCCTCAGAGCCTATCCTTTTCGCGGTTCTCGTGATGTTTCGGTTTTTCCGGAATATCAATGAAGAGCATTGTTTACACCCCACCCCCAAATATACACCCAAATCGCCTTAGCCTACCCTGTATGCACTCGCTTTTAGTGCATTATTGTTATCACCCTAAACCCTTAGTTCAATTATCTAGTTGCTTGCATGAGTTGCTAAGTCGAGTCATATCCTTTGTACACAGTTTTGGGACGATTGGGACTCATGGGAAAAAGTTAAAGTTTATAAAATGATTGGAAGGGAACGTTAAATTCCCTAATTTGCGTAATAACATACCCCAAGTGTTTTGATCTTTTCAATTCGGGTCAAATTAGTGTTAGAGTAATAAAAACTCAAGTGTAGGGATGTGCCTTTAAATCCCTATCATTTTGATGTTACCATAGAGGATGGTAGAGTAAAAGTGTATGAAAAAAAAAAAAAAAAAATCGAAAAAAATAGAAAAAAAATAGAGTGAAAAAAAAAAAAAAAAAAAAACATACGGGCTACCATCCTACATCTATCCTTTAAATTTATGTTTGTTTATTTCAGTTAGCTAGAGTCTAGAGTGTGGAGTCTTGGCTTAGCAACGCCATTCTTCGTATGTTTGTAACATAAGAGATTTTTGACTTGCCACCACTAAATAGCCCATCCCACCAAACCCTTTATTTCCCTACCGTAAGCCTAACATTACAACCGTTTAAAGACCTCTTTGATAGTCTTTCCTAGGTGCTTACGCCAAAGCGATGGAGGTTTGATCTATTCTCAAGCCTATGGTAATCTATGTACTAGGACCGGTTAATGAGTGTTTATCTTCCATTTCCAACTTGTTATATTTCATATACACCCGAGAGAGATGTGAGTATCCAAACACCCCATGTGAGGTGCTAGTATGTAATTTCCGTACTTGTTATGATTTTTGCGGGGCTTATATGTGTTGTGGACTATTTTAAACCAATGCTTCATGACCCTTAACTTATAAATTAATTGGCTAAAAGCACATTTGCTTGAGGACAAGCAAATACCAAGTGTAGGGATATTTCATAAAGTTTTAAAATGTACCTTTTTGAGGGGTCGTTTAAGCCCTTATTTGATCACTTTTGTATCCGTTATTACTTAATATCGTTCCTTTTCACTTTTTAGGTCTCTTGAAGGCAAATTGCTGTAATGACACTTATTTGGATGAAAGGGCGCGGATATACGAAGAAAATGGCCAAAGTCAAGAATCGAGACGCTCAAGCTGCTGAAAACACAAGGTGACGGCGTCACTGCTTAACTGCGACGCCGTCTGAGGATTTTGTGACGGGACAGAAGCCAAAACTCTTATTTTCAAGTGACGACGTCAAGTTATAAAAGAGTAGGCCGTCGCAACTCAGACGGCCTAGATTCGATCTAGACGGCGTCAGAAGCGGAAGAGGACGGCGTCACAAGCACAAGGTGACGCTGTCGCAAGACTAACGTGGCCAAGACGAAACCCTAATGACGGCGATCCGACGGCGTCACAAAACATAAGGTGACGCCGTCGCATGTGTAATCTTATATATAGAATCCGAATTTTTCAGTATTGTAGTGTAGTCTTTTGGAGTAAAAACCTAAACCAAACCAAGGCTGTCTTGTACAGTATTTTAGGGTTCCAAACCCTATCTTACATCAAGATAAGTGTTTTACTTCATTAATACAATTATGTCTTTCATTATTTGTGTGTATGCTTGCATGTTCTCCATGTCCGGCTAATTTACTTGTGTGTTTGCTTAGGGAATATGAAACTTAATTATTGAATATTGATTGGTTGTCTCTTATCTTAGTTGTTAATGATCTAGTAATGCGATAGGTCATTCGTTGTGTACTTAATGCTTGATTAATCTTTGTGAACCTTAGGTTATAGCACCTTGAGCGGTTGTAAGCTAAACTATCCAAAGAGGCCTTAGAGTAAGAGTTTATGATCCCTAGTGGTATTTTGTAGACGAGACCCTTTGGTAACTTCAAAGAGTTAGGGATAAACGCATACCCTACAACTTTAGACACACAACGCAATTAAGAATAAGGACGTGACAATTCAACCACCAATAGGAGATAATTAAGGAGTAGTAAAACCTAAGTAAACACATCTTTAAACTATCATACGAGCACACAATAATTAGACATAGACTACATATACCTTAGATTAGATAACTAGATAAGTAGAGTAATCGGTAGCAATACCAACCCCCAAATCCAAACCCCGAGATTCGTACTTTTCCATTTCCTAAAAAACATAAAAAAGATAAAAAATAATCTTCCTCAACCCCAACCTTAGCATAGTAACTTCTCACTAGCATTCCTATTCCCCTAGTGAACGATATCAATACCCGTGGCTTACCCTAATACTACTCTACAACGATTAGGTTCACTGCCTAGGGTGTTATAAAACTTGCTCGAAGAAAAGGAAGTTCCTTTGATCCCGAACGACGCGTGTAGCGTTATCAAGTTTTTGGCGCCGCTGCCGGGGAATAGAATAGCTAGTTAGTAGTCCACCTCGTTTAGGTTTCTTTGCTTGATTCCTATCAAGTAAATTTTTCTCATTTTTTAGCTTTCTCGTAGTCTATCCCCCTTCTTCGTGACCTTTGCTCGTAATCCCATCACTTTTCGTCATGGAAGGTGATAACCAACCACCATTCATCAACCCACCACCAAATGACCCGCCAAGAGCCCGTACTCTTGGTGAATACTCGAGACCAAGCCACCTAGGCTATAGAAACACCATTGAGCTTCTCGACCAAGCCCAAACTACGGCCCTGCGATCCGACACCATCCGGTTGGTGCAAAACGGATGTGCATTCCATGGACTTTGTTCCGAAGATCCAAATTAGCATCTAAGGGATTTCCTTAAAATTGTCGATTTCATCGACCTTGATGCTACTACTCGGGAGACCACGCTCCTGCGTCTCTTCCAATTCTCTCTACGGGACCAAGCTAGTAATTGGCTTGAGCGACTTCCCGCCGGCTCCATCTCAAGTTGGGATGATCTCACCTCTCGTTTCCTTGCTCAATTTTTCCCACCGGGGAGAACCACTAAACTGAGGAATGACATCTTGATGTTCCAACAACGTCAAGGTGAATCTCTCTACGAAGCATGGACTCGATTCAAGGACCTACTTCATAAAGTCCCTCATCACGGCATTGATCTTTGGCTTCAACTCCAAATCTTTTATGATCATGTCAACTTCCCCACCAAGCGATCCATTGACCAAGCGGCCGGTGGAAAACTTAGTGATCTCACCACGGAAGAATCATGGGGCATAATAGAGGACCTTGCTCTCTATGACAACGAAAGTTGGAATGACCCCCGTGAGTTGCCCAAAACCGTTAAGGCAATCTCCTTGCCTCCCATTGACTCACAATCTTCCGACCGTAGGATGATCGAACTTGAAGATCAAGTTAAATTCCTAATGAGTTCCTACGAAAACCCTAAGTCTTCGCGCCAGGTGAACAAAGTTTCTTCCTTGAGTGAGCCGTTTTATGATCCTCATAACACGCGCACTTACACCCGATCCCCCGAACATGCTTCCGTTGACTACGCATCCTCGCGTATTAATAGAACGGGAGGAAGATTCCTTACAATACCCGGACCTAGGAATTTCAATGAAACCCGAGAAGCATGGAAGGGCAAGCCCGACTTCTATTGGGGACAAACCAAGGAATTCACTTCCAATGATTTTTCATGGCCCCCACCCCACGGTCCTAACCAACAAAACATCGAAGTGATGTTGCAAAACCTAGTTGCAACTCAAGAAGCCCAAATAGCTAAGCTCTCGGACCGCTTTAACCAACAACAAGCCGAAATGGATAGGAAGATAAATAACCTTTTGAAAGCCATGACCAATAGTGATAGGAAGGTTAATGCTATCTCAACTCCCGAGCCTTCCGGTGTGGAGATTAAGGACCCAAGTAAGTTAGCTAAACATGTCCAATTCATCAATACCATCGCCTTAGTGGAACCTAATAGAACCAATGATGAAGAGGACCATACACGTGAGACTAAAAAAATCGAGGAAGTAGATGAAGTAGACAATGACTATTTCAATAAGTTTCCTACGGAAGAAGAGCTATCTCGCCACCCTCACTTAGTACGTGACCTCCATCACATGTATGTTAGGAAAAGCCCTAGAATCAAGTTTGGAAACTCTTGGAATCTTAACATACCATGTTACATAGGACACCTTTTCGTGGCAAAGGCATACATTGATCGCAAATCCCCAATCAACATAATGACTAACACTTACTACAATTGGGTAGTGAAGAAGCCTATTCCAACTAGGAAAGACCCCGATGACCCTAGTGTTAGTTGCAATTTTCTTGGTAGAGTTAAGGGATTGCCCGTTTATGTAGGTAGTTTCACGTTTCCCACGGCCTTCATAATTGTGGATGATATTAGCACGACCATAGATCCTAGCTTGTCCCACGTTATTCTAGGAAAACCTTTCATAGAAAACACCGGGATGACTTATGATCCTTCATTAGGAATAGTGCGATTTAAGGATGAGAATGACGACATAGCTTACCAAATGTCGTTCAAGATTGAGAAGTTCTCATCACTCTCTAATGATGAAAAGGAACTTAAACTATCGGTCTATTATAGGAATGAGGAAGATAAAGAAAAAGGAGTAGATTATGTTATGGCTAAGATTTTCTGATTCTATAAGGATTGCTTGAACCTAGGACCAAAATATAGGACCGAGTGGGGAGAAGACGAACTCTTAGAGAGGTGCATCATAGGGCACTTCTACAACATGGAATCCCCCAATAGAGACGGTCATGAGGAAGGAGATGACGGTCATGAAGTCACGTGAGGGCACGACTACGAGTCTAGCTACAAGACTCTTAAATAAAGAAAAGCGCTTCGTGGGAGGCAACCCATGCTTAATTGTTTGCTTGTTAGTGTCATATATCTTTTATTAATTGTTTATTCTCATGTTTAAATTTGTAAAAATGCTTTATTTTGTTTTTAACCTCGTCTTAATTGTATATAAAGGTATTTTACATAAAGGATAAGTGTAGGGAGGATTACACACGTTTTCAAAAGAAACGTAAACATGAGAATAACAATTCATTAAAAGATATATTTGTGTGTTTGTTCGAGTCAAATGCTTGTATCGAGTCATAATGGATGTTTTGCAGATATTTTTCCAGATTCTAAAGATGTAAATTTTCCAGAATTTTTTCCAGAAAATCGCAGACCAGTTTTTGTCAGGATAACCTGACGGCGTCAGGAAGGAGTAAAAACAACAAATTACTTTTTTCTCGTTTTCTGAGCTACTTATAAATTTTTGGAATTTTCCAGGTCTTAATTTTCCAAAAATTCTCTAAACATCCATTCCACAAGCATTATATCCTAGTTTAATAGAGTCTTATATATATTATTACCGCCGATTTTACGCGAAGGTTTCGTTTGTTTTCTTCAAATGTGCAGGTTTTATTTATCAAGAAGAAGAAACAAAAGATTGGAAGGAGCTTTTCACGCACACATTCTTCTTGGAAAGGATTTAACCACTACTTCACACACGGATCCTACCGAGCTAATCAGGGGAGTATTAGTTTCTTTCGTTTTTAATTACCTTCCATTATCATAACTTTGATACTTTCGGGGAACATTGGGGACAATGTTCAGTTTAAGTGTAGGGAGGGAAAATAAAACGGGAACTTTGAAACTATGCTTATCCTTGATTATTTGCTTTGTCCAATTGTATTTGTGTAATAAACCATGAGAAAATGTCGGTTAGGGTAATTTTGGCACCAAATTTAAAATTTTTCATGATATATAGGAGTGGGCCATTAGTCTTAACAAAAGCGTCTCATGGATAGGAAGTTGTATGACTAGCACAAAACCCTTTACCACCTAAATTCCACCCAAAATGTGAGGATCGCCCTTAGATTAGTAGGAATTAAAAGCATTCATCTTTAATGCTTAGAGTGTAAACCGGTAGTATATTAGATTCTAGAACTTGTTTTGTGATGCATCCCGAGATCGCTAGTAAGACTACACTTGTGTAGTTAGGAATAACTAAATGATAAGAGGCATTAGGATAACCCTTGTTTGATACCCGTAATATAATTACTTCTTCCACATCGGTTGAGTAATTCCCCCACACCCTTTGCGTTGTACTCATCTTTAGTACACGATACCCCTAGTTAACCCCTCAGAGCCTATCCTTTTCGCGGTTCTCGTGATGTTTTGGTTTTTCCGGAATATCAATGAAGAGCATTGTTTACACCCCACCCCCAAATATACACCCAAATCGCCTTAGCCTACCCTGTATGCACTCGCTTTTAGTGCATTATTGTTATCACCCTAAACCCTTAGTTCAATTATCTAGTTGCTTGCATGAGTTGCTAAGTCGAGTCATATCCTTTGTACACAGTTTTGGGACGATTGGGACTCATGGGAAAAAGTTAAAGTTTATAAAATGATTGGAAGGGAACGTTAAATTCCCTAATTTGCGTAATAACATACCCCAAGTGTTTTGATCTTTTCAATTCGGGTCAAATTAGTGTTAGAGTAATAAAAACTCAAGTGTAGGGATGTGCCTTTAAATCCCTATCATTTTGATGTTACCGTAGAGGATGGTAGAGTAAAAGTGTATGAAAAAAAAAAAAAAAAATCGAAAAAAAATAGAAAAAAAAGAAAAGAAAAAAAAAATAGAGTAAAAAAAAAAAAAAAAAAAAAAAAAAAAAACATACGGGCTACCATCCTACATCTATCCTTTAAATTTATGTTTGTTTATTTCAGTTAGCTAGAGTCTAGAGTGTCGAGTCTTGGCTTAGCAACGCCATTCTTCGTATGTTTGTAACATAAAAGATTTTTGACTTGCCACCACTAAATAGCCTATCCCACCAAACCCTTTATTTCCCTACCGTAAGCCTAACATTACAACCCTTTAAAGACCTCTTTGATAGTCTTTCCTAGGTGCTTACGCCAAAGCGATGGAGGTTTGATCTATTCTCAAGCCTATGGTAATCTATGTACTAGGACCGGTTAATAAGTGTTTATCTACCATTTCCAACTTGTTATATTTCATATACACCCGAGAGAGATGTGAGTATCCAAACACCCCATGTGAGGTGCTAGTATGTAATTTCCGTGCTTGTTATGACTTTTGCGGGGCTTATATGTGTTATGGACTGTTTTAAACCAATGCTTCATGACCCTTAACTTATAAATTAATTGGCTAAAAGCACATTTGCTTGAGGACAAGCAAATACCAAGTGTAGGGATATTTCATAAAGTTTTAAAATGTACCTTTTTGAGGGGTCGTTTAAGCCCTTATTTGATCACTTTTGTATCCGTTATTACTTAATATCGTTCCTTTTCACTTTTTAGGTCTCTTGAAGGCAAATTGCTGTAATGACACTTATTTGGATGAAAGGGCGCGGATATACGAAGAAAATGGCCAAAGTCAAGAATCGAGACGCTCAAGCTGCTGAAAACACAAGGTGACGGCGTCACTGCTTAACTGCGACGCCGTCTGAGGATTTTGTGACGGGACAGAAGCCAAAACTCTTATTTTCAAGTGACGACGTCAAGTTATAAAAGAGTAGGCCGTCGCAACTCAGACGACCTAGATTCGATCCAGACGGCGTCAGAAGCTGAAGAGGACGGCGTCACAAGCACAAGGTGACGCCGTCGCAAGACTAACGTGGCCAAGACGAAACCCTAATGACGGCGATCCGACGGCGATCCGACGGCGTCACAAAACATAAGGTGACACCGTCGCATGTGTAATCTTATATATAGAATCCAAATTTTTCAGTATTGTAGTGTAGTCTTTTGGAGTAAAAACCTAAACCGAACCAAGGCTGTCTTGTACAGTATTTTAGGGTTCCAAACCCTATCTTACATCAAGATAAGTGTTTTACTTCATTAATACAATTATGTCTTTGATTATTTGTGTGTATGCTTGCATGTTCTCCATGTCCGGCTAATTTACTTGTGTGTTTGCTTAGGGAATATGAAACTTAATTATTGAATATTGATTGGTTGTCTCTTATCTTAGTTGTTAATGATCTAGTAATGCAATAGGTCATTCGTTGTGTACTTAATGCTTGATTAATCTTTGTGAACCTTAGGTTATAGCACCTTGAGCGGTTGTAAGCTAAACTATCCAAAGAGGCCTTAGAGTAAGAGTTTATGATCCCTAGTGGTATTTTGTAGACGAGACACTTTGGTAACTTCAAAGAGTTAGGGATAAACGCATACCCTACAACTTTAGACACACAACACAATTAAGAATAAGGACGTGACAATTCAACCACCAATAGGAGATAATTAAGGAGTAGTAAAACCTAAGTAAACACATCTTTAAACTATCATACGAGCACACAATAATTAGACATAGACTACATACACCTTAGATTAGATAATTAGATAAGTAGAGTAATCGGTAGCAATACCAACCCCCAAATCCAAACCCCGAGATTCGTACTTTTCCATTTCCTAAAAAACATAAAAAAGATAAAAAATAATCTTCCTCAACCCCAACCTTAGCGTAGTAACTTCTCACTAGCATTCCTATTCCCCTAGTGAACGATATCAATACCCGTGGCTTACCCTAATACTACACTACAACGATTAGGTTCACTGCCTAGGGTGTTATAAAACTTGCTCGAAGAAAAGGAAGTTTCCTTGACCCCGAACGACGCGTGTAGCGTTATCAGTGGGTTTTGGCGATGGTGGTTTGATGGTAGGGGACCTAGGGGTGGCGGTTGGGTGATGGTGGTTTTGGTGGATGATGATAATGAGATAAGAACATAAAGAAAAGAAAGAAAAGTGATAGTGTTTGGTTTAAATGAGAAAAAAAATGGTGGTGATTTGGTGGCACGGGTTGTTTGTGGTGATGGTTTGGTGTGAAATGACAAATATACCCTCTACTTAAAAAGGCTTAACGTACGTTAGTCACACCAGTTAGGGTGAGGGACTAACGCTGAGTAACGTTTCGCAGTTAAGGACCAACGGTGCAATTTTTTTGATCAAAGGACGAAACTTGATGGTCAACGTATACCACAAGGACGAATGGTGTAGTTTACTCAATATTATATTTATATTATAAAAAAGTTTTAATATTTTTTTTATATATAAATATATAAAAAATATATATATTTATTTGAATTTGGTTTTCGGTTTGGATTGCTAAAACCATAACCGAATCATAAACCGAATATTTAATTCGGTTCGGTTCGGTTTTGGCAAATTCGGTTCGGTTATGAGTTTGGTTCGGTTATTTTTGGTTCGGTTCGGTTTCGGTTTTCGGTTTATTCGGATATTACCTAACCCATGAACACCCCCACCTGAACTGTGCGTATACATGTTGTTGGGCATGTTGGGCTTGACACATTTAATGTAAGCGAGTATATTGGGCTACTAGTATTTGTTAGGCATGAGCAATCTGTAAAAGTTTGGCTTGCGTCATTCCACTGAGGTCCATTACGGTGGTAGATATTCAACACAACAGCTATTAGACTTTTTTTCTTTACTTTTGATGACTGACTGATCGATTGGGCAGCGAAAGTAGTCACGGGAGTTTTGTTTTTTTTTTTTTTGTTTTTTTTTTTTTTTTTAAATCACATTGTCTAACCAATCAAACAATAAACTTGCCAAATGATTGAAACTTGAACTAATCACAACAAAAGTTTAGAGCCTGACACTCTCATTCTTTCACGTGAATGGTTTTGTGTAGTACTGGTACTATGCAAGGAGAAGTATAGTATTGGTATGTGAATGCTAAGTGGAAACTATGTTACTATGGACGTGTAGTCTAATATGCAAGGATAATTGATTATGGAGAATAATGGTATGGCTGATAGTGATTGATTTTGGAGAATTAGGGTTTAGGAGATGTTTTAGGAGAGGATGTAAAAGGCTATGATACCATGTAAACTTTAGTAATTCTCAGAGCACTAGGTGTCATGAGTCACGACAAGGCTTAGCCGGCCTCTTCGTCGTGCCACCTCAGGGCCACATTAGCATCCCATTTTTCCACAACAAACCCACTGCTCACTCATAACAAACATCAAACTCTTCATTTGGGGGCCACCACTACCACTTTATTTTTTTTATTCAATATCTTTTCCAAATAAACTAAATTCATTTCATTCAAAATAAAAATACAATACATAACTTAATAAAAAACGTACGAAACATAAAATAAAAATACGAAAAAAAAACATACGCAAGAAATACATCAAATTATAACGAAACTAATTATTTGGATTCTGTTGTTGAAATTGCGCCCATTGAAGTTGTTGCCAAACATGCTCGATGAGACATCGTTGAAGCTTTGCGTGTTTGCGTTTATCATGTAGTTCTTTGGCTTTTTTTCTTTGCAATTGGCAACGTTCAATCCATGTCTGCTGTAAATTTGGTGTCGGAGAAATATACGTTTCAGCAATGTCGGATATCGCAAAGTTTTCATCTTTCAAAATCATGTTATGCATTATGATGCACGCGTACATGATTCTCCGTAACTTGCCAATAGTAAATGCACGCGCCGGTTGGGCAATGATATGCCAACGTCCTTGGAGGACACCAAAAGCTCTTTTGATAGCTTTTCGAGCACTTTCTTGTTTCGCTTTGAATGCGGCATTTTTTGGATTAGTTGCAACTGTAAATGACTTGACAAAAGATGCCCACTCCGGGTAAATTCCGTCAGCTAGATAATACCCTTGCTTAAATTTACACCCGTATACTTCAAACTCAACCTCAGGGGCGATGTCATCAAGCAAGTCGTCGAATAACGGAGAATTATTTAAAACCGTTAGATCGTTATTCGCACCCGCTACCCCAAAAAATGCATGCCAAGTCCACAAATCGTATGAAACAACGGCTTCAAGCATTATAGTTGGATATTTTTTATCACCTCTATGAAATTGGCCTTGCCATTCTTTCGGACAGTTTTTCCATTCCAAGTGCATACAATCGATGCTTCCCAACATTCCCGGAAGCCCATGAACAGTGTTATGTGCATGGTATAAGTGACGAATGTCATCCTCATCTGGTTTTCTTATAAACTCCTTAATAAATAGTTGGATTACGCACATAAGAAAAAAATCTAGGCAATCGCGTGCACAGTGTTCACTTATTTGTAAATACTCATCTAATGCATCAGCTGATATCCCGTAAGCCAATTGGCGTAGGGCACATGTGCATTTCATAATCACACTAAAACTCATTACACCCCTACCATCGGGTCGTACTCTAAAGAAATCAAAATGCTTAGGAAGAGGATGATGAGTTTCAATATATGTTTAATACCTTGTACTATTTGCAGGAATAGACGACGGCTCATACGATATCGACGCCTAAAATTATCGTCCGTATATTTTGGGTTGTCACCAAAATAGTCAGCAAGAAGACGTGCTTCAGCAATTTCACGTTCACGAGGGACATATTGACGACGCTTTGAAGGACCGGCTGCTTGTTCTTGCAACGTTTGCTCCGCCTCGAACTCTTTAATAAACATTTCTAGTTCCGTTAACTCTTAAATGTCACTTTTGCCGGAATAAGATGATTCACTCGTGTAACTCATGTTTCAGCAAGTTTGAATGGTTTATTTTGATTGAATATGAAAAAAATTGTAGGATATGTTATGTTAATTTATAGAGTGAGTGGTGGGTTTTTAAAAAAAAAAAAGAGGATTATATCCATTGTAAAACGGATAGTATTTGAAAATTAAAACGTTTATAAAACACTTTTGTCAGAACATTTGCTCGTCGTCACCACGATGAGTTAGCCGACGGCGCCCCACGGCGAGGGGGGTCGGTGTCACGGCGGGGCACGACGAAGAGCCACGGTGGACGGCGAGCCTCTACGGCGAAGCCGCACCGTGTGCTCTCATAACTGAATAATGAGTTTGAGTACAATATAAATAATCCTAAATAATAACTGAATAATGAGTTTGAGTACAATATAAATAATCCTAAATACTAGTCTACTAACACATATAGTGTTCCTTCTCATTTCTTCGTATAGGTACGTGTTTATTTTTTGTTGGTAGTTGAAATATGTTAAGCTATGGTCTTTGTTGGGAGCTTTGTTTTTTAGTTCATCATTTCTTTCTTTGTTTTTTAGGCGCATATCGAGTTCTCATTTTAGGCGCAATTCAAAGAACCTGTAGGAATCTTATGTTTGATTGAACTCTAGAATACATTCAAGGATTTACAGTATCTTTATATACTAAAAAAGTCTAGATGTTTGTTTAATCATCCAGCCTCTTTGTTGAACAAATTTTTTTGCAGGTGGTCATTTTCATCTTCCACCGGAGTATACAAAATTCAGAGACAACAAGTTATGGTAAAGTTGGTGTTATACATGAATTTATTTAAGATGATACAATATTTCTTGCTGTTGTGAGTTCCTATCATTAAAATGGCAAAGTGCATGACATGGTACAAAAACTTCCAAATTGTCTTTCTTTTAAGTGTAATTTGTAAACTTAACCGGTGTATATATAATTTGCCATTTCTTTTAGTGGTATTCGAAATTTAAATACATTGTTACTTTCTTTATAGTGTTTACTAACAAATTATTGAAGGGATAAGTTATTAAAAGATTGTTAACTATTCAGATTGTACATTAATAGTGCTGGTTCAAGTTTTAACTTTCAAAATTTAGGATGAAATGTTTTGATTTCTCTATGTACTTTAGTTTGGCTTTGTTTTGTCGTAGTAGGTTGTCTCATTGTCTAGTTCTTTGTTTTCCTTGTAATTTTCTTTGGGCCCACACTATTATTAAGTATCTTGTTTAGATAATTGATGTCTTTGTTTGTAATTTTTGGTTTGGTTTGATATATATTGCTTTTCAGAAGAAAAAAAAAAAAGGTATAAAAAAATGATGCTCTGTTTTAAGGAATGTGATACTCAATAAAAAGAATAAAATAAAATCAATTTATTTTACAAGAAAGAATTGAAAAAGAACATAATTACTCCGTAGTTAACAAGACACATCAAACAAAACATAAACAAAAAGTGGCAGGTGAACCATACCGATTACCGAATACTACTCCACCAAAGAATAGTAAAGAAAAGGTATGAATGATACTTGCAGTAGACTTGCACAAGTTTTTATCTTGTCAAGTTATAATGATGTATTTATAGTCTGTAAGTAGTTTTTTAACAATTAATTTTACGCAAAGCAATATTATATAAATGGATTACACAATTTGAATTGTGCATGTTTTCGTTGTGTTTGTAGATACCTTTATTACTCCGTAGTAAAGGAGAGTTATTTTACATACTAAACTTTTCTTACATACCAAGGAACTCATCTCCACCATCCATTTAAAAAGAAATCAATGGCTGAGATTAAAAACGTTTTATTATTTCACATATTTTTTATAATTTAAATATCTCTTAAACCATTAATCGTTAAGCAAAAATAATTACACCATCGGGACGAGTATTTAATTATCTTTTTATAGACGGGCACTTTGATATGCTTTCGAAAAAAGAAAAAAAATCATTTTTTTTCACGTTTTTCGTCTTTTTTTTTTGTTTTTCTTCGAAACTGGAATTTGCATGAAATATCATATATGATTTAACACTAATTTGAATATCACATGTGATATTAGTGTTAAATCACATATGATATGTAATATCATATGTGATACTATTGTTAAATAATATATGATAAATCACATATGATATACATCTCATATATAATATAACAATAATATCATATATGATATAACACTAATAGTGTTATATCATATATGATTTTTTAATGTAAATTTCAGTAACGTAAAAAAATGAAAAAACTTAAAAAGAAAACGTAAAAAATATGAAATTTTTTTTTGTCGAAAGTATATCAAAGTGCCTATCTATAGAAAGATAATTAAACGCTTGTCGCAATGATATTTTTTTTTCGATTAACGATTAACGGTTTGAAAGTTATTAATATTTGAAAAAAGATGATGAAAGTGGGTTTTTTAAATTGTTAGATTAATCTCATCCATTAGATCAAATAAAAATGGATGGTGGAGATTGATCCCCTGGTATGTAAATAATCTTTTGTCCTTAAATGATCTTAAATCTTATTAGTATAATAGGTTAAGCACTATGACAAAACATCATTTTTTTACGTGGGGATTTATAAATCTACACTTTTATAAATCTACCTACATAGTGATTTAGAAAAAAAGCACGTTTTAGGGCAAACATATTCAAACACTTATTTTTAAGGGTAACTAACAAAAAATGTCCATGTGGTTTCTGTTTTATGCTTTATATGCCACTCTAAAACTTTAATTACAAAGAAGGCCACTAATGTTCATACTTTGTGATCCTCAATGCTACTAGCTCTAACGCTCGTTAAAAAAGTCTCATTAGTCATGTACAAAGGCATGCGAAATGACTAATTTACTCTCGTCTTCTTCCCCACTGTTCGTCCCTCTTGTTTTCAAATCTTGCACGTTTCATCCCTAATACAAACACTCGTTAGTCTGGCATGTTAAATCCCCCTCACGTGCGAAAAATATGAGGGTATTTTGGTCTTTTCATGCCTCAACTCCTTTTACGTTTAGTTAGAGACGAAATAATGATTTTTCGTTCAATTCTTGCCAACAATCATGTTTCTTCGACCTTAGAAATCCAAACATTCGAACCTAAATATGAATTCACCATCAAATCATGAATTGGAACAATTTCTTGATATAAACGACTCTAATCTCCGACCAACCACCATCCTCCGTCCTAGCAACAACCACCACCTATGCCCGTAAACATAACTACCACCCAAACCCTAGTATTATATAAAAGAGAAACCATTCTCACTATTAAAATTTAGCACTTTTAATTTCAACATTTCCTAAAATAAGTTTGAAATAATAATCCTACTTAATTTTATGCATACTAGACGGGTATCTGTGTATAGCAACGGGACTTTATAGCAACAAAATAATTATAGTTGGATTATTTTGGTTAACTGTTTTGTGTAATACTTATGTATACACCGTAAAATAATCTAAATGTACTTGAAAAATGTTGTATCATACAATAATAAATGAAACATGGCAACAATTAGTTGAAACATTTATTTTCTTCTACAAAAGGTTTAGGACTTTCTAAATAAAGAAGTTTTAAAATTTTTAATACCAAAAATATTTCTTTAATAGAAAATTTCTACTACATTAATCCAATTCACATAAGTTTTAAATAAAGAAGTTTTAAAATTTATAACAACCAAATATTAATCCAATCCATTTAAAAAAATAGTAACAACCCATAAGTTTCTTAAATTCACATACTTGTAACAACACATACTTCTAATAGCCCATTAAAAGCTTGTGACATCTCATTAAAACCGAACCTTAACTTTTATGCTACCTATTGCATATATAAGCCTATTATACACAAATGACTAAACACATAAAAACACACGCAATATATTTGATATTCACTTATATTTTTCTACCCGCAAAATACACCAATCTCCACCTTAATCCATCCCCGCCACCCTCTGCCACTATCATCAACAGTATCGCCACCATTTAGTCACCGGGTACCCGTCGCCGCATTGCACGGGTACCCTTCTAATATATATATATATATATATATATATATATATATATATATATATATATATATATATATATATATATATAGAATCTAGATCAAATAAGATCAAGCTTAAAGTTGTTAAAATGAGATCCAACTAAAATTTAACAAGCGACATTCTCCTTACAAGAAAAATAAATTTTCTATTAACTACAACTAAAATTGTTAAAGTTTCGATAGATTTTTTTTTAAAATTTACGAAACCTAGGTGATACACTTTGATTAGAAGTATAATGTGTATCAGGTTTTTGTATGTGTATCAGACTTTGGAATATTTATTAGTATAATATGTATCAGGTGTATCACTAATCTAAACTCATGTATCATTTGGTTATTGGTTGCTAAAATGTTAATTTGTATTAAAATATCATTTTTATGTGTATTATTGCTAAAATTGTTATTTATAAATGTTTTATTGGTTTTTTAGACTTGATCTTATTTTTACAACTTTAAGCTTGATCTCACGTTAACCCTCCCCTATATATATATATATATATATATATATATATATATATATACTAGATTTTAAAGCCCGTCCTGTGGGCGGGCATGACTTATGAATATTGTTTGCATATATTTCTGTAGCGAAAGAAGGATGGGCAGGCATGACTTATAATTATTGTAACATATTTTTCTTTATTGTAACAATCTCTGACGACCTATACAAATATTCTTATGATGAGCCTATAATCTTTGGCCCTTTACCTTGGCCCCTTTTGACCCTATGTCGACCATATCATCTCGATTATAGATCCGTAGTGAACCTCCATTTCTTGAAAAATTCTCTCGTTTCAGTACTACCACAATGACCAAGACACTGCAAAAAGATCAATATCTAAACTTAATTATTGAGACTTGTTTAATCAGCTGATGCAAGTTTACCAAGCAGGAGCCTTGAAAATCAAAATTCAATATTATGAATGAAGTTAAAATCAGTCAAATGGTATACATATAAAAAAATAGCAAAAAACTTAAATATTTATATTAGCACTTACATTAGTCTATGTATCAAAAACACAGAATTCGTGTTTTAGTTTTTTTTAATAAAGGTTGCTTCGACAACACATAAATATTTATATGGTCAAATGTCCCTTTATTTAATTTGAACCCAATGTCCTGACCTTCTATTAATGCTAGTGAATATAGTGTTTAGATGCATCAGAAGCCCAAACATCCTGATATCCTAACTAAAATATAATAAAAAAATCCGCACTTATGTTCTAATAAAGCTTTATCATAATCTTGGTGCAACACTAAAATCTTCAAAGAACAGACTAACAATTAACATTTACATGCAAATTAAAAGCACAAAGCTTATAAGTTACTGGAATACATTATGGTTCAGATTGGACACATTAAGTAATTGGACAGGCTGGGTCATTGTGCGTATGGGTCAAAATAGGTATATTTTGTGTAGGTTATAATCGGTTGGGTTGGGCTGACCTACAAAGTCCTTCCTTTTAGCCCTCCTTTTGCAACTTGAAGTAAGTACTCAGTGCTAGATATGATTCTAAATGCTACCTTTCTTCAATAATATTTAAACTTTTGTGAAGGTATTTTTGATGATGAGAACATTACAAAAACAAATTTAATGGTAAGAATTAAATGTAACAAAAACAAACGTACATAACCTGACTACCAGACAGTAAGATATTAGCTATATGCCTACATATTTTTTAGGATTAAACTGTGTTAGGTCACTAGTTTTACAACACAAGCTTATAAGAAAGAGATAAGGCGATTGAACAAGATAAACCACACACACACACACGATAGTATGAAAGACGGTTAGGCGTAATGTATGTGAAAGAAAAGAAAACTTGAACAACCAACCCTCAAATGAGGGTTTACAAGAGTTTATATAGGCAAGGAGCTAGGGCAACACTCCCTCTCCTTCCCTATTCCTTATTGGGCTTGGATCAAGCTTATGGGCCTTCTACATAAGCTTGACCTTAAACAAACATAAAGGCCATAATCATGCTACCTATTACATATGAAATATAAATACTTGAAATACTGTTTAGGAGTGATTCCAACAATCTCCCCCTCAAGTATATATGAATGTAAACGGTGAAGGCGTTGATGTAATAGTAGCTGTGACGTCTTCTAACATTCTTCTTTCTTGTGAGAGGAATTGCCTTGATTCGAACAATCTCCCCAGTGTAGAGAGATCGTTATCTTTGAGCAGTTATGCTTTGACGTCATCTTTAACTTTGTTCTTTGATCATTGTTCTTTGTGGTGAAAGTGATAGTATGTTGTTGTCTGCATCAGTCTGCCTCAGGCCTGCTTCGCTACTCCAGTGTCTCCACGTCATTCTTCAACATGCTCACACGCTCTATGACGTTGGAATTCAATACTGATGAAGTTCTCTAAGTCTTTAACTTTGTAGATTCTTTGGTTTGACGAAGAATCATTCTGACGGTTGTGTTGCTTTTGAATAGAACTTCCATTAGTGATGATGTTGGTGTGAACATGAGAAGAATCAGCACGATCATCCCGCTCCGGAGCTTCCATAAGAAGAAAACATTTCAAACGGTTAGTAATAAGCGGTTTCCGGCACTTACAAGTTTGAACTTCGAGAGTGTTAACAGCATAGTGTGAAAGCACAACTCTAATTCTTACAAAGGCCGTTCCTGAACTGGAGTCCCACAAGTGAGATAGCGCGATGTACCGAAGTACATCTATAGTTCAGATAAGTCGCTGAGGTACACCGAAGCATCACCTCACGACTGTAGACCGTTTGAGACACACTCCGCGTAATCCACGGGGAGTTACCGAAGCGACCTGCTTTCAGGGCTGTTTGATGTTGACCCTGGCAGGAGTTTCCATTCAATCACTGAGGATCACAGATGTGAACCTCTCATAAATGTTCTCGACAGATTGCTAAGATCTGTGAAGGACTCGATATGAACCACTGAGGATCTTATTTGTTGATCATCAAGTGATTAAATGTCAAGTGTACCTAAGAGATCTTTTGATGAATCTCGTGGCTCTAGACTCAACAGTGCGTTTTGGTTTACCTGAGCGGAGACTAGGGAGAAGGTCTCCTTCTTCAATACCAGCGATCTCTAAGAGAAAGCCAATAGATTATGTAGGGTTCCCTGTGAGAATGAAACAAGCTTCTGTTGAGAGAAACTTGAGTGGCTAAGAAGGTTTAGTGCATGCGTCACTGGGTCCATGACGACTTTTAATCTTCAATACCGGTGTCACTAAGTGACAACCAGTAGCATATGAATTGAACCCGGTGTCTGCCCTAAGTTGAATAATCTGGAGGGCTATTTCTTTTCACCCTTTACTTTGCATTTCTTTTTGATTCTTCAACTCCTTCTTTCTCCGATTCTCATTTTCTCCTTTTTATAATCATTCCTAAGGACTTCTAACACTAACTAAGGGTAGTGTCCTTGGGTAGATCCCTCCGGCTCTGGCGGATCATAGGACGGTTATTCCTAACCTTAGTCACCTTATAACTCCATGACTAACCTATGTTTGCCATTATAACCACTGTAAGTTAAAATATCTCTCAAAGGGTTTGTAAATGAGAAACATGTTTGAACCACTGTGAGAGATAAGTTTTTGCATAAATACTCCCCCTCCACATGTGCTTAATAGTTTTAATGGTTAAATGCACAGTGAGGAAAGAGCGCGCACTTTTTGAATTGATCCACTAAAGATAGACAATCTCCCGCGAGACACGGTTACGTTGAATAGTTAAAGAGATACATTGTCAGCTTTTAGGTGACAACTAGCTCTAATAACTACCTTGAAGGTGTAGACAAACCTCGAAAGGTTGTCATACCCGTCAGAGTTCATGTCTATCAAAAGTTTCTCGAATGGTACTTTCTACTCAGACAAGTCCTTTGCGAGACACGTTTACATCACTAGTGGACTAGCTTGAAATTATTACCCGTCCAGGACAAGTCTTTTCGAGTTACAAACAGTTTAGTACCGTCAATTCGTTGGTTAAGTCTGAGGTACACAGATTCATTTGCATTTTGTACAACATATTTCTTATCACACAATTTTCTCCCCCTCAAAAATGGCATATAAAAATGTTATTTTTGAACGGTTTGAGAATAAATATGACCATTTTGAGTGTTGCGGGAAGAGTGACCACCGTGAACAATTTGTGAACAAAGTTTTCATCAAATACTCCCCCTCAATTAGTGATATAAACGGTTGAGGTTTTGAGAAATCTTATGGGGAAGTACTTGTCTTTTTGAGCAAAACCTTGAAAAGTGAAAGGTTTGATAGGTTTTACTAAAAAATAAGAAGCTTTCGCTCCTCTTATAAGGATTGTGGCACTGAGGCGTACCACAGGGTCCTTTCTTGACAATTACGGGGTTGTACACTGTTATATGTGCACAAGCCATTCACATATATAATCATACATCCAAAATTATATGAAGGAAACCATTTAAGGGGTACCAGGAAGTGCAGTGATATTCCCAGGAGTGCGCACCGGGCGTTGAAAGCCGATGATGTTTCTCCTGAGTCGACCACCAACATAGCTTTCCAATCGTCTGAACTGATCCATTCTGAACAACCGTTCATCAATCATGGTGATGATACGTCTCACATCCCTCCTTTCCTGAGAATTCCAGCGCTTAGGATTCCCAACTTTCAGGCGTATATCCTTCAATCTGTACGCCAATCCATCCCTAACCAGCTTCAAGGTATGATCCCCAAATTTGTGGAGTTCACTACACGCCATTAAGCAGTTTCTTCGAAGTTCACTGCGGTAAACAACGCCGAAAGGTTTGCTGATGAGCGTGAGTTGTTTAAGCTGGTTGATGTCGGGAAGATCAAGCTGTGGTGGAGTGAAGTTTACATGTTTCTGATATGATTCAACAGCCATCTGGATATCTTCGACACGTTCTTTGATCACGATGCGTCTAATGAAGATGAGAACTGACTTGATAAATTCACGTTGAACTTCAGTCGAGAATTGTCTCATACGACCCTGTACTTTGGCAAGATACATGTCTTCGATGTCGTTGAGGGACAAGTTCTCAAAGTCAGCTTCGGAGAATCCATAGTCCCGTTCATCTTGTCGTTTGACTATGATATTCTTTAAGAATGTGTAGTCCCACTTAGACTTGAGATCAATGTGTTTGATGGCCACGATGTCCTTCGAGCTATACACTTCATGTTGAGACTTTTGAACCAGGCAGCTTCGGTAGTAGATTCTTCGGCGTTCAGGCCAATGATGAATCCCATACAATGCATCTTGGTCGTATGCTTGCACGTTGTCAGAAAACAAGTGAGTTGCACGTTCCTCGATAGCTATGCAGTTAGAGTAAATGGCCGCTGGGAATGGAAGAGTCAATGATGTAGTGTATTTTCTCGAACCATCGCCACCATGGAGAAGAAATTCCAGGTCTTTGTTGAAGAAATATCGGAAGGGAATCCTTGGTTCGTCTGCTTGGCCAATGGTCGGTAGAGGTTTGGTCCAGTCGGTGTAGTATGGAGGGTTGTCCCTTTGTGTGAAGTCAATGTTTGCTTCCGGATTGAGCCAATCCATGTTGTTGGACATAGCTCGAGCGATGTTCTCAAGATGATATTCGACCTCGAAGGCGCTTTCAGAGCTGTCTTTCCATAGTTGAAAAGCTTCATTCTTGATTCGCTTCAATTCAGATTTTGTCATTTTCTTCACATGGAACTGTTCTTGCAACATTTTTGCATGCTCCATTGTTGAACCATCTACCAATTCTTGACCTTCATCAGGGTAGGGAGTTTGATTGACAAGTGTGGAGAACCATTCAAACTCTTCGGTTTTATCGTCATCTAGCCATGATACGACTCCGGGCTGAGTCGTCTGTTTCTTCTTTTTGGAAGGCTTTGATGATGAAGCTGGTTTCTGCACTTGTTTGGGTGAGGTGGGTTGTTGTCGGGGCTCAAGGACCTCTTCATCGTCACCACCCGTATACTCAAAGTGATCACCAGTTTTATGAGTCAGGGGTGGTAACTCGGAATCGTCCCGAGGTTTATCAGTAGAAGACCGAGGTGGAGGAGACTTATGTTGAGAAGAAGTCCGTGGTGGAGGAGGTGGCATAGATGTGGATTGACCAGACTGTTTCTGACGTTTAGGTGCAGAGTCCTTATCCTTATCATCGTCATCTCTTGGCCGTTTGGGTTGATCGGCTGACTCCTTGCATGATGAACTGAGTTGAAAAGCAAGTAGACCTTCAAAAAATTTAGCTTCATCCGAAGTAAACGTTCCAGATCGCTTTGACATTTGCATCACTAGTTTAGCGATTAACTCAGATTCAGAGAGATCAGCTTCTTTGGCCATTGTATGTTTAACCAATGCGACGATGTTAGGGGTGAGTTGTCTGGAGAATACTTCTCTAGTCACACCGGGGACAGTGTCGAGAAGAAACTTGTGGGTTTGTTCTCTTGCTGACTTCTCCAGTTCCTTTTGGACTTTAGGAACGATATCCTGAAGGTACTTTTGAGTGTAACCTTCAATCATTTCATTCAGTTCCTCCTGACGATGACTTCTCATGAAATCCTGAATAGCTTTCCTATCTTTCCGCATCTTGTCATTCTCATCATGTAAGTATTGCATTTGTTCAGCATACCAATTAAGTTTTCTGTGGAGCATGTCCTTCTTTCTAACTTGTTTGACAGCTTTCACAATTCTTGCATGTGTTTGAGAAATCCAAGATTTAGGTGGTTTCTTCACGGATTTGGATGATGATTTGGTTGACTTCGTAGATGGTGGTGGTGATGAATGAGATGAAGAGTCCGATGATGAGGAGACATGAGGAGACTTCATGTCCTTAGGAGTTTCTGAGGTTTTCTCCTTTGAGTGTGTTGGACTGTCGAGAAGAAACTTTGTATAATCATCCTCGTCATCCTTAGACTTTTCTTTCTCAGTTGGCTGTTTCTCAAAATCATACACAATAGTGTCCTCCACAGGCTGTTGTAGTTGCAGAAGAGTGGTGGCACCAGCTCCCTTATCGGGTTGATTAACCGCATCAGGAGATGGTTTTGAGTGGGCAGCACCACTTGAACCTCCAGGGCCACCCATTTGATCTTTAGCAAATTCTTCGGTCTTTTGAAGGTGTCTGGCTTTGTGAAACTTCTTTCTGTATCCTTGATCCAATTGCTCTTCTTCATCTTCAGAGCTTTCATCCTGAGATACAAGTGCAGTAGTCTTCTCTTTTCCTTTAATAGTTTGAGGACTTGGAGGTTTTGGTACTGAGGGATTTTCATCCTTTGTAGTTTCAGAGAATGTGATCTCTTCATCTGTGTCAGTAGCCTCAGAATCCTCGTCCTTGAGCTGTCTTTGCGGTTCAAGTGAAAGGATCGGAGTGGCTTCCAGAGAAGGAACTTTCTTCTTAGGGGTGGGTTTCCTCTGTACTTGTGACACTTCCAGTACTTCCTTTTCTGGTTCTCCTTATAGGTGTACCAGAAGATTTTTCGTCGAGATGACCAACTTTGCCTTGTTTGACTGCTTCCAGATATCTTTTGTACGTTTTGAGCTTTCTGACATCTTTAGTTAGAAGAAAATCTGGCAGCACAGCACCTTGTTTCTTTGTACACGTTTCCTTGATTCGTACAGATAGAATAGGTTCCGTCAACATGTCATGATTGTCGGGGTCATTGAGCCTCTTGGGAATGTCAGGATGAAGTCCAAGTGCTCTCTGGATCAACAATTTGGTATATCTGATGTAGGGAATCTTTGAGCCAAGTTTGTTGAGAAATGTCATCATGTCATCCCAAATCAGAGCTTCGATAGCGATGTGTTTCTTGTTGACCAATGCCCAGAATATTTGCAGTTCCATGAGCTTAGGGTGCTCATAGCCGCTGTCACGACCAGAAACAGACTTGGTGATGATCATGTAGAGTGTTCTCCATGGTTGAGGAATACTCTTAAGCTCTACGTGAGAGTGCTTGTTGATTACTCCTGTAGCCTCGTCATAACCGATATCGATTAAGAATTGGAGAGTGAGCTCTTCAGCAGGTGAGGCATATAGTTTGGTTGGATCGACTTCAGGAATTAGGAGAACAGCCCTTAAGTCTGCAGGTGTAATGATGACTTGTTTGTGATTCAGAGTCACCGTCACAGCAGTTTGTCCTTTGACCCTTTCCATAGTGTTCCAGAACTGTTGGATGTAGATCTCAGGGACAGTTGCAGAGTGAGTAAGCATGTTCTGATACGGATGAGTCCTCAGAATATCAATAGCAATAAGACATGAAGATTCAGAGCAAGTGAGGGTGTCAAAGTCAACACGGAGGTTATTCTTTCCTATCTTCATTGGATAGCCATGAGGATAGATATCAGCAATGGAGAGAACTTCAGGTGCATCCACATTCATTTGTTCAGCCATGTCGTGATCTGAAATAACATTAGCCAAAAGAACCAACATATCGAGAGACATAATGTTAGTCAACAGAAGGTCTTATTGTCTAGTTGTTGAATGTACAGTGATAAAGATTGTTACGAGTCCTAAGTCACTTGTATGTTCAATAGTTCAATGATATCGTGAAATGTTTCGTGAGTTAGTTAACTTTATGTTTTAAAGTTTATTTTATCACTTATTGTTCACAACATATCAAACGATTTAAGTTTATTAGTGACATTTTTGGATTCGTGATGATATGATTAGTTTATTTACAAGTTTGTACAAGTAACAATTCATCATGAAGGTCAATCCAGGGTTAAGCGTAGCTTTGGCAAAGTTATGCGTAGACAGGTATGATATGTGCTTAGGCGTAGACTGACGCGTAGAATCCTATCTTACGCGTAAGAAATGTTACGCGTAGGAAAAAGAGACATTATGCGTAGAGCTTATGCGTAGGCATATATTAACCTTACGCGTAAGGCTACTCGTAAGAGTTGACCTTAAGCGTAGGGGTCACTGTTTACGCATATCCTTCACAGGATACGCATAGTCCATTGTAGAACCTTATGCGTAGACGCTACGCGTAAGACTAGTCTTACGCATAACAAGCTACGCGTAAGGTGATCCTTATGCGTAGATTAATAACCACCTTGATTCTGAATATTACGTGTTGCAAGCCTGAAATAAATCATCATTTCAACAAAGTTAAAACATATAACATTCGTTTAAGACAAATCAAATCACATTTACATAGTTGAACAGTTACGCGTAGAATATCTTACGCGTAGACTAAACCCTAATTCTACGCGTATCAAATCTAGCCATGGATTATGCACCAAAGTTTTTCTGGTATATCATAGAAGTTGTGAGAGCATGTAGACCAATTTTTAACACTTATTATGCAGTGAATCAAAAATACCCAAAGTTTATGAACTTTAAACCCTAGTTTCGAATTGATGACCAATTCGTGTTTTTGGGTGGCTATAGACTATGGAAATCATCAATTCAACAACGCAAAAGCATAACCCAACAGTCTTTTAGACCAAAACACTTCACATTTGAAAACACCCAATTCGACTTATAAACCCTAATTTTCAAAAATCATCAATTAGTGAATCTGGGTGGATTTTGATGGTTAACAAAGTATCATTGATGTATTATGAACGTTTTGACACAATCATTTCACCCCAAACACACACGTATTGATTGTGTGTTCTTACGCATAGGCGTAGAACACCAAATCACGCGTAGAACACGTTTTAGCCGTAGGATTTACATGAGATTCAAAACCATTGTTTAAAAACATGATCCAAACACAGAAACACTTACAGATTGATAATCGAAAGCACGGATTTGTAAAACGAATATGGACCGTGGATGATTTTAGGTGAAATATTTAATGTGATGGGAATAAATGTGGTGGGTGGAGTATTTTGTATAAAATAACTTTAAGGTTTTGACAGTTATAGTCCCTCCACCTTTTCCTTTTTCACACAAAGCCTTTTAACTTCCATTTTGGTTACCAAACGAAGATTTTTGGGAAAGAAACTTGACGACACTCCCCCTCGACTTGAGAAAATAATGAAAGGTTGTTAATTAAAGTCCAAGGAGTGTCTTTGAATCAGAAAGTGTACCACCATTTGTAAAAGAATCAACCGAGATGTGATAACATGCAAGTACACAGATGATTTGAAACAGTTAATGGATTATTTTCTCCCCCTCAACACTTGATCGGTAAAAATACTGAATTTTGAAAGATAAAAGTGTTGACGGAAGAGATGTACTTGCCATGTTGAAAGAAAGATAGATTAGGAGAATATTTTTGTTGTTTTTATAGGATTTTATATTTTTGTATTTTGTTTTTGAAAATTTATTTACAAAAGAGGTTTTGGTGTTCGACAGGTTTTTAAGACTGTTTTTGTGACAACTCGTACTTTCAGGTCATTTCTCAAAACAATTCATGCTTCACCATTTCATCATTTATCGTAAACTAGGTTTGCGTGTTCCAAAATTCGCGTAACCTTAATGGTTTAGCGGCGAATTCATGATCATATCATCACGAACATTTCATATAGACTAAGTTTAGTCTACATTTCATTAACAGCAGTGCATCATGTTAGTTCATTCATGATTTTTCATTTCACATTAAACGTATAATTTTTATATTAAATAAACGTTATCGCGTAATTAATTATTTTGACAATTGATCCATTACTTCCAAAAATTATTCCAATATATTTTTATACTCATATTAAGTTTATAAAATAATATTATGAGTTTACCTAGTGTTTTAAATTTATTTTGTAACTAAATTGTTGTATTTATATAATTACGACGTTTTTCTTAAATTCGACATGATTATTATTATATCACTCAAATTTTGCAAGGAATGTATTTTTATAATTTTTATGACCTAAAAATATTTTAACTTGACCCGTGAAAATTTATTTTTATTCAACGCTACCCTAAATATTTACAAATGCTACAACTTACCACTTAACTCATTTAAATTTTACAAAAATCTTACAATACTTACACTTATACAAATGAAAAAAAAAAACATAAACAAAATATGATTCACACCCCTTGTCGACACAAGGGGTGAATCATCAAGAGATTTGCAAAATATCTCATACAAGTAGTAAACAAATTATTTTTCATTTCATTCCTTTCATTTGCAAAAGCTAGACCAATTCCATTTCTTCTTCTCTCAAAATATACGGCAGCCAAGGGACCCAAAAAGGAAGGATTATCCAAGTTTTCAAGACAAATATAATTACACACTAGTATCATTTGTTGCAAGGTTTTGTAATATAAACCTCAAGTGATTAGGAAAACCTTTTTTCCATTAAACCTCATCAAGTAGCTTGTAAGCATTTCATTTTCATTTACATCTTTCACTTTCATTTCATATGTATTTCATCAATTTTTAGCAAGTATGCAAGACTTATGTTTATTTATACCATTTTTACATTGATTTTTAGAGTTATATATATAAAGGTCATCCTATAATTTATCCCTTGATATATATTGGTCTTGATGATGTTTAGGAACCCATGACACCCTAAGAAGGTGTATGGTAGGATTAGTATAGCTTTGGAGTTGATTTGAAGGGATTGGAATAGGTTTAGTACGAGAAAAACTATTTTCGACAAGTATATAAAGTGGTCTGGTCTTGTTTTGAATTTCTGGAAAATCCGACAGTAGGCACGAATTTTTGGCCTAGATATTTAGAAAATATACTTTAAAACGAATCCGTGGCCGCTTGAACGGATTAAAACGGAGTTATAACGAAGAAGTTATGAATTTTTCAAGTTTGACGACGAAATATATATTTTCTGAAATTTCAGCAACCTATTTTAGTTTTGTACGAGTCAAAAACGAGTCCTAAGCTTCATAAATTATTTCGAATTCTCAAAAATATAATAGTATACTTTGATACGAAGCTAAGGACGTATAATACGAAGAAAACGGATTTGTAACGACTAAAATATACACGTTTTCATAAATTGCCGTAACTTTATTATTTTAGAAAAACTATATTATTTTTACGAGACAAGTGTTACGGTAAACAAAACGATCCTATTGAAGGCTGTTTTTAACGTTGATGTGGAACTTTTTGTAACGAGATGTCTTCTAATAAAATCGAGATCACCAAGCATATTTTTCAAAACGACCAACCGTTTGTATAGCGGAGTTGTAATAAATTATTTACGGTTGCTTAAACTTTGTCGAAACTCACTTTTTACACAACATTTGGACAAAATCACCATCTTTAACCTTTATTATCTTTATGTTCGAGACCTTTATGACGAAAACTCATGTACTAAAACTTCTAGATTTTGATACAAACTTTCCAAAACCGTTGAGTTCGTTTCCTAACGTTCGACGTACACCATTTTACGACTAATTTTTCGAAGTCATTTTTGTCACTTTCATGAAAATTCCGACGACATGATTTTACGACGAAAAGTTAAAATTTCACAATAAATCATTAATAAACCATTGTAGGATGACATTTTGACGTAAATACTTGAAAAGTAATTTAAGAATGGTCAAGACGTCAAAAAGAGTATTTTTCGACGAAGAGTATTATTTTCAAAACTCACAAATGGTATAAATAACATACGAAATGCATGCATAACATTACATCATGACTTATTACATATCATATCATTCATAATAGGTCATTTTCGAGATTTACGCTACATTTCAGTGTATCCACTTTTGTCATCATAAACATTGCAACAGGTGAGTTCATAGCCCCACTTTTACTCTTTTAACTGTTTTACAAACTCTTGGGGGAGATACATGCTATATTTTTAACCGAACACAAATGCTTTGAACTGTATGCTATATCCGAATGTTTCATTGTCACTAAGTATTTGCCATGTTCGAAGTCCCTACATCATGCACCATTAATCACTTGCGAGTGAGCACGAATATTGTGAATAGGCCTATTGGAATTAACACTCCTGCTCTTATTGACCCAGTTAGGGGAAATCGAGCGCACTATATTTGAATCATTAAGGTAAATTGGCAAGTTTACCTATTAGGGCGGCGATGAAACGATGATTACCAATTTTTATTGGTGCGATGTTTACGCTTTGGTGTCATGAACTTAGTGAAATAAATACTGTTTTGTTTTCAACGATGAGTGTGAAACAATTTAACTCACACTACGATTATTGTGTTCAAACGAATTAATTAAACCTATGGATTTCACTCAACCTTTGTGTTGACCTTTTAAGCATGTTTTATCTCAGGTATCTAAGACATTCACTTCATGACATGCATGTGGATATATCATAGAGTCGCGGTGACGACGCGTCTCACATGGGATTGATACACTTTAAAAACATCGTTTGACTTGTACTAAACTTATTTTCCGTGCATAGTAACTTTCATTTGGGACCTATCTTTGTAACTCTGAATGTTTTTATTAAATCAAGCGATGTATTTTCCAAACGACACTTTAGGTCGTTCAATATAACTGTGATTGTGATGCTATGACAGTCAATCCCCAGGAATTCCATTCCGCTGCAAAACAGGTAATTTGGGGGTGTGACAGATTGGTATCAGAGCTTCGGTTATAGAGAACTAGGTTGCATCATTGACCCTAGACTATAACTACATCATCATAGCATCTCATCATTTCATCATAAGTGCATGTTCACTTTGCATGCGATTTATACGTACATTTTTCGAGTTATTTACTTTCATTTCAAATCGATTGTCACATGGATGCTCTTAAATACCCATCCCATTATCATTTCCTCATACTCTAATGTGGAGAATTCCTTGTCATTCCCTATCACAATTTTTACATCAATTGACTCATCACCGATAACGTCGAATGCCGAGATAAACCTTTAAGTACGGCAAAGTCACTCTCATTCCTTTATATCACCACTAACATGTCGAGTTACACGTTATTCACACATTAAGTCACTAAACCACCATACATTTGAAGCACTTACAACACCTCATAACCCATTTCTTAGGAAACCGTCGATCATTTTAAAAATAACCTCAAACTCATCATTTCTTATCACATCTCTTTGGAGTGTTTATTATTAACATCGGATTTTGCTACGTCTCACATTTTCTCTTATTTTGAAGAAGATATGGCACCGAAGAAAGCTACACCTGAAATGACCCAATCGGCTATTCAAAAGTTAGTAAGGGATAGCGTAGCCGATGCTCTAAGGATTGAAAGGGAAACGGTGGCTGCTGCTGCTGCTGAGGCCGCGGCTACTGCCGAAGCTGCTAGAATTGCAAGGGAAGCTGAAGCCGCTAGGCTTGCTGGTGCTGCAGGAAATGCAGGAGGGTCCGGAGTCAAAAGCTGTTCGTATAAGGACTTCAAAAGTGGAGATCCCACGAAGTTTAGAGGTACCGAAGGGGCCACTGCCATGGTTCGATGGTTTGAGAAATTGGAGTCCGTGTTTTTGTTATGTAATTGCCCGGATGATAGCAAGGTCAAGTTTGCTACGAGTACCCTACTTGATGGAGCATTGTCGTGGTAGAACTCTTATGCTCAGCCGATGGGAATGGAAAATGCTTTCAAGCTCACTTGGGAGCAATTCAAAGGTTTGGTAACAAAGAAGTTTTGTCCGCGTACGGAGGTGAAGAAGTTAGAGACTGAATTCTATGAGTTGGTAACTATTGGGTATGACATTGATACTTACATTCGAAGGTTTCAAGAATTGGCCGTGTTATGCCCATCTATAGTTTCGGATAATGAGAAGCTGCTAGAGGCTTTCATTGAAGGACTTCCCGAGATTATCCAAGGTGATGTGACTTCTTTTGATCCGCAAACGATTGAGGAATCTATTCGAGTGTCTCAAAAGCTCATGGCACAAGTAGTAAAGAGGGGGAACATCACCAACACCAACCGTAACAACAATACCAACAACAACAATAACCAAAACAACAACAACAACGACGATAACCAAATCAACAACAACAAAAGAAAATGGGAAAATGACCAAGGAGGTTATAACAACAACAACCAAAACCGCAACACTAACCATCATCAACAACAGAATAGAAGGCAAGAAGCTGCTATGGTTTATGTTGCTGCACCTAGAGAAGGCAGAGGGTATGCTGGAACACACCCACTATGTAATAGATGTAATTTTCATCACTCGGGTCCTTGCCCTGCCAAGTGCCACAAGTGCCAAAAACCGGGACATCTAGCCAGGGATTGTAAAGGTAAAGCCGTAGTCACATGCTTCGGATGTGGGGAACAAGGACACTATCGGAATCAATGTCCTCAAAACCAAGGTCAACAAGTTGAAGGTGCTCATGGGAATGCATACATGTTAGGAGGAGGAGAAGCTCGTCAAGGTATCAACGACGCGGAAGACTGAAGAAGTTCGGAAACTAACAATCTTATTTCTCCTTATGTACTATATCGTACTAAGTTTATGTTTTCCATCGTATCTGAATCTTTATAACCTAAGATGTACTACTTTTGATAAACCACTCGTTGTAAAATATTCTCATCTATTGTGCTTTATTTTCTTTCCGATTTGTTATTACTTACGAGAATCTTACTTCCTTTTTACTTTAACGACCATTTTAACGACACGGTTTAAATCCTTGTAAGCATTGAGAGTTATAACAACTAAATCGAACGTCACATCATCGTTCCTTAATTATACATAGCCTAGCTAACTATGTCTAATTCTGGAGGGATCATGTTATGTTGGGAGCAGTTATTTATAAATTTTAGTGCAAGCAAAATTTTCACATATCCCAAAGTCAAAGTGTTACTTACGGAAGATTCATCCCATACTTTCTCTACTATGATGTTTTGTACGCTCTCAATCATCGACAACCGTAACGACACTTCTCCATGTCTTCTCTCCTCGATATTTATCACAAACTCAAAAATTCGATAGACTAACACGAACTGAATTCAGGGACTGAATTCCTTTTTGGATGGGCGAATGTGACAACTCGTACTTTCAGGTCATTTCTCAAAACAATTCATGCTTCACCATTTCATCATTTATCGTAAACTAGGTTTGCGTGTTCCAAAATTCGCGTAACCTTAATGGTTTAGCGGCGAATTCATGATCATATCATCACGAACATTTCATATAGACTAAGTTTAGTCTACATTTCATTAACAGCAGTGCATCATGTTAGTTCATTCATGATTTTTCATTTCACATTAAACGTATAATTTTTATATTAAATAAACGTTATCGCGTAATTAATTATTTTGACAATTGATCCATTACTTCCAAAAATTATTCCAATATATTTTTATACTCATATTAAGTTTATAAAATAATATTATGAGTTTACCTAGTGTTTTAAATTTATTTTGTAACTAAATTGTTGTATTTATATAATTACGACGTTTTTCTTAAATTCGACATGATTATTATTATATCACTCAAATTTTGCAAGGAATGTATTTTTATAATTTTTATGACCTAAAAATATTTTAACTTGACCCGTGAAAATTTATTTTTATTCAACGCTACCCTAAATATTTACAAATGCTACAACTTACCACTTAACTCATTTAAATTTTACAAAAATCTTACAATACTTACACTTATACAAATGAAAAAAAAAAAAAACATAAACAAAATATGATTCACACCCCTTGTCGACACAAGGGGTGAATCATCAAGAGATTTGCAAAATATCTCATACAAGTAGTAAACAAATTATTTTTCATTTCATTCCTTTCATTTGCAAAAGCTAGACCAATTCCATTTCTTCTTCTCTCAAAATATACGGCAGCCAAGGGACCTAAAAAGGAAGGATTATCCAAGTTTTCAAGACAAATATAATTACACACTAGTATCATTTGTTGCAAGGTTTTGTAATATAAACCTCAAGTGATTAGGAAAACCTTTTGTCCATTAAACCTCATCAAGTAGCTTGTAAGCATTTCATTTTCATTTACATCTTTCACTTTCATTTCATATGTATTTCATCAATTTTTAGCAAGTATGCAAGACTTATGTTTATTTATACCATTTTTACATTGATTTTTAGAGTTATATATATAAAGGTCATCCTATAATTTATCCCTTGATATATATTGGTCTTGATGATGTTTAGGAACCCAAGACACCCTAAGAAGGTGTATGGTAGGATTAGTATAGCTTTGGAGTTGATTTGAAGGGATTGGAATAGGTTTAGTACGAGAAAAACTATTTTCGACAAGTATATAAAGTGGTCTGGTCTTGTTTTGAATTTCTGGAAAATCCGACAGTAGGCACGAATTTTTGGCCTAGATATTTAGAAAATATACTTTAAAACGAATCCGTGGTCGCTTGAACGGATTAAAACGGAGTTATAACGAAGAAGTTATGAATTTTTCAAGTTTGACGACGAAATATATATTTTCTGAAATTTCAGCAACCTATTTTAGTTTTGTACGAGTCAAAAACGAGTCCTAAGCTTCATAAATTATTTCGACTTCTCAAAAATATAATAGTATACTTTGATACGAAGCTAAGGACGTATAATACGAAGAAAACGGATTTGTAACGACTAAAATATACACGTTTTCATAAATTGCCGTAACTTTATTATTTTAGAAAAACTATATTATTTTTACGAGACAAGTGTTACGGTAAACAAAACGATCCTATTGAAGGCTGTTTTTAACGTTGATGTGGAACTTTTTGTAACGAGATGTCTTCTAATAAAATCGAGATCACCAAGCATATTTTTCAAAACGACCAACCGTTTGTATAGCGGAGTTGTAATAAATTATTTACGGTTGCTTAAACTTTGTCGAAACTCACTTTTTACACAACATTTGGACAAAATCACCATCTTTAACCTTTATTATCTTTATGTTCGAGACCTTTATGACGAAAACTCATGTACTAAAACTTCTAGATTTTGATACAAACTTTCCAAAACCGTTGAGTTCGTTTCCTAACGTTCGACGTACACCATTTTACGACTAATTTTTCGAAGTCATTTTTGTCACTTTCATGAAAATTCCGACGACATGATTTTACGACGAAAAGTTAAAATTTCACAATAAATCATTAATAAACCATTGTAGGATGACATTTTGACGTAAATACTTGAAAAGTAATTTAATTATGGTCAAGACGTCAAAAAGAGTATTTTTCGACGAAGAGTATTATTTTCAAAACTCACAAATGGTATAAATAACATACGAAATGCATGCATAACATTACATCATGACTTATTACATATCATATCATTCATAATAGGTCATTTTCGAGATTTACGCTACATTTCAGTGTATCCACTTTTGTCATCATAAACATTGCAACAGGTGAGTTCATAGCCACACTTTTACTCTTTTAACTGTTTTACAAACTCTTGGGGGAGATACATGCTATATTTTTAACCGAACACAAATGCTTTGAACTGTATGCTATATCCGAATGTTTTATTGTCACTAAGTATTTGCCATGTTCGAAGTCCCTACATCATGCACCATTAATCACTTGCGAGTGAGCACGAATATTGTGAATAGGCCTATTGGAATTAACACTCCCGCTCTTATTGACCCAGTTAGGGGAAATCGAGCGCACTATATTTGAATCATTAAGGTAAATTGGCAAGTTTACCTATTAGGGCGGCGATGAAACGATGATTACCAATTTTTATTGGTGCGATGTTTACGCTTTGGTGTCATGAACTTAGTGAAATAAATACTGTTTTGTTTTCAACGATGAGTGTGAAACAATTTAACTCACACTACGATTATTGTGTTCAAACGAATTAATTAAACCTATGGATTTCACTCAACCTTTGTGTTGACCTTTTAAGCATGTTTTATCTCAGGTATCTAAGACATTCACTTCATGACATGCATGTGGATATATCATAGAGTCGCGGTGACGACGCGTCTCACATGGGATTGATACACTTTAAAAACATCGTTTGACTTGTACTAAACTTATTTTCCGTGCATAGTAACTTTCATTTGGGACCTATCTTTGTAACTCTGAATGTTTTTATTAATTCAAGCGATGTATTTTCCAAACGACACTTTAGGTCGTTCAATATAACTGTGATTGTGATGCTATGACAGTCAATCCCCAGGAATTCCATTCCGCTGCAAAACAGGTAATTTGGGGGTGTGACAGTTTTAAGAGGTCATCCAGTTCCTCTTGAGTCAAACACCTCATACCAATTCGGTGGACCAACTCATTAAACCGAGCGGGAGGCAAGGCTTTGGTGAGCAGATCTGCCAATTGGTATTCAGTACCCACAAAGTATAATTCAACGGTACCCTGTTCCACGTGGTCCTTGATGAAATGATAGCGTAGATCGATGTGCTTTGATTTCGAGTGCTGAACTGAGTTGCACGAGATTGCAATGGCACTCCGATTGTCGCAGTACATTGGAATTCTGTCAAATACGTAACCATAGTCTTTGAGTTGTGTTCTCATCCAAATGACTTGAGCACAACATGCGGACATGGCTACATATTCTGCTTCGGTTGATGACAGCGATGTACAATCCTGCTTCTTAGATTGCCAAGACACCAGTTTATCACCGAGAAATTGTAGAGCTCCTGAAGTACTTTTCCTTGAGTCTAAGCATCTTGCGTGATCAACGTCAGAAAAAGCTATTAGTTCAAAACCAGAATCCTTCGGATACCAGATCCCCAAATTAATGGTTCCCTTGATGTATCGGAGGATTCTTTTAGCCTCAGAGAGGTGGGTTTCAGTTGGTCGCGACTGATAACGGGAGCATAGATAAACGGCAAAGACAATATCAGGTCTGCTAGCTGTTAGATACATGAGGGACCCAATAATACTTCGGTATTTGGTGGGGTCTACTAATTTCCCATGTAAATCAACATCTAACTTCTTGGTATGAGCCATTGGTGTGGCATAAGTATCACAGGTTGTCATTCCAAATTTGTTTAACAGTTCAAGGGCATATTTGGACTGACTCAAGAAAATACCACGGGGTGATTGATGAACTTGCAGTCCTAGAAAGAACGTAAGTTCACCCATCATGGACATTTCAAAATTTTTCTTCATTAGTTTTGCAAAAGCGATTGAAAACTTTTTATGTGTTGACCCAAAAATGATGTCATCCACGTAAATTTGAACAATTAAGATATGTGCCCCGTGATATTGTATAAAAAGAGTTGGGTCAACCGAGCCTTTGGTGAAATTATTGGCAATGAGGAAGGATGATAGCTTATCGTACCATGCCCGAGGGGCTTGTTTGAGACCATAAAGAGCTTTGTTCAGTTTGTAGACATGGTTCGGGAACTCAGGATCAACGAATCCATCTGGTTGGCTGACATAGACCGTTTCTTTAAGTTGCCCATTGAGAAACGCCGTTTTGACATCCATCTGATAGACCGTCATGTTCATATGAGCCGCGAACGCGAGAAATATCCGAACAGCCTCAAGACGAGCAACCGGAGCAAAAGATTCTTCAAAGTCTATCCCTTCTTCCTGACGATAACCCTTAGCAACTAGCCGTGACTTGTTTCGGATGACATTCCCTTCAGCATCCAATTTGTTTTTCCAAATCCATTTTAGACCAATGACGTAGACCCCTGTTGGTCTTTCAACCAGTTCCCATACTTCAAGACATTTGAATTGGTTGAGTTCTTCCTGCATGGATTCAATCCAGTTGTCTTTTGTCATTGCGTCTTTAATGTTTTTAGGTTCAGATTGGCAGACAGTGAGTGAATAAATGCAGTGTTCACCATCTGAGTGAAGACGTTGTCTCGTAACGACTGGTTGATTCGGGTTGCCAATAATGTTAGTCAGAGGATGGTCTTTAGTCCATCTATGTGTAGAGGGTTGATGTTGGTATACATTGTGTAGATTCTGAGGATTCAAATGGTTTGTTGAAGGTTCCGCGACATCTGGTGCAGCAGTCTCATTGGCAAACGGGTTGAAGAACGCATTTGGATCAAAATCTGCAGGTGGGGGTACTTCATTCGGAATATCATCAGCTGGTTCATCATTGTTGGAAGCGGTGTGTTCAACTGTTGTGTTGGAGTCAATTGGTGTAGGTGCATCTTCAACAGTAGTTGTTGTAGCAGGTGTATCAGGTATAGGAATATTATCAGGTTGTGCAGCGGAAACAACGGATACACCAGGAGCACGTTCATCAATATCGTCACAGAACAGAGGAGCAAATAACCTTTCCATTTGTTGACGAGTTAGCTGAGGGCTTTCTTCAGCTGATGATGGGGGTTGAGGGAAGTTTAAACGGTTGTATCCGGGTTCTAAGCTGTTATACTCAGAGGCCATTTCCGTGAGTTCATCGAAATGAGCATGAATCGTTTCCATTACCTCCTTAGTTCGACGATTCCAAATTCGGAAACCTTTAGAATTGTCACAGTATCCAATAAAGACTCCAATATCAGCTTTGGCTTTGAGCTTTCCAAAATCATCACGATCATTATTCGGATAGCAAAGGGATCCAAATACATGAAAGTGTTTGAGGTTCGGTTTGTAGTTGTGGACAAGCTCGAAAGGAGTTTTGTTGTGGCGTTTTGTGATCATAGAACGGTTTTGAGTATAGCATGCAGTAGATACAGCTTCTGCCCATAAGTAATCTGGAAGTTTAGCATTGATTAACATTGTTCTTGCAGCTTCCACTAACGTTCGGTTTCGTCTTTCAACAACTCCGTTTTGTTCAGGTGTCCGTGCAATAGATGTTTGATGCTGAATTCCCACTTTCTCATAAAATTCACGAAGGGTTTTGTTAACAAATTCAGTTCCTTTGTCTGTCTGAATAATCCTGACGGTGTTGCGGAGCTGAACCTGTATCTTTGTGAGAAAGGTGATGATCATTTGTGGAGCTTGGTCTTTGCTACGAAGAAAATAGACCCAAGTCCATCGTGAGTAGTCATCAACAATTACTAAGATGTAGCGTTTGCCGTTGATCGTTTGCACACGCATCGGGCCACACAAATCCATGTGAAGAAGATGAAGCACATGCTATGAGCTGTGCTCCACCTTTGAAGGAAAATGAGCACGAGTGCTTTTCCCTTGTTCACAGGCTGAGCAAAGATGATCTTTTGAATACCGGAATCGTGGGAGTCCTTCAACTAGTTTGTGTCGAGCAAGGTTGGTGATGGTTTGAAAGTTTAGATGTGAGAGACGATGGTGCCATAGCCAGGATTTTGTAGATGTTGCCTTTGAAAGTAAGCAAATGGGAGAGGAAGCAACCATGTCTTGCATAGAGATAGTGTAGAGACTAGAATTACGCGAGCCAGACATAAGATCGTTTCCTTGTAGATCACGAATGAAACAAGTTTTCTCCCTGAAAGCAACCTCCAAATCTCCATCACAAAATTGACCTACTGAAAATAGATTGTGACCGAGGCCTTCCACATAGTAAACCCTGCTTATTTCAATGTTCCCATTAACATAATCTCCGTAGCCCATGATGGCTGCGAAGTGATCGTTCCCGAATCTGACAGTGCCAATGAACTTTGCAATAAAGTTTGATAACAGTTTAAGGTTGCCTGTCATGTGTCGGGAACATCCGCTATCAACAATCTAGAGAATGATCTGTATCACCTGCATTACACACAGACGACACAGATGGAATAGAAGTAGATGTGGAACCCGAAATGTTAGAGGGTTCCGAAGCAGGTATATTAGACATACACACATTGAGAATTTTAGGCATCCACTTAAATCCTAGTGTGTTATATATCCATTTCTGCCATCTGTAACTACTCTTTGCTTTAGTCTTAGTGAAAGCACTAGGTGGTACTACATTCTTAGGAGGTGAAGCGGTAGCTACTGTGATAGCAATGGTTGCCTTACAATCTAAAGAAGGTGGTTTACCAAGCACAGACTTAGAATGATTAGTAAGCCTAGAGGTATTCCGATTCTTAGGATTCCGTAATCTAGAGATTATAGCTTTAGCAACACATTTGTCATGACAATCAGAATTCATACTTTTTCGACAAATATCACAAGGTGCATCAGACTGAATATCAAAAGTGCTTAACGGTTTAGCATTCGTTACATCACTATTTCTATTACATTTGCCAGACGTAACATCTATAGTGGAAGCAACATGATTTTTATTCAGAGTCCTAGGGTGTTCTTCTACTTTAGCATTCCTTATTGATCTTTTCTTAGGTCGCAACTTCCTATTCTTCGATTGAGTGCTCCTAGGCTGTGAAGTGCGGACGTTTGGAAAAGATGCAACTATTCCTGTTTCAGTAGAGGGAAACACATTAGCAACTTGTGATTGGCAGTGGGAATTCTAGGTTCACGATTACTAAGTGTGACTGGTGTTAATCTCTTAATCATAGTAGGCGAGAGTAGTTCATACTTTCCTAACATTTCCCGTAACTTAGAGATGGTGTGAATCAGATCTTGATTTTCAGAACGAATATTACCAGCAAAATTCATGACTTCTCTAGTGTGAGCAAGATAGTGATCAAGTTCATTAGATGCTTCAAGTCGAGTCTTTTTGAGTAAATCAAATATGACACCATATTCCTGTTTAACTTTTAAAAGTTCTTGTTCATATTTTGAGATTTGACTTTTCAAAGACACGTTTTGATCATCCAGTTGCTCAATTTTAGGATCAGAAGATTTTGCACTCAATTGAGCGATTTTCTTTTGAAAACTGAGTTGATGGTTGTGAATATCTTTTTCACACCAATGAAGACGACGTTTTGCATTGTTAATTTCCGTGTGTAATCGTTTATTTTCAGCTTTTAAAGACTCGATCTGAAGCACATTATCGGTGTTCTTAACAGTTACAACAGTTTCAACAAGATCAGCAGAGATATGATCAGATGCATATGGCAACGAATAGAATAGCACAACATTATGGATATCAGCACAGATAACATCTTCCAAGAGTCGATCAACATCTTTTCTCAACAGTTTCTTTTTGCGTTTTGTGTTAGTAATGGATTTTTCTATTTTCTCGAAAACGTTTTTCATTACCCCAAGTTCCTTATGAAAATCCTTTTCCCAGGCAATTGCACAACTTTTCAAGTTTTTAACATTAGGTAAAAGATTTTTCTGAAAAATGTCTCTTTGTTCTCGCGCCAGAGGCGATTGAAAATGTTCAACTTTGATTTCAGATCGATATTCTATCTCATGTTGTAAAATTTTGAGATCAGCCATGAAAATGTCAAAATATCGAAGAATTTTTCGATTTTCAGGTTGTGAGTTTACTTCGCTAATGGAAGGTAAAGGACCATAAGTTTGTGCAAAGACTGTTTTGGGATTAACAATAGAAGACTCGGGTGTTTTGATGATAACCCTGGGTATGTTTGAAGAATCCGTTGGTGTGACGAAAGTGGCCGCGTTTTTATAATTAAAAGGTTTGTTGTAAACAACGGTTTTTAATTTAGATCGACTCTCGTCTTCTGCATCTAATTCCTCTTGACGATGATATTCAACAACACTCATGACAGTATTATCAAATTTGTATTCTGCACTGGAAACTTCAGGAGTTGGTTTGAATGTTTTTAGTGAAAGCTTTGGTTTGTAATCAGCTAGATTTTTTCCATATCCATTTGGATTGGGTTTTAAGGTAAACTTTTCAATAGCTGTTACTGATTCACCATGTTTGTAAACAACCGTTTTAAACTCTTTAATTTTGTTTTGCAAACCGAGAATTTCCGCAAGAAGGTCATCTACCCGATTCGTTGAATGCTTTTTGTATGCGGAGAACTGTTTTTGACAATTTAACAACTCAGCCTTAGCTTTTTGATTTTCCAAGGTGAGAGCGTTAATTTGCTTTTTATGTTCGTGTTTCAGTTGTTCTAAATCAGACAACAAAGCATTCTTCGAGGCGGCTAGATCACGCATCTGTCTCTCTAAATATTTTTCGTTTTGATGAGATTTTGCAAAAGCGGCTTCAAAACCTTTTTCACGGTTTTCTTGAGTTTTGAAAAAGTTGAGTTGCATTTGTAAACATTCAAAATCCTTGGTTAACAGTGCATTTTTACTTTTTAAGGACTGATTTAATGCATAACATTCCTCCATTTTGATTTTATGGTCTTGAATTAACCGAGCAAAATCCGGATGAGGCAACAGATCATCTTGTTCAACGTGAGTCTCAACATGATCATTCTTTAGATCCTCAAGTACGACCACGGAGTCAATTTGATTATCAAAGGAAACCAGAAGGTCATCTTGATCGTCAAATGTAACTACAGGATTAACTTGAAAATCATCATAAAGAGATGTATAAGACTCATTTTGAACAGTTTGATCCGTGCCGGATTCAGATATTGGCGGAGATATTAGTTCAGATATGATGATTGTTTGTTCGGGTACCTGAGACAAGCCATCAGTGTCATACACTGGGCCTGTATCACTCATGTGCAGCTCATGCATATTAGCCATCAACATAACAGCTGCATTAGCCTGCAAGTCCTCCATATCATCATCTGAGTCTGCATCTGCCATAAAGCTCTGTTCTTTGTCTGTGAGAGATCCACCAGCTTCATCCTTAAGAGCCAAAAGTAAAGCCTCTTTGAAATAAGCACTGCCCCTAGTCCTTGGCTTTGGGCATGCATTAGCCAGGTGTCCCTTCTCATTGCAGTTGTAGCATCTAAGACCATTTAACCGATTCTGAGCATTTCCCTGTTCCACCACTTGAGCTCTGTTGTTATTCCTACCCACAGCATTAAACCCTTGACCACCGCCCATCTGACGACCATAATCACGATTTTGAACTTCAACACGTCCATTGTTCACAACAGCTTGAGTCCGTGTGTTAGATGAGGAACGAATACGATTGTTGGATTTGTTGGTGTAACGACCAAAAGCGTTAGCAATCATCATGAATCCTTGTTGCAATGCTTCGAACGGATCTGTTTCCTCAGTTGCTTCACTGACATATGCTTGAGCATTGTTGCTGTATGGAACCAATTGATTTTGTTGAGGTTGTGACTGTGAAGGTGTGTTTGAAGCAGTTGGTTGAGTTGCTGGTTGAGAGGGATAATTCTGTTGAGCATATAAGGCAAGTTGTTGATTGTCCGGTTGTGACTGTTTAGCAATTTGAGCACGGAAAATCCTTTCCCGATCAACTTCCTTTTCATGAGGCTTCAAGTAATCGTACAACAATCCATAAGTAGAATGATGCATATTCTTCGCTTGACGGAGAAAAATGACATACTTCTCCCATTCTGGACCAAGACTACTCAGGAACTTAGTATTCACTGCAATTCTTGGCATGATGATGTTGTGTTTATCCAAATCATTGATGATATCTGAAAAACGATGATGATAGGACTCTAGTGTCTCTCCAGGTTCAATCATGAAGTATTCATAAGCCAAGTAAATTTTGGATTCCAAATCCTCCTGATTGAGTACAGATCCTTCCATAAGAAGACGAATATGATCCCACATTTTTTGTGCAGTCTTTTGAGCATCAACACTACGAAGAATTGGGTTTGGTAATCCTAAAAGGATGTATTCCATTGCAAGTTCATCAGCTTCATAGTGTAGAAGTTCTGTAGGATTTAAATCTGCAACAGTAGCAATGTTGGTTTGTGCATCTCTTGGTGGAACAGCAGTTGGATCTCCGGGTACAATGACAGTAGGCATTTCAAATGGACCTTCCAAGATAACCTTCTTTAAGAACTTTCCATGTGGCTTCTTCAGATCACAGAATCTAAAGAACCTTATCACCCATTGATCGTAGTTTCCTGGAGTGAGCATTGGAGGTCTATCAAGTGATCCAGCTTCATGAATTGATTGTTGGCTGCTTAAAGCTTCACACATCTTAGCAAACCAAGTGGGTTCCTTCATAGTGCTTCGTGATGGATGTTGATTGAAATCGTTTGTGTAGGGAAGAGCTTGAAGACTTGGTGGTGGTTGAACCATTTGTGGTTGTGGAATTGCACCAAGTTGTGGAGTATGTTGCTGATTAAATTGTTGTTGATAAATGGCTTGTTGTTGATTCCATTGTTGATGTTGTGGAGTTAATTGTTGTTGTTGTTGATGATTATAAGTGTGAGGGAAATAGTTAGAGTATGGTGGTTGAGACATGATGATAAACTTGTGTGGTAAAGATGGATCTTTGTAGCCGAATGAAACTTTGTTGATGAAGTATCCTTAGGCGTAGAAGAGACAAGAACCAAGTAGCACTTATGCGTAAAAACACCAAAAGTTACGCGTAACAATGAGGAGTTACGCGTAGGTTTTAGCTTACGCGTAAGTAGGATAAAAGCACTAAATTTATGCGTAGACAAAAGTTAGGCGTAGAAAGTTAGGCTTAGGATTACCTTATGCGTAGACCGAAGTTTAAGCGTAAAGTGAATCTTATGCGTAGAATTTCTACGCGTAAGCTTATGCTTATGCGTAATTTTAGGGTTTTTTCCCAAATGATCTTTTACACTTCACAGTGCAAAAGATATCCAAAGTCGACGTATTTTCAGACTTATCCAAGTAAGAAAACACGGAATAAACCAGAAAATTGAAGATCAAACCAAGGAAAATCTTACGCGTAATTTTAGGGTTTTGTTACGCGTAGGATTACTCGTAACTTTGATTCTGCCCAAATGTGTTTCTAAACCAGTTTTTTGTTATGGAATAGCTTCAATAGTACCAAAAGAACACAAAAGTGTGAATTTTGATGTACCAATACTGCTAAACAGGTTACGCGTAGAACGACACCCACGAACAAAAACTAGCTTAAAAACGTAAATCCACGCGTAAAGTTTGAAACTTTTTGACAAAAACAAGTATTTTAACACCTCAAAACATTGAAAGTACAAGAATCTTGGATTAAAAAGTGTAAAAAACGAGTTTTTAAGATAACCAAAGTATGCGTTATCTCTACGCGTAAGATCCAAAACCAAAAACTTCAAAAACAAACGAGTACACCCAACTATTTGGCGATTGATACCACTGTTAGGTCACTAGTTTTACAACACAAGCTTATAAGAAAGAGATAAGGCGATTGAACAAGATAAACCACACACACACACGATAGTATGAAAGACGGTTAGGCGTAATGTATGTGAAAGAAAAGAAAACTTGAACAACCAACCCTCAAATGAGGGTTTACAAGAGTTTATATAGGCAAGGAGCTAGGGCAACACTCCCTCTCCTTCCCTATTCCTTATTGGGCTTGGATCAAGCTTATGGGCCTTCTACATAAGCTTGACCTTAAACAAACATAAAGGCCATAATCATGCTACCTATTACATATGAAATATAAATACTTGAAATACTGTTTAGGAGTGATTCCAACAAACTGCCTTTGTTGTAGCCCCCACAGATCTCTCTTTTAGCTAACTTAAATCGATGCAGACTATGCAATACATTTGGAGCAGAAACCATCAAAAAAATACATCTTGCAGTTACTCAACATATTACAATCTTAAACTTCAAATACTTACCTTCCTTTCAAACTTGTTGCTTCAAAGAGGTTACGTCTCGACAATTCAACGATTTTTGGCATCAATATAATTATCTGCATTGACATTTTTGCAGTAGCATGTGCATTACTCGCATGCCCCTATGATTGAAAAAAGACTTGTTTAGACTTTATAATACAAAAATCTTCTATAGTTTATATTCAAAATCAACACGAAATATATGTAAATTTTAAAGACTCTAAAATTTGAAATTATTAATCTTAGCATCACATATATGAAAAGATATACTATCAAAGTTGTGAACTATCTTGGTTTCGAAATTCAGTAGGTGTACTCCATCTCTTAAAAACTTCTTTTGGTAACCTGAAAGCTCAATATGATCACCGTTGATCATTGTCCAATTTTCGTAGTACACCACATTCGGCATCAACTGCATAAAATAAGACAAATGAGAATGCATCAGATAGAGATAGCAATTTCGACCCAATTCTTTATAAGTGAAAATGATTCTGATTTTAAATTACTAACAAAAGCAAATTAATAAGATTTTTAAAACTATGTTCTAAGAGAGCCAATTATTGAGACACACTCATTGATGGCTTTAATAACCTATAGTTCTTATTATTAAAACCACTTATAATCACTTTCACAACATGCTATCAAAGACCTTGACAACATTTTTCATTCGTTAAAATAATTAGCACAATTCACATGACTAATCTTTGGTATTAAAACTTTTTTTCATACAGTTGATAAGTAGCTTCAAGGGTATTCACTAAAGGGTATATTAAAGCTTTTTTTTCAAACACTTGATAAGTAGCTTCAAGGGTGTTTGCCAATGCTTATGTCAGAGTGAGCATTCCCATTTTTAATAGCAATTCCAAACACCACATAAATTGTTGAAAGTATAGTATATTTACATGTATGGTTTTTGATCATTGCAAATTTATAGTGCCTAGAATATCGTATATTAAATTAATGTTTTATATAGATATGTGCAAATAGATACTTGTATAGTAATGAGGTTTTGCTTACTCGTGCGTTGCCACGTGAACACTGTGTCGTTGCGGCGAGGGTTTAATCCATATAAAAGCTTCACTTTTAGACGTTGCACGTATTCTTGTTTACATGAAGCTTCAACTTTTAGATCAATGGATACCTGACATGCTACACGAACAAAGACAAACATGATAACTAAATGTACCAATTTACCAGAGTTATTATCAGATAGTAACATATGCAAATATATCTTTGATACTTCTTTTTTGGTTCTTACTGCCCCAAAGGCTCACACTATTTTGATAAATGGTGTTGTGCGGAAAGGAGAGCATTTGATGCCACCATAAGCACTTTACCATTTGTTGAGAGTAACATAAAATTATTTTTCCATTTGGGAAGAAACAAACACATACCATTCAATAATAATAGGCTGAGAATAGCATCAGTAATAGGGTATATTTCCACAAAAGCATGTCTTGATAAGTCCTAAAAATCTTGAGCTTTACACTCTCTTTTTACAACTTTTTCCATTGATCATTTTTCCTTTCATCAAAACCAAGTACATTAGTTTTTAATTGAATTATATATTTTACATCCTATCTTATGGCAATGAAAAAACTGATAAAGAGACATAAGGGCTGACCCATTTATATAGTATCAAAAGAAATCCTAAATTTCTGAAGACATTCACAAAAATCAGTTGGACCTGAAACTATTTTTAGAAGGAAAGACACCATCTTTTAGAAGATTTTGGTGCTAACAAACCACATCTTAAAACTCGCACTATTCACTTGCTTCTCGGTTGGACTCCATTCTTGAACCCTCTAAATCTAAATACTGAAGGGAATGTCGTCAAAAGATACCTCCCTAGCAGTTCAAGTGATAGCCCTATTGCTATGAAACCGAACAGGGAAAAGTAGGCAAAAAGTTCAGCTATTGGAAAAATCTCTGCTTGCTTATCTCTGTAATTTATTATTTAGTTACATATTATAACATTCTTTTGTATCAAGATTTAAAGATACATTGAAATATATTTTAGAAAACATTACCTAACCGCGATCCAATAACAGCTTCTTCAGGGGCTGCATATTTTGATTCATTTCCTTTACAGTTCATTGTATCATATTGCGACTAATCAAGGCATTTAGATCACTGAAGAGTTGATTATGTGTTTAGTGTTTATAGTCGTACAATCCTGGTGGTGTTCCATTTACAGTTTGAAGCTTTGCACCGAACAGTACACAACCCGTTTATGATATTTCCGCTTCTTCTGATTCAGGCGACTACGCAACCTCATCATGCCCATAATCAACAATCTTCATAGTCGCTTTCGTTCCTATTTTTGGCTCCGTACCTAAGCAAGAAAACTATATGTATCAGAACTTGTATCATAGTGCCTAAGCAAGAAAGATAATGCATTTTTAGAACTTGTAAAATACATTTGGTTGCTTACTTGATGTTTCTTATATTCAAGGCCAAATGTTCGTTTAACTGAAATCATTAGTGAGAAGGTTGCAGCCTGCAAGTGAGCACAAATCATATTATACCAATGCTACCTGTTGCAGATCAGAAACTAATGGAATATGAAAACTCAGAAGTTCGCGGGAATAAAGAAAAACCATTCATTCTGAAAATTCAAGAAAGTAGGACTAAATGTGACTCATATAAATATATTTAAGAGTCACAAAACCTAAATCTTATCCCACCTTTTGAGCCTTGATGAATTGTATTTCATTTCGTAATCTTTTTGATGCTGTGTCATTCTTTTGTTTCTGCCTCAAAAGCTACACTTGATTCTCTTGTTTCTTCTTAAGTTCTTGTATCTGAAATTTTTATCATTATCAAATTGTTAATAGCTAAAACATGATTTTTAATTGGCTACATCTGTATCCAAATGGGTATGAAAATTTATCGGTAATTTACATGTGATTCTAGAGATTTTAATTTGTGGGAGTGCAAATTTCAAACTTTTTGTGCTTAACCATCAGAAGAAGCAGAAAGATTTTCAACTTTAGTGAGCAACCGATCTCTCTCTATCTGCATTAAAAAGAGTCGTCATAGAATGAAATGACATGCAAAACTTAGATTGCTTATGTTTAAATTTCTACCTGCACTGCCCGTTTTTCGTCCTCAAGTTCCATTAATTTCTTTCCAAAATGTTGCTTGAGTGTCATGGTATTAGATCCTTCAAAATATCTCATCTCCGACTACATAATATCACGATGGTTAGTAATTCATATATACAAACTCGTACAGGAAATAAATCGTCATACCTCTTTCTGTTCTAGACTTGTATTTAATCCATGCAACTCTTTGCCCATAGAGTCTTGGAGAAGGGTATGCTCCCATTCTTTTTCTACTTCTTCCTCTATGATACTAGAACACTTATATTAAATGGCAATATGTCATTAAAGAACAGGAACACCAATGAACTTGTTCATACTAAAGCTAAAGAGTCTCCTAGCCTTCCCTCAGATGTGCATAAAAATGGACACACCCCTGATTCAAGCTCTCTGTTCTTTCATAATGGTATAAAAGAACATGAAGTAAATGAAGCAGAACTACCTATATCAGTTGTACCTTGTGGTGATGGTGAACCTCTAGACTAGTCCATTTCAGATCAGTGTCGCGCAGAAGCTGTGACTGTATCATATACAAATCAAGGAAATGAAGCTTTTGTCAGGTCCTTTGAAGCTTTTGCCTTGCTAGATAACAAAAATAATATTTTCAGGGCACTGAATGGTTCGCGTATAAGCACTCATGATGTTATCATTTAACATTTACTGATAAAACTCATACTATAGATGTTTTATAGAGACCAGCATTTCTGAAAATTGTTTTTATTATGTTCCCAGAAAGTGACATAGTTTTCCCTTACGAATCAAAGTCAAACTAAATATCTTCCAAAATCAAACAGATTAGGATTGTGTAGTAGGTTTACAACCACTACCGTAGTGATACACTTATATGTCATGATCTACACCTCGACATTAAAAAAACCTTACCCTACAATATGATTTTCTGTTGATGTGAAAGTAGTTCCACTGATGCAAAGAGAACCTGCAAATTATTTCATAAAAACGAAAAAGAAGTTACAGAAAACAGGAATACTGAATGCATATATTCCAATTGTTAGTCTCATCACATTAATAAGGGAACTTGATGGTGTACACCAGATACAACGTAAAAAACTTCACCCTGTAATGCTAAATAATGTGATCTCACATATTCTGTTGGGATCTTTCCAACATAAACTAAAAATAACACGATTTAAGATGTTTACTTTCAATGCATACCAAATTAGAAGAATATCAGTGTTATCGTCGATGTATAACTGACTCCTCCTTTTCGCATTGGCATAAACCTATCCAAGAATTCCTGCAATGACGCCGTTACAGACACATATCTTACATGCACAAATAGAAAATAAGAAAATCCAAACTCACATTTCATGTGCAAGCAAACTTGAATCTTGCAGTGCCAATTCATGGTTGCAAACCTGTGATGAAGAAAACACAAAAATCAGTAAACGAACATTAGAAGAGATTGTGAGGAAAAAAAAGGATATTAGGGTTTTTGAGAAAAAGTATATTATGAATGAAGTGCAGATTTTTTTTACATATATTCTTTTAGGTTACCTAAGTTAAGGAAAATATATGTATAATAAATTTTTAAAAAGATAATTACTTAATATAATTTTTGTAGATAAATTGTATTTAGTATAGGATTCCAATATAATTATAGGCATTTACATATTATAATATGCAACATAATTATCAAAATAACTTGTTGCCTAAGTGGTAAACACACAAGTTATTTATCCAAATAACCAAGGTTCAATCCTTGCAAGGCCCCTTTTTTTATAAATAATTTTCAAAAATATTTATTAAAAATCCGAAATTTACAAACAAAATTATTAAATATCCGAAATTTATATAAAATCTAATTAAATTAAAAAATTTGTGCTTAGGTGGACAAAAATATTGCTTAGTTGGACAACAAATGATTATGTGGCATTAAATTGAATTACTGGGCGATATATATATATATATATATATATATATATATATATATATATATATATATATATATATATATATATATATATATATATATATATCCCTACTCTATATAAAGGAGGGTTTGTTTGAATCAGAACCACCCTAAAAAATCTGAAAAAAAGACACGTGGTATTTTTCCCCCCAAAACTCTGTCCATCGTCCGATCAAATATAATTATGCACAACATTTATCACAAAACCGTTTCAAGACATACAATGAAGTAACTCTATCAAATTAATCATCGATCAAACTCAACAATAAAATCTCTCCAATCAAAACCATAAACCCTAAATCGTTTCCCCAATTCCCGTTTTCCCATTTCCCCCAAATCGTATCCCCAATTAAAACCCTCCCTTAAAAACATGGAATGTAATTGGGTATTAACCAAAACCTTCAGTAATCGGCATAAACAAATTAACCAGACCCCTAAATTCAATTTCTATCCCGAACACCGAAACCCTTGATTTATTCGAATCAGATGGAAGAAGAATTTCATTATTTATTGAAGGTTGAAGATTTAATTATTTTATTAACAGGTATTGTCACTTATAGGATTTCACAAAAACATCAAACCAATAACATATGGGGCGTATACAAATGTTTAGAGAGAGAAAGTTCTAGAGAGAGAAAGGGAAGAGAGTTGGGAACTATGTGTAACAAAGAAAAATTGTATTGAAGCTCCAACTCTCTACCTTGGGAGGTAGAGGGTATTTATAGTTTTCTTACAAGACTCGCCTCCTACGGGCTGTGTGTCACACCCTCGCCGGAGGCGGAAACACGAGGTGTAACGGAAGGGAACATAAGCACAAGATAATAGAACATACCAACGTTAAGATTTAAAAGAAAGAGTACATCATTACAATACCAGTTTAGCCGACATCGGCAAATATAGTACAAAGTTTAGATTCCAAACATAGCGTTTTATTACATAACGATTTGTAGTGACAAGTAAAAACTTCATTATGCAAGACCTGGTAGAAAAAGCTTACTAACGATCACCTAAATGCATGAGAGAAAAACGGGTCAACTATGAAAATAGTTGGTGAGTATACACGTTTCGCAAAATAAGAAAACTCGTAAGAAATATTCAAAGCTTTCGGTCATCGAAAATAGTCCACAAAGCAAAGGCATTGTAAATCCACTCAGTTCCAAGTTCCGCCCATACAAAACTTGCAACCTGTGTGTTCACAACCCATTGCACAAAATATAGCGTCTAGTTTATGTTCATGCACACGTTGCCAAATGAGGTCACAAAGCAAAGGCATTGTAAATCCACTCAGTTCCAAGTTCCGCCCATACAAAACTTGCAACCTGTGTGTTCACAACCCATTGCACAAAATATAGCGTATCAAGTAGTCAAGTATAAGTGGTCATAATAGTTCATAATATAGTACCACGTATATAATAATGTATGCCAGGCAAAGCCCCTAGAATAAATAATATGCGTCCCGTAACATAGTGAACGAGAGGTTGGCCGACCTCTAATAGCGCTATCCATATTACCTACTAATAGGAGACTAACAATGCGAATGTACGAATGGTACATCATACAACTATTATATACAATTAAGAACACTCCGAACAAGGGAGAATTTGCACACTCCACCAATAAGGCGAGAATTTTTGAGAACGCTCCGTAACATAGTGAGACGCTCTGCTCCGGACCGGGGAGGCTTTAGGATGCTCCGAACAAGGGAGACTTTATAGTGATGCTCCGAACAAGGGAGACTTTAGGTCAAGGTCATAACACGTACGGTTCAATAAGTCCAAACAAGTCATAAGTTTATATTTAAGTTCAAGGATTTGTTTCAAGTTCAAATGTTCAAGTCAAAGAGTTCACAAAAGTAAGAATCAATTCAATTCAAGTATGGTTCATGCATTTCGCCCCAAAAATATAGCAAAACGGTAAAAAAGGGGTGTGATTACTCACTTGATGAATTGATGCGATGACAAAAGTGGTTACACCGAAAAGTAGCGTGAATCTCGAAACTGACCTATTATGTATGATATGATATGTAATAAGTCATGATGTAATGTTATGCATGCAATTCGGATGATATTTATACCACTTATGAACTTTTGAAAACAATACTTTTCGTCGAAAATATAATCTTTTAACGTCTTGACCATTTTTAAATTACTTCATATGTATTTACATTGAAATGATATCCGACGATAATCATTTAGTGATTTATTGTGAAATTATAACTTTTCGTCGTAAAATAATGTCGTTGAAATTTCCATGAAAGTGACAAAAACGGCCTCTAAAATCTAGTCGTAAAATGGTGCAAGTCAAGCGTTAGGAAACGAACTCTACGGTTTTGGGAAGCTCGTATCATTATCTCAAAGTTTCAGTACATGAATTTCCATCCTAGAGGTCTCAAACATAAAGAAAAATAGAGGTTAAATATGGTACTTTTAGTCCAAAATATAGTTTAAGGATGGTTTTTCGGCAAAGTTTGAGCGACCGTAATTAATTCATTACAACTCCGCTAATCAAACGATCGGACATTTTGGAAAGTATACTTGGCGATTTCACTTTTACTAGAAGACTTCACTTTATGAAAAGTTCTAAATCAATGTTAAAAACAACCTTTAACTTGGTAACTAGTTTTTGCCGCAAAACTTGTCTATTAGAAATAAAGATAGTTTTTCTTATATGATAAAAGTTACGACAACTTTTGTAAACTTGTATAATTTAATCGTTACAAATCCGTTTTCTACGTTTTAAAGATCCTTAGCTTTGTATCAAAGTATACTAACATATTTTTAACAAGTCGACAATATTTACAACGTCCAAGCTTCGTTTTTGACTCGTACAAAATAAATAATGTTTGCTGAAATTCCAGAAAATTTATATTTTTCGTCGCCAAATTGAAAAATTCATAACTTCTTCGTTATAGCTCCGTTTTAATCCGTTCAAGCGGCCACGGTTTCGTTTTAAAGTATATTTTCTAAATATCTAGGCCAAAAATTTTTATCTACTGTCGGATTTTCCAGATTTTGAAAATAAGGACAGACCCTTTTTCAAACTTGTCGAAATGAGTTTTTCTCGCGCCAAACCTATTCTAACCCATTCAAAACAACTCCGAAGCTATTCTAATCCTACCATACAGCTTCTTAGGGTGTCATGGGTTCCTAGACATCACCAAAAATAATATATAACAAGGAGTAATTATAGGATGGATTATATATATATATATAACACTTAAAAACTTTAAAAAGTGGTATAAACATCACATAACTTGCATGTTTCTCAAATAAAATGATATGACCATAATAAAGAATATGAAATAACAACATGAATATGAATGCTTACAAGAAATATGATGAGGTTTAAGGACAAAGGGTTTTTCCTAATCACTTGAGGTTTTTATTGCAAAACCTATACAACAAGTGATACTAGAGTTTATAAAACCTTGTCTTGAAAAATTTGAGATGATCCTTCCTTTGGTCTTATGGCTGCCGAATTTTGCAAGAGAGAAAAGAGAAGATATGTTTGATCTAGTATTTGTGAATGAAATGAAATGAAATGTTTAGTTAATATTATATTACAAGTAACTAGAGATATTTACAAATTTCCTTGTGACTCATCCCTCCCTTGTCGACAAGGGAGGATAGTCATTCATCTTATTGTTTTTTTTTTTTTTTTTTTTTTTTTTTTTTTTTTGTTTTTTTTTTTTTTTTTTTTTATAGTATATGTGTAAGATTTGTGAAGTTAAATTAAGTTAAGTGGTAAGTTGTAGTCACTTTTGAGTATATAGGGTAGCGTTAAATAAAAATAACTTTTTACGGGTCAAAATAAAATATATTTAGGTCATAAAAATTATAAAAATACATTTCTTGCAAAATTTGAGTGAAATAATAACTATCGTGTAGAATTTAAGAAAACCGTCGTAGTTATATAAATATAACAATTTATATACAAAATAAATTTAAAACACTGGGTAAACTCATAATATTATTTTATAAACTTAATATGAGTATAAAAATATATCGGGATAATTTTTGGAAGTAATGGATCAATTGTTCAAAATAAATAAATCACGCGATAACGTTTATTTAATATGAAAATTACGCGTTTAATGTAAAATGCAAAAACATGCATGAACTAATATGATGACAATGATGTTAATGAAATATAGACTAAACTTAGTCTATATGAAATGACCTCGATGATATGATCATGAATTCTCAGCTAAACCATTAAGGTTACGTGAATTTGATACTTGTAAACCTAGTTTACGATAAACGATGAAATAGTAAATGTGAGAAATGACCGGAAATTGAGAATTGTGACACTGTGGATCAGGCATACAGTGGGTAAAGACCCGTCCGTCCTCCACGATGTTACTTAACTAAATACTAACTAATATTAAATGACTACGACTACGAGCTTTCTAACAATCTCCCCCTAAGGGAGGTCACCTCAATTTACACAGAATACAAACAGATATTACATTAAGATTGTTCTTGGATTCTTGTTTAAGTTCATTGCTCTGTAGCTCGTAGTCTTTGATTCTTCATGTTTTCCATGTTTGGATAATTCAAGTGGAGGTCTTTAACTGATCCACGTGATGATGAGTTTTGAGCCAACTTTGAGATCATCAGCTTGCATAAATCTCTGACTCTTCCATTGTAGTGTTGACATTATGTGATGTTGTGAAAGTGGACCAACATACTCACATTCTGGATCATGATTTCTTTTCATCAGAGTAGCGGAAGCTTTAGTTGATTCATGATATTTGCAGCAGCGTAGCAGAAGCATGAAGTGAGAATATATGAGTCATTGATGCACTAATCATGATTTCTTTTGAAATGAATGTGACGTGTGAGCATGCGGCTATGGATTGACCTCTCCATTCTGATTAGCTGCAAACGTTGGGTGTACCTGCATACAACAGTTAGCAATAAAGCGCACGAAAGTTTCTTTGATCACTTTCGTTGAATTAAGGTACACGGCCCACGGTTCCCCGTTGATCAGTACAAGTACTGCCTGTGATCAGGTATAATTCAGAAGAATCTCCTTGACAGGGTTTCGCAGCTGCTCTAGCTATTCTCAAACCGGAACGTCTCAAAGAAGACAACACGGAGTGAGTGAACCAGCGAATTTGAGATTCACTGATTGATGAAAAATGATTTGAAAAACAATCGTGTACTGCTCAATATAAAGTGTTTTTGCAATACAACGAAGGTTTTAAGGAAAATCAATTATCAATCATAAACACCTTTTAATTTTAAAATATTAATACACAGTCGATGTGCTAGAGAAAAGAATTTTAAGCACAACGACCAGTTTTTCAAAGGTATCCGTCAATCCATATCCTGAACCAGGATTGATTCAAAATTATGAATCGCCTCATTGTTTCTGTTCAGTTGTCACATGGTCGATCTATTGGATAGATCTCACATGCCACCTACCAAGAGCTTGTATGATGTTGGCTCTAGAAGGCTTTCCATCTTCATTGTAAATATGTTTGCATATCACTCAGATGTTCTGGCAATACCACAAGGATAATGCGTAGGACTCTTAAAATATATTCTCTCTTTCCACACTGTGTGAAACAGAGAGTCTTCATTGATTGTGTCCTTAATGAGATTTATTGATGATCTCGTGGCTCTAGACTCAATTGTGCACATTTGGTTCCTATGCCGGAGACTAGGGAGAGGGTCTCCTTCTTCAATATCAACCATCTCTAAGAGAAAGTCGATAGATAATGTAGGTTCCTCTGTGAGAATGAAACAAGTCCTTTTAAGAGGAACTTGAGTAGCTTGGGAAGTTGTAGTGCAGTGCGTCACTGGGTCCATGATGTCTTGTCTTCAATACCGGTGTTACCTAGGTAACAACCAGTAGCATATGAATTGAACCCGGTTTCTGCCCTAAGGTTGAAAACAATGGAGGGCTATTTCTTTTCACCCTTTTCGCATTTATTTCTTTTTCATTCTTCAACCCCTTCAGTGCTTACCGAGACTTCATTACTAGAACCTTGTTGGGTTTATTCCAGTTCTAGCTCTATCTCAGTCCGCACTCTTCCCATATCTCACTTTTTCTCCTCCTTGTTTTTCATCATACCTAAGAACTCTACACTATCTAGTGGATTGTCCCTGGGTAGATCCCTCCGGCTCTGGCGGGATCGTGGGAACAAATACCTAACCTAACCATCCTTATATCACCATACATAAAGTAAATTTGGTCGGTCTTTTTGGTATTGTTCATCAGCCATTGGAACCAATTGAAAACCATTTGAAAATCAATTCAGGTACTTGTGATATATTATCAAAGCATTTTGTACCTGAATCGTGTTTTTGATATTTTAGAAAACGGCTCCCCCTCAACATGTGCATCGTATATTTGAAATTAGTTTGACACATGAAGGCAAGAGGAAGAATTCACTTCTTTGATAAATTATTTTCTAAAAATATCAACATTACTTTCCTGATCAAAATCAGTGTTTCACATACAGTTGAAGATATTTTCGGGAAAGAATGTGGTTTTCAAAAATTTGCTCCCCCTCAATATGTGCATCTGATTTTGAAATTGTTTAGCACATATTAGGGAAAACCTGCACTTAGAGAAAAATCAATCACGTTTCAATCCATTTTGGTTTGATATAAATGCTCCCCCTTAACATGTGCATGGAAAATTTGAAATCCTTTGGCACATGTAGGGAGGAGAGCTTGTTAATCACGTATAAAACCATTTATCGAATTATCAGTTTATATCCAATTTAAATCACAAATTCTCCCCCGATCACAATTTTCAAATCCTTTGAGAGTTGTGATCTCTATTGATTTAAATTAAATTTTGAGAGTTTTTTAGGAGAATATTGACTTGCTTTTGAAAGACATTTTAACTGATAAGGATTAGATTTTGAGACTTTAAACTCCATTGACCAATCATGCATAAATATCTTTTGTAAACATAACATTAGCCAAGGTCTTGAATCAATTGTATAAAACATTGTTCTTTTTGATTTTCCAAAAGTAGACCTTGCTCTTTTACATGCTAATTGTTTGAAAAATAACCTTTTTGATTGAATTGAAATCATTCTCCCCCTCAATCAATGACATGAGTTGTTGATTGAGTGTTAGAGAGTTTGACAAAGATAAGCCCAGATGATTTTCAAAAATAGAGTCCGAGGTATTTTCAAAGCAATTTTGTTTTCATTAGATGACAAATATTTTTCAGAAGAATCATTAGACGGAAAAATATTTGGAAAGAAAAACATTTGTCTTTTTGATGACAAACATTTGTTTTAAGAATCAGAGCATGAGATTTGAAAAATAAGATTAAGCATGGCTCTGTTCTTTCCTTTTAAAACGGGTTACTGCCTAAAATGATATTAAACCACCATTTTTCTCCGTCTCATTTTTTAAGCAATTTATGTACATTCGAAGAACATCTAAAAACCCGTGACATTCTTTGAATGTCAACACAAAGTCCGTAGATGATATCGAATTAAGAAAAACATGACAAAATAACAATATTTTTTTTGGGATTTTTCAAGATTTTCTAATTTTTATGGATTTTGAAAATTTTATATTTTTCTATTTTCTTTTGTGGGTTTTGAAATTTTGTATTTTGCTTTTAAAAAAAAAATATATACAAGAGATAGATGAAGAAAACCATTTACTCATCGTCTTCCTCTTGAAGGCGTTTGAGTGTTTCCGGTTGAAGACTCTTTAGACTAAGTCGTGGAAGGATAAACTCAAAACGTTCTCTAGGAAGAGCTTTAGTGAAGATGTCTGCTAACTGGTATTCAGTCCTCACAAAATAGAGTTCTACCACACCTTTTTCCACTTGTTCCCGAATGAAATGATGTCGAATGTCGACGTGCTTTGCTCTTGAATGTTGAACGTTGTTACAAGAGAGAGCAATGGCACTTTTGTTATCACAATACAGAGGGATTTTGTTGAATTCAAAGCCATAGTCAGATAATTGGGATCTCATCCATAGGATTTGAGCACAACAAGATGACATGGCTATGTATTCAGCCTCTGTAGATGATATAGAAGCACTCATTTGTTTCTTTGAAGACTAACTCACAAGCTTATCACCCAAAAAATGAGCACCTCCAGACGTACTTCGACGTGTATCTTGACATCCTGCATGGTCAGCATCTGCATAGGCTGTTAGTGACATACCGGTGTCCTTCGGGTACCAAAGTCCCATGTTGATGGTTCCTTGGAGATACCGAAAGACCCATTTAACCGCTTCAAGGTGATTTTTGGTAGGTTTAGCCTGGTATCTAGCACACATGCATACAGCGAACAGAATATCAGGTCTACTGGCTGTGAGGTACATTAGGGATCCAATCGTTTGATCTACCATGATCCCTGAGTGGTCCTCATCCAGTTTGGTACGCTCCACCATGGGAGTGGCAACGGTGTCACAAGTGTCAAATCTAAATTTCTTTAAAAATTTATTAGCATATTTAGATTGATTGATAAAAATGCCTCTGGGACTTTGTGAAATTTGTAATCCCAAGAAAAATGACATTTGTCCCATCATTGACATTTGAAATTTGGAGCCCATCTCCTTAGAAAAATGGTCACATTCATTGGGGTCAGTCGAGGCAAAGATAATATCATCAACATAGATTTGAACGTGAATTAAATGTTTGCCTGACTTTCTGGAGAACAATGTTGGATCAACTGCTCCTTTCCTGAATCCAGTAGATAGAAGAAACTTTGATAACGTATCATACCATGCCCTTGGAGCTTGCTTCAAGCCGTAAAGAGCCTTCTTCAAGCGATAGACATGAGTAGGATGCTCTGGATTCACAAAACCTTCCGGTTGGCTGACGTATACGACTTCTTTAAGATATCCGTTAAGAAAAGCCGTCTTTACATCCATCTGATAGACTATCATATTATTACTTGCAGCATTAGCCAGGAAGATTCTGATTGCCTCGATGCGTGCAACTGGAGCAAATGATTCTTAAAAGTCAATACCTTCCTATTGACGGTATCCTTTTGCAACCAATCTAGCCTTGTTCTTTAATACATCGCCATGCTCATCGTTTTACTTTGAAGATCCACTTTAGAGCAATGATCATAGCACAGTCAGGAGCAGGTACTAATTCCCATACATCTAGTCAATCAAACTCATGAATTTCTTCTTGCATGGCATTGAACCAGCTGTCTTCATTCATGGCAGTTTTAACGTCTTTTGGTTCGACCTTGGATAGTACGGAGTTGAAGAAGCACCATAAGGCATCAGTTGCAAGTTGTTTGCGAGTGGATAATGGAAGAGAAGGATTTCCAATGATGTTGTCCAATGGATGATCATGTGTCCATTTTCTCAGGTGTTCGTGTGGTTGTTATTGAGGAACTGAAGTAGCAGAGTCATTTTCTCCTGATGAAGATGGTTCTGATGATAGTTCAGGAGAAAATATGTTCTCAAAGGGAGCATCTTCGAGAGTAATAAAGGGGTTATCTCCATCATAGGTGCCAGAAACAATTCCATGATGTACACTTGATGATTGATGAATTGAAGATGATACCGAGTGATCAGCAGCAGGCGCTTCTTGACTCAATGACATAGAAACTGAAGGGTTATCTACGTTGACAGGGATAGGAGTAGCCTCTGTTGATGGATTTGACAGATCATTAGCAATTGGCTTATAGTGTTCATCAAATATTGGATCAAATAATTTCTTCAAATCATCTTCTGAAGGTGGTACATATAGAGTTGCTGGCGAGGGATTGTGTACAGGAGTAGAATTGATGAGACTACTTGATGAAGGTTGTGATGCGGGTGGGTTGTCCTGGAGCCATTTGACCGGTCAGCTCATCGAACGTAACGTGAATTGTTTCCATGATATTTCGGGTTATTTTGTTGTAGATTCGGTATCCTTTTCTGCTTGGTGCATAACCTACAAATACTCCAATGTCCGCTTTAGCTTTAAGTTTGCCTAAGTCTTGACCCTCATTAGTTGGATAACACAATGCACCAAACACACGAAGGAATGAAAGATTAGGTTTTCGATTGTAGACAAGTTCATATGGAGTTTTTCCATGAGATGTGTGAATTAAGGATCGATTTTGAGTGTAGCATGCAGTGGCAATGGCTTCAGCCCAGAGAAACATTGGAACCTTTGAGTAAATCAGCATTGTTCTTACGGCTTCCACAAGAGTTCGATTTCGTCTTTCAACTACACCGTTCTGTTGAGGAGTTCGTGGAACACTTCTTTGATGACTGATTCCAACACTTTCATAAAACTCACTAAGTTCTTTATTAACAAACTCAGTTCCATTGTCTGTTCAGATGATTCTGACAGTTTTGTTAAGTCGAACCTGCAGCTGTTTGATAAGTTTAATGATGATATCTGGAGTTTCATCCTTTGTCCTTAAGAACTTAACCCAAGTAAATCGAGAGTAATCATCAACCACAACTAACACATATTTCTTCCCGTAAATATTCTGCACTCTCATGGGTCCACATAAATCCATGTGAATGGTATGAAGAACTTCCATAACTGAGTTTGTAGGTTTGGGTTTGTGGGCATACTTCTTGCTTTTTCCCAATTGGCATGCTGAACAAAGATGATCCTTTTCATACTTTAGTCTAGGTAAGCCTATTACTAAGTCCTTTATGGAAATATCATTTATGGTGCCGAAGTTCAAGTGATTGAGACGACGATGCCATAACCATGACTTTGTTTTTGAAGCCTTTGACAACAAGCAAATTGGAGAAGACTTCATCATATCTTCGATAGAGATGGTGTATAGGTTTGAACCACGTGTTCCTCTTAAAAGTTCTGCACCATCAAGTTCTCTAACGACACAAGTATGTTTTCTGAGGGCCACTTCTAGATCAGAATCACAGAATTGACCGACAGAGAATAAGTTATGACCAAGACCTTCAACGTAATATACCCTGGAGATTACACTATCACCAACAACATAGTCTCCATAACCCATAATTGCACCGAAATGATCATTCCCGAATCTAACAGTCCCGATGAATTTACTCACGAAGTTCATGAGCCGCGACCGGTCTCTAGTCATATGCTTGGAACAGCCTGAGTCCAGGTACCACCGAACGATTTGAACGATCTGCAGTTGAACACAAACAAGAATGGATAACTGGATAATTGGGATCCCCATGCAAGAATGGGTTCCATTTGGTTAGTAACAATGATTGGAACACCCACATCGGAAGTAGAAACAATGGAATCATCAGGGATTGATGCAGTGCTAGTATATGAATTAGACCTATTCAAAGTATGTTCACTTCTTAAAGGAATAGTTCTACCAGTAGGCATCCATTTCCTAATGGGCATTGATCTGGATAATTTAGGGCACAATATATTAAGACTAAATTTGTGTCCAGTAGGTATTCACTGATAACCTACATTACTAAATTTTCTTCCTGTGGGTTTCCAATGTTTACTAATCTTCTTCCGCCTTTGCTTTCTAGCCTTCTTAGCTCGATTTTTGGCATTAACAGTTTTAACTGGGTATTTAACAGCATTAATCAAATCATTCACACCACATACATGATTAGTAACAGAAACCAAGCAATCATCATTACATGTTTTGCCAAAAGTAGCAGAATTCGAATTAATTACAGTACGCTTATAGCTAATACTAGAATCAACACGATTCATTTTATTCAATTCAAACTTAATGTTCCTAGGGTGGTCTTCTACTCTCTTCCATTGCACATTCTTAGCTTGCGAGAGAATTATGGGAACATTAGTTGGTTGGGCTACCTTTTGCATTCCTGAACTAGAAGTGCAGGGATCTGAACTACTTGAAGGCACTTTAGAGTTCACTTTCTTAACACTGGGCATAGAACAAGGCATCACAACTTTATCTTTCTCACATAGGGATTTAGGGCATGTTGCTCTTAAACATTCTAACAGCTCCTGAGATCGTTTGGCCTGAATGCAAGCAAACCTAATTTCTATATCAAGTGGCTTATTTATGAAATCCTCTTTTACAATCTCACAGAGACATTCTAGACTATCCTTGAGGTGAGCGAAATAGTTATGAAACACAAGTTCGTTATTCCTAAGATGAGGAGGAATGCATTTAACAGTCACAGTATATTTAGAGTCTGCAGATGACTTTTCCCTTTTACCTGACTCCTCAAATTCTCAATTTCCTTTTGTAAAGACGTTATTTTTTCATTGTTCTTGTCACGAGTGACTTTCATTGAATCATATAACTCTTTAAAGTGTCGTTTAACTTTTTTATTTTCTTCTAGAAAACTCTCATTTTCCTTTTGTAAAGCATTAACGAAGTTTTGAAGATGAAAAGTTTGAGAACACTGAGAATCTAAAGGAGGAGGCATTTGGGAGCCAGTCACATTGTTCTTTTCACCCTTTAATTGTGAAATTTGGGCTTTCAACTTTCTGATCGTGTTACAGTGAGCTTGAATTTGTTCGTCATGTTTGTTTATTTCAAAAAGTGCATCAAACTCTGGAACATTTGAGGATGTCTTGATGTTTGAGGTTTTGACATTTTCTTTGAGATGTTGATATTTTAGTTGGAAATCAAAATGTTCAACTTCTAGCTTAGAAAGATGTTTTACCAAATTATCGTGATCATCCTGATCAGTTTTCTCATTTAGTTATGAGTTTTTGTTTTCAAGCTCAATGACACGATCATGGGAAACTTTCAAAGCAACAGTTAATTCATGAAATTGAGAAGCAGTAATAGAATGCTTAGTAACAGTATAAAACACATCTTGACCCACACAACTCAATATTAAGTTCTCATTTAAGATATGCATATTCTTCCTTTCAATTTCATTATATTTGAGTTCCCTTTCATAATCATTGACCTCAACAATCATTGCATCAAATTCTTTTTCCATTTCTTTAATATCTGAGTCTATTCCTTTTTGAAGACTCTCAAATTGACCTTTTAATTGTTTAAAGAAAGGCATGACCTCAGTTAAATAGCATTCTTTTGTTTGCTCAAACCCCTCTCCCCTTCAGTTATCCCAGTAGGTGTGATCCTTTTCTTACATGTCTTCTCAAAATCAACAAATAGTTGATAAACAACATATAGGCTGATTAAGGTCTTGCTCTTAGTGGGAATATATCTAGGAACTAAATGCATTGGAGTATTCAGAGGATACACAGTTGTTGGAGGCATTTTCCTAAGGGGAGTGTTTGTTTTAACAAGGGCATTAGCCTTTTGCATATCTATGTCCTTTTTCCAAAAAACTTGTTCTGGGGTTAATAGAGTTTGTGATTTAAATATGTTCAGAGAAATCCAATTTTCTTTAGTGTAATCATCGGGTTTGAACGTTATGTTTTGCTTTTCACACTTAGGATCTTTTAGCTTATTATTCATTTTCTCCCTAGTGACTTCATCTAATTGCTTATCTTCCTCAGTGCACTCAGCGCAACTAGGTTTCTGCCTAGGCTTAAGGATTTCATCACCATCATATATTACCTTCTGAGCCTCTCTTGCCATTTTACTATACTTAGGATTTGGTTTCTCAACGAGGGGAATACTATGCTTATCGCTTAAAACTCTGTTCTTAGTGATCATGTGAGCAGTCTGAATGGTATTCCCTTATACATACAACTTATTTTCAAGCTTGTTTTTCAAAGTTTTTAGATTGGAAAAATCATTCAAAAGTTTTGATTCCTTAGCATTAAATTCTTGTTTAAGCACTTTAACATTATCTTGAAGTTCTTGCTTTTGCTTAACAGTTTTAGAAAGCTTTTCTTTTAAGGAATCTAGCTCTTGTTTTAATATTTCTTCCCTAAAACTACTTTTTCTAATAATTGCACGCATTTGGTCATCCATTTCCTGCTCACGGGTAGTTAACTCAAACTTAGCACGTTGTTCATAAATAGCAACTTGTTCTTTATAGGCATTCAGTTCAGAGATAACAGAATCATCAGGGGCACATGGAGTGAATTCATCAAAAACATAGTCATCATTGACTGCAGAAGATGCATCACTTGGTACAATCTCACTTTCACTTTGTATCACATATTGATCATATGGGACAATATTACTATTACCCACATTATCCATGTCTGAAACATTAGTTACATGTGATTGTACTTTGTTATGCATCTCTTGCTCATCAACTTCATCGTATAGTTTTAATACCTCAGAGATGATTGAATCTTTAGAAGGACCAGCCTGTTGTGATGAGACCTTTGGAGAGACCATAGGTGAGATGCTAGCCATGAAGATTGTCTGGGCAACAGGTTTATCATCGACATCAGAGTTAAATGCATGACAGTCTGCAACTTGAAAGACATTTTGATGATTGTGACCTATTTCCTGAATTAGCTGCTCATCCACATCAGCATCATATGTCTTAGCATTCCCTTCTGCAAGAAACAACAACTCCTCTTCATCCAAAGCTGCTCCATTATCCTGAGCTTGCACAAGTAACATCTTGTCTCTGAAGTATTCTGCATTCTGTGGACGTTTTAGAGATGTGAAGTTCCTCGCAATATGTCCGTCACCACCACAGTTGTAGCATTTGATTGTCTTTGCTTGCCCTTGATTGGCATTTCTTCAACGATTAGCCACATATCTTCCCCCTACTCCAGTATTACCATAACCTGTTCCAATCATACCTTGTTCATGCCGTCTTCCTTGAACATTCTGCACCACTACCTTACCATCTCTGACAGTAGCTTGATTGTGTGGATTGGATGCTGTTATGAGGTTATTGTTGGTGTGTGGAGTGGAATTCATATTTTGACTAACCATGAGAGACAGTTGATTGATGAATTTTTCCATGAGTGTGTTTGAGTCTGGAGGCTTATATGCTGGATCAGGAATGAGCTTGTAATTACCATTACCCATGGGTATGACTTGAGAAGCTTTGGTGGTGATTCCAACATTGGTGTAAAAGGCTGTTGAATCATTTGACGAACTTGTTTCTCCCTGTTTAGATTTGAACTGTTTAAGAATCATTCGTTCAAACATAGCATGTCTCTCATTCTGAAGAAGGAAGGCATACAGTTGCTCATAGTTGGTTTTTTTTAATCCTTTGGTTAGCTTCACAGAGGTGACAAATTTGTGCCATTCGGAATTCATGTTGTTCACAAACTTTGAGTTCAGCTGAATATTTGGCATGGTCATTTTGATATTCCTCATGTCATTCACAAGCTTGTGGAATCTCACGTAATTCATAGACACTTTCTTCTGGTTTCATCTTAAAGTGCTCAAATTCATCATATAGTTGTGATTCTCCGTATTCCTTAGTTAATTCAGAACCTGAGAGAAGCATCATGACATTATCCCAAACTGCCTTGGCTTCAGTGTTGTGATTGATTAACTTGTAGATGTCTTTTGGAAGACCCTGAAGTATAATGTTTGAAGCCCTGATATCAGCATCATATCTCTTTTTCTCCTAATCACTGAGCTCATCATACGTCTTTGGTATGTCCAATCCTAAGATCATTGTTCCATCAGCAGCAGTTTCAAGTGTGTCTCTTGTAGTCTCAATCTGATAAGGTCCTTCATCAATTGATTTGAGAATGTTGACCCCATTTTCCTTTCCCAAACAGTACAACCTAATTCGTTGAGCCCATGAGTCATAATCAGTTCTGTCAAGCATAGGTGGACGAGTATCTGATCCAGCTGCTTGAACGTCCTCAGCTACAGTAGAAACGATAGTAGGTACGTTGTTAGACATGATTGCAAGTTCTACGGGATTTTACTATTCTTTGATTAAACCAGTAAATTGATTCTTTCACGGGATTTTACTAAACCAAAAGAACAATCGTAAAAATGTAGCACGGAGAAGTGACAAGTCTCAATAAACAAGTAGCTAAACAGTCAACTCGCTTTGGTATCAATTCGCTAAACAGTCAACTCGCTTCAAAGACAAGTCGCTTAAAACTCAAGTCGCTTAAAGAAATAACTCGCTTAAAACCCAAGTCGCTTAAAGAGTCAACTCGCTAAATAGCCAAGTCGCATAAAACTCAAGTCGCTTAAAGAAATAACTCGCTTAAAGAGTCAACTCGCTAAATAGCCAAGTCGCATATAGAGACAACTCGCTTAACAACCAAATCGCATGAACCAACTCGCTGTCAATACAACTCGCTTAATAGCCAAGTCACTTTAGAACTCAAGTCGCTTAAAGAATCAACTCGCTTAATAGCCAAGTTGCATAAACCAAATCGCTTCCAATAACAAAGCAACTCGCTTCTTAGAAACACAACACCATGGCTCAACTCGCTTCGTACAAAATTTAAAAACATCCACTTTATCAATAAAAAACAGCCAAACCACAATGATTCAAGCTTCCAATTCAAAACCTAAACACATATGATGATCCTAAACACAAAACTACAATCAAAATTCAAACTTAAACACTAGAAATTGACCAAATGATTCAAACTCTCCTAAACACTTATAACCCCAAAAACCTTATGAAATCCACCAAAAGAAAGAGCATGAAAGATGAGTGATCAAACCCTGGCTCTTGATACCAATTGTCACTTATAGGATTTCACAAACACATCAAACCAATAACATATAGGGCGTATACAAATGTTTAGAGAGAGAAAGTTCTAGAGAGAGAAAGGGAAGAGAGTTGGGAACTATGTGAAACAAAGAAAAATGGTATTAAAGCTCCAACCCTCTACCTTGGGAGGTAGAGGGTATTTATAGTTTTCTTACAAGACTCACCTCCTATGGGCTGTGGATCAGGCATACAGTGGGTAAAGACCCGTCCGTCCTCCATGGTGTTACTTAACTAAATACTAACTAATATTAAATGACTACGACTACAAGCTTTCTAACGATTACATATACTTGAGGTGACCGACACTTTAATGACTGGATTTTCTAAATCCTAACAGGTATAGTAATGAATACAAAGTTTTATATAATTTTACAATTTACAATTTGAATCGGATGGAAGAAGAATTTCATCAAATATATTTGAATTTTAGTTGTTATGTGCGTAATTGGATGGTTTTTAGGTTTGCTTTCTACTTCTATTTGTAAAATTGGATTTCCCTATGCTGTCAAAATATGCGATGTGACCCAAAAAAGGATTACTTAGTAAAAAAGTGCCGATCATATTCACTTTACGTAGGGTTTTAGGTTAGATATGATGACAAGAAAAGAGATTTCAGATAAGCATGCTCATCTGCTTAAGAATAAGAAGATAAGTAGATAGAATACACAATCCTTAACACCCGGACTTGGCATTACTTAGAGGGGAATTTGGGAATTAGGATTTCTTATTCAGGCAATGTTTGCTTAAATTTCTTCATGCATCAGTTTTGAGTGTTTGACTGTTTGTTTACATACTTATCTTCTTATTTTTATAGCAAATAAGAACTTGATAGTAAATAGTTAGTACTGAATTATTTTATAAAGCAGATAAGAAATTAAAATTAGAAATCCCAAACACCCCCTTAATTAAGTGATTATATGCTTAATGCATTCGTTTGTGATTTTTATATCTTACATTTACAGAAACTACTCGATCAGCTTCTCAATATTCAAAAATGAAATAGACGATGTATTGCCCAGGTAGAGGAACTGCATAATTATAAGGCCGAGCAGTAATTGCTCATATATAATTAGAAGGTAAATATGCCAAAATTTCATTTTCATTATTTAGGATACCATTTGACACTATATCAATATACTGGCTATATTTTGATCAGCTCTTAAACGCCAAAGTTGAAGTTGTTGAATTGACAATGTAGTCATCCACTCTAGAAATCAAGAATCACTATGTAAGCTCTTTATTTTTGATATCCAAGAGTGCATGTTAATGGTAAGTGTTGGGAATAATACAAACGGTTACCACTGATAAGCTTGTGGAAGACACTGCTGAAGAATGCATTAGCAGTAAACACATTACCACTACTAGTATATATTATTACCACTGCTATTAGGATAATTGTTATGTATTCGTATATAGATAAGTATAGAAAAGATCTTGTGTATATTCTATATAGTTAGCATTATATTTATCTTGTAAAGGACTCCTTGTGCTATAAAAGGAGGTCCTAGGTCATTGTTCTAGGTACGTAAGCTTCAAGGTGTAACCCTAGTGATAAGCAAGATCACTCGTATTATTCTTAATAATATTGGAGCTTTGTGTTATTCTGTTCTCACTTACATTACATCATATAATCCATCTTCTAAGTATTACTAAGTATATTTCGCGTACTTATTAATATAATTCAAAGTATCACTAACACAAGGTGTGTGTTTAGATCCATCAAGTGGTATCAGAGCAAAGGTTCTGATACTTTGATTTAGAAGATCCAAGGAATAAGCTTAACCAACTCACTCAAATCAATGGAGATGGAAAACAACCAGTCCAACTCTGCTCCAAGGCTTCCTAAGCTCAAACTTAATGAGTTTGAGATGTGGAGGATAACGATTGAGCAATACTTTCTCATACAAGACTATGCTCTATGGGAGATCATCTTAACTGGTGATTCCTTCAAGTCTGTGAAAAAGACTGAGAAAGTTGGTGACACAGAAGTTGTAACAGTTTCTGTACCTGAGATTAATGATGAAAGAGCAAAGAAGAAGAATGACTTGAAGGCCAGAAGTTTGTTACTAATGACTCTTCCTAAAGACTAGATCATTGCTTTCAGCAAGTTGTAGGATCGTGAATATATTGTGTTTGATGATTCGGGGGGTCTTGGATGATGGAAATACATGTTAGCCATTTGAGAGAGAAAGAGATGAGAGGGTGTTTCTTGGTAGAGACTTGTAGCACAAATGTGAAAGATTAGATTGAAAGAAGCACCACCCCTTCCATAGATGGAAGGGGTATTTATAGTTACAGACACTATGTCCTCCTGTCGGACTGTGGATCAGGCATACAGTGGGTAAAGACCCGTCCTTCCTCCACGGTGTTACACTAAACTATTCTACGCTACAAACTAACTAATAAACTACTAAATAACGTAAATAACTACAAGTCTATGAGATAACATATGCTAGACCATAATTAGGGTGACCGACACTTTAACATGGAATTACCAATTCCTAACAATCTCCCCCTAAGGGAGGTTACCCCATGAAATATATTTTGCATCATAGCATTCTTTCTTTGCCTTTAGTTCTCGAGCTCGTAGACTTCAATTCTTCAAATTCCGCAATATTTGTGCATTAGTAGCGATTCTTTAAAGTCCACATAGTTTTGTACTTTGAGTGGAGGTCTTTGAACTGATCCACATCTTTGATGATCTTCGAGCTTTCTTCGAGATCATCAGCCACAGTAAATCTCTAGATCACCTTTTGAAGTGTTGCCTTCTTGTGATGTTGTGACTTTTGGACCGACATGCTCACACTTTCTAGATCATGACATCTTTTCATCAGAGTAGCAGAAGCTTTTACTGGTTCATGATATTTGCAGCTATCAGAGCCAAGTTATGTAGATAAGCACTTTTGTCATGATTTCTTTAATTAAGTGTGGATGCTATGAGCATGCGGCTTTGGATTGACTCCTCAATTCTAATTAGCTGCAACCGTCCAAATGTACCTGCAAACAACAGTTAGCAATAAAACATACGAAAGTGTCTTTGATCACTTTCGTTGAATTGAGGTACACGGCCCACGGTTCCCCGTTGATCAGTACAAGTACTGCCTGTGATCAGGTATAATTCCGAAGAATCTCCTTGACAGGGTTTCGCAGCTGTTCTAGCTGTTCTCAAACCAGAACATCTCAAAGAAGACAACACGGAGTGAGTGAACTAGCGAATTGAGATTCACTGATTGATGAAAGATTGATTTGAAAACAATCGCGTATTGCTTAGAATAAAGAGTTTTTCAATACGACGAAGGTTTTATGAGAAAGACCAATTTTCAATCATAAATACTTTTTGTATTTGAAAAGAGTACACATTCGATGTGCTAGAGAAAAGAAGATTTGCACATCGAACGGTTTTTCCAAAAGTATTTTTTCAATCAGAGATACTTTTTGTGTTTGAAATATGAATACACATTCGATGTGCTAGAGAAAAGAAGTGATTTGCACATCGAACGGTTTTTCCAAAAGTATTCGTCAATTCATTTCCTGGACCAAGGTTGATTCACGAGAGAATCGCCCCATTGTTTCTATCCAGTTGTCACAAGCTTGATCTTTTGCAAGATTTCACATGTCACCCACCAAGACCTTGTTTGATGTTGGCTCTAGAAGGATTTCCATCTTCATCGTGAATACTTTACATATCACTCGGATGTTCTGGCAATACCACAAGGATACTCCGTAGGACTCTCAATATATACTTACTTTCCACATAGTGTGAAACAGCAAGTCTTCATTAATTTTGTGTCCTAATGAGATATTGTGGATGATCTCTTGGCTCTAGACTCAATCGTGCACATTTGGTTCCTATGCCGGAGACTAGGGAGAGGGTCTTCTTCTTCAATATCAACAATCTATAAGAGAAAGTCGATAGATTATGTAGGTTCCCCGTGAGAATGAGACAAGCCCTTTTAAGAGGAACTTGAGTAGCTTGAGAAGTTTAGTGCAGTGCGTCACTGGGTCCATGACGTCTTGTCTTCAATACCGGCGTTACCTTGGTAACCACCAGTAGCATATGTATTGAACCCGGTTACTGCCCTAAGGTTGAATTATTGGAGGGCTATTTCTTTTCACCCTTTTCACACTTAATTCTTTTTCATTCTTCAACCCCTTCAGTGCTTACCGAGACTTCATAACTAGAACATTGTTGGGTTTATTCCAGTACTAGCTCTGTCTTAGTTTGCACTCTTCCCATATTTCACTTTTCTCCTTTTTTCATCATACCAAAGGACTCTACACTATCTAGTGGATTGTCCCTGGGTAGATCCCTCCGGCTCTGGCATGATCGTGGGAACGAATACCTAACCTAACCATCCTTATATCACCATGCATAAAGTAAATTGGTCGGTCTTATGGTATTGTTCTTTCCTTCTTGAAACCAATTGAAAAATCATTTGGAAAATCAATCAAGGTACTTGTGATATAATATCAAAGCATTTTGTACCTTAATTGTTTTGATCATTTAGAAATGCTCCCCCTCAACATGTGCATATGATGTTGAAATTGTTTAGCACATGGAGGCAAGAGTTCTTAGAAATATATTCTTTGATCACAATTTCCTTAGAAAAAGCCATTTGAATTTCTTGGTAAATTCTCCCCCTCAATATGTGCGTTGGATATTTGAAAATCATTTTGCACATAGAGGCAAGAGGTTTTTGAAGTACTTTTCACGATTGCCAATAGAACCATTCGCTCCCCCTCAATATGTGCATCGATATACGAAAGAGTTTGGCACATATTAGAGAGAACTTGTACTTTGAATCAAAACGATCATCTTTTATCAAATTTCATATTAAATCACAAATTCTCCCCCGATCAAAAATATCAAACCCTTTGAGATTTTGGATCCCAAGTGATTTAATAAGGTTTAGAAAACATGGGAGAATATGTGCCTGATTTAAAAGCTCATCTTGTTTTTGGATAAATGCTCCCCCTCAACATGTGCATTATGTATATTGAAATCGTTTGGCACATGGAGGTAGAGTGCCTTTGAAGGACTAAAACCAATTCCATTTAAAACAGATTTGAGATTTAAATCATGATCTCTCCCCCGATCAAAAATTTCAAATCATTTGAGATTTGTGATCCCAAAAGATTTAAATCATTTAGAAAATTTTGGGGAAAGACGTGGCAAGATTTGATTTTGAAAAATGACAGATAAGGACCATTTTAAGACATTAAAGATTGTTAGTGTCAGGTATGATTGTTTTAAGAGATCTTTTAGTAAAATAAAACAATTTCACAATCAAACAAGAACAGAAAAAATTTCATTTTGTAAGATCTTTGAGTTTTAAAGAAAATCATACCATGACATAACATTAAATCTTTAGATCACCACTCATTATTGTACAAACGGACCTTTTATGAAGAAATATCGTTTGAAAATATCTTATTTTAAATCACTCTCCCCCTCAATCGATGACCGTAGTCGATGATAGAGTGACTTAAGTTTTGATAAAATGAAGTCCGGTGATTTTCAAAATTAAGTCCAATTTATTTTCAAAACCAATATTTTTCCATTTTTCAAAACAATATTATTTAAAAATTGTTTAAAAATGGTATCATCACAATTATCCTGCACAAAGATACGTTAGGTGGTTGAGCTGCTTTTGTTGTTGTTGCTGGAGGTTTGGAAGAAAACCATCTGCTGAAGCAGTGAGACTTCTTACGTTGCATTTTTTCATGCCAACTGAGGTCAAATTAAGCTCTGTTTCTTCATTTGATGATGGAGAAAAGCATCTGCTGATGCAGTGAGACCTCTTACGTTGCATTTTTTTCATGCCAACTTTCCATAGAAGTCAAATTAAGCTCCGTTTCTTCATTTGTCAACCCAAGATATAGTTACCCTTTCCTTTCGGCATCCAATCATCTTCATTTGTGGGATCCGGATCGGGAATTTTCTTGTGAACCATGATATCTGCATACGTTAGTGGACACAAACAGATATATGGTGGTCGACATCACCCAAACAGCAATCGACTAATAAAAGTCAATCCAACTTAACAATCAGTTCATATAAGGCATGGGATTTATGTGTTTATCAAACTCTAATCATCTAATCCTAACAATCATATCCTAAATTCCTAGTCCTTCGACATAGGCAAATATCATTTTTAATTAAGCACGTAGGATAATTAAGAAAGCCCGTTAGATGATATAAATTTGAAAACATTCTCCCCCTCAATCAATGACTTATTTTTCTGAAAAGTTTAAAAGCGCTGAAGTCATTGATTGAGTTTTCAATTTTTACGAAAAACTCTGAATCTGATTAATTTACAAGCAACTCATTTACCACCATTTTTGAAAACAACAAATATTTTTCTGAAGAATTTATAGAAGGAAAAACATTTGTGTAGGAACAACAGTCTTTTTGACGACATGCTTTCCTTGTTTTGTTTTTAGAATAAGTGCACGAAATTTTGAAAATTGGTTTAGCGCAACACTTTCCTTTCTTGAAGAGCGGGTTGCTATCAGAAATAATAGCAAACCATGGTTTAAGCACGGGTTACAGTCTGAAGTAACTGTAAGCCATAGTTTTAGACATGTTTTGAAAAAGAATATTTACACCTCCTGCTCGAACTTCATCTATGGTCCCGTGCCATTGTTGAATGACATTTCTAAGACAGCAAATGTTATCGATACCAGAAGACACGTCTTGAGAAAAACAATAATTTTGGTATTTTCAAATTTTCTGATTTTTATGGGGTTTTGTTGGTTTTATATTTTTCTATTTTTTTGCTGGTTTTATATTTTTTGTATTTTCTTTTTGATAAATATATATACAAAGATAGAGTAGATGATATAGTATAAGAAGACGATGATACGAGTACCGAGATAAGGATATCGAGCAGCCCCGTTGTAGAAGATAGAAATCGCCATCTCTTAAACTTTCACCACCAAAGCTTCCAAGGCTCCAGAATAGAAGATAGAACATGAGCCTTTGAGAAAGAGAGACTTTGGCAGCTTCCTCCCAAACCGAAAATCCATTAGATGAGCAGATTCAAAGCTCTATTTCAAGCTTGCCTTAGCCAGGTGCACAGAGAAGCACACCATTATCATCGAGTTTGCTGCTCCTTTTAAGAAAGATCATTGATTCTCCGTCTGGGTTTATATCATCAACAAGAACAGCAACGTATCATCCCACTCATAAATAATCTTCTCAAATTTCATAACCATTGAAGTCTGAAGCAATCCATTCCAAAAGGTGTCACAAGAAAACTTCCCCCACGTAGTTGAATTGATGCAGTCAGTCTCTTAGACTAGAGCTCACGAACCTGAATACACAAATACCCGAAGACAGAGAAACTTATACCATCGAAGTAGCAGACTAAGTCCGATCTCCAAAGAATAACCCCGAAGTATACTTTTCTCTCCCCTGAAGAAAGTGTATGAAGCTCAAGAACCCAAAGTACCCAAATGCCCAAAGAAAGAATAACCGATAACACTGAAGAAGCAGGCCGAACCACTGATTATCTCTGCGGATGACAATCTCTGCGGATGTCAACTCCGGAATAAGTGACTATATCTCTGAATCACTGATTAAGCACTCAAGTGAAACAACTGAGCACCCCCAATGTACACAATTATCTCTCCCCTGATGATTGTGATAACATCGAAATCATCACACACTTGTGTACCTCTTTTATCTTCAGACACTTTCTCTTACATCATTTCCCCCACATAGTTGGAATAAGAACACTAAACGCCATGAGTCAAACCTTGAGTTTCTCTGCGGTAATGACAATAGTATTCCCGGGATATCTTCAATCACTTAGAAGTATTAAGTTCATAAGGTTTACTCGCGTTTAGATGCGTGTCTCCTTCCCCCTTGCTGGTTTTGATACTTCAGAATCAGCAACTCATTGTAAGCCCATATACTCGAAATCTTTTGAGAAGAATACCATTAGCACAAATATATCTGTGAGAATCAACTTACTGAAGAATAGTGTGAGCAAATCTAATTGGGGATTAAATCAGAAATTTCACCCTCCCCCAATTAGTGCTCTCCCCTAAACCGACAATCTTTATAATGAATGCTTGAATTAAGAAGAAGTCTTTAGATCTTTAAATGCAACTCGTATTTAGTCTTCTAACATGTAGCAGAAAATGTAGAATAGACTGTAGACTCGACCTTCTTCAAGATTGTCCAGTTGGGGAATAGAAATTCAACATCTTCAACTCACAAGAACAGAAAGATGTTCATTAAGGAAATCACCCCCGCAACTGGAAGCACTTTGTCATTAATCAAATCAGCCCGTGTAAAGATGTTAACCAACGAGTCTTAGTAGAAAACTCCATGTAAAGATGACCCGATAAGAAGAAGCTCAGTTCTTACATGAGTTTGGAGCCGTTTGACCATTTATTCTCAGAAATCAATCAACCATGCAGTAAATTCACACTTCTTCTCCCCCTCAAGAATTGCATACAGAGTTGCCATTATTGATTGAATAAGTGAATATCTTCAACAAATGTAGTCTATTCACACTTCTACCCCGCAAAATTAGCACATGATGTCGCCATCGTCATTATAGTTGAGCAAGTGGAATAAGAAAAACAATCAATGGTAGTCCGGTTCACTTGATGTTTGAAAGCGCATGGAAAAAGCATGAAGCATGTTGATGAGAATGGTCATATAATGAGAAGATTTCTCTTCTTCTGAAGATAAAGTGCACTGACACGTACACTTTTCTTTTCTTTAGAGTACGAGGCATGAACTATTGTGTTCAAACGTCATAAGAAGATTTCTCTTCTTTCAAAGATAATGCGCACTGAAACGTACACATTTCTTTTCTGTAGAGTACGAGGCATGAACTGTTGTGTTCATACGTCATAATCTCTCTCATTTCAGCTCTCTTGGCAAAACATGTAATCAACCCCATTATCATTCAGTAGGCTCTTTTTCGTGACAGCTGATGGAGAAAACCCAATATGATGAATTAGACCCTGAAGTAAATTACCCCGAACTCGTGACTTAAACTTGCACATATGTAACAAAGAGCAGTGCCGAGAATTCATGCTCCATTGAATCTCTAATTACTCTATACTCTTCAACCAACCAACCATCAAGTAATAGACGTACATCACCTCTTGAAAATCCACAATTAAATGTGACACTGAGCACTACAACGTAACTCCTTAAAGTGATAGTTATCTTGTGGTGGTAAAAGCCCAATTCCCCCAAGTGGTAAAAGAAAAGGTAAAAGACACCCAACAATAACTAGATTTCCAAGTCTTCAATTTTGATAATAAGCTCGAACAAGGATCTTGAAGAATCTTCATCCAACCATCCCCGATACCTTCAGATACTAAGTACACTTGCCCATGATATTTTACTTCAACCTCAAATAAATAATAGTGAATTAACACCGTTGTCACATCTTCTGGTTAACAACTCAATTCTAGCCTACTTTGACTTTTTAAGTGAACTATGATAATGGTTTTCATCCCGACCATGGTTAAAAGCACATAACCCCGTAAAACCATGTAATAACCAAACTGCCATGACGAATATCTAAACACGCATCTAATTCATGAAGTACACCCCTTTATCCTTTCTTTGAAGCAGAAACCATAACACCAGAATCAGATAAGATCCCGAAATAAGCTTTCCTTTCTCCCGGATGGTTCCATCATCACAGGATTTTACAATTCTATGGTTTAAACCGAGAAATATTTTCTTTCGCGGGATTTTACAAAACCAAGAATAAACCGTGAGATCGAGCCGGAAATGCACATTACTTACCAGGATGTTTCCATTGTCATGGGATTTTACAAGTCTATGATTTAAACCGAGAAATAGATTCTTTCGCGGGATTTTACAAAATCAAGACTAAACCGTAAACAATGTCAGCTTGAATGTGTTTGACAACTTTGGTTTTAGTGAATATCTGTTTTAGGAGAACATGCAGCGGTTCATCAACGGTTCATTATCCAACATCAACAATATCATCAACCATCCAATAAACACTTTGGTAAACACATCATTCACGCATTATGTCGGCTATTGCAATGACAACATGGTGAAGTAAACCCGATATGCCAAACTTGATCATGAAGTGAAATTCCCTAGATTTGTTACTTAAACTTGTACTAATCCTTGTGAAGAAGAAACGGTGTACCCAATGTACAAAACCTCTTGACGTATCCTCAACTGCGTGAGACACCGAAGTGATAGTTACGTTGTGGGTTAAGCGAGAAAGAATCACAACCGTAACTAAATAGCCAAGTCTTTATCACACTCTATGAATGCCCAAACAAGTCATCTTCGCGGAAGGGCAGAAAGAAAGAGGACGAAATAAATAAACTTGCCAGAAAAAAACCTCACTTCAAGTCCAATTAAGCAATACCGTACAAACAGCCCCATAGTCAACCTTGTTCAAGTATCAAATCAAGCCGTGACATAGTATTATCCATGAAGATGTATACACCAAAGTACCACTCCTCATAACCATGTCTCATCATCTCAACAAATCTCAATATAAAATCTCGACCTTTTAGCCAAATAATACTAACATTACCCGTAAACAAATGTATCATTCGTTGAAAATTAATGACCAAACATTGTTTCATTTGTCCACAAAGTCCATCATAATAATCACCGACCTCCTCAATAAATCGTCACATCCAAATAAATTCAGCTCATCATTATCGCGCCAACGCTCAATTGGAGAATAGGTTCGGTTCAATCACAACACATATACCCGAGCCATTAATATTGCATGGGTCCAAGCTTATTACACAAATAACAAATTCCCATGTATCATAGATCACATATTAAACATGAGAATATGACTAGTTAAAGTGTGATTAAGTAATTTCAAACCCAACAAAAAATTACAACTAATTTCAAATAAACACACGAGGCCATGCTCGTCCATATCACTGACTTTGGAAAATGTTCATAACTCAATAGGTGCAACCCAAAGATTCACTAACTCGATCCAAAGCCCCTCAACCCTAAACTTTTGGGGATATAAAAACGCAACCTAACACACTCTTAACCTTAATCCCTTTTTCACCTCACACCATACCCTAATATCTCTCTCTAAAAATCACGCCCCCATCACAACAAAAATCATAAAAAGTTCCGTATACCACAAATCCTCATCTAAACTCACAAATCAAACGCCTCTCACTTATCAGAACATCAACACCTAATCATCATCTTAACCTTAATAAAACTCACGCCGCACTTCTTCTTTTCATCAAAATGGTAAACGAACATCACCACAGGGATGGTTTGATGTTGTTACTGCCACAGGGATGGCTGATCGATTTGAGATGGCTACGATTTCTATCCAAAGGATGTAGGTAGGTTTTGTTCTTGGACTCGACCACTGATTCTTATTGTTTGTTTTTATTTTTACGAATCAAAGATTATTTGAGTTAACAAAATTGTTAATTTCACTTCTTCAAATTCGGATATATTTAAAAATTTTTTGATCCATGAGGCACACGATCTTTTGTGTATAGATCTTTGAGGTCTATGAGTTTGATGAACCTAACACAAAAGGATCAAGGCTGAGATCATTTTCATATAATTTTTTTTGTTATTAGATCTATGATGATACTCATTCTTGGGTGTGACCACTTGTGGTCGGATATAGTCATAACTTCCCTGATTTTGAATCTGAGATTTGTAAACCGAATGAAAGAAAGAAATAAACACATTTTTTTAACTTTCTTTACTTTGTAAGATTCGGATATTTTCAATAGAAGCTTAAAGATCTATGATGAAACCTTTCGTGTGAGAGACCTTAAAGTCATGGTGAACTTTTGGTTAACATGAGAGATATGAGCTTAGATCGTTAACTGGTATTTCGTTAGATTTGTTTCGAATCTATGATGTGATGATTATGTGAAGGACCTCCAAGGTCTTGTGGTTGTAGAGTCTTGTTAGGAGTTGGTCTGATGATGTTTTGATTATGTGATGTTTGGTTTTTGACATGGACTGATGATGTTATAACCTAAGGTTGTTGTGTGTCATGTTGAAGTATGAGTTTAGAATTATATGGTTTAGTGGTCATGGTCATACTCTTCATTTCATCTTCTACCTTTCTGTTTCTGTTAAGTCGCTACATCAATGGTCATGACTCAAGTCGCTAGCACTCATGACAAGTCGCTACGACTTGTAAAGACAAGTAGCTATGATTTTTTTAGTGCACAACTCGCTTCTGACTTGTAAATTTGGCAACTCACTACCCTAAGTCGCTATAAATAAGGTACAATGAATCTGGACACTTAGACAAGTCGCTATGAAGAAACATATTACCACTTTATCCGAACAAGTTGCAAAACCCAGAAAAAGACTTAAAAGGAGATACATATTACCCATTTTGACCCATATGACCATGTAAGATGACCAATACACTCTGACCAAATGATATCACAGAACATTAACAAAAAGTTAAGTCAAATAGATAATGTTTGGACATATACAAAACAGACATAAAATGACCATGAGAATGAAACAAAAAAAGTGTGAAAACTGTTTATGAATAGACCATGAGAATGACATAAAAACAGTTTCAACAACTTATACTAATCCGACATAGATCAATAAAACACAATAACCATGGTTCAAAACCACACAAATCAACACAACACAATAACCATGGCTCTGGTACCATTTGTAGGACCGTGAATATATTGTGTTTGATGATTCGGGGGGTCTTGGATGATGGAAATACATGTTAGTCATTTGAGAGAGAAAGAGATGAGAGGGTGTTTCTTGGTAGAGACTTGTAGCACAAATGTGAAAGATTAGATTGAAAGAAGCACCACCCCTTCCATGGATGGAAGGGGTATTTATAGTTACAGACACTACGTCCTCCTGTCGGACTGTGGATCAGGCATACAGTGGGTAAAGACCCGTCCTTCCTCCACGGTGTTACACTAAACTATTCTACGCTACAAACTAACTAATAAACTACTAAATAACGTAAATAACTACAAGTCTACGAGCTAACATATGCTAGACCATAATTGGGGTGACCGACACTTTAACATGGAATTACCAATTCCTAACACAAGTTCAAGACATCAAAAGAACTTTTTGAAGATATTTGCTCAGTGTTTGGTGGCAATGATGCTACTAAGAAGACTCAAAAGACATTGTTGAAGCAAAGTTATGAAAACTTCTCTGCTTCAAGCAATGAATCACTTGACAACATCTTCACCAAACTCCAGAAGATTGTCACACAATTGACTGTGTTTGGAATTGAGGTAGATAAGGAAGACCTCAATCTGAAGTTTCTAAGAAGTTTGCCTGCTGAGTTTCACACTAATGTTACAGTCTGGGAAAATAAACCAGAGATTGAAACTATGAAGCTCAATGATCTTTACATCAACTTCAAACTCATTAAACAAAGATTGAAGAAGGCAGGGAAACTTGGTACAAGCTCTAGCAGCTTGGCATTGTTGTCAACCTCTGTTGACAGTGATGACTCTGAAGAGGACAATGATGATTTTGCCACTGCTGGTTCTACAGTTTCCACTGGTAATGCTAGTGTTACCACTGCAGGTTCAAAGAAGAAGGTTGCTGGTATTGGAGATCTTACCTTTTATGCTTTTATCTCCACTCAAGTTAGTGGCTCTATATTAACTCATGAAGACATAGAGCAAATTGATGAAGATGAATTGGAGGAGATGGATATAAAGTGGAAAATAGCTCTTCTTAGCATGAGGGCTAGGAAATTCTACAAGAAGACTGGCAAGCCAATTCACATCAATGGTGGAGAAACTGCAGGGTTCGATAAAAAGAAAGTAGAGTGTTTCAATTGTCACAAGTTGGGGCATTGTGCTAGAGAATGCAGAAGACCAAAGAAGCAGGACAATAGGTCTACTTGGTACAAGCAAAAGAAAGAACCAATTATGGAGGAACCAAAGGCAATGTTGGCAATTGATGGTGTGAGCTATGATTGGAGTTTCATGGCTGATGAACAAGAGGAACAACCTTCAGATGCTGCTCTTGTGTCTACAGAACATGCTCTCATGGCTTTCTCTGACTCTAAGGTACAAAACTTTGAAAGTTATTCTAAAACATGTAGGGCTTCTAGAGAATGTGAAAGGCTTAGTGAATCTTATGAAAACCAAAGAAAAGAGTTGTTTGCTGCTAATTATACTATGTCAAATCTTAGAAGAGGCATATTTGTATTAGAGAAACAACTAGTGCATTATAGAGAAAATGAGTCAAAATATAATGATGATATGATTGTTCTTAGAAGAGAGTTAGATCATAAGACAGCAGTGAATGAGGCATTAAAAGAAGAGTTTGAAAAACTTAAAAAGATAAATGAGAATGTCAATTTATCTGTTGACACCTGTTATTATCAGTCTAAGGAAATTGATAAAATTTGGAATGCTTAAATTACTAGTAAAGTTAAGTCTGGTATGGGATATAATACAACTCCTCCACCACTAAGGGGTGTTCCATCACCTCCTGGCATAGATTTAGCTCATACAAGACTAGAAGAATTTCAGGATCTTATTCGTGAATATGGTCCTCCCAAATTTGTGAAAAGTGAGGAAGAGGTTAAGCATGAACCTGATGTTTTTGAAAGTGCAAGTGACTCATCTGTTGTTAATGAGAATGTTAAAAAGAATGTAGAGGCTTCTATCCCACAAGTTGTAAATTCTATTACAGAGGAACCTAGGAAACAAGTTAATAAGCCTAGATCAACTATAAGGTATGCTCAGATGTATAGAAACAAGTCATCAACTCCTAGGGGTAACCAGAGGAGTTGGAATCATGTAAAATCTCAACAACTAGGTAGTGAGTTTGTCATGTACAATAAAGCATGTCATATTTGTGGTAGCTTTAATCATTTACATGCTAATTGTGACTACCATGTTGGGAGAAGGGAAGTTTATGGGAATAAAAGGGTGGAGTCAAACAGGTTTCAAAACAAAATGCACCCTAATTTACACAGCAAGATGATCCCAAGAGCAGTTCAACTTAGAAGTGGACTTAAAACTTTTGCCACTACTAAAACTGTTAACACTGCTCACCCAAAAATCACCTTTTACAAGTGCAAAATCCAAAACAACTTTTGCAAAATCTGCACAAACAGGGAAAAGGTCTTTTTCTGATAAAAGGGTTCAATATAACCAACAGTAGGTACGTAAAACTAAATCACCAGTTACCACTGCTCAGTCAAAATTTCCCACTGCAAGGGTTGTAAACAATAAAAGGGGATGGGAAATGCTGTGAAGGCCTCAGCACGTTGGGAATGGAAACCTAAAGGAATTACCTCAACAACCAATCTCAATGGTGTATCAATGACCTTTGATAGATTTAACTATATTGATTTACGAGGTAGATCCAAGTCAATCATGGCTTGGGTCTCCAAAGGAAACTAACTCATTTCTTTTATGTGTAGGAACATCCAAGGACAAAAAGATCAGATCAAGGCTACACAGACAGTAGATGTTCAAGGCACATGACTGGCAACAAGTCCTATCTCTCAAATTTTGAACAACATGATGGATAGTTTGTCAGCTTTGGAGGTGGAGTAAATGGAAAAGTTACTAGAAAAGGGATCATCAAAACTGGTAACTTGGATTTTGAACCTGTGTACTATGTAAAAGAGCTTAAGTATAATCTTTTTAGTGTGTCACAAATGTGTGACAAGAAAAACATTGTTCTTTTTACTAAAAATATGTGTTTTTGATTATGACTATGATGTGCCGAGCCTCTTTATATAGGCAAAGTCGATCATAAGGGTTCATTAAAGGATATATTTATTTTTCCCTATTTTGGTAGGTTGAAAAGTAAATATAGATATTATCGGGTTGACTTTGGAAAGATATTTTTAGATAGTGGCTTAGTTAAAAGTAACTTTGGTTAAAACAAGTTGGTTATGCATATTCTTTGTATTATTCTAACACTTGCAGGTACATAACCAATCTTGGCTGGGAGTTGATCAGAAAAAATGTGTAATTGAGACATACAACAAATGGTTTTTGATTCACCATGTCTAATCCACATAAGAATCAACTAGTCCAGAGCAAACGGCTACTGGTAAAGACTTAACAAATCCGTTTATGGTTGATAGTTTACCAAAAACTATATTGTTATCAACTCACCATATTCTTTATGATTAAGAGTTGGCTAGTCCATAGCAATGGCTCATGGTAAAGACATATCAAATCCGTTGATAGCTGGTAGTTTGCTAAAAACTATAATAAGAGCAGTCCAATTTTTCATATGTTTTACTTACCACTGCTCTTGAAATTTTTTTTGTGAAAAATTACCACTGCTAGTTCATAGTTTCCACTGACAGTGTTATTTTTACCACTGTTGATCTAGCCGTTACAACTGTTGTGTCAGTAACAAATTTTTTACTAGCCGTTGAGAGTAACTACTTTCTATACTAATAGGGTAAAAGTTTTAGAAGATTATCTACTTTCCTATTTGCAATTTATCCTCTTATGATAAATCTTTTCCTTAGATAATATTTCTTGCGCAAAACTCTACAACCCTAACAGTATATATCTTTTCTCTCAATTGGCAAGTTCTTCATACAATTCATACTAACACAACATATTTTTCATCAAAAGATTCTATGGCACCTATCACTTTTGCAGATGAGCACAACCAAGTGGCCTATTTGGAAAAGTCAAACGACAAGAGTGGCCCTGTTTTTCATCAGATTGTGGATTTTCTAAACACTACTCATATAAGGTATGCTTTACTACTCAATCCCACAATCTATATCTCTCAAATCAAACATTTTTGGAACTCTGTTCAGTCCATAACCATTGAAAATAGAGATACACATGAAATAGTAGATGCTCTTAGAGCCACAGTGGATGAGGTAACTATTGATGTTACTGAGTCCTTGAGGAGAATTCTCCAATTGGATGATCTAAATGGTATCATCACATTACCCATGACAGAAATTCATGAACATCTTTCATCCATGGGGTATGATACCACTGACAAAAAGGCTACTTTCAAAAAGAGTGGTTTCTGTCCTCATTGGAGATTTTTAATACATACTCTTTTACATTGCCTAAGTCCTAAGAAAACTTCTTATGAATATTTCAGTTCAACAATGGCTTACCCTTTGGTTTGTTTAGCCACTGATAGGATTTTTAATTGGTCTAAATATATTTTTACAAGTATGCAAGGAAATGTAAAGAGTTCTACAAAATTTTTGATGTTTCCAAGGTTTGTGCAAGCAGTGTTAAATGAATTTCAACTGCAACCCCATACAAGCGTTTATAAAATCCATTTCCTTAAGCCCAAAGTTTTTCAAAACATGGATAAGGATGGCAATAGGGTTGTTACACCACTTTTTGCTCAAATACTTGCAAAGATTTCACAGGTACATGGTGAATATGCAACAATCCCAGTTGTATCCCAAAACACACCCACAATCACAGTTCCAAACATCAACTATACTCCACCAGTTTCTCACACCTATGAGAGGAGGCAAAAACAACCAACTCCTGTCATTACAACACAACATGTCCCTGATCCTTCTGGTTTAGGAACAAGCAGTGGTGGTTCCAGGATTCCACCTAGTCCAACTAGGAGTAAGTCTGAGCCAATGCCCTATGATTCACCTCTCCCAACAGGTCACACAGTTGGAAGTGTTGAGGGCAGTGGGCAACCTATGGAATTGATGGAACTATCTACCAAATTAACTAGGCAGGTTGAATCTCTGGAGAAAGACTTGGCATAAGTAAAGGAGCAACATGCCAAGGATGTTACAAAATTAAAAGAAGAGATTCAGACTTTGAAGATAGAGTTGCAGGGGTTGAAACAGAAGAGGAGAACTGCAAAGTTAGTGATTCATCTCCATCCTCACCTCATGATGGTGACTCAGAGGGCTTCAATGAAGATTTTGGGAATTCTCCCAAACAGGGGAAGAAAACAGATGCTGAAACCAAGGGGAGGAAAATAGACTTTGGAGATGAAGGTGATTTTGATTTTGGAGTTACTGAGGAAGTTGATACTCAAAAAGAAGTTTCTCAACAGCAACTAGAGCAAGCAACTTCCACTGCAACAACCACTGATACCATTCCCACTGCAGAGCAAATGGTTCCCACTGCAGAGGAAGAAATTGAAAAGAAGAAGAAGGAGAAAGGTAAAGTAGTTGTGCAGAGTGAAGAGCAACCAAAAAGGAAGGTTTCAAAGAAAGAACAAGCTCAAATTGCTCGTGATGCAGAAGTTGCTAGAAAACTCACTGAAGATGAAGTTGCAAACAAGAAAAAGCTAGATGAACTAGAGATTGCAGACTTCATGGAGGCTAAAAGGCTGGTGATACGCTTACACAGCGCGTTCGGGGTCAAAGGAACTTCCTTTTCGTCGAGCAAGTTTTTCAACACCCTAGGCAGTGAACCTAATCGTTGTAGTGTAGTATTAGGGTAAGCCACGGGAATTGATATCGTTCTCTAGGGGAATAGGAATGCTAGTGAGAAGTTACTACGCTAAGGTTGGGGTTGAGGAAGATTATTTTTTATCTTTTTATGTTTTTTAGAAAAGGAAAAATACGAATCTCGGGGTTTGGATTTGGGGGGTTGGTATTTCTACCGATTACTCTACTATTATCGAATTATCTAAACTAAGGTGGTGGTAGTCTATGTCTAATTATTGTGTGCTCGTATGATAGTTTAAAGATGTGTTTACTTAGGTTTTACTACTCCTTAATTATCTTCTATTGGTGGTTGAATTGTCACGTCCTTATTCCTAGTTGCGTTGTGTGTCTAAAGTTGTAGGGTATGTGTTTCTCCCTACTCTTTGAAGTTACCAAAGGGTCTCATCTACAAAACCCACTAGGGATGATAAACTCTAACTCTAAGGCCTCTTTGGATAGTTTAGCTTACAACAACTCAAAGTGCTATAACCTAAGGTTCACAAAGATTAATCAAGCATTAAGTACACAACGAATGACCTATCGCATTACTAGATCATTAATCAACTAAGATAAGAAACAACCAATCAATATTCAATAATTAAGTTTCATATTCCCTAAGCAAACACACAAGTAAATTAGCCGGACATGGAGAACATGCAAGCATACACACAAATAATTGAAGACATAATTAAATTAATGAAGTAAACAACTTATCTTGGTGTAAGATAGGGTTTAGAACCCTAAAGTACGACCTTGGTTCGATTTAGGTTTTACTCCAAAAGTTTACCCAAAAGACTACTCTTTAAAACTGAAAAATTCGGATTCTATATATAAGATTACATGTGCGACGGTGTCACCTTATGATTTGTGACGCCGTCGTGTCGCCGTCATTAGGGTTCTGTCTTGGCCAAGTTAATTTTGCGACGGCGTCACCTTATGCTTGTGACGCCGTCCTCTTTTGCTTCTGACGCCGTCTGGATTGAATCTAGGCCGTCTGAGTTGCGACGGCCTACTCTTTTAAAGCCCGACGCCGTCCTCCAAAAACTAGCAATTTCTCTTCTGTATCGTCACAAATTCCTCCGACGGGGTCGCAGATTAAGCAGTGACGCCGTCCCCTTGTAATTTAGCAGCTTGAGTGTCTCGATTCTTGACTTTGGGCATTTTCTTCATATATCCGCCCCTTTTCGTCCAAATAAGTGCCATTACAGCAGTTTGCCTTCAAGAGACCTAAAAAGTGAAAAGGAACGATATTAAGCAATAACGGATACAAAAGTGATCAAATAAGGGCTTAAACGACTCCTCAAAAAGGTACATTTTAAAACCTTATCAAATATTCCTACACTTGGTATTTGCTTGTCCTCAAGCAAATGTGCTTTTAGCCAATTAATTTATAAGTTAGGGGTCATGAAGCATTGGTTTAAAACAGTCCACAACACATATAAGCCCCGCAAAAGTCATAACAAGCATGGAAATTACATACTAGCACCTCACATGGGGTGTTTGGATACTCACATCTCTCGGGTGTATATGAAATATAGAAAATTGGAAATGGATGGTAAACACTCATTAACCGGTCCTAGTACATAGATTACCATAGGCTTGAGAATAGATCAAACCTCCATCGCTTTGGCGTAAGCACCTAGGAAAGACTATCAAAGAGGTCTTTAAAGGGTTGTAACGTTAGGCTTACGGTAGGGAAACAAAGGGTTTGGTGGGATAGGCTATTTAGTGGTGGCAAGTCAAAAATATCTATGTTAAATGCATACGAAGAATGGCGTTGCTAAGCCAAGACTCGACACTCTAAACTCTAGATAACTGAAATAAACAAACGTAAATTTAAAGATAAATGTAGGATGGTAGCCCGTATGTTTTTTTTTTTTTTTTTTTTTTTCACTCTATTTTATTTCTTTTCTCCTTTTTTCTTTTTTTTTCAATTTTTTTTCCTCATACACTTTTACTCTACCATCCTTTACGGTAACATCAAAATGATAGGGATTTATAGGCACATCCCTACACTTGAGTTTTTATTATTCTAACACTAATTTGACCCGAATTGAAAAGATCAAAACACTTGGAGTACGTTATTACGCAGATAAGGGAATTGGCGTTCCCTTTTTGTCATTTAAAACTTTAACTTTTCCCATAAGTCCCAATCGTCCCAAAACTGTGTACAAAAGATATGACTCAACTTAGCAACTCATGAAAGTAATTAGATAATTGAACTAAGGGTTTAGGGTGATAACAATAATGCACTAAAAGTGAGTGCATACAAGGTAGGCTAAGGCGATTTGGGTGTACATTTGGGGTGGGGTGTAAACAATGCTCTTCATTGATATTCCGGAAAACCGAAACATCACGAGAACCGCGAAAAGGATAGGCTCTGAGGGGTTAACTAGGGGTATCGTGTACTAAAGATAAGTACAACGCAAAGGTGTGGGGGAATTACTCACACGATGTGGAAGAAGTAATTATATTACGGGTATCAAACAAGGGTTATCCTAATGCCTCTTATCATTTAGTTATTCCTAACTACACAAGTGTAGTCTCACTAGCGATCTCGGAATGCATCACAAAACAAGTTCTAGAATCTAATATACTACCGGTTCACACTCTAAGCATTGAAGATGAATGCTTCAATTCCTACTAATCTAAGGGCGATCCTCACATTTTTTGGTGTAATTTAAGTGGTAAAGGGTTTTGTGCTAGTCATATAACTTCCTATCCGTGAGACGCTTTTGTTAAGACTAATGGCCCACTCCTATATGTCATGAAAAAATTTAAATTTGGTGCCAAAATTACCCTAACCGACATTTTCTCATGGTTTATTACGCAAATGCAATTAGACAAAGTAAATAATCAAGGATAAGCATAGTTTCAAAGTTCCCGTTTTATTTTCCCTCCCTACACTTAAACTGAACATTGTCCCCAATGTTCCCCGAAAGTATCAAAGTAATGATAAAAGAAGGTAATCAAAAAAAAAAGAAACTAATACTCTCCTGATTAGCTCGGTAGGATCCGTGTGTGAAGTAGTGGTTAAATCCTTTCCAAGAAGAATGTATGCGTGAAAAGCTCCTTCCAACTTTATGTATCTTCTTCTTGAGAAACAAAACCTGAACACTTGAAGAAAACAAACGAAACCTTCGCCTAAAATCGGCGGTAATAATATATAAGACTTGATTTAAACTAGGATATAATGCTTGTGGAATGGATGTTTACAGAATTTCTAAGAAAATTAAGACCTGGAAAATCCCAAAAAAAAAAAAAAAAAAAAAAAAAAAAAAAAAAAAAAATTAAGTAGCTCAAAAACGAGAAAAAGTAATATGATGTTTTTACTCCTTCCTGACGCCGTCAGGTTGCAATCCTGACGCCGTCAGGTTATCCTGACAAAAACTGGTCTGCGATTTTATGGAAAAATTCTGGAAAATTTACGTCTTTAGAATCTAGAAAAATTTCTACAAAACATCCATTATGACTCGATACAAGCATTTGACTCGAACAAACACACAAATATATCTTTTAATTAATTGTTATTCTCATGTTCACGTTTCTTATGAAAACGTGTGTAATCCTCCCTACACTTATCCTTTATGTAAAATACCTTTATATGCAATTAAGACGAGGTTAAAAACAAAATAAAGCATTTTTACAAATTTAAACATGAGAATAAACAATCAATAAAAGATATATGACACTAACAAGCAAACAATTAAGCATGGGTTGCCTCCCACGAAGCACTTTTCTTTATTTAAGAGTCTTGTAGCTAGACTCATAGTCGTGTTCTTACGTGACTTCATTACCGTCACTTCCTTCCTCATGACGGTCTCCAGTGGGTGGTTCCATGTTGTAGAAGTGCCCTATGATACACCTCTCTAAAAGTTCATCCTCTCCCCACTCGGTCCTATATTTTGGTCCTAAGTACAAGCAATCCTTATAGAATCCGAAAATCTTAGCCATTACACAATCTACTCCTTTTTCCCTATCCTCATCATTCCTATAATAGACCGACAATTTAAGTTCCTTTTCATTATTAGAGAGTGATGAAAACTTCTCAATCTTAAACGGAATTTGGTAAGTTATGTCATCGGTCTCATCCTTGAATCACACCGTTCCTAACGAGGGATCATAGGTCATCCCGGTGCTTTCTATGAAAGGTTTTCCTAGAATAACGTGGGACAAGCTAGGGTCTAGGGCCGTGCTAATATCATCCACTATTATGAAGTCCGTAGGGAATGTGAAACTACCTACAAAAACGGGAAATCCCTTAATTCTACTAAGAAAATTGCATCTAACCTTAGGGTTTTCTGGATTTTGCCTAGTTGGGATAGGCTTCTTCATCACCCAATTGTAGTAGGTGCTAGTCATTATGTTGATTGGGGATTTGCGATCAATGTAGGCCTTTGCCACAAAAAGGTGTCCTATGCAACATGGTATATTGAGGTTCCAAGGGTTCCCAAACTTGATCCTAGGGCTTTTCCTAACATACATGTGACGGAGGTCACGCACTAAGTGAGGGTGGCGAGATAATTCTTCTTCCGTAGGAAACTTATTGAAATAGTCATTGTCTACTTCCTTTACTTCCTCGGTTGTTTCATTATTCTCAAGTGCATGGTCCTCTTCGTCATTAGGTTTCACTAAGGCGATGGTATTGACGAATTGAACGTGCTTAGCTAGCTTACTTGGGTCCTTAATCTCTACACCGGAAGGCTCGGGAGTTGAGATAGCACTAACCTTCCTATCACTATTGTTATGGCTTTCAAAAGGTTATCTATCTTCCTATCCATATCGGCTTGTTGTTGGTTGAAACGGTCCGAGAGCTTAGCTATTTGGGCTTCTTGGGATGCGACAAGCTGTTGCAACATTCCTTCAATGTTTTGGCTAGGGCCATGAGATAGGGGTAATGAGAAATCATCAGAAGTGAATTCTTTGGTTTGTCCCCAATAGAAGTCAGGCTTGCCCTTCCATGCTTCTCGGGTGTCATTAAAAGTCCTAGGTCCGGGTGTTGTAGGAAATCTTCCTCCCGTTCCATTAACACGCGAGGATGCGTAGTCAACGGAAGCATGTTCGGGGGATAGGGTGTAAGTGCGCGTGTTATGAGGATCACTACACGGCTCACACGAGGAGGAAACTTTGTTCACATGGCGTGAAGACTTAGGATTTTCGTAAGAGCTCATAAGGAATTTTACTTGATCTTCAAGTTCAAGCATCCTACGGTCGAAAGGTTGTGAGTCAATTGGAGGCAAGGAGATTGCCTTAACGGTTTTGGGCAACTCACGGGGGTCATTCCAACTTTTGTTGTCATAGAGAGCAAGGTCCTCTATTATACCCCATGATTCTTCCGCGGTGAGATCACTAAGTTTTCCACCGGCCGCTTGGTCAATGGATCGCTTAGTGGGGAAGTTGACATGATCATAAAAAATTTGGACTTGGAGCCAAAGATCAATGCCATGATGAGGGACTTTATGAAGTAAGTCCTTGAATCGAGTCCATGCTTCGTAGAGAGATTCACCTTGACGTTTTTGGAACATCAAGATGTCATTCCTAAGTTTTGTAGTTCTCCCCGGTGGGAAAATTGAGCAAGGAAACGAGTGGTGAGATCATCCCAACTTGAGATGGAGCCGGCGGGAAGTCGCTCAAGCCAATTACTAGCTTGGTCCCGTAGAAAGAATTGGAAGAGACGCAGACGCGTGGTCTCTCGAGTATTAGCATCAAGGTCGATGGAATCGACAATTTTGAGGAAATCCCTCAGATGCTAATTTGGATCTTCGGAACGAAGTCCATGGAATGCACATCCATTTTGCACCAACCGGATGGTGTCGGATCGCAGGGCCGTAATTTGAGCTTGGTCGGGAAGCTCAATGGTGTTCCTATAGCCTAGGTGGCTAGGTCTCGAGTATTCACCAAGAGTACGGTCTCTTGGCGGGACAATGATTTGAGGGGGGTTTTCACCTTCCATGATGAAAAGTGATGGGGTTACGAACAAAGGTCACGAAGAAGGGGGATAGACTAAAAGAAAGCTAAAAATGAGAAAAAAAAGTTTACTTGATAGGAATCAAGCAAAGAATCCTAAACGAGGTGGACTACTAACTAGCTATTCTATTCCCCGGCAGCGGCGCCAAAAAATTGATACGCTTACACAGCGCGTTCGGGGTCAAAGGAACTTCCTTTTCGTCGAGCAAGTTTTTCAACACCCTAGGCAGTGAACCTAATCGTTGTAGTGTAGTATTAGGGTAAGCCACGGGAATTGATATCGTTCTCTAGGGGAATAGGAATGCTAGTGAGAAGTTACTACGCTAAGGTTGGGGTTGAGGAAGATTATTTTTTTATCTTTTTATGTTTTTTAGAAAATGAAAAATACGAATCTCGGGGTTTGGATTTGGGGGGTTGGTATTTCTACCGATTACTCTACTATTATCTAATTATCTAAACTAAGGTGATGGTAGTCTATGTCTAATTATTGTGTGCTCGTATGATAGTTTAAAGATGTGTTTACTTAGGTTTTACTACTCCTTAATTATCTTCTATTGGTGGTTGAATTGTCACGTCCTTATTCCTAGTTGCGTTGTGTGTCTAAAGTTGTAGGGTATGCGTTTCTCCCTACTCTTTGAAGTTACCAAAGGGTCTCGTCTACAAAACCCACTAGGGATGATAAACTCTAACTCTAAGGCCTCTTTGGATAGTTTAGCTTACAACAACTCAAAGTGCTATAACCTAAGGTTCACAAATATTAATCAAGCATTAAGTACACAACGAATGACCTATCGCATTACTAGATCATTAATCAACTAAGATAAGAAACAACCAATCAATATTCAATAATTAAGTTTCATATTCCCTAAGCAAACACACAAGTAAATTAGCCGGACATGGAGAACATGCAAGCATACACACAAATAATTGAAGACATAATTAAATTAATGAAGTAAACAACTTATCTTGGTGTAAGATAGGGTTTAGAACCCTAAAATACGACCTTGGTTCGGTTTAGGTTTTACTCCAAAAGTTTACCCAAAAGACTACTCTTTAAAACTGAAAAATTCGGATTCTATATATAAGATTACATGTGCGACGGCGTCACCTTATGATTTGTGACGCCGTCGTGTCGCCGTCATTAGGCTTCCGTCTTGGCCAAGTTAATCTTGCGACGGCGTCACCTTATGCTTGTGACGCCGTCCTCTTTAGCTTCTGACGCCGTCTGGATTGAATCTAGGCCGTCTGAGTTGCGACGACCTACTCTTTTAAAGCCCGACGCCGTCCTTCAAAAACTAGCAATTTCTCTTCTGTATCGTCACAAATTCCTCCGACGGCGTCGCAGATTAAGCAGTGACGCCGTCCCCTTGTAATTTAGCAGCTTGAGTGTCTCGATTCTTGACTTTGGCCATTTTCTTCGTATATCCGCGCCTTTTCGTCCAAATAAGGGCCATTATAGCAGTTTGCCTTCAAGAGACCTAAAAAGTGAAAAGGAACGATATTAAGCAATAACGGATACAAAAGTGATCAAATAAGGGCTTAAACGACCCCTCAAAAAGGTACATTTTAAAACCTTATCAGCTGGACAGAATGGAAACCACTGATCCAATGGATGAAAATCCACTTTCCACTATTCTACCCACAATATTCAAAGAAAAGACTCCAGAGTTTTCTTATGTACCTACAGAACAAGAAATTAATTTCTTGATTGCTAATGATCCAGTGGTCAAGAAGAAGGCAATTGACCTAGTTGCAGATAAGTCTTTAACTGAAGAACAAAGAACTGCACAGTTGAAGGACTTCATTCAAATGAAGAATAATCAAGCACTTCAAGATGCAATTGGTTCAGTCAGAAAGGGTCAAAAGAAACCAAGACAACCAACCAAGGCACAAGCTCTCTCAATGATGAAAGCTTATTGTTGCAGTGTTGGTGGCTGGAAAAAGAATCAGTTCAAAGGGATGACTGATGATCAGATTGAAGGTATCTACTGCAGGGTTAAAAGGCAAGATAGTGACTTCATTTCTATGAACTCTGAAGAAGAAGAAAGGAGATATCCTAATCTGAAGAGAAAAGCCAAAGATAGTGAACCTCAGACTCTTAAGAAAACAAGATTTGCTAAAGAACAAGAAGTTCAATCTGAGAAACTCACAGAAGAACAGCTGACTGGCATGATTTTGATTGAAGAAGGAGATTTTTATCCTGACCCACTGCAAGTCAGACATCCTATTGTTAATTGGGAAGTGTATACTGCTAGCAATTTTGCTCCAACATGGAAGATTACAAGGCTAGGTGGTGAAACTTCATCATTCATTTAGTTTGAAGAACTCATCAAAGCATGTGATAGAGATGATCTTGATACATTGTGGAGATTAGTTCAAGAAAGGTTTGGTGCTGACAAGATTAAAGATATGAAGGAAATGCAGTTATGGGTTGATCTAAGAAGGCTTTATGAACCAGATGCTAATGATAATTTTTGGAAGTTTGAAGCTTCATGTGTTGGTACTACATGGACTTACTATGATTCATGTGAAGTTCATCATGTTTCTACAAACCCTGGAGTGGATGCATTTATGTTTGCTGAGAAAGAATACCCACTCAGAGCTGGAACTCTCACTGTGATGTTGTCTTCAACAATAAGAGTTCATAAAGATACTGAGAAGGTCAGAGATTTGTTACATAGGCTTCAAGGTCAATGTTCAAGAGCTATTCAGGATTTAAGTAGAAAGTGAAGTGTTTTGGAAGAATTCCCCAAATCCTTGCAATTGATAAAGATTGAAGAAACTTATTGATTTGCAGAGAAATCATAAGTTTAGGGGAGGATTGTTGGCAATAATACAAACGGTTACCACTGATAAGCTTGTGGAAGACACTGCTGAAGAATGCATTAGCAGTGGAAACACATTACCACTGCTAGTGCATATTATTACCACTGCTATTAGGATAATTGTTATGTATTCGTATATAGATAAGTATAGAAAATATCTTGTGTATATTCTATATAGTTAGCATTATACTTATCTTGTAAAGGAATCCTTGTGCTATAAAAGGAGGTCCTAGGTACGTAAGCTTCATGGTGTAACCCTAGTGATAAGCAAGATCACTCGTATTATTCTTAATAATATTGGAGCTTTGTGTTATCCTGTTCTCACTTACATTACATCATATAATCCATCTTCTAACTATTACTAAGAATATTCCACGTACTTATTAATATAATTCAAAGTATCACTAACACAAGGTGTGTGTTTAGATCCATTAGTAAGCATGCAGAGCTTTTTGTTTTTCGTTTTCTCCACTTTAGTTTTTAGTGTAATTGGAAATTGATTCCTTTTCATAAATATTCCGTAGGTCCTGCCCTGGTCTTCGGGGATAAGCCGTCCATGATTGCATGATCTCTGAAGATCCCACCAGTTTTGAGGTATGTACCGACATAATTATGATACGTCCCCAAAAAGATGTTACCTCCCGCTTATGAAAACTTCGGCTTAATTTTGATGTTATTAGGCAATTGATAAATGGATCAAGGTTGCACTTCAGTGGCAACAAATCATTAGGTGGCTAAGGTGTGTTTGGAATAACTTACTTTTTTAGCTGCCACCGGGAAATCTTTTATTCTTATCAGATAATAAAACGCCCTTCTTATAGGTCCCTAATAACTCATTAAACCATATCATCGACACACACCTGCGTTTTATCCTTAGATATAGGATATACTGGATATAGCCACTTGCATCACATAATTTCTGTTTTATATGATTATAACTTGGTGATATGTGTAGGTAGGAAGCCGCTGAGCTAGATGTGATTGAATGGATATTGCAAGAATAGTGACGATTGTATTAATTTTCCGTATCGGGTATGTTAGTTCCCAGAGTCTTGTTCATGGATGATACTTTAGTTACAAAATAAGTTTAAGGTATAAATTCTATGCTTTGAGATAATTAGTAAAAGTAAATGGGCAGAGGGTCGAGGTTTTACGGTTATTGACGCAAGTGTGTACCCTTAAGGGGTACTTGCATACGGGTGGTGCGATTGTTTCCTATAGCAGTTTACGATATATTTAGGTTAATCTGCAGCAGCAGTTAAAGCTTGTATGTATATGTTTGTGTCAAAAAAATAAGGGGTATATGTTTGGATCAATTTGCAACAGCGGTTAAAGGTTGGTTATATATGTTTAGGTCAATCTGCAGCAACAATTAAAGGTTGGTTGATATGCCTATGCCAACAAAATAAGGGGTATAGTGTGTCCGAAAGCCGTTTAGACATGTCTCACTAATAAGGTATGAAAAATAGAAAAACCAACATGTCTTCTACCAATCGACCATATCGACAAGTACCAATGTCAACTGAAAAAATAGCCTAAAGTAATCCATTATACAAAAAATTCATGTCCTATAATGTGTTAGAAGATGAGTCCAAAAAGTACTGCCTGCTAATCAGGAGTGCGATAGGTAGTACATAGGGTTTAGCTACCATTCGAGCCCCTGCTACTCTGCATTCCTGTAACATATAAAGAACCCTTACACCTACAGGCAAGCAGTAACAAACAATACATAAGGTCTAAAATGACACATTAACTTCGTGCTATAATTATTTTAACATTTTGCTTATGTGTTGTTACTCTGTAACACCGCTTTGTTTTTTTTTTGTTTTTTTTTTGTGCACAGATAAATAAATGCGACATGCCAATCAAGTTTTGTGGATCAGCGACACCATCTGCAGAAAGGATTAGAGAAGTAATGGATCTCATTCCCAGATTCCCAAGAGTATGTCCAGTTCCCAATAGCCACCTATGGGTTGTACTTGCAGCCATGGTATGCACTAGCACCTGCTTCAATACTCATTAGTCAATGGTCTGATCTTCATTTGCATTCGTTTGTGCTTAATGGAGGTGATTTCAAACACCCCCTTATATATCCACTTGCTAATGTAGATATGTTACCTAATGTAGGCATGCCTCCTGAATAGCGGGATATGGGATTCTTAAATCAGCAATTTCACTATCGTGCTACATTCTAGTACTAAGAAAGACTTACAGGATAACTTATATTAGGATAACTTAATATGCCTCTTTTAGTTTGCATAATTGAGACAATTTTCTGGTGGTGTGTGAATCATGGTTGAATTAGGTTAAGTTCCCTGCTTTTGATGTTATTTATTTTGGAGAGCTGATAAGGATTATATATTTTTTTGGTAGGATTTTATGGCAACCGTAAGGTAAGTTTAATGTTGAGGTGATGCGTATCTTGGCTGGGCAGTTTATAACTTATATTATAAAGGAGTCGTTGCACGTGGGATGCTTTGTATCCTGGGGTGACATCTAAAGGTGTCAAAACACGCTGCATCAAGAAGGGTAAGGACTGAATCTCAAACAATACTTTTTCCATCTTTTATATCTGTAAATTTTGATTAGGTAAAAAATATTTATCTCAATCTTTGATTAAGATTATTATGAAGTATGTTTACTTTAGAATGACTTTAAAAGACTTTCAACACCTTTTACCAACTCCCTTTTTAGTGAAAGAAACAATTATTTAACGCGTTTGAGATACAATACATCTCTAACATTGGTTTTTTTTACTAAATTTATATCGATTCAATAGACTTCATCTTTAATGGTAACATAAAGGAGCTGCTTATACTCTCTATGCAGCAGTGGAATTATGCACAGTAAATCAGCATTCATGGTTGTTGTTTCAGGATCTATCAATTGTCCTTGGATGAAGTAGAAGCTTGGTCCATCATGATCTATGATATGAATAGGTCTGATACGCGAATCCTAAGAGTCCCAAATGGTGATTTTTGAATATCAAAAGGAGAGCATTATTGCAGCAGCCTTCTTAAGAAAGAAAACTTTCATCTTCATGTTGGCGTTCAACGACTGCTAAGTGATGATGATGATCATCTTGATGTTGTTTAAAAGAAGTTAAGGATGCAAGGTATACATCTTCACCTCAATAATTTATACTCGTCTTTGTCAAGCAGCAAATTGATTATTACATTAAATATAATCTTTAATTGAGGAAGAGAATCAAGACTTTGATCGATGAGAAAGCTGATTACAGTATCAATGGCATCATGCTCAATGTTTGTATCTTTGAACCTTCTTTTCTGTTCAGCAGACTTTAAGATTCCGCCCGTTTTAATTTGTTGTGGGAAAATGGTCGGGTTAGGTAATGGGTCATCAAAATGAGTTATTTAAGTTTGGCTCGGGCTGGGTTAGTTCAGAACATTCACTTTATAAGAAAAATAGTTACTCAGTCCAACAGCCTTTACAAGATCATATTATCTCAATAAAATGATTTAGCTGGCTTTTTATAAAATAATAGTTACTCACCCAACTTTTTACACTAATGTCAAACTCTTGCTGACTATGCTATAATAAATCAACTAAAGATATGTTTATTGATAACATCAAATAGTCCTGAATATTAAGTGTCAATTTCCCCCGTTAATGCTCGTTATTTATATCATTTATATGGATTTACACTTGTTTTCCATTGTTTTCCACTTTCAGGTAAATTACGAGCATTGGAGCTAAAGAGACGCGGAAATGGAAACATTACTAAAGATTTATCACAGTATGCTTATTTTGAAGAAGTTACGGCGTAACTCGTCTCTCACATTACGCCGTAACTATTGCGTGACCCTGAAGTCCAACTTATCAAGAGGTTACGGCGTAACTCTTCCCAAAGATTACGACGTAACTCCATTAGGTCAAAAGAGGTTCCACGCCGCTGATACTTACGCTGTAACTACTGCATCACTTATGACGTAACAAAGTTTATTGAAGACTACGGTGTAACCACTTATTAGGTTACGCCGTAACTAAAAGATCTAGTGCATTTACGAAGAAATAGAAGGTTACGACGTAACTACTCTATAGGTTACGCCGTAACCTAGACCTGGCCTATAAATACCCCACGAATTCCAGCATTTCAAAGCATCCCATTCCACACACAACACTCTTAGAACGTGGGAGAAAGCTCAAGGCAGGTCTAGGGAAGCATACAGAGCTGTTTCCAAGGGAGAAGTCACACCATTACGATAAGCTTTAGCGTTTATTATTTCTTTTACTTTCAATTCATGTATTTCATACCTTTGAATATTGAATTGATTTGCATGATTAATATGAGCGGCTAAGCACCCTTTGGTGCTAGCCGAGTTATGATTCCTTAATTGTTTTGTTTGCGTTTACCTTTACTTCCGTACAATTATTTCTAAGTGTATGCATGCATAGTTCTTTGGTAATCACCCTTGGTTCGGTAGATTTGAATGGCAATAGAGGCCAATTGCCTAGGAGATATGACCAACTGACCCTAGGTGAGCGGACTGAGACGGGAAGGGTAAGATATGACCAACTGACGACCCTTCCTACTTGTGCGATTTGACCAACTGATCACCTATCGTTTGGATGAAATTAAGAATTAGGAGGTGTAGTGTCTAAGTTCCTAACCGCCGGGCACTCACTATTTAGAATCTAGCATGTAGCGGTACTTAATGACTTGGCTCAGGCGACCAGGAACAACAGGACTTATGACTGTGCGTCTGATTTCTCCTGTGGTGGCATCTTTGCTGATAGGTTAGGGCGAATTGACCAAATGCTGTCCTCTCAAATTTGACCCCACCTGAAGTAATTGGAAGTAGGTAGACGTAGACATTACTAGCTAGGAGGATTAACTAGGTTAGCACCACTATTCCTCTATTGATTTCCTTCTACCATTTATTTGCTTTTATATTCTGCATTAGTAGTTTAATTAATTAAAGACCTTTTGAAACCATTTATATTCTGTGACAATTAGACTTAGTAATTATCCGACACACATAGCTCTTGGGACGACCTCGGCTTTACCATTTACTATACTACACACGACCGGGTACACTGCCCGTTAGTGCATTAGGGTAGACCATAGGTATAGCGAGACACTATAAATATTAAGACCTAGTCAGTAAAACCTGCATCAAGTTTTTGGCGCCGTTGCCGGGGAGCTATATTAGGATTAGTATTGAGTCTTTTATTTCATTTTAAACTTTTCTCACGATCATATTTCAAGTTTTCAGGTACCATGGAAGTTGTTAACATCGATGACCTCACTCTTGAGGAATACTTGGCGTTGACTAGACCAGATCAAGGGCCGGGTCTCGTAAGATCGGCAATCGGAGCGGATGTTCGTTTCGAGATTAAAAACCAATTTATGAGGGAGCTTCGCGCTAACCCTTTTTCAGGAAACAGGGACGAAGACGCATATGAGCACGTTGAAAATATCCTATACATCGCTAGCCTTTTCAACATTCCGGGCGTGTCTCATGATGCTGTTATGCTCAGGGTCTTCCCAATGACTCTCACTGGAGCAGCCAGAAGATGGATCGAAAGATTGCCCGCAGGGGCAGTTAATACTTGGGGGCTACTTAAGAAACACTTTATTCAAAGATATTGCCCGCCATCAAAGATTTCTAATCAACTCTTGGAGATCCATAATTTCAAACAAGAAGACGACGAAACTATGTATCAAGCTTGGGACAGATACAACGATCTTCTTTATAAGTTTCCTACTAATGATCTCAATAACCATCAGAAGGTCAATATTTTCTATAAAGGAATAACTGTAACTACAAGACAGATGCTGGACTATCAAGGACCTATCCCAAACATGACTCCTACTACTGCAATTGAAGCCATTAAAAAAATGGCGGACCATTCTCAAAAATGGCACGACGGTGGAAGTAAAAGAAACCAAGGCAGAAGTTTCGACGGAATTGCAGCAATCGCTAGTAAACTTGAAAATCTCGGTAGAGATATGCTGAAAATCAAAGAAACTGTTCATGCCATCCAAGTCGGCTGGGAAAACTGTGGTGGGGGACATTTGACTAAAAACTGTCCTAAAGTCGACAAGGAAGATACGATCGAGGAAGCTAAATACGAAGAGAATATGCCTTTCTACGTGGATAATCGTAATGAGTTTCGTGGAAGACCCCCACCGTATTATGAGCGTAATGAGAGAAGAGCTAATCTGGAAGGAATTATCAACAAGTACCTTTTGGACACTACCAAGAGGCAAAAAGAGCAAGAATGGCTTAATCATTTCCAAGATAACACGAACAAAAGCCTCGCATCCCATGAAACATCACTTAAGAACTTGGAAACTCTAATTGGAAAGCTTGGCGACGAGGTTCAAAGAAGGAACGAAGAACAAAAGAGCAATTCCACTATATGTAAGGCTGTGTTCTCTGACAACAACAAGTGTTCTGATGAGTCGGATACTGATGGCGAAAGTGAGTTACGCCGTAATCACACTCCAGAATTACGGCGTAACCCAAATTCAAGCAAAGACACGGGCGCCAAGGACACCAACCCTAAAAGAAGGAGTCATTGGTGTAAGAGTATTGCTATTGATGATGGAGAATGCTACAGTTTGTGGGCCTCATGTGATCCTCGGAAAACCAGGGATGGTGGTGTTGATAAAGAAAGGGTAAAAGATGACAGATACAAATGGACTACACTAAACGACGAGGAAAGGTTAGCCAAGTTCTCAATTAACAAAGTGGAAGGGCCGCCCATCAAGCATTACTGCAATCCCTTACTCATCATGGAAAATGAGATTACTAACGCTTGGCCAACGTGCAATCCTTTTTGTGATTATTGCAACGGAGGAGGTAATGAGAAGAACGAAGTTTGGATATGCCCACACGAATCTGGTAGACACGACGTTGATTTTGGAAATCTATCATTCAGTGATTGGTATTCAATAAGGTTCGGGGACGCGATAATTAATTCAACTCTGTTCAGAAATCTGGAACTGAATTATGAGAAACACATTCTTCGAGGAAAAACCATTAAGCCCCTCGATGGTATTCCCTCTGAAGATGACTATGACGAAGGAGTTCGGAATCATTGGTGCGGACAAATTAAAACCAGCAACGGAAAAATTTGGGCCTCCTGCAACCCGTTTGAGTATGAATGTGATGGAGGAAACAGCATTGAGAGAGCTGGGGAAGACGAATTCCTTTGGACTTCGACTAACAATTCCGAAAGAACAGAACTGCCTTGGCCAGATGATCTCGGATTCGACGTTTGGATCAAAATCAAATACAGAAAAATTGACGTGTTAACTAAAAAGAAAATCTGGGTGTATGAGTAAAAATCAACCTAACAATGAAGCTCCTAATGAAAAACCAGAAGATGACACCAAAGGCTCAGTAAACAATGAAAAATGCAAACAAATTCTCAACCAACTTGAAGATACCGATTCCGACAATGATTTCGATTATCTCGAGTTGCAAGGCGAAGACGGTTTCATCGACCCAGATGATGAGATACACGAGAAACGAAGATGCAAGCTTCTTGGCATCCCATTTAAGAGGCCACCTCCTATTATAACCGAAAAATTTGAGTTTACGCGATACCATTTGGGACCTGAAGAAAAATTTTGCAAGATACGGAAAATTGAAACCAAAGAATATCTGCGCACTGCAACAAATGTCGGATGGGTTAGGCGCAACTTAATGAAAGACGTAGATGAAGTCGGGGATGTCCAAAGACCCCCATAGGAGCCCCGCGGCTCTGAGTCTAACTTAAAGACTCGTTAATAAAGAAAAGTGCTCTTTCGGGAGACAACCCGAATTATCCCTTTCTTTTGTTTTTATTTCCTTTCTGTTAGGTTTTGTGTTTTCTAACCATTTTTGCAGGAGACAAAGAAGTAATTACTGCTGCAGTTGCTGATCTAAACAGAGTTACGGCGTAACTCATCTTGGTGATTACGCCGTAACCAACATTTTAGCAGCAGAATACTAGACGCATTACCAATTACGGCGTAATTCCATCTCAGTGGTTACGCCGTAACTATTCGCTTCACAGCTCATACCAGGTTTTGCCAGTTACGGCGTAACTCTCTCATAGGAGTTACGACGTAACTCTCCTCTGCTTTAATTCTTCCATTTTAAAACACAGTAACCTTGTATTAGTTTTTAAATGAACTTTGTGGGTGTGTTCCCTGTAAACCCTCACGAGACTTCACTCGTCTACTTGGGACACCAAGTGGTTTAAAAGGCTTGTTGCATTCGCTAAATGCAACCATGATTCCTACGAAAGTGAGTTAGGTTTGTTTTTCATTTTATTTTTTTCTTTTTAGAATTATGCTTGTCGGTATTGTGATTTCAGGGATTGATTTTTGTTCATGACGCTTAAACGAAGGCACGATCCATTCTCGTGGGCCTTCTTCTTTTTGGAGTAAATTTCAGGGAAGTTCTCGCTCTAATTCTACCTTTCTCTTCACCTTTATTTTAATGCCTAGTACAAAAGGGACTTTGTACAATTCAAGTGGGGGGACGGGAGTAGAATTATCTCTTGAACTTTATTTCGCCCTCATTTTTCTAGTTTATTTTGAAAAATTATGCCATTTTTAAAATTTTGACATGTTTTTCCGAACCTAACTAGATTAGACCTTAGCTGAGCACATACAAACCTTGATATTTCATGGTGATATTAGCCTTATCCGTTTCCAATATTTTACCCTAAATCTACCAAATTATGAGTGTGTCGGTAGCTTGTAAACTTTAGAACTTGGCCTTTGCATCATTTCGAGACCATAGACGAGGTATGTTGAGTTAGCTCGATGTATTTGGACTTTTCAGTTTTAGAAGGCAGTATTATAGGATTATCACCCAAACAGCCTACCATTGTGAGTCTATCGATTAGTCACCTCGACTTTTTGACCCCATGTGAAACCCTTTTGTTGCACTCCCCTTTAGTGCAAGATACCCCTAGATTCACCCTTCTGAGCCATTCCTTTCATTTTTTCAACCCAATATATTGTTTTGTTACACCCTTACACCTTAGCCTACCCTGTAGTCTTTATTTGTAATTGGGAAGTCCTCATTTGCCTAAGTTCAAGGTTCAAGTGGAAAGGTTTGGAAATCACGCTTTCATCGACAACAATTATGAAGATCATTGAAGACCCCCCCGAATTCCCATTGTTCATCTCAAGTGGGGGGATGTTATGTTATTATGTTATGTTCAAAAAAAATAGTTGATTGATTTATGTAAAGTGTGATGTTATAAGCACTATAGTATGAGCTTTATTGTTTAGTATCGAGGAGGCCCCCTCGGTCACATTAGAAGATTGGAGTTGGAGTTATACCAACTGAAGAAGAAAAAGTAGTGTGCCCATCACGACGTCCTCTAATGACATATCTACCTTGCATTTCATGATCCGGTCTCTAGACTTCTAAGCTTGAACATTGGGCGGACGGTAAGTGGTGATGACTTAGTTATAGATTTAGACTACCTGCTTGTTTTTCATTTTACACCAATTATATATCCCATGTCTTATCCTTTCCTTTAGTCATAAAGCGTGTCTAGGTGATGCAGCGAGCAATCTTTGGTGTCTTGGCCATGGATTTGGTCATGTATCATTGATTTTGTCCACTTCGCCGTGACATGTTAGTAATGACGAGTCACCCCTTAACCTTTGTCGTGTCTACCCATATTGCCTTCGAGAATTTTTTAGCCCTTAACTCTAGTGGTGGAGATTTGTGTAACCACCAAGCTTATGATAGAATACATGCTATGACTGTGCGATTGAGTGATCACCCCGAAATTGACACTTAGAATAGTTGAGAGATTTGAGTGTTTGTTCCCCTTTCGTGAGGTGTTCGGCTTTGTTTTATTCTAGCATAAGGGATTTGTAAGGAGATAACTTTTTAGGAATCTATCTAATAAGGTCTACTTGAGGGCAAGTAGAGTTCAAGTGGGGGGATATTTGATAACATCAAATAGTCCTGAATATTAAGTGTCAATTTCCCCCGTTAATGCTCGTTATTTATATCATTTATATGGATTTACACTTGTTTTCCATTGTTTTCCACTTTCAGGTAAATTACGAGCATTGGAGCTAAAGAGACGCGGAAATGGAAACATTACTAAAGATTTATCACAATATGCTTATTTTGAAGAAGTTACGCATAACTCGTCTCTCACATTACGCCGTAACTATTGCGTGACCCTGAAGTCCAACTTATCAAGAGGTTACGGCGTAACTCTTCCCAAAGATTACGACGTAACTCCATTAGGTCAAAAGAGGTTCCACGCCGCTGACACTTATGCCGTAACTACTGCATCACTTACGACGTAACCGAGTTTATTGAAGACTACGGCGTAACCACTTATTAGGTTACGCCGTAATTAGAATATCTAGTGCATTTACGAAGAAATAGAAGGTTACGTCGTAACTACTCTATAGGTTACGCCATAACCCAGACCTGGACTATAAATACCCCACGAATTCTAGCATTTTAAAGCATCCCATTCCACATACAACACTCTGAGAACGTGGGAGAAAGCTCAAGGCAGGTCTAGGGAAGCATACGGAGCTGTTTCTAAGGGAGAAGTCACACCATTATGATAAGCTTTAGCGTTTATTATTTCTTTTACTTTCAATTCATGTATTTCGTACCTTTGAATATTGAATTGATTTGCATGATTAATATGAGCGGCTAAGCACCCTTTAGTGCTAGCCTAGTTATGATTCCTTAATTGTTTTGTTTGCGTTTGCGTTTACCTTTACTTCCGTATAATTATTTCTAAGTGTATGCATGCATAGTTCTTTGGTAGTTACCCTTTGTTCGGTAGTTTTGAATGGCGATAGAGGCCAATTTCCTAGGAGAGATATGACCAACTGACCCTAGGTGAGCGGACTGAGACGGGAAGGGTAAGATATGACCAACTGACGACCCTTCCTACTTGTGCGATTTGACCAACTGATCACCTATCGTTTGGATGAAATTAAGAATTAGGGGGTGTAGTGTCTAAGTTCCTAATGGCCGGGCACTCACTATTTAGAATCTAGCATGTAGCAGTACTTAATGACTCGACTTAGAGGACCAGGAACAACAGGACTTATGACGGTGCGCCTGATTTCTCCTGTGGTGGCATCTTTGCTGATAGGTTAGGGCAAATTGACCAAATGTTGTCCTCTCGAATTTGACCCCACCTGAAGTAATTGGAAGTAGGTTGACGTAGACATAACTAGGTAGGAGGATTAACTAGGTTAGCACCACTATTCCTCTATTGATTTCCTTCTACCATTTATTTGCTTTCATATTCTGCATTAGTAGTTTAATTAATTAAAGACCTTATGAAACCATTTATATTCTGTGACAATTAGACTTAGTAATTATCCGACACACATAGCTCTTGGGACGACCTCGGCTTTACCATTTACTACACTACACACGACCGGGTACACTGCCCGTTAGTGCATTAGGGTAGACCATAGGTATAGCGAGACACTATAAATATTAAGACCTGGTCAGTAAAACCTGCATCATTTATACATTGAGTTTTGTTGGGTTTATTGATTCGATGATACAAAACAATAAAGAATGAAACATCAAGGGCTTAAAGTGACAAGAAGGAAATCTACAAAAAGATGAAAGGACTTGCTTGCAAAAGAAGATTTATTATTTAGTCATTTGTAAAGATTTGTAAACCCTAATCCTCTAGTATATAAAGAGGACATAGGGTGTAGGTTTTATTAATGTATGTCTTCCATAATGTAGTCAAAGGTGTGTGTGTGTGTTCTAGGGCGTGGTTTATTATAAACGCCTAGAACTAGTTTAGTTATCCCTAAGATCGAATGTGTCTTTGATCCCTATTACAGTTAGGTAACACGTTATATTCTGATCAAATATAATTGGGGAAGATGTGGAAAAACCTTGTGTCAATAACAAAGTGTTCTTATGTTTATTCCGCTTTGCAATGGTATATCTTTGTTATTGTTAAACCCTAGAGCTTACAAACGATCACGAAACTATCTTCATCACGTTTTCAGTTTCCACAATTGGTATCAGAGCTTGGGGAGCTCGTTACCTAGGGATTCACAAGGTTTCTTGGCGAAAAAGAAAGAAGAAAATCGAGTATACGCAAAATTCGCAACTTTCTGCAGCACTGTTTTAAAATCGCAGATAACTTTTTCGTTAGCTGTTGGATCATGACGAAATTTTTGGTGGACGTTCTCTATATATTCATCTAACTTTTCACCGGAGGGATTGTCAATTGGAGCTTTCAAGAAAAAGTTATACTATCTCGAAGTCTGCTGCTGTAGGGTTTTTCAGAAATTCGATTTTTTGGGTTTTCATGCATATTCAACTTCTTGAATTTGTTTTACTTGTTCTAATTCTTGATGGAGGTTGTTTATACATTGTGTGGTGTTTATGATTCATGGTTAGAAGCAGATTTGATAGTGTTTTTCGTAACCACTGCTAGTGTTTTTCGAAACCACTGCTAGTGTTTTTCGTAACCACTGCTAGTATTTTTCAAAACCACTGCTAGCGTTTTTCGAAACCACTGCTAGTGTTTTTCGAAACCACTTGTTAGGAATTAGAAAATTCCAGTGCTGAAAGAGTCGGTCACCCCAACTATTATCTAGCATAAGTTAGCTCGTAGATTGATCATTAGTTACGGTTTATGTAGTTAGTTAGTAGTGTAAAATAGTTTAGTGCACCACCGTGGAAGAAGGTCGGGTCTTTACCCACTGTATCCCTGATCCACAGGCCGTCAGGAGGTCGTTTAGTTTGTAACCTATAAATACCCTCTACCTTGCAAGGTAGAGGGTTGGATGTTCTTTGGTAATCTAATATTCAACTAGTTTCTCTCACTAGAATGTCCCACTCTTTCTCTCTCTAAAACCATCTATGTGCTCATTGTGTTAATGTTATGATGTGTATGTGAAAAAGTTATATCTTACAATTGGTTTCAGAGCCAGGTTAGATCATATCTTGCACATATTTGGATTTATAGTGGTTTTTAGGTGGTTTTTGAGTTTGAAAAAGTTTAGTGGTTTTTGCATCATTTGGTTGATCTCTAGTGTTAAAGTTTGAATTTTGTTGGTACTTTTGTGTTTTGAATCATCATAAGTGTTTAGGTTTTCATTTGGGAAGTTTGAATCATCTTGGTTGGGTTGTTTTTGGATTGAAAAGTGAAGTTTATTTGGTTTTTCAAGCTAGCGACTTAGCTCTCGGAATAGTTTCTTGGTAGCGACTTACTTCACAGTGTTGTAGCGACTTACAGTGTTAAAAGCTAGCGAGTTAGAGCTAGCGAGTTAAAGGACAAGTAGTGGACTCTCCACTACGGGTAGCGACTTGTGGTAGCGACTTGGTCAGTAGCGAGTTGCTCTTTAGCGACTTGTGTCTCTAGCGACTTGTGTAGCGAATTACTGCCAAAATTTGGTTAGCGACTTGGTGTGCAGCGAGTTACCACCTAGCGACTTACATCTGGCTAGCGAATTGGAAAGCTAGCGACTTAGAGTGGTGGCGAATTAGTGTTGGCGACTTGGGATTAGTACTTGTAGCGAATTGATTCTTAATTCTCTAGAGACTTTGGGGAGTAATTCATAATAACACAATGTCAGTCATCACGGATTCTTTAATCACCAAAGTACTTGCTCTCTATGACACAGCACAGAATAGTGAAACTGAATGCCCATCTGAAGACCTCACACCTAATGACTCAGTATCAATCAATCAGAATAACTCAAATAAGTCACTCTTAATATCCTCAGATAATACTAAGAATATGGAATGCACCAGTGAGCCGTTTCAACATCTCAGTCAGCTTCTCAGATTATTCTTATCAACAACTATGGATCGAACAAGTTGTGCTATCCTTCGTCAGGATTTTCCCACTTTAACAAGAACTGTTTTGCTCAACTTAGAACGACTAAGGGTTCAAATTAACAAAGAAAAGATCTCTTCTGATGATTCTCATGCTGCCCTCCAAACCATCGTCAACCAATTTCAACCACTTATCCGGGAAGAATACTCATCTGACTTTGATGATATCATGACTGGAATGTCTTTCAAGAAACACACGGGAATGGAAATTCATGAGTTCAGAAACTCCTTTATTCAACTTATGAGTAATATGGAAACATACATTGAAGAAACTGCTAATGAGAATAACAAGCTGAAGGAATTGAACGAGTGTCAAGAGTGTCCATGGAACAATGATAACGTGTCATGCTTCATTCCAATTGAACCAGCAGATGACACTGTTTGCAGAATCTCAGCTGTGATGGAAAAAGATGTAGAGAACAACACTGATTTCAAATTCTCAGAGTCTGAAAAGGGATCAATCGACAAGGTACACTTATCTGATCACACCAATTCTCACAAAAAGGTACATGATTCTTACCCAGAACATGACAATGTGGAATCAATCTTTGTCTTGTCTGAATCTAATGCATGCAACATGATTGAAAAAAGGGTATATGATGAGCTTTCAAACAAATTTTCAAATCTTGAAAAACACTGTATCTCTTTGCAAATTGAAATACAACATAAGGATGAAATTTTGTATGCAAATAAAAAGTGTAGTAATCTGGAACTTCCAGAATTTAGAGAATTTTTTGAAATTAATCAGTTAAAATCCCAGATTCAGGACAAAGATTCGACCATAAGAAATCTGAAATCTCTTCTTTCAGAAGCCCAGAAATGTGACCGTCATGAGATGAGTGATACACTAGATTCTAGGAATTCTGAACTAGCTCTATGTGTGTCCAACCTTCTAAGAGAAAATGAGCAGTTAAGAAAGAACCTTGAGGATGCAAACTCTAAATTAATCAATCAATCTAATCTATTAATGAAAGATATTGATGACCTCAAAGCACAAATTCAGGATAAGAGCTTCAATATTGTTGCCCTGAAAAATGAGCTCAGGAAGTATGCTGGAAATAGGATGAACACTAAGTTTGCAAAACCTTCAACTTTGGGAAAGTCAACGGTTCAGAACCACTTGAAACGAACAGTTACTAAACAACCTAATGCCTTTAGGTCTGAAAGAGCTAAACCATTGAAATCTAAGCTTACATCCCAAGTTGATTACAAGTCTGTTTTGTCAAAACCAGTCACTTCATTGCCTAATTCAGATATGATGAATCCCAAGCACAGGACTAATGAACATCACCCACAAGTAAAAAATGCTACAAGCTTAACTAGATATCATGCAAAACATAGTCTGACAGATCAATCCCCTAAGAAATTCTCAGATCACAAAAAGACAAATAGTCAAAAGAAGGGTGTGCACTCATTTAGTTCATCTCACTGTGGCTTCAAATGGATTCCCACTGGCAGATTATTTAAGTATACAGGACTTAAACGAACTTACATTCCTAAATCATGCCTCAAGTGGATTCCCACAGGTAAATTCTTCAAGAATGTAGAACCTAACAGGATCCCCATTAATGATATGTCTGGATCATACTGTGTTGCATCTAAATGTGAGACTAAACATGTCACTAACCCTTCTATGTACAAGTCTACATGTGCTTCAAGTACAATGTGCTCTCAGTCTTTTTCAGGTACAATGCTCAACTCAATCAGGAATTTCATGACTTGGTTCCCCTCAGATATGAACATAGCTCATTCAGGAGCTATAGCTTGCCAGAGTTGATGTACTTCTTACTTTGACTCCTATTCATTTTGAATCTGGACTCGTCCTTCCATGTCCTTGTATTAATCAAGTCTCAAAAAAAAAAAAAAAATAATAAAAAAATAAAATTTAAAAAAAAAAAAAAAAAAAAAAAAAAAAAATTTCTACAAAACTTGTAATATACTCTTTTCAAAATTTTATCACGTTTTTCCTATCTAATAAAGAATATTTTCACTGTTATCGATAACATCTACGGTCCTAGAAATGTCATTCAATAATGGCACGGGATCATAGATGAAGTTCGAACAATTGAAATATTCTTGTTTTTCATTTTATCAGGGTAAACTTATGTCAATCAATGTTCTTTGATGAACTTGATTGAGGGGGAGAATGTGTATATGCTTTTCTTGACTATCTATGCCATTGGCTTCTGTGTTGGTTATAATGCTTACTCGTTTGCATATTGAGGTCGTGTTTTGCCTCTGTAACTATCTGGTTATGGTTTCTGTAGGTTTGGTTATGGCTTCTGTAGGTTGTGGTTAGATCTTGCTCATGTGATTATCAGGGTGTACCTGCGTATTAAGTGCCGTCCTTAGATTTAAATGCTAATGTGTCTAAATGTTTAATTAATTCATGGTGATCAGTGTGATAATCTTTGCTAGAGGCTTAGTCTATTATATATGATTGCAGCCTACCACTCGTTCATCAATATCATAGGGACCAAAGTTGCCATATAGTAATAGTTACATTACACTAGCGACTTACCTCACCCCATTTTAAAACCACAAGGACCAATTGCGTCATATTGTCATAGTTAGTTGGGATAACCCTAGCGGATTACCCTATAGCGAGTTACCTGTTTTTCTTCAAAAAATTCTTTCTCTTTCTCTCTCGTTTTCTCTCCCTCGTCATTTGTGCTCACTTTAGCGACATAGCAAAAGGTTTGCCTCGATCCCTCTATCTTTGTTCTCTGAAGCTTTTGCGTTCAGTTTCTAACATGTACTTTATATCCAGATCTTTTCGAGTTCGTGTGTTGTGATTTGTTGACTCTCTCACTTAGGTTCGGATTGTTTTTCTTTGTATTGTATTCGTGTGTGTGTTCTTATAAAATGATTGAATGTGTTTTAAATTGTTTGGAATATATTGTTTGGAGTTTATTGGGTGGATACATTGATGTATGATTAAAATGGATTGGACTGATGGGTTGACGTTAAAAGGTGTTCTTGGTGGCGAGTTAAAATGTTCTTGGTGGCGACTTAGTATGAATGTTCTTCATGGCGAGTTAGAGTTCTACTTAGCGAATACGTCTCCATAGCGAATTAGCTCACTAATTTCCAGCGACTTGGTCAGCGAGTTAGTAACTAGCGAATTGTATTTACCAGTTAGCGAATTAATAACCTAGCGACTTAGTTAACCACTTTGTAGCGACTTGGCTTAGTTACTGTATATGGCGACTTGACTTTACGAGCTAGCGAATTATCCTAGCGACTTGGTTAGCGAGTTAGCAGATAGCGACTTGTATATACAAGTTAGCGAATTTGGTTCCTAGCGACTTAGTTGACTGCTTTGTAGCGACTTGGTTTAGGTTTTATTCATGGCAACTTGGCCTTACATGCTTGCGAATTAGATTAGTGACTTAGAGTGCTAATCCTTTAGCTACTTGTCTGTGGCTCGAGATAATGACTTGTTTTGACAAGTCTGCAACTGTGTTCACTATCATGTTGTGAATTAGTCTTAGGGTCAAGGCTCTCTAAAATGTTCAATATCTATTGTGCTTAAGATGATTTCACACTCACAAATCTTAATTCGACTTGTTGAATCAACATACACTATGTAAACTGTTATGACATTTCTGTTTAGGCAAAAGGTACTTGGCTTCTCTCACGACTGCCAAATGTTACTTTTGGCTCATGTCATGATCTCTTTGAAATGCACTCTTTTGCCCTGTAAATCCCTTATAAGCTCATCATGCAATCATTTTTCTATATGAATGTTCTTCATCGTTATATCTCAATTATGGATGTTATCATATAGTTGAAAGGTGTCACATAGTTGCAATCTTTGCCACTCTGTCTGTCTCAGTATGTGTTGGGAACCTCTTCAGTGTTACTATCTCCATGATTAATGTTGTCTCACTTACCATTTATCATCTAACCTGTTACCATCCATCACTGTTGATTGTATGATTACTCAGAACATCAATGGCAAGTTCAATCCCAGAAAAGAGCGCTACCCCTTCAGGATCATCCGGAATACTCTCAGACGATGAAATCCTTCCCAAAAGTCAATGGGCTGCTATTGGTAAAAGCAACTGTTATGTGGACCTACAAAGGCTCCCACAAAATCCGATATTCAAAGTTTCAATTGACATCCTCAAAAACACTAACTTCTTCGGTGCTATTACCAAGCAATGCTCGATTCCTGCCATCTACATTCAACAATTCTGGAACACCGTTCAATGGAATAAAATCACAGCACGATACTCTTGCAAGCTGGATAATATGGAGTTTACAATTGATTCTGATATTTTGAGCAAAGCTCTTGGAATCACATCATGTGACCCTGACGTTCGTTCTGTATCTCCACCTGGTGCTGACGATCTGATCGTATTTCTTATTGGGTTGGGCTATCAGAACAGTATCTCAAGAGCCTCTGACATTATCACTGGACACATGTATCAACCCTGGAGAGCTATTGCAACCATTCTGAACTTGTGCTTGTCTGGGAAAACATCAGGGTTCGATAAAGTTAGAATTCCTATTTTGCAAATCCTATGGGGAATCGTTAATAGGGTTGATGTGAATGTCTCAGATCGTATTTGGGAAGAATTCTCGCTATCAATGACCACATTCATATCTGACAGAACCTATTTTCTGAACAATGTTCAAGGTCGTAAGAAGCAGAACAAACTCGTAATTCCCAGCATCAGATTCTCCAAACTTGTCATCCAGTATCTGCAACAAACTCACAACTTCACTCCTAGGTCTGAATCAACTCTTCACAAAGCAGAACATGAATTTATTTTAGGAAACTTGAAATATGTTCCTAGAGGTTCGAATCAAGAAGTATTTGGATTGCCAATTCCTGATCGTCTTCTCACAGATGATATCAAGAAGAAGGACTACTTCAAGCAATACATGAAAAGTGCAACCAAACTCTCTGCTAATGTCACACCCTCTCCTTTACAACCAACTGCTCCCAAGACCACCTCTGACTCTAAAGCATCCTATGCCTCTCTTCCTAAAAAGAGACGTGAAAGATCTCATCAGTCAGAATCTTCATCCAAAAAGCATAAAGAAAAGAAGAAGAAAGTGGAAAAGGAAATAGATGAGAACACTGAGGTGCCAAGGAATACTTTCAGGTTAATTGATGAGGATGACGCTAATCTGCAACTTGGTATTCAGCAAAGTCTCGAAGATCAAAATGTGAAGGCTCCAGTAGGTGGAGTTGTGTTAAGAGAACCCTCTCAACCACCTCAACAAACAGCCCCAATTACACTTGACAAGGGTAAAGGAGTTGCAAGTGTTGAACAAGATGCTCACATGCTTTTAACCATCTCATCATCTCCCTCTAGCACCACTAATCAATATGAGCTGAAGAGAAGAACAGATTCACCTCATGTAAAAGTACAATCTGGTGTGGTGCCTGAAACGTTTAAGGAATCTCTATCACTTGGTGAGACTCAATCTGAGTTGAATGTTGACACTCTGTTACAAAAGGGCTCACAGGAGAACCTTGGGACAAGATCTGACGAGACCTTGAAGATGGATGAACCAAATCTGTCTACAAACTCTCTATCTTCACTTAAGAATCTTGATGATGACTTCTCTTTTGGTGATCAATTCATTAATGACAAAACCTTAGACTCTGCACAATCCATGTATAATGTCAGCATTCAGCAAGATACTTCAACCATTCCTCCAATGACTGCATCTTCACTATCAACCGCACTTCCACCTCCCTTGCCTGCTCAATCAACCGTACAAACACCAACGACAACACCACCAACTCCAGAACCCATCTTCACAATTGCAGATGAAGTGGCTCCACCAGCTTCCCCTCCACAGATTCTCACGTCTGATCAACTACTGGATAAGACCATTAAAAGGGTAGAAGCACTGGAAAGGCAACTTCCTAAATCTGTTGAGTCTCTGGTGGATCGTGTCTACAGATTGGAGCACCTCAACTTCACTGAAGCAGTTACTGATGCTATTGAAGGAGAAGTCAAGGATGCCGTGGAATGGGCAATGGAGGCTCCACTTCTCAGACGATTCAAGGACCTCCCCATCTCTGATATGAGAGCAGCCCTGTGTGAAAGGATGTATGAGGCTGAAGAGGACAAGCATGAGGTTCACAGTAAACTTTATGAGGCACTTGAAGAATCCATCAGATTCGACAATTATGAACAGTTTAAAATTAAAGTCGGAGAAAAGGATGCTAAAAAGAAAAGAAGGACAATTGTGATGGAAACATTGATGAAGGTTCGCAAAGATCGCAAAGATCCTCCACCACCAGGAGGCGCTGGAACTTCTGGAGCTGGGAATCCCTCGTCAACACCCAATTCACCTCCATCACAGCCACCATCATCAACTCCAAAACCGTCCAATCAATCAGATTCTACAAACAAACAGGGTACTCAGAAGAAATCTGCCGCCTGGACGACGATCGATTCAAGATTCACCTCCACATCCACTTCAATTCCTGATGATCAAGTGGTCCACGAAGAGTCTCAAGTTATGGCTGACTCAGAACCAGATGAAGATGATGCATCGACGAAACATATTCCTAAGCCATCAGAAGATTGGTTTGACAATTACATGGCTGGGAACCGCACTAGTACATCCAGGGTAGCTCCTTCTAGAGACAGAATTCAACGCTGCATTGTGGAAGATAGACCTCCTTCTCCAGAACCCACATGGACAATCCCAGAGTCTGACTCTATGATTCCCGACAACAATTGGGCATCAGTTATCACCAATAACTATGAAGTTCCAGCTGAAGACTCTCTTCTGCACTACACTGGTGATATGGGAAGCTTCATTAGATGGTTTTGTGAGCGGAAAAGTATCTCTTCCATAACACCAAGAGATCTAGAAGGACAAGCCTACGAAATTGTCAAAGTCTTCCATTCTGATGCAAACCATCTTCAATATCAGATGGAAGAATGCCATAAGATGCTGAATGACCAAGTCAGTGAGCAAATCAGTCGCTTCAATGTCAACAAATCTCTTCCTCTTGGTGGTGAACCTGGTCAGATAACCATTCAGGCGGAATTCTTCTTCAATCACGACTTGGACTATCTGTGTGCTCGCTCTGCGGAAAGAAGGCCTGCTCTATCTATTTCAAAGATGAAAGCTGCAACCTATTCTGATCAGGGGCTTGAGCAGATGGTTCCTGATCAATTCTGGGCAAATGAAGAACAAAAGTATGATATTGCAGCGTCTTATGGTATTTCCCACTGGTGGTTCAAAAAGAAGATGTTCTACATTGAAAGACATGGTGCTGATAAAAGACGCAATGAGGTCAGATCAAAACTGCAAATCTTAAGCGTTATCAGTGTAGAGATCTTCGCGATCTATGGATATGAGTACTTGAAGAAGATTGTCCTTAAAAGAGCTGACTTCAAAGTGTATACCATTGAAGAAAACGACTTCAAACATCTTCTACCACATGATTTCGAAGATCTCTACCTCTTAAATCTTCAAGGACACCTGGAGCACTTACCTGTACGTGAGAAAAAGGCCCTCTCTGCAGCTGTCACTCTTTGGATCAGGGGGTTAGTCATACGGAAACGAGTTGAGGACCTTCAGCTTGGCATTGAAAGCTACCAAACCAGAGTCAACCTCACAAGTCCTCAATGGAATGCAGCTGGGCTTGAATTTCATCGAGAATACAAAGTTCTTGACACTCCTAGAGCCGTCATCTTCACCGACAGATATGGATCGCGTATGCTTATGCGTCTATGTGAACTCTACAAGTTTAGTGATGGTACGCTCAAAATGGTCGAAGAAGAACTTGACACCAGAGTGAAAGAAGCCAAACTTGATATGAGATCTTGGGTTAAAACTACGTTCTGGACTGATGATGACGTGAAGAGGTGTGAACATTTCATTGCTGCAATCCGACGAAGACTCAAGACACGAAGGATCTTCCGCAGCCTTGAAAGTTTTGTTGGTGGAAGGCTCCGTGATGGTCACTACAAACTTCTTCAAAGAACTGAATGAAGACTTCTTCGGAATACCGTTTATGTTTTGTTAACTTTGTGTTATATGTGGTGTATTAAATATGAACAACTGTGATACATGTAATAGTGCTAGGATTTGTACTATAGTTTCCCCTTTTTGAAAAAGGGGAAACATCTGTGTTGTCCTTTTTCTTTATCATATAAAATTGGACACATTTTTCTCCTACAAATATTTTACCTCACACTTATTTAAATCACTTGAGATCCAAAATCTCAAAGGATTTAAGATTTTCGATCGGGGGAGAAAATGTGATATAAATATGAAAGATGGTAAAAGATAAGATGACCAATTTTTGTGCATACTTCTCCCTTATATGTGCTAAACAAGTTTTCGAATCTCGAAGCATATATTAAGGGGGAGAACTCTATTTGTAAATTCAAGTCATCAGGGTACACTACACTTTAAATACTTTAAAGTACTTTGATCTCATGACTTCTAATTCTTTGATGATAAAAAGGTTCCCTCTAGTATGTGCAAAACCCTTTTCAACCTCGAGGCACATATTGAGGGGGAGCGAATTTATGGAAACCTCATCCTTCCCGGAAATGTTATACCCACTTGATCTGTTGAGGGAAGTGATGTTGATATCTTTTAGAAAATGGTAATCAAAGAAGTTAATTCTTTCTCTTGCCTCCGTGTGCAAAATATTTTCATACTTGATGCACATGATGAGGGGGAATTCTCGTTCTAAAAATATCAAAAACAATTCAGGTACAAAATGCTTTGATAATATATCACAAGTATCTGAATTGATTTTCAAATGGTTTTCAATTGGATCCAATGGCAGACGAACAATACCAAATAGACCGACCAACTTTACTTCATGTACGGTGATATAAGGATGATAAGGTTAGGTATGTGTTCCCATGATCCGCCAGAACCGGAGGGATCTACCCAGGGACAATCCACTAGTTAGTGTAGAAGTCCTTAGGTATGATGATAAAAGGAGAAAAATGAGATATGGGAAGAGTGCGGACTAAGACTGAGCTAGTACTGGAATAAACCCAACAAGGTTCTAGCTATGAAGTCTCGGTAAGCACTGAAGGGGTTGAAGAATTAAAAAGAATTGAATGAGAAAAGGGTGAAAACAAATAGCCCTCCATTAATTCAACCTTAGGGCAGAAACCGGGTTCACTTCATATGCTACTGATGGTAACATCGGTATTGAAGACAAGACGTCATGGACCCAGTGACGCACTACACTTCAACTTTCCAAACCACTCAAGTTCCTCTTAAAAGGACTTGTTTCATTCTCACGGGGAACCGAAATTATCTATCGACTTTCTCTTAGAGATTGTTGATATTGAAAAAGGAGACCCTCTCCCTAGTCTCCGGCACAGGATCCAAATATGCACAAATTGAGTCTAGAGCCACGAGATCATCAATAAATCTCATTAGGACACTTTCAATGAAGACTCTCTGTTTCACACAATGTGGAAAGAGAGATTATATCATGAGTCCTACGCATTACCCTTGTGGTATTGCCAGAACATCTGAGTGATATGTTTACACACTCACAATGAAGATGGAAAGCCTTCTGGAGCCAACATCAAACAAGCTCCTGGTAGGTGGCATGCATGATCTATTATATGGATCAACCATGTGACAACTGAACAGAAACAATGGGGCGATTCAATTTCTTGAATCAATCCTGGTTCAGGTTAGGGATTGACGGATACCTTTGAAAAACCGGTCTTTGTGCTTATAAACTCTTTTCTTTAGCACATCGACCGTGTACTCATTTTTCAAACCAAAAGGTATTTTTATGATTGATAATTGATTTTCAATAAAACCTTCGTTGTATTGCAAAAAACAATTTCTATTGAGCAATACACGATTGTTTTTCAAATCTCTTTTCATCAATCAGTGGACTTAAAATTCGATGGTTCACTCACTCCGTGTTGTCTTCTTTGAGACGTTCCGGTTTGAGAACAGCTAGAACAGCTGCGAAACCCTGTCAAGGAGATTCTTAGGAATCCTACCTGATCACAGGCAGTACTTGTACTGATCAACGGGGAACCGTGGGCCGTGTACCTCAATTTATCGAAAGTGATCAAAGACACTTTCGTGCGATTTATTGCTAACTGTTGTATGCAGGTTCGCCCGACGTTTGCAGCTGATCAGAATGAAGCGGTCAATCCACAGCCGCATGCTCACTTAACACATTCATCTCAAAAGAAATCATGATTAGGGCATCAATGACTCTGATATTTTCACACCAAGCTTCTGTTACGCTGCTGCCAATATCATGAATCAACTAAAGCTTCCGCTACTCTGATGAGAAGATATCATGATCCAGAATGTGAGCATGTCGGTCCCAAAGTCACAACACCACAATGGATGTGTCAGAGATTGTTGATTGCTGATGATCTCAATAGCTGGCTCATATTTACTATCTCATGAATCAGAAATGGACCTCCAATTTAAAGTACGAATCTTTGCAGTCTTTGAAGTTGCTCCACCTATGCACTAAGCTTACGATGTTGATGTATGAAAGACTACGAGCTCAAGAACAATGTCAAAACTAGAATGCTAGGATGTGAAATGTAAAATATGGGGTGACCTCCCTTAGGGGGAGATTGTTAGGAATTAGAAAATTCCAGTGCTGAAAGAGTCGGTCACCCCAACTATTATCTAGCATAAGTTAGCTCGTAGATTGATCATTAGTTACGGTTTATGTAGTTAGTTAGTAGTGTAAAATAGTTTAGTGCACCACCGTGGAAGAAGGTCGGGTCTTTACCCACTGTATCCCTGATCCACAGGCCGTCAAGAGGTCGTTTAGTTTGTAACCTATAAATACCCTCTACCTTGCAAGGTAGAGGGTTGGATGTTCTTTGGTAATCTAATATTCAACTAGTTTCTCTCACTAGAATGTCCCACTCTTTCTCTCTCTAAAACCATCTATGTGCTCATTGTGTTAATGTTATGATGTGTATGTGAAAAAGTTATATCTTACACCACTGCTAGTGTTTTTCGTAACCACTGCTAGTATTTTTCAAAACCACTGCTAGCGTTTTTCGAAACCACTGCTAGTGTTTTTCGTAACCACTGCTAGTGTTTTTCGAAACCACTGCTAGTGTTTTTCGTAACCACTGCTGGGCTTCTCGAAACCACTTCTAGTATCTTTTTAACTGCTGCTGCCTATACAAAGTTTCTACTGCTTATATTCCATATTTGTTGATAACAAAAAGGGGAAGAGATGTTGAAGTGGCGTAGCATGGATTAAGGGGAAGACAAAGAAAGACAAGAGTGTTTCATTCATGGTGAGATTTAATTATTTCAACTTCTGCTACTTCGTCTAGGGAAGTTCGTACAAGAACCGTGTTTGTTTTGTCATCATCAAATAGGGGAAGATTGTTGGGTTTATTGATTCGATGATATAAAACAATAAAGAATGAAACATCAAGGGCTTAAAGTGACAAGAAGGAAATCTACAAAAAGATGAAAGGACTTGCTTGCAAAAGAAGATTTATTATTTAGTCCTTTGTAAGATTTGTAAACCCTAATCCTCTAGTATCTAAAGAGGACATGGGGTGTAGGTTTTATTAATATATGTCTTCCATAATGTAGTCAAAGGTGTGTGTGTGTGTTCTAGGGCGTGGTTTATTATAAACGCATAGAACTAGTTTAGTTATCCCTAAGATCGAAGGTGTCTTTGATCCCTGTTACAGTTAGGTAACACGTTATATTATGATCAAATATAATTGGGGAAGATGTGGAAAAACCTTGTGTCAATAACAAAGTGTTCTTATGTTTATTCCGTTGTGGAATGGTATATCTTTGTTATTGTTAAACCCTAGAGCTTACAAACGATCACGAAACTATCTTCATCACGTTTTTAGTTTCCACAAGTTTTAAAAAGGCTTGAAAAAATTTTGTTATGCAAATTATGATATCTCGATTTTATAAAATATAGGAAGAGATCTCACCATTATTTAACAAAGCGGCTAGGTATGAAAATGGAAAACTATTTCAATACCAGTATATAAAATATTTTATAAAATATGAAAATGGAAAAGTTTTTACCTCACCATATTTATATTGAAGTTACTTATTCAAAGTGCATTATAATTTTTTATTGATTCATCATTTTTGGTACTTTTTAATTTTCTTTTGTTTGTTGTTATCTAGGATCTGATGGCCAGAGATTGGATCATCTGGTGGGTTAGCTTGCTTCTGCTTCCTTAACATTTTTCTTAGCTTTCAATGCTCTTTTCATGTACATATTTTTGTAGGATTTAATCCACTGATTATGTGGATGTCATCATTAAGAGTAAGTACTGAGGTTCATGAGTTTAACGGTGCATTTTTAGGATATCAGGTACAATGCAAAGTTACATCAATGATTGGTCATGTTTTTAGGTTTCTTTTCCTTCAAAAGCATCATTGAATTTTATCTATATTGTTTCACTCAATTGTACATGGTTTTCAAAAGTTGCAAAAAATGATGATATAGATTCTTATGTGGGCAACTATATCAGACTATCAGTAGTCCATGGGCTCATGGCTGTCATGCAATTCTTTTTGAATGTATACATCAAGAACTCTAAATAGTAAATTTGCATGATCTCAGACTACTTTATCTCATTGCTACCCTGTGGCCATTAGACAGTAGACTATAAACTTGCACGACAGTGCACAAATCATATTGGGCTGGTTGTATTTGCAACGTACATTTTTGTCAGTTTTGCTTAAGATATTATTCTTTTGACTAATATAAAGATTGATTTCAATTGTTTTATTTCTGGTACCCGTTAAACATTATGCAAGTCAACGGAATGTACGAGGAAACTTGGTTGTGTGTTGTCTCTATAGGGAATTGCTCCTTCCTATCTTTAAATATGTTGTTTATGTCCATGTTTTCCTACGTTAAAAATACCATGATGTCTATGTAATTCAGGTTAGAGCAGTTCATTCTGGGACAACCACATTAAAGGACGCTACATCAAAAGTCATGCGGGACTGTGTTACCAACGTCAAAACTACCCATCACATCTTAGGTTCAATTGTTGGGCCCCACCCTTACCTGCCACACTTACCAACCGCTACAGGGTTGTCTCATTATTCACTCTATAGCAGGAAACTCATCTTATGGAATATGTGAAATGAATTGCTCAAAGAGGTTACAACATGTAAAAATGTAATGGGCTATTGAATATTTCTCCTCTTATTGTTTACTGTAACTAAATGTTTTGATTTATATTATTTGGATTTTTTATTTCAAAAAAGAATGTGATTAAAAAGGTCTTAAGGTGTTGTGTTGTAACAAAGATGGTAACTATATCAATGCTACAACAAACATTGTGTATAAAGAGATTTTTCACATATTATGAGTATTTTGGTTCGTTTCTATTCCGTAAACGATTATGACTCACTTAAACGTACTTTTAATGTGAACATTATACTAAGTTTAATGATATCTTGAAAACTATGTTACTAATTTTGTCTTGAAGAATTCAGGAAGCAAGCCGCCCAGCGGGCGGGCCTGTGGCTAGTTTATATATATATATATATATATATATATATATATATATATATATATATATATATATATATATATATATATATATATATATATATATATATATATTTAAAATGATAAATATATATAGTATGTATTATATAAGGTTTCCAGCCCCGCGCGTTGCTGCACACTATTTGTATACAATACTATTGCTGTAGTTGAAAAATTATACATCAATGTCGTATGATGTCTTATAACTGAAAGAGACTAACAAAAAGCGAAAAACTGCTTACAGTAAAACCTTTATAAAATAATACTTGATAAATTAATAACCTCGATAAAACTTCGTTTTAAAATATTTAGATCGATTTATGTCAATCAATTTAGATCGTGTGTTGGATATTGATAGATAGACATATAAATAAATAATGCAAACAGTTAAAGACTAAAGGAACACAAAACCACGACACAAGTATTTGTAGTGGTTCGACTACAAAGACTCCGTCCTTGCCCTACTCCACTCCCCGAGTACCCAACTTGAGAGTTTCTAAGCACTACACAACACAAGCTCCTTAATATGGTGGATAAGCCTTCACAACGTCGCCTACACTTTATCTGGTACAAGGCTAGACACCGATTTCTTCCACGAGATAGAACTAAACCTATCACAATGTCGCCTACACCTTATCCGGTACTTGGCTAGACACCGAGTTCTATTACAAAGGAGGAACTACTACCCAACACTACAACCCAAAGGAGACAAACTCTTTTTTACAACACTTCAAAGGATATCAATACCCTTTTTACCCAAACTACACAAATATACATCGACGCCCCATATCGAATGTACACCTTCGGCACTATGGACCAATGCCTTCAACTTGACACACTAATAGAGGGAGAGAAAAACTATCAACAAGATGCACAACAGTGGTCTTGATGATGATGAAGCTTAGCAACTCATGACCTTGAGCTTGCACGTCTTCAAGAGGCTGTGATCTCGCCTTTAAGAGAACCCTAGAGAATCACACAGAGATAAAACTATATAGAATGATTCTTTGGATATGAGGTTAGAGAGGTTAGAACATAGAGAGAAGATATTTCTAAAAGAGGTTGTGAGAAAGAGAGAAGTGGCTCACTATTTATAGGCAAATTGCCTACAGTTAACATGGATTTGGCGGATCCCTTAGCCAAGGGATCCGACCAGTGCAATCCAGGGGATCCGGCAGCTGGGTCAGGCTAGTCCGGATTTTGGGTTGCAAATCGGGTTATGGGTTATGGACCATGGGTCATGTACTTTGGATCATGGATACCCAACTAGATACATTGTACCTAGTCAATGGGTCATGGGTCATAGACTTTGGGTCATGGATCATAAATAATATCCTACTTGATTTCTTGCATGATGTCATGCAATAGATCATGGGCCATGGATCATACTCCAGGACTTTGGTTTTTACCCATCATTTACCCATCACAAGTTATAGTAAGTACATATACATTTTTATAAAATATAAGCAAACAAAATTTCTTTGTAAGTGTTTTATAAAAATGGTTTTTCTTTTATATAACTTATTTAACTAAACATGTTTTGATGATTTTATATGTTTAGTAAAAGTGTGTTAGTAAACTATTGGCTCAAAGCTTTTACATATTTTATTTATTTCGTTAAAATGATTTTACGATTGTTATCGACAAAACATTAGAGGATTGTAAAACATAAATAAATATTTTTATGGTTTATTTATATTAACAATCTCCCATTTTTGTTGATGACAAAACATAAAATTATTTGAAGTAAAAAATAAAAATTTTAAAATTTTTAATTGGAGTTTTTACTCTCTTCTCCCCCTTTTTGTCGAAACAAAAAGAGCGTCGAAAAAAAACTAACACATAGTAGAAAGAGTTTTAAGAAAAGATTTTAGAAAGGAAGAAATTTAGAAGAGAAAGAAAGAAGTGTAGAGAGAAGAAGTAGTAAGATAAGAAAGGAATCTCGTCTTAGCCCCCCCTTGGCGGATGCTCCCCCTTGATGAGGGCGTCAAGTAATTATAAAGTCTAAACGAGTGTATTGCAAGTATTTTGCAATATTTTGCTCTGACGAAAAGCTCCTCCTTGTTGAGGGCGTCAAATTATCCATGTGTATTTTGAAAATCTACAAAACAAAGGTTAGAAAACAAGTATATGGTGCGTTGTTTCCTGCAAATGATCTTTAAAGTTAGCTCAAAAATATTTCTGTACACCTGATTCTACCGGATCCTTCACTTAAGGGATTGATGTACGTATAACGCGTTCGGGGTCAAAGGAACTTCCTTTTCATCGAGCAAGTTTTTCAACACCCTAGGCAGTGACCTAATCGTTGTAGTGTAGTATTGGGTAAGCCTCGATTATTGACATCGTTCTCTAGGGGCATAGGAATGCTAGTGAGAGATGTACTATGCTAAGGTTTGAGGTTGAGGAAGATTATTTTTTATCTTTTTATAATTTTTTATAAAGTAAAGGGTAAAATCTCGAGGTTTGGATTTGGGTTTTGGTACTTTTACCAGTTACTCTACTTATCTAATTATCTAAACTAAGGGGTAGTCTATGTCTATTGATGTGTGCTCGTATGATGATTAAAAATGTGTCTACCTAGATACTATTACTCCATATTTATCTTTTATTGTTGGTTGAATTGTCACGTCCTTATTCTTAACGCGTTGTGTCTTCTAAGATCGTAAGGTATGCTTTTATCCCTAACTCTTTGAGATTACCTTAAGGTTATTGCCTACAAAATCTCTAGGATTCATAAACTAACTATAAGGTTATCTTTTGGATATTTAGCCTACAATTACGCTAGGTGGTTATAAACTAAGGTTCACAAAGATTACTCAAGCATTAAAAACATAACGATGGCCTATTGCACTCCTAAGCCAATTACAATTAAGATAAGAGACAACCAATCAATAATTAATAACTAGGTTTCATAGATCTAAGCAAACACACAAGAAATTTAGCCGGACATGTTAAACATGCAAGCATACACATATACAATCGAAGACATAATGAAATCAATGAAGTAAATAACTTATCTTGATGTAAAATAGGGTATGAGAACCCTAAGATACTATCCAAACTGGACCAAAATCATTTTAGGTTTTTACTCCACAAGTCTACCTCTCTAAAATTCTGAAAATTCGATTTCTATATATAATTTTACATTTGCGACGGCGTCGCCTTATAAATGGAACGCCGTCAGATCGCCGTCATTAGGGTTTCTTCTTGGCCAAGTAATAGATGGGATGGCGTCACGTTGTGGTTGTGACGCCGTCAGTCTTCAGCAGTGACGTCGTCTGAATTTGGATCTAGGCCGTCTGAGAAGAAAAGTGTTCGTGATGCCCTTACTCTTCAAATCTTGGCGCCGTCAGGTGTAAATTATCAAAACCGCTACTGAGTCGTCACAATTTCAATCACACAAAGAGGGACGACATCACCCTCTTGGGACGCCGTCAAGTGTAATTCTAGCAGCTTGAGTGTCTTGATCTTGACTTAGCAATTTTCTTCACATATTCACTCCTTTTCATCCAAAAATGCATCATTCCAGCATTTTGCTTCCAAGAGACCTAAAAAGTGAAAAGGAACAAAACTAAGCAGTAACGGATATAAAAGTGGGCGATTAAGGGATTAAATGACCCCTTAAAAGTGTACGTTTTAAATCCTTAACAGGGATCCGTCAAGACAAAGTTGAGGGATCCGGGTACCTGCAGCTTAGTAGCAGCAATATAGACACAAATATTAACGTAAAAGTCCAAGTAAGTCATGTATTGTTGCACCAAACATGTTCACATAACTATATAACATACAAACATGTAGTTTCACTTAATAAAATGAGAGAAATGATACACATATTTCAATTCTCTAAAACTAAGAAAATGATACAAACATGTAACACAATAAGAAAAAATCCTAACAACCTAGATTGTGCCTAAGACTATGAAGAACACCATTTCTGCTTGTATTTCAAGGTTTAGGGATGGTTAGGTTTGTTGACTTCACCAAGACGCTCAAGAAGGTGATAGAACATGAAACGTACTTCATCACGTAGTTCATGGACTAACCCTTGGACATGTTGAAAATGATAGAAATCATTATCATGGCTTGGAAATGGTGATGGTAAGAATGGAGAAGTTTGTGGAGGTAAGTTTGATGAAGAAGGTAGTGGTTCCACAAAAGAAGTAGGTGGTTGCATATGTGTTGGTGGTGGAGACAAAGAATTATCAACATCCATATGATCTGGTTGTTAAGGTTGAAAATTCCTCATAATCCAAAATGGATCATTTGAGGGTGAATGAGAGAAAGACACGGGTGCTAATGAAGTTCCAACACCGAGGTTTTGGATAGAAGGTTGTTGTGGTACCATTTTCTCAATTGATGGGAATCTGGGCAATGGTGGTGGATGAGAAAGAGGTGGAAACTCTTCTAGAGAGCATAGGTTTGGTGATGAGAGAGGTGTGGTGAGGAAAGAACTCTAGGTTCAAAAGGTGAAGATTTGGTTGTTTTAGTAGAGATGTGAGTGTTTGATTTTGAAGGTATGGTAGTGTTTGTCAAAGTTTGTTTGGTGGAAACAAGACTTTGAGGAGTTGTTTGGATTGGTAGAGTTGTTTGGATAGGAACTCTAGTGTTTGGTTTTGAAGGTATGGTGGTGTTTGGCAAAGGTTGTTTGGTGGAAAAAAGATTTTGAGGAGTTGGTTTGATTGGTAGAGTTGTTTGGAGAGTAACTCTAGTGTTCAGAGTTTTGTTGGATGATGACTTGGTTGATAAAATTTGTTAGGAATTGGAAATTCCATAAGTAAAGTATCGGTCACCCCAAGTATTATCTAGTATGAGTTAGCTCGTAGACTTGTAGTTATCTACGTTATTATGTAGTTAATTATTGTGTTGATGATTCGGGTGGTCTTGGATGATCAAAATACATGTTTGCCATATTTAGAGAGAGAAAGATAGAGAGGGTGTTCTTGCTAGAGACTTGGTTCTCAAATGTGAAAGGTTAGATTAAATGAAGCACCACCCCTTCCATGGATGGAAGGGGTATTTATAGTTACATGAAATACGACCTCCTATCGGCCTGTGGATCAGGTATACAGTGGGTAAAGACCAGTCCTTCCTCCACGGTGTTACACTAAACTAATCTATGCTACAAACTAACTAATAAACTGCTAAATAACGTAAATAACTACAAGTCTACGAGCTAACTTATGCTAGATAATATTTGGGGTGACCGACTCTTCACTATGGAATTTTCTAATTCCTAACAACCTCCTCCTAAGGGAGGTCACCCCATGTTTTACATTTCGAATCCTAGCATTCTATTCTTGACTTTGTTCTTGAGCTCGTAGACTTCAATTCTTCAATTCCGCAATCTTTGTGCATTAGTAGCGATTCTTTAAGGTCTGATAACTGTGTACTTTAAGTGGAGGCCTTTAACTGATCCACATCTTTGATGATCTTCGAGCTTTCATTGAGATCATCAGCCACAGTAAATCTCTGGATCACCCTTTATTGTGTTGCCATCATATGAAGTTGTGACTTTCGGACCGACATGCTCACACTTTTGAATCATGACATCTTTCCATCAGAGTAGCGGAAGCTTTACTTGCTCATGATATTTGCAGCAGCGTAGCAGAAGCATAATATAGAAATATCAGAGCCAGGTTATGTAGATATGCACCAGTCATGATTTCTTCAATTAAGTGTGGATGCTGTGAGCATGCGGCTTTGGATTGACTCCTCAATTCTGATCAGCTACAACCGTCCAAATGTACCTGCAAACAACAGTTAGCAATAAAACACACGAAAGTGTCTTTGATCACTTTCGTTGAATTGAGGTACACGGCCCACGGTTCCCCGTTGATCAGTACAAGTACTGCCTGTGATCAGGTAGGATTCCTAAGAATCTCCTTGATAGGGTTTCGCAGCTGTTCTAGCTGTTCTCAAACCGGAACGTCTCAAAGAAGACAACACGGAGTGAGTGAACCAGCAAATTGAGATTCACTGATTGATGAAAAATGATTTGAAAAACAATCGTGTATTGCTTGAAGAAAGAGTTTTGCAATACAATGAAGGTTTTATGAGAAAGATCAATTTTCAATCAAAAACACTTTTTGTATTTGAAAAGAGTACACATTCGACGTGCTAGTGAAAAGAAGAGATTCGCACATCGAACGGTTTTTCCAAAAGTATTTTTTTTTTTCAATCAGAGATACTTTTTGAGTTTGAAACATGAATACACATTCGACGTGCTAGAGAAAAGAAGGTTTGCACATCGAATGGTATTTCCAAAAGTATTCGTCAATTCCAATCCTGGACCAAGGTTGATTCAAGATTGAATCGCCCCATCGTTCCTATCCAGTTGTCACAAGCTTGATCTTTTGCAAGATTTCACATGTCACCCACCAAGAGCTTGTTTGATGTTGGCTCTAGAAAGATTTCCATCTTCATCGTGAATATTTTTACATATCACTTGGATGTTCTGGCAATACCACAAGGATAAAGCGTAGGACTCTTAATATATACTTACTTTCCACATTGTGTGAAACAGCAAGTCTTCAAGAATAGTGTCCTAATGAGATATTGTGGATGATCTCTTGGCTCTAGACTCAATAGTGCACATTTGGTTCCTATGCCGGAGACTAGGGAGAGGGTCTCCTTTTTCAATATCAACAGTCTCTAAGAGAAAGTTGATAAATTATGTAGGTTCCCCGTGAGAATGAAACAAGCCCTTTTAAGAGGAACTTGAGTAGTTTGGGTAGTTTAGTGCAGTGCGTCACTGGGTCCATGACGTCTTGTCTTCAATACCGGCGTTACCTTAGTAACCACCAGTAGCATATGTATTGAACCCGGTTTCTGCCCTAAGGTTGAATTGATGGAGGGCTATTTCTTTTCACCCTTTTTCACATTCAGTTCTTTTTCATTCTTCAACCCCTTCAGTGCTTACCGAGACTTCATAACTAGAACCTTGTTGGGTTTATTCCCGTACTAGCTCTGTCTCAGTCCGCACTCTTCCCATTTCTCATTTTTCTCCTTTTTTCAATATACCTAAAGACTCTACACTATCTAGTGGATTGTCCCTGGGTAGATCCCTCCGGCTCTGGCGGGATCGTGGGAACGAATACCTGACCTAACCATCTTTATAACACCATGCATAAAGTAAAATGGTCGGTCTTTTGGTACAGTTCATTCTTCCTTGAAACCAATTGAAAAATCATTTGGAAAAACAATCAAGGTACTTGTGATACGAGATCAAAGCATTTTGTACCTTAATAGTTTTGATCCTTTAGAAAACCTCCCCCTCAACATGTGCGTATGATTTATAAATTGTTCAGCACAAGGAGGCAAGAGGACTTTGAAATATTTTATTTGATTACAATTTTCATACGAAAAAGCCATTTGATTTTCTTTGGTAAATTCTCCCCTTCAATATGTGGATAGGATATTTGAAATCATTTTATCACATAGAGGCAAGAGTTAATTTGAAGCACATCCACAATCACAAGAGCCATTAAGAAACCATTTGAAAATTCAATCAAGGTACTTTATAAATCACTTTAAAAAAGCTTTCGTACCTCGATAGTTTATTTGCTCCCCCTCAGTATGTGCTTCGAGATTCGAAAGCGTTTAGCACATATGAGAGAGCAGCCTGCACAATTAAATCAAAACGACCATCTTATATCAAGTTTCATTATTAAATCACAAATTCTCCCCCGATCAAAAATATCAAACCCTTTGAGATTTTGGATCTCAAGTGATTTAATCAGGTTTGGAAAACATGGGAGAATATGTGGCCAGGTTTAAATACTCATCTTGTTTTTGGATAAATCCTCCTCCTCAACATGTGCATTGTGTATTTGAAATCGTTTGGCACATGGAGGCAGGAGTGCCTATAAAGAACTAAAAGTGATTCCATTAAAAAAGATTTGAGATTTAAATCACGATCTCTCCCCCGATCAAACCATTTGAGATTTGTGATCCCATCTGATTTAAATCATTTAGAAAGTTTGGGGAAAGACGTGGCAAGATTTAATTTTTGAAAAATGACAGATAAGGAACAGTTTTTCGACATTAAAGATTGTTAGTGTCAGGTATGATAGTTTTAAGAGACCTTATAAGTAAAATAAAATAATTTCACAATCAAACAAGAACAGAAAAAATTTCATTTTGACAGATCTTTGAGTTTAAAGAAAAATCATACCATGACATAACATTAAATCTTTAGATCACCACATTTTAACGTACAAACCGGAACTTTTATGAAGAAATATTGTTTGAAAATATCATATTTTAAATCACTCTCCCCCTCAATCGATGACCGAAGTCGATAATTGAGTGACATAGGTTTTGATAAAAAGAAGTCCGGTGATTTTCAAAAATAAGACCAATTTATTTTCAAAACAATATTTTTCCATTTTCAAAACAATATTTTCAAAAATTGTTTAAAAATGGTATCATTCACTACTTTTTCCTGCACAAGATACGTTAGGTGGTTGAGAAGCTTCTGTTGTTGTTGCTGTAGGGTTTGGAAGAAAAACCGTCTGCTGATGCAGTGAGACTTCTTCTTACGTTGCATTTTGAATGCCAACTGAGGTCAAATTAAGCTCTGTTTCTTCAATCACTTAGAAGAAAACCATCTGCTGATGCAGTGAGACCTCTTACGTTGCATTTATGCCAACTCTCCATAGAAGTCCAATTAAGCTCCGTTTCTTCATTTGTCAACCCAAGATATAGTTACCCTTTCCTTTCGGCATCCAATCATATTAATCTGTGGGATCCGGATCGGGAACATTCTTATAACCAATATACCTGCATATGTTAGTTAACACACATACAGATATATGGTGGTCGACATCACCCAAACAGTAATCGACTAATAAAAGTCTATGCAACATATCAATCAGATCATTTAAATGTATGGGAAAAATGTGGTCATCAAACTCTAGTTATCTAATCCTAGCAATCATATCCTTGGCACCTAGTCCTTCAACATAGGTTAACATCAATTTTAATTTAAGCATATTAGGATAATTAAGAAAGCTCGTTAGAAGATATAGATTTGAAAACATTTTCCCCCTCAACCAATAACTCATTTTATGAAAAGTTTAAAAGCGCTGAAGTCATTGATTGAGTTTTCAATTTTACAAAAACTCTGAATCTGATTGTTTTAAAAGCAACTCATTTACCACCATTTTTGAAAACACCAAATATTTTTCTGAAGAATTTTAGATGGAAAAACATTTGTGTAGGAACAGCAGTCCTTCGACATACTTTCCTTGTTTTGTTTTTAGGATAAGGGCACGAAATATTTTGAAAATAGGTTTAGCGCAACACTTTCCTTCCTTTAAAAGAACGGGTTGCTATCTGAAATAATAGCAAGCCATAGTTTAAGCACGGGTCACAGTCTGAAGTAACTGCAAGCCATTTTTTGGGACATGTTTAGAAAAGAATATTTACACCTCCTGCTCGAACTTCATCTATGGTCCCGTTCCATTATTGAATGACATTTCTAAGACCGTAGATGTTATCGATACCAGAAGACATGTCATTTGAAAACATATTTTTGGTATTTTTGAAATTTTCTGATTTTTATGGGTTTTTGAAGGTTTTATATTTTTCTATTTTGTTTTGCAGGTTTTATATTTTTGTATTTGGTTTTTAAAAAATATATACAAAGATAGAGTAGATGATATAGTTTAAGAGAATGATGATACGAGTACCGAGATAAGGATATCGAGCAGCACGTCGTAGAAGATAGAAGTCATCATCCCTAAAGAAAGTGTATACTTTTCTCTCCCCCTGAAGAAAGTGTATGAAGCTCAAGAACCCGAAGTACCCGAATGCCCCAAAGAGAGAATAACCGATAACATTGAAGAAGCAGGCTGGATCACTGATTATCTCTGCGGGTGACAATCTTTGCGGATGTCAACACCGGAATAAGTGATTATATCTCTGAATCACAGATTAAGCCCTCAAGTAAAACAGCTGAGCATCCCCAATGTACACAATCTCTCTCCCCTGATGATTGTGATAACATCAAAATCATCACACACTTGTGTACCTCTTTCATCTTCAGAAACTAACTCTTCCATTTCTTCCCCCACATAGTTGGAATAAGAACACTAAACGCCTTGATGAGTAAAACCTTGAGTTTCTCTGCGGTCATGACACATGCTTTCCCGGGATATCTTCAATCACTTAGAAGAATTAAGTTCATCAAGTTTACTCGCCATGAGTCAAACCTTGAGTTTCTCTGCGGTAAAAACATTTGTCTTCCCGGGATATCTTCAATTACTTAGAAGTATTAAGTTCATCAAGTTTACTCGCGTTTAGATACGTGTCTCCTTCCCCCTTGCTGGTTTTGATACTTCAGAATCAGCAACACTTTGAAAGCCCAAATACAAGAAATCTGTTGAGAAGAACCTTAGAAGTCTTTGTGAGAATCAACTTGCTGAAGAATATGAGCAAGTCTAATTGGGGATTATATTCGACATATCACTCTCCCCCAATTAGTGCTCTCCCCTAAACTGACAATCTGTTTGATAAATGCCATGAATTAAGAAGAAGTCTTTAGATCGTTAAATGCAACTCGTCTTTAGTATTCTAACATGTAGCAGAATATGTAGAACCGACTGTAGACTCGACCTTCTTCAAGATTGTCCAGTTGGGGAATAGAAAGTTAACATCTTCAACTCACCAAAAACAAGAACATCACCAAAAAGCATCCCAATCAACTTACATCTTGCAAATCCCCTTAACTAAAATCCCTCCCAATCAAACAAGAACAAAAAGATGTTCATCAAGGAAATCAGCAATCAGGCCGCAACGAACACACGAAATGGTAACACCAAGCAAACAATCACATCAAACAAGAACAGAAGGTTGTTCGGAATCATCATGTTGATGTGCACGTGAAGCATTAACCGGAAGCACTTTGTCAATAAACTCATTAATCCAAGTGACGATGTCAACCAACGGCTCATAGAAGAAAACTCCATGTGAAGATGACCCGATAAGAAGAAGCTCGATTCTTACATGAGTTTGGAGCCGTATGACCATTTATATTCTCAAATATCAATCAACAATGCAAAAAATTCACACTTCTTCTCCCCCTCAAGAATTGCATACGGAGATGCCATTCATGACTAAATAAGTGAAACCATCCAAATGTTCTATTCACACTTCTCTCCCGCAAAATCAGCACATGATGTCGCCATCTTCATTATAATTGAGCAAGTGGAATGAGAAAACAATCAGTGGTAGCCCGGTTCACTTGATGACTGAAGCGCATGGAAAAGGTATGAAGCATGTTGATGAGAATTTTCATTAGTGAGAAGATTTATCTTTTTTCGAAGATAATGCGCACTGAAACGTACACATTTCTTTTCTTTAGAGAACGAGGCTTGAACTATTGCGTTCAAACGTCATAAGAAGATTTCTCTTCTTTCAAAGATAATGCGCACAGAAACGTACACATTTCTTTTCTTTGGAGTATGAGGCCTGAACTCATGTGAACAAACGTCATAAATCTCTCTCTTTTCATCATCTTTTGGCAAAACATGTAATCACTCCATTATCATTCAGTAGGCTCTTTGTTGTGACAGCTGATGGAGAAAACCCAATATGATGAATTTGACCCTGAAGTAAACTATCCCGAACTCGTGACTTAAACTTGCACATATGTAACAAAGAGCGGTGCCGAGACTTCATGCCCATTTGAATCTCCAAGTACTCTATACTCTTCAACCAACCAACCATCGAGTATTAGACGTATATCACCTCTTGAAAATCCACAATTGAATGTGACACTGAGCACTACAACGTAACTCCTTTAAGTGATAGTTATTTTGTGGTGATAAGAGCCCAATTCCCCCAAGTGGTAAAAGAAAAGGTAAAAGTCACCCAACAATAACTAGATTTCCAAGTCTTCGTTTTTTATAATAAGCTTGAACAAGGATCTCGAAAAATCTTCATCCAACCATCCCCGATACCTTCAGATACTAAGTACACTCGCCCGTGATATTTCACTTCAACCTCAAATAAATAATAGTGAATTAACTCTGTTGTCACATCTTCTTGGTTAAAAGCTCAAATCTAGCCTCCTTTGACGTTTTACGTGAACTATGATAATGGTTTTCATCCCGACCATGGTTAGTAGCACATAACCCCGTAAAACCAAGTAATAACCAAACTGCCATGACGAATATCCAAACACACATCCAATTCATGAAGTACCCCCTTTTATCCCTTCTTCGAAGTAGAAACCGTAGCACCAACATCAGATAAGATCCCGAAATACGCTTTCCTTTCTCCAGGATGGTTCCATCATTACGGGATTTTACAACTCTATGGTTTAAACCGAGAAATAATTTCTTTCGCGGGATTTTACAAAACCAAGAATAAACCGTAAGATAGATTCGGAAGTGCACTTTACTTTTGCCAGGATGTTTCCATTGTTACGGGATTTTACAAGTCTATGATTTAAACCGAGAAATAGGTTCTTTCGCGGGATTTTACAAAATCAAGACAAAACCGTAAACAATGTCATCTTGAATGTGTTATGACAATTTAGGTTTCGGTGAATATCTGTTTTAGGGGAACATGCAGCGGTTCATCAATGGTTCATTATCCAACATCAACATTATCATCAACCATCCAATAAACTCTTTGGTAAGCACATCATTCACGCATTCTGTCGGCTAGTTTTGTGACTCCCTAGAGAAGTAGACCCGATATACCAAATTTGATCATGAAGTAAAATTCCCCAGATATGTTACTTAAACTTGTACTAATCCATGTGAAGAAGAAACGGTGTACCCAATGTACAAGACCTCTTGACATTCTCAACTGAGTGAGACACCGAAGTGATAGCTGCATTGTGGGTTAAGTGACAAAGAATCATAAACGTAACTAAATAGTCAAGTCTTCATCACCCTCTATAAACGCCCAAACAAGTCATCTTCGCGGAAGGGTAGAAAGAAAGAAGACGAAATAAGTAAGCGCGCCCGGAAAACTTCACTTCAAAGCCAAATAAGAGATACCGTACAAGCAACCCCGTTGTCAACATTTTCCAATACACCCTTCAAGCCTTGACATAATATTTTACGTGAAAAATGTATACACCAAAGTGTCAATCCGCACAACACAACAAGTCTCATTAGCAAATCACATAATCAAACAAATCCCTTGAGAAGCCCATCTGATTCAATCACGTGTACGGCCCAAGCTTGTTTACTTGAATAATCGTGGCAAGGTCCATGAAGTTACAATCACTTCCAAAAGAATTCAAGTCATAACCCATGATAATCCAACACTAAGCTTCCCACATTTAATTCCAAGCCCGGTCCAAACAATTATTCAACCCATAATATAACGTCACATTAAGCCAATAATATCCATATCACATAACACATAATTACCATGACACCATCAAATGTGAGATGATGAGTGTGTGAATACTCATCATTTTTGGTTAAATCTGAACTGCAAAACACTTAAAAATGCTCAGAAATGCATCAAAATACTGAAAATATCTCAAAATTGCATTTTATATGTTTCAGATGCAAAATGTTTAAAATCAGATGAAAAATGAGCTAAGTTTGCATAATTGGCAGTTTCAGTCCCCCAAGTTTCAAAAGTTGTCAGAAATAGTCCCTGAGCACTTATTTCAATAGAAAAAGTCACCAAAGGTCCTTTTAAAATCATAACTTGTCATAATTAGTCCTTTGGTGAAAAATATCAAAAGTTTTGAGAAATTACAAGTTTGGTCCTTCAAGTTTCAAAATTTGCAAAAATAGTCCTTGGAAGTTTGAAAATGTCCAAATTTGGTCCTTGTACTATTAAAACTTGTCACTTTTGGTCCCTTGGAACAACTTTGATAAATTGGCAGCTTTGGTCCCTTGTTTTTCAGAAATTACAAAATGGTCCCTATGTTATTAATACAAGCCTAAACCTTTAAACCCATTTGGACCCTGCCATATACCCTTTGGACCCTGCCATTCCACTTGACCCCCTTCAATTTGACCCTCCCTTCAATATTAACCACCGGTCAAATTTAGTCAAACCCCCTCACGGGTTTCCCTTTCCCTCCATCATCATCACCTACACCTATGCCTGCTCTCTGCAACACCAGACAATACCTCACCTCCAGCTCACCTTTCACCCCCTCATCATCACACCTATCCACCACCCCCCAGTTGCAATCCATCAGACCCCCACTAGCAAATATACCCTTTCCCACCAAAATTGAATCAATGGCCAAAATGACCTCAACCCATCCAATGGCTAAAAAGAATGATGGGATTTGCTCAGAGAGGGGAGAGAAGACATTTGGTGCTATAAAAGAGAGAGGAGATGCAGAGAAGAGAGTAGTAGTTAGTTTTTAATTTCAATGTATGTTGTTTTTATAAAAATGTCTTAGTTTAAGTCTTAAAGTGTAATTTTTCAGTTTCTATGTATTGAATATAAGTTAATTAAGTGTTTGTAATCAAGTCTAAGTCCTAATTCAAAGTTTCATTTAAGTTTCATGTTTTCATACCCACTGTGAAGAAATTCAGTTTCAAGCACTTATAAAAAATGCTCCAAGTAGCTTATGTTAAACTCAAATAAGCTTATTTAAGCTTATTATAGCTTTTGGTAAGCTTATACTTCATTTTTAAGCAATATTTGTGTTTGGTCAACAAAAGTCAAACTGAGAAGAGATATTGGTTCAAGCAGTTTTGGAAAGGGAATGGGGTTGATGCAGTGCTGATTTGGGGTTGGATTTGAGTAGTTTAGTTTAGTTTGGGTTTGGTATAAGCCGCATAATAAGCTGGATTCATGTGAGTAACTTTAAGTTTCAATTCCAATTCTGTCTTGATGCATTAATCTATTAACATTAATCTGTTGTTTGTACTTGTTATTATTGCATTTGTTAGTTTTGATTTAGTTGGTAAATCATGTTTGAATGCTGTCAATGGATTAGATATTAAAAATAGGGTAGATTGCATTTAAGCTCCTTAAAACATGTGTTTGGTTTAAGCAGTCATTTGGGATTGCAGTGCTTAAAAGTTGTTACACTCAGTTTATTTAGTCCCCTTTAGGTACATTAGGATCATTTGAGTCATTCATTTGTGCATCAAATCAGTAGAAGTCAAAATCTCTTTTAAACTGTCTTACTTTTATGTCTGTTGGAATTCTTGAAAATCAAAGGCTTGTTTTGTGTTTAGAATTCATAGAGATAGCTTAATACAGTTTTATTTCACCTTAAAACATCATAATCAGCTCATGGTTTAAGCTCAAATCTCAAATAAGTCAAGTTTTCAATTCTGTCCAAAAGTCAAAATTTCATAAAAACCCGTTTTTGAATAAACTTTGTAATTTCATTGTGATCTTACCATTAGGATTTAGGATATAAGCTTTTGGGATATTAAAGTTTAGCTTCTCATCTTAATTAGAAAAATATTAGTTTATCTCTACTTAGCTTATTAACTGCTTATTCATTAGCTTCTTTTAAGCCCTTTTTCACAAAACTCCTGTTTTGCTTATTCCTTATTTTTGCTTATTTAGTGTGTTTTTCTTGTTGTTGTTGCTTATTCTAAGTTCCCATAACTTGTTTATAGCTTATTCAACCTTTGGTTCAGTAGTGGTAGCTTTTTATTAGCTTATGCAAGCTTAATAGCTCATTTTGACCCGTTTCCATAGCTTCCACTTTTGCATTTTTAGTTTCCTCAATTTTAGTCCTTATTAGCTGAAATTCTGTATTTAGACACTTTGGTTGGTAGTGGTTTTCATGGTGATTTTAGTTTATTTTTGTGATTTTTATAAGCTGGCTTAACAAGGGCTTAAAGTTAGTACATAAGGGCTGTTTGGCACTAGTGCTTAAATAGACCCATATCATTGTAGATTGTTGTTCAGAGGTTTAGGATAGTTGGAATATGTTGGTTTTAAGTAATTTTAGCATACTCTAGCGTCTGTGATAATTTGGTGCTCATTTGGTACTTATAGCTTATTTTTAGTGCTTATTTATAAGCACTTTTCACTACAGAACCTAATTATTGAACACCTGCACCACTTTTATTATTTTTCCTATATTTAAATTAATATTTTATAATATTCTGGAAGTTTTCTTATTTTTCATTGTTCATTTGCTATTTTTCTGCATTTAATTTCAGTTTTTAGCATTTTTAATTAGCTTTTTATTCAAATAAATCAGAAAAAGCTCAAAAAAATACAATTTCAATTTTCTTAGTTTTATAATATTCAAAAAGTCATAAAAAATATTTTTCCATAATTTTCTTAGTTTAAATAGTAATTTTTAGCAATTTAATTAGTTTTAAATAGTTTTTAATTCATAAAAAATAGAAAAATAATCAGAAAAATACAAAATTAGTTTTGAAAATTCTATTTAGTTATTTTAGATTTTTCTAAATCATAATTTTATTTTTCTAGCTTTATTTCATATTTTATTGTATTTTAGGTTATTATTAAATAAGTGAAAATAGTTTTTAATTAATAATAATTAGATAAATAGTTTTAAAAATAATTTTCTTTTTCTAAAAATTTTCTCTTATCATTAGGTTTGTAAAAATGTCATTTTTATATTTTTAGGATTAATATTGCTTCAGTATCACATTTTCTTTTGTACGTTACGTAGTTTTTAAAGTTAAATTTTATAAAAGAGAAATCAAAAACATCATTTTAAAAAAAATAGTGATAGCGTTTATTTAATATAGTTTATCTTTTTAATTTTATTTAATTTGCATTTAAGCCCCTGTAATTTATTAACTTTCTCTTTAGGTATAATTATTCTTAATCATAACCCTTTTCCATTCAAATTCTCTCGATCACTACACGTTTGATTATTCTCGCACAGCTCGTTGGGACATAACGACATGGGGAAACACTATACTCTCCTGGACTTCATTGCATTGGTATCTGAACTGTTTTAAGTTTCTTACGGTTAGCCATTCACAAGTGGCTAGCTTGTGTGAGATAACTTGACGGTTTGGACCCAATCAAATTTTTGGCGCCGCTGCCGGGGAGCTGTGCTAATTATCTTACGTTTAGCAGATTAGTGATTTGAATATTAACTCATTATTCATACCATCTATATATGTTTATATTTTCTTATAAAAATCCAAAAACATCTTAAAAATCAAAAACCCAAAAAGATTTTCATTCTTTGTTTTTACATCATGTTTTTCAAAAATACCAAAAATATTCCTCTTTACCCTCTTACCCTTTTTGATTCTTTATCCCTTTACCCTCTATCCATTTGATTCTAACTTCTTCTATTCTCATGGAATCTCTCGACTACGACGAATTCTGGGACGAAATTGAAAAACTTCAGACTTTATCACAAATGTCAAGAATTCGTGTTGTTCGTGATGATCCATTAATTCTGCGTAGGGAAATGGAACGAGAAACCGGGGTGACAAAGGACCAGGTACTTCCCTCTAATAATGGAAGTGCTAAATACGTCCAACCTACGGTTATCCAAAGATCTAACCCCTCAATTGCTCCTAAGCCATCTAAAATTGATCCTAAACTTTCACGATTTACGGTTAAAAGCAAACATGCAGAATTTAGACCGGTGACTAGCAAGAATGACTTGCCTAATCTTCACGTTTCTCAAGAACCAGAACCGGAGACCATAACGGAAGTGGTGGAAATTGCTAGCTCTCAAAGCACACCACTTGTCCCACCTCCGGATTTTTCAAAATGTTCTTCGAGACTTGATAGTCATTCGAATCACCATGTTGGTTTTGTTGATTCTTTGAATAAACTGATTCCTTCTCATAACTCTCAAATGAAATCGTTTATTCCTTGTGTCGGTTGTGGTGAGCCTCTCTTTGGTTCACCCTGTCGTTGGTGTACATGTGTACAGTGT